>CM062296.1:375225426-375923598 GCA_031216915.1 Pictodentalium vernedei
AATTTCTTCTTCTGACCGGGAAACATGATTTTATTGCATTGGCCCGATTCGCGCATTCCAGTAGTAATTGAAACGAAAATCCTGCGTTGTCACGATTTGTCATCTGTATAAAATGCCCCACTTTTGTTATAGTTTTATGGTCTTTCTATAATAGTTTTTTCTGCTGACCGGGAAACTTGGTTTGGATTACTTTCGAAGTTGTTTTCACACCCCCACCCCCTTCCCCATCCCAAACCACGGCGAATCGTTGAGAAAAAAGTTACCCAACTCCAATGAGAACACGTTCGGGTTCGGTGACTCGAGATTCGCAACGTTATTCTCAGTTGTCGTGGATAGCGCCTGTGTTTTGGAGCTGAAGAAGACGTGCGGTCTGATCCGCAAGAAAGTCCGAGATGAAGTTCAGAAATTGCACATCCCGAGATACCAAAAAGATTTCTCAATCGTCCCCGTTCTGCTCCTGTACCATCGCCAAGACAGTCGATGACACACCTTTTGGACACTATTCCTGGGCCCCTGATCAACGAACGGTGGTACAATGAAGTCATCGTCCCCAACCATATCGCTGATATGTCCCATCATACCATCTACGCAGTTGAGCGAAATATATATGGCGTATATCGGGGTCTTAGTTAAGCATTCACTGCCCACTCCAGACAGTAAAAGCCCCACAGAGGGTTTGTATCATCGATGGGTATATCCTGTTGTCTAACCTGGGGAACCTGGCCATCAGCAGGGTGGATTTCCTGTGTCATATTCAGAGGGTCGCTCGTCCCTTGTGAAGCAAGAGAGAATTACAGTCCATTGGGTCCAAACTCCGGAAGAAAGCTTGTGTATTACAAGAGCAATGGCCATAAAAGGCCGAAAGTTCAATCGCAGTGTGGACTACGTGATGTGCAGCGTTTAACATTGAGATGTTCTAGTCCTTCGATTCTAAGGACGCACAGCAGCCTAGCGTAGACAGTTTTGACAATAGTCTGGGACACTGCGAGAAAAACACGTTACCCTCTTACCTCAATCTCACCTGGCTGATAGAGGTGCCACGCGTACGCATTTAATGGGGATCTTTTCTTTTCCTTCAAGCCTGGGGCCTTGGCAGCTTAAGCAAGTTGGGCTGGGATAGCTTAGGAATCTTCCGTAGCCTTATCATGTCTGTTACGCTCGTCGATACCTGAGCTTCATAACGCTGAGAAGAGGTAGTTTGATTCACCGAAGGCAAGTGCGTTCACTAGGGCGCCCCGACCAGCATCACAAGAGCAGCCATTGTTACTGTAACAATATAGATTGTAATAGATTGCTTCAACATATCGGGTGGTATTATAATCCCATCGCTATTTTGCCTAGGCGCGATTAGCCCATGGCCAAGCCAGATACCACAGGCGAGTGGTAGGCCATACTCACTAACATATTTTCGCCTGTTATTACCATTACTGCATATAGAACGGGTCAGCCTTAACCTTTAAATTAACCCTTTGCTGGTGTTTAGCAACACACTGTGCATGTGTGTTAGACTCGGGGACTGGCACCCCTGGTGACGTTCAACGAGGTGGCGTTCGTTGGACAACAGCCAGATGCCCCCTATAACTACCAGACCGCAAAAGATGTGGCCAGGCTTGATTGGTTTATGCCACCGTTCTCACACTCTCATGTTGTTCAGACAAGTAAATATCTGCCTCCTTGCTGTTCCCGTGTATTGCAGACTTAGCCTCACGTAATCATTTTCCGCCCAGCACCACCTTCTTGGAGTCTTTCATCCGCTTCTGCATCACCTCTGGCCAGTAGGTTTATTTTTTAAAGATTGATATTTTCAGGCGAGTCTGTCAACCTCAGCGTCTCCGGTGTAGATGTCCCCATCTCTATCGACTTATTGTCTGACATTGTCTGGTATAGTCTCAGCACATGCTAAACAAATGGGCAGGAATCTACTGCCCACCATCCACCCACCTCTGACAACATGTCCTGTTTCTTGATAAAAACTTTGAGGCGGGCGGGGCAGACACGGTGTACAGGGTTGTTCTCTTGAATTGGTTGCAGAATTCCCGCAAATAGTCGCAGAGGTGCTCTCTGAAATACACGATACAGATTTCGCTATCCGACCAGATCCATTAGCAGACCCGTTACATTTTATTATATCTGATTATTGAGTAGAGGATCACTATGTGCCTGAAAGTGCCCCGGACCTGCTCACATACAAACCTTTCTCCTCGCTTCCTGTCCCACCGTAGATGATTGCTGAGTGGGATTCTGGGTGATACTTGATGGAGTCGATAAAGCGAGGTATAGCGGACTCCGTCGATGTTGAGTTGGGTGTCAATGATCACATGTATGTAGGTGTTTAATGCACCGCTTTTCAGTGACCATTGTGATCTACACTCTGACGTCCTCGCTCGTATTTTCAATCCTTCAACCTCTGCCTTGAAGCCAGTCGTCATAAGTCGCCCACATGTGAAGCCACATACCGAATTTAGTGGTCTGGAACTCACCCAGGGAGACAGCTGCTAGCGCCAAGTCTTTTGCTACTATCTCAACCCCGGTGTGTCGTTTGCTGACTGGTGAGTCGGCAAACTATTTTAGTTTCCTCCCAATACTGGAAGGTTATCATCTGGTCTTAGGGGTGGTTGGATAACCCCCAATGACGAACTCGACCTTTGTGATCTTAAAGTTATAGATAGACGCAGTATCGCAAGCGTTAGCAGCACCTGTGTCAGCCGGATCCTCAAAATGCATCCGAATGCCCTTCATGCCTCTCGCTAAAATTCGTGTTGCTCTTATCCTTGGAGATTTTGCGACGTTGTAGGTTTCGGTTGAAGAGGATGGCAATGCCTACTGCGTACTTGCTATGAATCAGCCTAGTCAGGCCTGGAAAGGTAACATGTCATACTCCAGACTGCTATTATCGATCCTGTACTTGGCAAACAGTATTGCCTGTGGTCTGGATAAGCCGACTGGCGTCATTGAAGGTCACTTCATACTCTAACCTTCACCCGAGGGCACTCTGATAGAAGAGCGTGGGGATCGCCACAAGTTCGAAATCCAGGATACAAAGAACGTGTTGCAGTATGCATCAGCGATGGCCTGTGTCTGAAGTGTTCTTGTCACACGAGTTGACCCATAGCTCCGTTATGTTCCCGACGTACAAGGTGTCGATTCCTTGTTACTGCACATTTTGCAATACTGGCGACCTTCCAGAAGTCGCCGTAGCAATTTACAATTTTGCTGATTTACGTTCTGATTGCTAATGCGGAGCGCGAATAGGGCCAAAAAACATCTCAATCCCATCGGGAAGGGGCAAGAGCCAAGACACAAAAATAATCCAAATCACGTCTCCCTATCAGAAAAAGCTATTACAGAAGGACCAGAAAACTATTATAAAAGTGTATCTGGTCAAAAACAAGCAATTGGTGCAGAAAACCAGACATTGAAATTTCTATTTTTCCGGGTGAGACTCTATGTGTCCAATTCAAACCCTCTGGGCAGGAACCACATGTAATGAAAAACACTTTAACTCATTAAAATCACGTTTCCCGGTCAGAAGAAGAAATTATTACAGAAGGTCCAAAAAAACTATTACAAAAGAGGGGACCTCTTACAAAAGGTCTGAAAACTTATTACAAAAGTGGGAAATTTTACATTGATGACAAATCGAGAAAAATCGCGATTTCCGTTCTAATTCCTAATGGAGAGCGCGAATGGGGTCAAAAACAAGCAACTGACGCGGAAAAACAGACATCGAAATTTTCCGCCAGTTTAGGCTAACTTCGATTTTCGGGTCAAAATTCTCTATGTCCAACTCGAACGCTCTTGGCAGGTATCAAATGTTATGAAAAAAGATTCGAAACTCATTAAAATCACGATTCCCAGTCATCAGAAGAAATTATTACAAAAGGACTAAAAAACTATTACAAAAGTGGGGACCTCTTACAAAAGGGCAGAAAAATTCTTGCAAAATTGGGAACCTCTTACAAAAGGGCTAAAACATTCTTACAAAAGTGGGAAATTTTACATAGATGAAAAATCGAGAAAACGCGCGATTTCCGTTCAAATTCCTCACGGGGAGCACGAATCAGTTCAGAAGCGAGCCACTGACGCGGAAAAACAGACATCGAAGTTTTCCGACAGTTTTGGCCAAGTTTTCTGATCAGAATCCTCTATCTCCAAATCGAACCCTCTTGACAGGTATCAAAAAATGTTATGAAAAAAACTTCGAAACTCATTAAAATCATGTTTCCCGACCAGAAGAAGAAATTATATTACAAAAAGGGTTTAAAAAAACTATTACAACATGGGAACCTCTTACAAATGGGCTAAAAAAGTTTTGCAAAAGTGTGGACCTATTACAAAAGGGCTGAATGATTCTTACAAAAGTGGGACATTTTACATTGATGAAAAATCGAGAAAACGCGCGATTTCCGTTCTAATTTCTTATGGGGAGCGTGAATCGGGTCAAAAACGAGCCATTGATGCGGAAAAACAGACATCGAAATTTTCCGCCAGTTTTGGCCAAGTTCTATTTTCTGATCAAAATCCTCTTTGTCCAACTCGAACCCTCTTGGCAGGTATCAATTGTTATGAAACAAACTTCGAAACTCATTAAAATCATGTTTCCCGGTCAAAAGGAGAAAGTATTACAAAATGGCAAAAATACTATTACAAAAGTGGGGACCTCTTACAAAAGGACTAAAATATTCTCACAAAAGTGGGGACCTCTTACAAAAGGCCTCAAACATTCTTACAAAAGTGGGGGACCTCTTACAGAAGAGCGAATTATTTCAAACGTGGGCGCAACATGCGTAGCCCTATATTGAAGATCATTTTAGGGCTCTGTGTTGTGTGAAAGTTTCATTGGGCCAATGTTTTGTTTGTTTGTTGTTTTGTATTTTTTTTTGGGGGGGGGGTGCGCGCGAAAATGCTAGGGGATACAAAGAGCCCCCACACCAACACCCCAATCCACCCACGCACCTCCAATCCGTGGCTACGCAATTGCAATACATTCACCCCCGTAGAAACCTCAGGAAGTGTTGCAGCTCCTGTTTACTACCATTTCGGCTTTGCTAGTTTAATAAGACACCTGGTTGTGGCTTTTCTAGGAAGCGGCGTGGCCGGGGGAATAGAAGGACTCGCCCTCCACTTTTCCTGAAAAATGTGAACCTTATACATATATACATGCCACACATGCCCGACACTATGCCTGATACTATTTATGTATTATCGCCTTGAAAATTCTTAGATCATTTTGTTATAGTTACTGCTTCCTTTTCTGGGTATGTCAGCCTTAAAGGTATTTGGGATGCTCCAGTTTTCATGAAAGGTTATTTTTTCTTGTGGGAGACCCTGGAACTTTACAAATGGAGAATACTCGGTCTAAACCCTTCATGGGGTAAAATGAAGTGGGGGTGATGGTATTTTTCTGCTGACGATTGACAAATTATTTTGCCCTCCCCTCACCCCCCCCCCCCCCCCCTTTCATCTAGCCTGCATACGCCGCTGCTTTCATGTGATTAACATTGACACGTGTGGTTTTCCAGTAGGCGCCTCAGAATGCAGAGTTTCTAAATTGGGAAATATACAGACGTTCAGTTGCTTGTGGACATGTCGGAGAGGTTTCATCAAAATCAAAAAGAGAGGAACAGAGTGACTGGAGAAAAGTCTGTTGCACTACCAGAGTGCTAGGGGTTAAATATTCAACTTGAAAGGAGATAACTTAGTTAAAAATTATCGCGGATTGAAAATATTGAAATAAGTTATGTCTACTTGGTAATGGTCATGTTTGAGAGGTTCAACGAAATCGGTTAACAGATGTTGGAGATGCTGCATAAACAAGAATCCCCTATAAAAATTTACAATTAATTATTCTTCTACGTTGAAGGGGAGTTTGCCTGATGTTTGATAGCGCGAAAGCTGCAGACTGCACATCTCAAACGTCATCGATGGGAAGAGTTACCGGCTTGATTGCCTTCACGCCATCTTGTGTGTGTGTGTGTGCTTGGGGCGGGGGGGGGGGGGGTAGAGATTGAGTTGCGATGTTATTCGCGCTGACGTTCCAGCAATCCAGTTGTATGGAGATCCGTGTTTGTTACCCCCCCCCCCCCCCCGCCTCCTCCAAAAATAACTTTAAATAAGGTGGAAGAGCATAAACGGCACAAGTAGAAATTCAGCCAAGGGGCACCCTGGTTCAACTCGGAAGCCCATTGGATGAAACTTTGCATGTGGTCCTCATGCACTTTGATCAGAATGGTATTACTGCACTAGTGGAAACTCCACTGATCGCGTGTTTCAGTTGCAATCAATCCTTTACGTACTGTTTAAAGTTTAGTAGGGACTCGCAGACAACTCGTCCCCTGAATTTCAATGAGCCAGTAGGCACATAGAACACATTGGAACTCAGGGGACGAACTCTCACGTTCATCAATGACCCAAATTACGAGTCCTAAGTTCCGTTAACTTGGTTTCCGTTCAAGAGTCTATGCATTAGTGCAGCAAATTCGTTTACAAACACCAGGCGAACTCTTTAGTGGGAATAAAGTGTTTAGGATAAATAGATTACAACATTAAAGATGGGTCACTTTAATTCTTCTTTGACCAGAAGACATCTATTCAGCCCATTAACTGGGTGGTGAAATTGTGCTGATTTAATAACGATAAATGGACTACTTAGCTAACCAACCTGCGACGGTCTAATACAAGCTAGATAATACGAATATCTGGAGAGAATGCAGGCTACGGAAAAGTCTTTACAGCGATAACAAGATCGAGATATGCGGGCTCATGATGAAGGGAAGACATGAAACACATTCTCGAGTTTAAACCCCGCCATATCGATTAATCTATTTGATTCCGCATCTTTCAGAACTGATCTCATCCATCGAAAAAAAAGTTTATTACTCAGTCCGTCTGGCGAAATTTGAAAGTGGAAAATATTATCGGGATTTACTGATTTGCCATTTTTCCTTCGCAGAATGCCATCTCGAACAAACCGTCCACTTTATTGATAAACCGTTTCTTTATTAAATCCCAGTTCAACAGCAGCGAAAATTAAATTCTTCTACATTGTAAATAGGCAACATTGTTTCACTGACTAGAAAGTGTGTTTTGAGTTCTTCATTTCAGTAAATGACACCCTTCTTCACCCCCGATCAAGGTATGTCTACCCTTTTGTCTGCGGTTCGGAGAGCGTATAACCTGAAAAATGTGGGGATGCACTGAATATATTTTTCTACCTTCCCTCTTCGCAAGAAATGTTCGGCTTTGAAAACTACGAAGTTCTAGTTGAATCGTTCAATGCAGGGGCATCAACTTCATTTCACTTTGAGCTGGGATAAGATTGTGTATTCTCCGTCCACAAATGTCCAGGATCTCCCCCTGGGAAAGCCCAGATCGGGTTTTACAGACCTCCCATTTGTATGGCCGACTAATGCCTGTGGGTGTTATATCTGTCCAAATATTAAATCTAGTCTGGTTAAAAGGTACAAAATTATTAGCAAGAGCTAATTATCTTAGACTTCAAAGCAGGCGAAAATGTCCCGATCGGAAAATTGTTCGTGGGGAGGGGTGCTTCACCCACTAAACTCCACGTAGCGATGTCTCTGGGTGTCAGAATATAGGGGCGTCCTTAACCCTTTAAACCCCAGCGGCCGCCTTTCCGGTCAGGAACATGATTCGTCATAACGTCATTAAATAAGATGGTTTTTCAATAAATGTGTGGGTGGACCAATCAGTATTTTCAACGTGCAGCCCGAGGCTGCACGTTGAAAATACTGATTGGTCTCCCCCAAATACTGAATATGAACTCTTCTAATTGCTGCCGTTGAACTGGCATGGAAGATACCACTAGAGTTCAAAGGGTTAAGTTGTCTGTGATATTCAGAAGTTATTACTTGGTTAGTCTCATATCCACCTAGATATCAGCCCGAGGTAACTTCATATAAGTCTGAGACAGAAGGTCGAGGGCTGATGTAAAGTTACCAAGAGCTGATAAGATAAAGGTTGAAAAAGTCGGTCGCCTTCAATGTCATGGAAAAGTCCCTTGATGGGCTAAGTGTTGAACTGAATGTGGTTTTAAAATGTTCTGGGAGCTTCTTTCTTTTACCATTTTACCCTTTAGCGTTGGTTTCAATAAGACGGAATTGTACATTACTCAGAAACAACAACGATTGTTTATTGGGGTTTAACGACACTTTCAACAGCCAGGATCATGTTGTTTCGAAAGAACAATACTGATACTGTCTTCAAATACTGGGGGGGGGGGGGGGGGGGAGGGTACCTTCAGTGCACAGAAACTGCTTGCGCCCATATCTGACATTCATGTTTACATCAGACATCACGTACGTATATCAGGTCGAAAGATCTCAGTTCTAGCAGCTATTCTATAAGTTGCAGATGAAAGTTGTGAAAATTATCATAAAATCAACATTCTCAGAATAACATGAAAGCGTCAGCGCTGTTCCATATGGCATGATAATTCAGAAAATGACCATTTTTGTAAATGTAATATAGATGTAAACAGTTTGTTTGCCGTTTGGGGTAAATTTAAACCTCATTTAGCGTTATCTAGTATATCGTAAACTTCATTTTCTCATTTCGAATGTTTTCAATGAGGACCAAATTTTTATGTTTCCTCTCAGTTTTCTGAACCAGGGACGGACCCGAAGGTTATTGATGGTATCATTGAAGCCATCGAACGCAAATGCGGGAGACAAATCAGTAACACATACACCAATACAACTATTGTAGATTTGTAAGAATTATTCACAAATACTCGTCATTATTGTAATCCAGCTGGGAGTTCCTTAGCTTATTGGTTAGAGCATTGGAGTGCCGTTAGAAAGGTCGTAGGTTCGATCCTGACCCGCTTCATCCGCGTGGGCAGGGTACTAAATCCCGACTGTCCGAGTTGGTGCTAAGGTGTATTGCACGTCGATGGTACATAGTCATTTAACCGCTATACTAACCCTAGTTGTGTGGGGTTAATAAGCTAGAGAGTCCGACAATCACTCGCCGCTGCTTGGTGGCTCTCTCCGCTTACTCCGGCAGCCTTTACCCTTACAATTACCAGACACGGTATGATTTATGAATTACTGCAGAACATTTTACAGTTTAAAAAAAAGTAACAGCCCATCTCTGACTAAATTGATCAATAATCGGCGCAGAATTTTTCTATTGGGAACATTGGGCACCAATGTTTATTGAATAACTAGACTGAGAAAAACAATACGGAAACAATATCACGAAAACCATACCATATTGGTAAAGTCTGGAAACAGAAACTTCTGTTCTGCAGAATTTTCATTGAAAGTACAGGGCAGTTTTTGATTTTTTTCTGATCCTGTTACGTGACACTGATGACACTGTCAAAGTCCGCCACTACAAGCAATAACTAAATTGGGAAGAACAATGTAGGGAAGAAAATCACGCAAACCATGCCGTGTTGGTCACGTTTGTAAATAGAAACTTATTCTGTTGTGTAGAATTTTCATTGACAGTACAGGATAGCAGATGGGTTTTTTTATTTCCCTGTCACGTGACACTGAAGGCACTGTCGAAGCCCACCACGACAAGCAACAACTAAATTGAAAAAGAAACACTATGGAAAAAATATCACGAAAAGCATGTCGTGTTGGTCAGGTCTCGAAACAGAAACTTATTCTGTAGAATTTTCCTTGACAGTACAGGACAGTAGATGTTTTTTACCAATCTTGTCGCGTGACACTGATGGCACTGTCCAAGTCCGCCACTGCAAGCAAACTGAAACGATGCTTCGCACTTTGAACTCGGGGGTGGGGGCCTTCAACTTAATACTAGGCACCAGAAAAATGTTTTAACTCACAGAGTAAAAGTGTTATACCATTAGAGTCGGGAATGGTGAACATTCATTTTCCCATACTACAAATTCACAGGGGTTTGAGTGGTACGAGGAATTACCATTGTATTTGCTCACCATGAATGCACATACACGACAGATACGGTATTGTGATCTCAAGAGGTCTCTGTCTCGATCCGATTGCAATCCAGTCACGATACGCTTAGCCCACTGGGTCGAGATTTTACATATAATATTGTGAAATCAAGATCAAATCACAAAGAGACGAATGAAATTAGCATCTGCGATTCAGTGTTTTCGCATTTCTTTTTTGTCAAGTAAAATGTTACAGTATTGTGGGAATGAAAGCGAACAGAGAATTACGACCAGATCACGACGCAGTTGCGATCCGGTCGAAATTCTTTGTCCGCTTTTGTATTCACAATACTGTTTGACCCAACAAATAAGTTGAGGTGAATATGAGAGAGAGAGAGAGAGAGAGAGAGGGAGAGAGAGAGAGAGAGAGAGAGAGAGAGAGAGAGAGAGAGAGAGAGAGAGAGACAGACAGACAGACAGACAGACAGACAGACAGACAGACAGACAGACAGACAGACAGACAGACAGACAGAAGGGTAAAACAAACGCTCCACGCAATGCAAGTAACATTTTGTTTGCAGGTGTTTGGGCAATATATGAGTGACATATGACTCATCTGACTGAACGTCACAAGTAAACTTCTAAGTGCCAATAAAGAAGATTTAAATATATGAGGATACCTATGGCCTGGTATTGTCCCTTTTTTGTCGTATGAGGCCATGAGGGCTATGTAAAAGCCCTCAGTGAGGCCTCATTTACTGTCCCTCATAGCCTCGTTTTCTTTTGAGGCCATGAGGGCCATGAAAAATCCTTCAGTGAGGCCTCATTTACTACGACTCTTAGCCACATTTCAATATTTGAGGATACCTATGGCCTGGTATTAGTACTGAAACGAATATTCGAATATTCGAATTAGACTAACAAACAACGCTTATTCGAATATTCGGACTTCCCCGCTATTTATCCAAAGTCGCGGAGAATATCAAACAATCATTCATACTTCGCTCTGTGATCATCCTCAAAGGAAGAAATCGATAACAAACTATCAGGCAGGTGGGAATAATTCCCTTTCATCTGAAATATACAATGCATGTGTCCCTGATATGTGTTGTTGAATGATAAACCAACGCATTGAATCACAATCTCACACAAATCAGACTTGCGTTACTAACTTTGTATCCATGTGCCGACAGTCGAGTGCTGGGTTTTTTTCTGTGTGAGCAGAATTGAACACCTGTATGCCTGGTGTGACTTTCTCTTTGATGAAGAGCTTTTAGTTGCAGATTATAACACTGAAACATCCCTCAGAGTGAGTAATGCTGCTTCCAGAAAAAATTGACTATTAATGGCACGTCACCAAAATGTTTATGAAAACCAATAAATCATGGTCTGTTTTTATTAAACTGCTTAAAACTTTGAACGTACATGTATGCCATAAAAAAAACTTATTTTGAAATCTAACATTAAAATTTGTTTTCCACTGGTGACTGTCAATGAAGGGTTGTTAGTCAATGGTGCATATAATAATTTCTTACCACACTCTTCTCATTACTTGAAATGTACTCCCGCCAGATATCCCAATTGCATGGAATAGGTAAACATCGAACTGTTTGTGTCATTTATCTCATCGGTGAATAGAAAATTATGAGTACATCATTATCACAAGATCACATCAAACTCAAGCCACTCAAGGAAAGAGGCTGTTTACATTTAAATATGCTTAATTAGAAACCCAATGGAGAATTTTTTGACTAATGTAAATAAATCGGCCCTCACTTCGAATGCGCGCCCGTGGGAACAAATAGCACACGCGAATTTTGTTTTTTACTATACCTCATAGCCTCATTTTCTTTTGAGGCCATGAGGGCTATGAGAAATCCCTCAATGAGGCCTCATTTACTACGACCCTGACAGTTGCTCGCCGTTGCTCGGTGGTTCTCTCCGGGTACTCTGGCTTCCTCCACCCGTAAAACTGTCTTGGTCATGATTAGCCAGTATGCAGAAATATATAAATAAATACTACGACTTTTAGCCTCATTTCAATATTTGAGGATACCTATGGCCTGGTATTATATTATTTGATGATACCTATCGAGGATACTTTCTGGAGAATCCCTTTTTTGTCGTATGAGGCCATGAGGGCTATGTAAAAGCCCTCACTGAGGTTTTATTCGACAAAAAAGGGATTCTCCAGAAAGTGTCCTCGATAGGTATCCTCAAATAATGCAATACCAGGTCATAGGTATCCTTAAATATTGAAATGAGGCTAAGAGTCGTAGTAAATGAGGCCTCATTGAGGGATTTTCTCATGGCCCTCATGGCCTTAAAAGAAAATGAGGCTATGAGGGATAGTAAATGAGGCCTCACTGAGGTCTTTTACATAGCCCTCATGGCCTCATACGACAAAAAGGGATTCTCCAGAAAGTATCCTCGATAGGTATCCTCAAATAATACAATACCAGGCCATAGGTATCCTCAAATATTGAAATGAGGCTAAAAGTCGTAGTATTTATTTATTTATTGGTGTTTACGGTCACATATTTCTGCATACTGGCTAATCATGGCCATGACAGTTTTACGGGTAGAGGAAGCCAGAGTACCCGGAGAGAACCACCGAGCAACGACGAGCAACTGTCAGGGTCGTAGTAAATGAGGCCTCATTGAGGGATTTCTCATAGCCCTCATGGCCTCAAAAGAAAATGAGGCTATGAGGTATAGTAAATGAGGCCTCATTGAGGGCTTTTACATAGCCCTCATGGCCTCATACGACTAAAAAGGGATTCCATAACCAGATACGTTTCACAAAAAGGGGTGCCTGGGGATATGGCCATTGGATATAGAGGTGATGAGAATCGGATACGACTTCGTTGTAATAAGGAGAGATAACTCTATATACAGATTACGGGAAATCAAGTAATCTGATTGGTTAGTTATAATTTATATAAATGAAACAACAAGACTATTCGGAATATGGTCAAACCTAACAAGAACAGACCAGAATATCTAAATATAGTAACAATAAGGTAAGCTGTTCCAGCTGATAGGCTTTTCTACGCTACTGGGAGTATACTCCAGGACAAAGGAACATGGTCAGGCAGACTAAAACTATTGCATACATAGATAGAAGCAGAGAATTCTGAAAGAATTCGAAATAGTAAAACTTGTCAGGTTGTTTGTGGTAATTCGAGATACTCCGATTGAATCGAACACACCCTCCGAACATACCCCTATCCTATAAGAAGGTTTTAGGTCACATGGCAACCACGTGCTACCATAGAAACCAAGATGGCGGCCTCCAGTATACAAAATTGACGATGGAAACACGTATCACCCTAACAACACGCGCTGCGCATGCGCACTCACACCACATATCACTATGGAGATGTCGTCACAACATGGCCGTTCACGCTGGTAACCATGACCACACAACATGGCGCCACTGTGTCACGTGACATGACGTCACTTCCGAGGTCATCCACCGAGGTCATCCAACTAGGTCCTCAAACATATGAGACATACTACTGGCATATCTTACCAAGCCAAGAGAGCTCCGAGATATGTTGCCTGACATCACAGAACATGAGTTCATAATAATAAAAGTGACCACGAAATGTCAAGCGAGTTTAACTCAAACAAAATACGCATTAATATCTCTATCCATATGGAATTACAATCTCTCGTTAAATCAGAATTAATATGTTTAAACTGTGCGTTCCGACTGTATAAAGAGTGAAGCAGAATTCTGAGGGGCAGTTGACCTGAGGGCACTCAGAGAAGGTCCGAGTTTAGTCTTGGCCGTCGAGGTTCATAGGCACCCAGATTGAAAGTCCGGGTATTGTCGTAACCCTGCGAGGGCTGTAAGGAACTGATAGTAGTTTGTTAACGGTTGCGAACCGTAGTGGCATAGTAGTCAAAGAAGTAAAAGCTGTAACGTTGAGGTCTAGAAACCGTATTAAGAGCTTGAGTAAGCGCTTGGATAGTACGCGAAATAAAAATAGTTTTAGGCGGTGTGAGAATTGGTGATGTTGAGAACATTTTGCAGAATATTTTTATGTAAGCTTTGTTAAGTATATATCTGAAGGCGAAGAATAACTTAACCCCGTGAGAGCCAGACAAGGCGCAAAGTGATCGTGAACTGTGGTCGACGCCGATTAAATTCCGATTGAACTATGAGAACGCTGATAGAGTCACACAAGCAGAACATTATAAGTGTTAAGCCCGAATGACTGTGAAGTTAACCCGGAGAGGAGGAAGCAATGAGAAGTGAATAGACTGTGTGTATCACAAACCGTGAGAAAATGAAGATGATGTGAGGTTGATCCAGCGGACACAGCTGGCTGTGGGAGACGTCGAGGACCCTAAAGAATAAACTTTTATCCGCGTAATTACTGTATTCTTATGGATAATTTTGTGAGTTTGTTTCATAATTTATTTCTTCGTACATGCAAGTAAATAATCTTTTGAGTGAATTATCGTTGATCACCCTCTGGCATTGTAAGCCACAGGCACCTCCAGGAAATCCTAAGTGTCCCAAGCGGACAGGGCATTGCTAAGGTGGCAAGGTTTACGTTCGAACTGGGCTTTCGGCTGAGCACTGATCAGAACATAAATTTTCCTCCATCATTTCGAACATCAATTTAACCCCTGTAATCCTGCGACATACAGTGAGGACTTCACCAGGACACGGGCAGCTCAAATATTGCAATTATCTGTAGACGCGTTTTAGGATTTTAATCTTTTAATTTTTTGTTTCTCATTTACGTTTTTTTTTTTTAAAAATGTCAATAAATGTTATGTTATGTTTATCAATCTTTTGTTTTTTTTTTTTCGTTTTTGTCCTGTTGAAATATGAGCCAATTTTTTAACCCATATGTCCATATGTGACTATAGATAGTTTCCCTGATTCTAATCGACAATTTACAAAGACGTCAACTCCGTAATGGCAGCAGCCTTCAAGCAATTTCGCCTGAAGGCTGATGTGCATGCGGACACTGTATATATTACAGAAAACATTGACGACATGAGAAAAGAAACAGATGAGTGCTTTCGATTAACCTACATCCTGCTGAACTTCCATTTAGCACTCCCAATGCCTTATGCAAAATTTTTGCCCAAAAGCACACAATGACAAATCGATACAAGTGGTCTGCAAATCGTTTAATAATGAATCATTTGGGACTGGAAGATTATTTATTTATTTATTTATTTATTTATTTATTTATTTATTTATTTATTTATTTATTTATTGGAGTTTAACAACTCTTTCGACAATCAGGGTCACCTCTTGTCGGGACTGAAAGATTAAATCATTACCAAACCTCACCATACAAGGCAAAATAGAATCGTCTTCTCTCTAATGATTGAGTTTTATACGATTCCATTCAGGAACTCGGTGTGAGACCACATCTAGACCACATTGTGCGAACACAGATACCACAGATACCACTTTCTGAAACAGCCTGGTATCATAAAAGAAGCTTCTGACAAAAGTATACAGCATCTGAGGTGCTCCATTTTAAAGGCAGACGATTACTTAAAGATGTCCACATTTAATGGACATTTCCCTCTAATAACCAGCCACATTCGTCCATCACAGTAATCAAATATTTTGTAAATTCTTATTCGAAGTCACTACCGGTTTCGTTGTAACAACGTTAACCCGTTATGTAACCTGAACAACAGGCGACACATTTTTTGGAATAATTACTAATTTTCATTTTTCGCTTCAAAAACATAGCTTGTGACCCCATTGAAACGAAGTCAACGAGTTCATTCAAATGGGGGTCGTCATAACCTATGTTTTGAGACAAAAACTGAGAAAAGCAATAAAATTTGACTGTCGATTTTCTGACTTGCGCTGAGTGGCAAAGGATTAATTGATTGAGTTTTACGATGGCAGAAAAACATGTTTTTCGAATTATCAAAAGACGCAGTAAAAAAATCTAATTATTTGAAAATTATATCTTATTACAAACTTTACATTCGTTACTCCATTCGTTTTCAAGGATTTTGGATTCACTTTGTGTGAAGCTAACGTTCATCCTCGCTGCAACCGACTTCCAGCTTGATAAAAGTAAATCACTAATAGGGTAAAGACAAAACTTGCAGCATACATAAATATTTATCACCATCATGTTTATGTTCAAAATGTTGCATCGGAGTCCAGCTCTTGTTTTTGAGGCTCTATCTCGATGAGTCGAAGAGAGTTGAGATATATCCTGAGAAACAAGAGCGAGACTCGAATATATCAGTTTGCATCGAAACGTAATGGTGGTGATACATTATACCATGATTATCTGTTCAGGAGCAGGGTGGGGGGGGGGGGGGGTGCGGGGGGGGGGCGAATGGAATTTTTTGGAACCTCCGGGAGGGGGGGGGGCGACCCATCAACCCACCGATCCGTTCAGCACCAGGTGGTGCAGGCAGGGGGGGGCGAATGCATCACTTTTGGGACCTGGGGGACGGCCCCACCACCCTCGCCGGCCCGGGAGACCATCATACCACTTGGGGGCACCAGCGTAGATTCACTTTCTGTCCCGACACCAAGTATATAAAGAATGGGTCACCCCAGAGAGCCATAATGGACGGCCCACACCCTCGCCGGCCCAGGCCGCTCATAGACATAAGCCCCCTTCCGGTTGTGAAGCCCTATTAGACGTATTCGTGACAATGGATATACCCGATCAGGTGCACAATGCGGATAAGTAAAAACACGTGTCAGTGGCTTACTTTGAGCTCTACGGAGCTATGTGGCCGGCGCTGTATGGGAGAGTACTGTGGTGTACATCTGGTAAAACTGCGAAATGGATCGTGTACACAACCTTGCCGGTCGCTCTGCCCGAGGTGTGGTTATAAGAACGAACATATGAAATTACTACACCGAGAGCAGAGGGTCACGGCAAAGGAATTTATCCGTCTGCAGACCATCGAAATTTCCATTTAGAGATGTGGTGGCAACAGGCATAGTGATTTTGTTAAGTATGGACGAACACATCGACCAGCTGCTGACTGAAATGCAGACACCGGAGCCAGTTCAGAGTGTTGTCTGGAACATCCTGGATGAACCCATTCCAGAAACAACAAAGAAGCGATTGCTGAGGCCTCTGCTTCCGGGTGCTGCACGACTCCCCCCCCCCCCCCTCCACCTCGAAAGGCGCGTGAGAGAAAAAAGAAAGCAACTGTTAAGGTGTTTGACCCAGACAAACAAAGGCGCCAATTCGACTTAGATATCGAAGTCCCTCACCCGGTGAGGCTGCTAGATGATGACCCATGGGTCGATCTTGTGAACGAAGCCAAAGATGTGTTTGAAGTTGATGGTGCCGCCGTGGTCTTCTCTACATGGAGGGTAGAAGCAGAGGACCCCCTTGACATCAGCGATGTTGAGATCGCCGACGGTATGCATGCAAGGGCCGGCCTACTGACGCTGGATGCCCGCATGACGGACGAGAGGGTAGCACGACTGCAAGCAGCCCTTCCAGAGTGCACGTTCATTCTGAAAATCGAGTTCTTGCGGGAACAGAACGAAGGCGACTGGGTCGCCGAAGATAAGTTCGACCTTGTCCGTGCGGAGAGGAAGAAGGGGCGAGGCATCGTTGAGATCTCTCAAGAAACTAAGCCGGGCGCGCTGACCGGGATCGACTAGGTGTTCTACCAGAATGCTTACCCTGTCACCGCAGTCGTTTACAGGCTCTACCCCCTCAGAGACCCGGGCCCTGCCAACTTGGCCCCAATGCGTGACGACGATCTCAACTGTGTCGCGCAGAGAGTGGTGGAGCACTTCGAAGGTGCCTTGAGAGGCGGGGTTAACCCCACAAGGCTCCAGAAGATACAGAGATGGGAAAATAGAGATCACGACGTTTTTTGCAACGGTCGACGATATGGACGAGCTCGAGAAAATCCTCAAACAGGCGATCATCCTGAAGGACATTGCCTGCGAGGATATCTGCAACAGTGGCAAATATGGGAGGGGGGAATGGCTACCATCGCCCCATAGAGCTCATCTGCCACTTTTGGCCCAAAGACCTGCACTTCCCCCAGACCAGGCAGGTCCAGATATACGAGGGTGACGTCTGGGAAACCTCATACAGGGCACCCAAAACGAGCCAATCGCTGTCTGGCTACTCGGAGGTGGCCAGAATAGACAGCTCAACGTCGACCAGTTCGTCATACAAGACGGCCGCACCTACAGGACACAGGAGATCCATCAAACCCTCCAAGAAGCCTGTACCCATCTCGGCGATGAGTCCCTCACTGGTAGGGTTTTCACGCGAACCACACGGCCAACATTATGGCCAAAGAGCACAACGGTTGGAAGCCGACCCCAGCCGGCCTCCCCGACGACATCCAAAAGGCCCGCGTGGAGCACGGCCACGGCGGTCTCTGGAACTCCATGACCAACGACACGAGAGAGGTCGCCTCCAGCTTCCATCGGTGAGGCGAGGCCAAACCCTATTTCGAGAGATTCGGACACCCCACCCACCGGATGACCAGAGTGACCATTAACGGGGGCCTCCCTAAAGACATCGGCACAGGCTTCGCCGAGATCCAGGGGTGGGAGTTCAAACAAGGGGTTCACCCCGTCATCCCGGCCTGATTTGGGAAGCATTTCGCCGAGCAGAGCTGCCCCCCCCCCCCCCCACGTCTCTGCTCGCCTTCCTCGTCGAGTCGGGCCTCCTCACCCATCTAAGGGTCCGCGAAGCCATCATTGCGTTCCAGAAGCAAGCCGAGGTCTGGCTTCCAGAGGACCGAGACCAGGACTGCAGCATTATCGGGAAGTTCACTCAGGGCGCAAAAGCCGATGGTAAACGATTGACTTGCCGCCTTGTCACGGATCGGGTGAACTAGATTATCTTTTGAGAGACACTCGCCAAAGAGGCACCCAGGTAGGTGCGCCCTAACGGTGCACTCTGGGCCAAATCCTCACGTATTATGATGGTTCACAGCACGCCTATTTAAGAGCCTCTATGCTAGCCTATGCCCATATTAACCCCCTCAGTATGTTGCAGCGTTTCGATAAAAAAGAGACAGACAGACAGGATATACGTGAAAAAGGCCGCGCTGCACAAGCTCGATGGTGTCAAGACATATATGGCTCCCAGAATGTGCGTCTGCTGAGAGGAGTTGTGTGCAAGATGCCTCACCGGAGAGCCTTATCTCCCACCAGTAGCCCAAGCTCAGTAGCGCGACAAGGGCGAGCTGCTGTACATGCCACAGGAACACGCCGACTACCCCCGAAAGTCCTATTATGTCAGCCAGGCCAAACAGCTGGCCAACTCCGAGGTATAATGACCCACTAACCCACCATCGGCGAGTTACTTCAACGGTGGAGGTGGTAGCGGCAAGACAATGAGAGCGACCGAGCTCTTCAGAGTGCGAGACCCACTTGTCTTTACCCAAACTCACCGACTTGCCAAAGAGATGCAAGGTAGGGGGGGTCAAGGCCCAGACCTACCATAGCTTCTTCTGGTGGAGCGGTCAGAACGACTGGATGCCAGACCGCATGGGCTAGAAGTTCATCCCCGTGTCATCATCTGGGATGAGGTCTGCACTGTGCCCCGGCCTATCCTAGAAATGTTCATGGACTGGCTGGACCAACGTGGGGTCCAGGTTATCTGCTGTAGTGATCAAGGCCAGCCACCACCAATCGCAGGTGAGATGTCCCACGACTTGTTACGTCAAGCAGTGGATTATTACAAAGAGGTCAAGGCAGACCACCGGGCAAAAGATGATGCGCTCAAGGCCCTAAAAAGACACATCAACCTCCAGGCTGACAAGGTCCAGTGTCAGGAGATGAGGAAGGCTCATCCCAGCTGTCTCGGCTGGGAGCGCTTCATGGAGCAATGGAGGCCAGGTGAGCTGATCCTCGCTAGCCGGCAGAAGGTTCGCGACCGGGCACAAGAGCTGTTGCTCCAAAGACACGAGGAGTACTTTTCAGACACCCCGGTTCCGCGGCTATACCACCCCAAGGACAGCCGAAAACAGAACATTATGGTTCTCATCCGGGGCACAGACCGCGAAGAAGGGCTCGTCCTCAATGCCATCCTCAATGGCATCGTTGAAGTCAACATTGAGGCCGTAGACGAGGCTATCGAGACTGATGATTGGCGCCTCGGGTATGCCCTTACAGTCCACTCAAGCCAAGGTCTCACTATATACGACTCACAGAAGGTTTGGATCATAGACGACTTCCTACAATGGTCCGACCTCGCCTACCTCGCCGTTTCCCGCGTGGAGTATATGCAGCAGCTCGAACGGGTGACTTGTCCACCAGATGATGGTACTGAGGTCAGACAGCTTACAGAGCCGTCGGAACGACTGCTCTGCTTGTCGCCCACAAACGCCAGGACCAGGTCAAAGGACTCCCGGGGTTCAATCTCAAGAACGACTACATCCTGTGGTTCAAGGAGGACCAACAGAACCACTGTGCGACATGCAACACCGAGATGCTGTGGGCCTACCAGCCCAAAGATACACAGCAGTTCAGTGTCGACCGGCTGGACAACAACAGGGGGTACTGCCGGGGGAACGTGCGATTGATCCGTTTAGAGTTTAACCGAAAAAGAGGGGTTGCAGCAGTGCCAAAGGCACAATACACCTAGTGTCTAGTACGAAGGACTACTGCATAGGACGGCAGCTGGGTGTCGGGAGGCACCACAAGCAGCTCTTCCCGGACGAAGCCACAGGCTGGTCCATCCAACAAATAGTAGAGGACAGGTTCGCCGGGCATTGGTGACCGAGCGTCCAAGCCGGTACAGTTGGAGGGACCACACAGGGTCAGTTGTGCAACGGCGATCCCCTCCAGCTCGCCTGCCGGTAGAGATAGCGAACACCCACATTGGAGGGGAGCTTCTGCTCCTTAAGGCCAACAGGGCGGGCAGAAACCACAGGGAAGGGTTTTTGTGTCACAAACTTGGCCTTGACGGCGTCAGATGGCCTCTTTTTAGTTAAGCGAGTCATCTCACCATTCAGCGCCGCAACAACAGCGGGCAGCCGAGTGACCCATTCACTTGACCTCTCACCTGACGGTAACCTTATCTCCTGGGCGTATTGCTGCCCGAACAGTCGCTCTGCCAGGGTACGGTTGAACCGCTCAACAATTCCCTGGTCCCGATGGACGTCCACACGGCCTCGCCGGGCTTCCATTCCGTGTTTCGCCGTCAGCTGATTCGCCGTGCCCATGAACTCGCTCCCAGGATCGACATGAAGGAGCTTGGGCCACCGCAGTGGTCGACGCTTGTATATCTTTGCTGGGGCGGCCGCGACCTCTTTGGCCTCTTTTGTGGCCAGGGGCTCTGAATCTTTATAGCGGGAGGCTGCAACGTTAACGACTGTGAGCGCACACTTGTAGGTTTTGCGGGCCACCCGGTCGTGTGGTACAAAGAGCAGGTCGGCCTGGTGGACCTCATTCGGCGTCCGCGCATCCAACTTGGGTTGTGGTGTGTGTGTGCTTTGCACAGCTGAAATGTATATCTGTCAGATGGTCTGCTTCTTAAGCCATGCCCGAGACAAATCTTGAGAGACCTTGGCCGTGGAAGCAAGGTTTTGATGGCCGTGAATCCCTTACAGTACCCCTTGGGGCTGTAGTAGATTGAAGCCAACTTTGTTGCAAGGTTGCTGTCCATTCTGGGGTATTCCAGCATCCTTTGGGCCTCTAAAAACCATATTACAGGAGTCTTATAATAATGATAATATATAATTATGTACGGGACACTATCTTATGGTCAAACCGTGGACCTACGAAGGGATCTCCCTGTCGGAGAGCAATTTGAGTGTGCCCTTGGTGAAGTAACCAACTACCCTTTTTGGTACACCATTAGCTCGGGGCTAGGGCAACAATTATATTCGCGTCATGGATGAGAAAAATGGCTCTGTTGAGCGGAAGATAAAGTTGCCAGATGGCTATTACAATGTATGCGAACTAAATGATGAGGTGTTTAGTCAGGTTGGTGCTATACTGGATCTTCACAAACCTTCCGGTCGTCTGCGACTCAAGAAAGTTAAGTCTCTGAAACTGGGAAAGTTGGCACGCACCTTGGGATTTGCAGCAAGTAAAATCCCTCAGGGGGAAGCTGACGGGGAGTGAGTTACCTGAACTTGCGGCCCTCCATGAGCTCTACGTTCATCTGTCAGAAGTCAGCACCACGGACAATGTTTACAACGGGCTACCCAGCACAATACTCAGAACAGAACCTGTAGCAAATGAAAAATGTGCCAGTGGCAAAACAGTAGCTTTCTCTCATTTGCAATACAAAAGGCTTGTCCCAGGCCCTATAGGCAATGTTACGGTCCACGTTTTAGATAGCAGGGTTGTCCCTATTGAATTGCAGCACCTATTCGTAACATAACATATTCGAAATATACCTGTTGCATAGCAACCTGCGACAGGTGTAAAGACATGGTGAATAGCGGAGGACCAGGAGCACATGATACATTGCCCTACACGATCCTTCAGCTGGCTGATCTCGGGGACACGCAGGGCTTTGGAGAACCAGGGATAACGGACAAATTGTATGTATTTCAGCTCTCCGAGGGGCTATACAAGAGAAAAGAGCTGCCCGTTGTTGTTCCTTCGGAACAGGAAAAACCACAACAAGCTACATTTACCGAGCTGCGTGGTTTGAACCTAGGAGACTCAGCCCGTGAAGGAGCTACGAACTTATCCAGAATGACTCCAGTCAGTGGTCTTTGTATAGGCACCCTGTTCGCGGTGGGTGGGAACTTGACTTCAGGGTCATCCAACCTCACATCCAACAGGACCGCGGCCACAGGCTCCGTAAGCTCCAGTGGCCAGTGTTGGCTTCTTATATCCCGAAAGGTGCTATTTATGTTCACGAAAACAATGCCGGGTATGTGCTGGGTGGGGGAAATGGTGCGACGATGAAGCTCTTTTGGGAGTTTGATCGTCTTACTCCTGGCAAGGGTACCATCACAATTGTACAGATAGTCCTGGGTACACCACCCAACGACTTAGTACCAGTGCTTCATGGGCTTGCCCTAAAGTGGGGTCGACGGCATAATGGCAAAGAACTTGTCATCATTGCTCGGTGCAAAGATGTGTTGCTCTCGTTAAGTGGTGTCGAGTACAAGGTCACAGATGCTAAGTTTCCAACCGATACATCCAATACCCTACCTCTTGGCCCAGCTAAGCTCAAGCACCTGCGGTTTATCAGACATACACTAACGGACGACGATTTAAAGGTATTAGAACATGGTCTATAATACCAATAAGAATGGGCTTGTATCCAGAACTCAATACTAGCGACGCGAATACTTTCCGCATCCAGGAGATTGGTGATGTAAGAGCTCGTCTCATCGCCGAACGAGACCGCCGGCGTTCTCTTGGCAAGAAATACCAGCGAGGGGTCAATATCGCAGATGGTATCGAAACATTTCTGTCAGCGACCGGTGTAGGGATCCACGTCGGTGGAATCGGGATGTTGCCAAACGTAGTCGCAATTCCTGTGGTTATAGCACTAGAGGCTGCAGCAGGGCCTGTCGATTGGCAGGTGTCTTCGGGAAGTTTGTAGGCCGAAGGCTCACAAAGAAGGCAAAAAAGCACAACACCATTGACACTTTATCGGAGGCCAAGATTTCGAGCATTGCAGATCTGTATTGAAAGGCTGTTGCCGATGGCCAGATATCCGAGGAGGAATTCAATCGTGTACTCGCGAAGGAAGAGCGATTCGACCAACTTCGGCTTGGTATCCGCAAGGCATCTCACTGAGAGAGCTCACAGGGCTAAAAAAACTAGGTGTTGCTGCTGATACACCAAGAACTCGCCAGGCAGAGAGCAGGGACCCCCTGCGTCTGCTGTTGTTCCCGTTCCGAAGGAACAACGGCTGAGACCAGACCCCACCGCACCCGCCGATCTGTAGTCGCTGTGCAACTCTCATGGGCTTTTAGGATTTCTTTACACCATAGCTAGGCGACCTTGACACCCCTTCCCCCCAAAAAGTTTTTTTTACACGCGTTGCGAATCACTGGACGAGTTTGTAGCTAACAAGCTCGAACACACCCAGTCCTAGTATGATGAAGGCGACCCCACAGTCCTTCTGCCCGGCTGATGGTGTGTAAAAGTCTTCTAGTTGCGGTTCTGAGGACTGTTTAAACTGTTCCCAGTTACCTGTGCATGGCTTTGTCATGTCGCAGACGTTCCACACCAGCATCGTAATCCCGAAACTTGGAGAAGAGGTAGTTGCGACTAGAGAATGTCACTGCGTTAACAAGGGCGCCCCCAACTAGCATTGCGATCGAGGCCATCTTGTTATTTCATAATATCTGCTGGAATGATTCCCCGTGGGGCTCCGTTAGGAAACGGTCATTAATAAAGTGTGTTGGTGAACCGGCTTTCTTCAATGTGAAGCTGTGCATCCATGAAAACGTACATATATACATTCAACGCACCACTCGCCTCAGCTGTCTTTGTGATCTGGATACCTTCACTGGCGTTTTCTACACGCCGGCAACTTCCGTGTAGCTCGCCATCATCCGTGGTCCGCAGGTCAAGCCATAGTGCATACTTGTTGGTCAAGAACACTCCCAGTGTGACATCAGCCAGAGATAGCTCCTTTGCGACCAGAGCCACCTCGGGATCTCTTTTGCTGCTGGGCAAGCTCCGAAGTGTCGAGAGGCTTCGTTCCATTTCTGGTAAGCACGCAATCTCTGGGAGTACAGCTGGTTTGGTACCCCTTCGATGATAACCTCACCTTTGGTGATATTGGGGCTATAAAAGACCTCGGGCTTCCTATCGATAGCTGCACCAGCCGTAGCATGGTCCACGAACAGCAGCAGGATCCCTTTCATGCTCCGTCCGGCAACGTTGAGGTTGATGTTCACAAGAGAGTCGCTCTTGTCTTTGGTCATTTTGCGATGGCGAAGGACGCGGTCGTATAGAGTGGCGAGACGACCAGCATACTGGCTACGGACCATGCGAGCAAGTTCAGATTGGGTGATCATTTCATATTCCAGGCTGATATTATCAATGGCGTAACTGGCAGTGGCATCGCCTGTGGCCAGGACCACTCGACTGTAATCATTGAATGTCAGCTCGTACTCGAGCCGATTCCCAAGTGCACTCTGGTAGAAAGCCTCGAAGAGTTCAAAGTCCAGTGGGATACAGAACCGATTGCCATAAGCATCAGCGATAGCCTTGTCTAAAACAACAGTCAACCATGTCTTCTGCACCGACCCGCACCTTAGTAGCATTTCTTCTCGCGGAGGTATCAATGCATGGAGGCTGTCTTCCAAAGTCAATGATGCAGTGGTACACGTCTGCATCGCAGACCGACATCACCTCGTTCCCTCTGCCATTTTCTTGACGATTGCACGGCCAAGATTCAGAACGACTGACCTGTTATCATCTGTTGAGTTCAGGGTGACTGCAAAGGCTAGGCACACTGTAACCGATACGATTCGGTCTTGCGCCCCGAGGTTTGGGAACCGGATATTGAGCTGTCGGTTCGGTCGATCGTATTAGAGTTGTGCGTAATCACAACTGACTGCCGAACACCCTTTAACTCAAGAGGCTCTCGTAGTCTGTGGTATGGGTTAAGCTTGCGTCCATATTAGTTTGAAGACATGTTGAATACAATGAACATATCTCGGATCAATCTTCAATACAATAGCAGACTTTGGCCTCGACGAGTTCGCAAGACGACAGGACGATGATGATGCAACGGACTTGCAAGATGAAACTAGCTTTACCCGGGCCCCTGACAGCGGAGCTGTCGTTCCTTCGGAACGAGAACACAAAACGGACATTAAAATACCTTCATTGCAGTATGAGCTCTTGGAGAAAGCTATCAATGGATACTACCATAATCTGTCTGAGAAAGGGATTGTGCTCTATCTACGTGACTATTCCAAATTTGAGCTCGACAAAAATGGGCAGCTGAGGCTGAAGGCCCATCCAAATGTCGACGTTGTTAGTAAATCGGGAGCACCGCATGCTCTCGCAACAATTGCTGGAAAATGTGGCGGTTGTGAGATCATCCGGAATGAGCTGTTTTTTTGGAATGGACTCGAGGGGGAAAGACGCTTAAGCCTTGGGTGCTTGGAACACTACTACTAGGATCGGATCGGATACTACAGAACTGCTGCGAGACTTGGGACATGTGGCTAATGCAAATTCCAGTCAAAACGTGGTGGAAAGTCTTACTTAGGATGAGGAAACTGCACTTAAAGCCTTACATGATCTTCCACTTGATACCGTGGGATTGGAGTATAGCATGAGAGCTTCGCGGACTCGACAGGGCAATGCAGACCGCCCGAGGTGAATTAACGAACAACGTGGCCAGACTGTCCAAGCTGGATGAGCACATCGCTTTGGAAAAAAGAAAGCTCGATGAAGCTCAAGATCATCAGTTTAGTAGGCGCCGGATAGCAGAACGCTTGCGCAACCTGGAAGATTAAGGAGCTTCCCGCTTGTGGGCGGCCGCAACGAATAGAGAGGCTCTTCGATCTCAAATTAACCGAATCAGAGAGACGATCAATCGCATCCTCCATGAGGACACGACGCTCGCTGAGCGCATTCGCACCCTCTTCCGGGAACAAGTGATTACGATCGCATCTACTCTCACAGCGATTGGGATGGCAATCTCGACCCTAGTACTTGCGCTAACCGGCGGAGGTGGAAGAACCCCCGCACCCGCTCCACCACCATCTGATAAGGGTGGCCTCAAATGGTGGGTGAAAAAGCACCTACAGGCTCTTGGGCGCATCCTGGCCAAACTAGCTGGGAAGGCGGCAGCTGCGCTATCTGGAATTATAGGCTCCATTATTTCGTGGCTGCTCAAGCTACTCACAAAAACTGTAGGCTGGCTGGTCGAAAACCTGTGTGCCGTGGTCCTTGCTGTTGGGGGTCTGTTTCTTGTGACGGCTCGTGTGAGGAACCAAAGCGCGAGTAAGCCAACTGTAACCCCACCCACAATAACGGCGGTTTTCTCGTCATCATGCTGGCGTGCTGCCGCAGACCCTGATGACACCGACTCGGCAGCTCCGCTACGGGTTCCCGCTTCCACAGTAGGCGCATCAATAGCCACCAGGTCGGCCGGCGGCTTGACGAGTCCCGTCTCCCCCGTAGACACGATGGGTGGGGTTGGTGCAGTGTTTATGTTTGTATTTAGTCCCATGGTCTGGGCGCTTGTGGTAATAACGATCTCGTTGTTATACCCCACGAGGCCGTGTGAAAGGCCACCTAGTCCCATATCAGAATACCTGTAGAGGCCTCGACCGAATACATAATCTGTTTTTGACTTGGCGTTAGACAACACGCCTTGACAGCGTATAATTCCACTCTCCAGGTCCACTGGGCGGGCAATGGCATCTTCCACATTCGCCTCAAATTGCTTTTGGACGTCGAACGCTGTACCCGTTCCGAGAATCGATGAACGGGTCTGAGCCTGGGACCCGATTATTGCCCAAACGTATGTCCTAAGGGACTCGTTGATTCGTTCGAGCCCCGACCTTGTAAACCCGTTTGTATCGTCAACTATAAACGTAGTAAAATCTGCATGCTCTTGTCTGATAAAGTCTGCATGAGTATGCCCGTGCCCTGAGCGTTTGGTGAATGTGACCGTATGGTCGTATCCTCGACTCGGCGGGTGTAATGTCAAGGGATAGCTGTAGTATGCGACGACTTGGTATAAAGTGCCCAACTCGTCATTATAATCCCCCTTTTCTCTCCAATCTGTATCAGGCGACACACCGAATTCATTTGATAGTCTTTCAAAAGCGCGTCTGTCGTATGAGTCATTGTATCTAGACAATGCATGGTCCTGGGGTTAGGCAACTTTCATTTCTGCTAATATTCTCCGTGTCTGGTAACAGAAATGAAATAGCCAAAACCCTCGTTGGAACAGGTCTGTGGTTTGGTTCAGGTGGTCAGTAGAAGAGACCCCGCACCCTGTTGTCGCACACCATACAGCGAAGTTCACCTGATTTTGCCAGAAGGTCATGGGCGTGCTTCGTCATTGCCTGATGACTGCTCCAGAATTTTTATCTGGGTGTTTATTCTTTGAGAGGATGTCCAAGTGATTGGTTTCAAAACTCTTGGTCTCTAAGCTTTGTGGAGGGGTTAAAGCCACATGAATTTCGTTGATATCACTTAGGTTTTTATATTTGTAGAATCCGCCAGGCTTGTATCTGGCGCCGGCATCGTAACGGAAGGCTTTTGGGTGATCAGCCATCAAAAGGAACAACCGTGTGTGTCTTACACTGAAACACTGAAACCTCTCTGCGAAAGTATTCGCTCTGAACAAATTCAATCGAGTGTGTCTGATACATGAGTTTAACTACCCCACCAGGTTGTGAATAATTTTTTATGATTATCAATCGCACTGTGTGCCGCCAAGAAATGGCTCACGCTGCCCAGAAATGGCTCACACTGTCAGTAACATAAATTTTAGTCCGCTTGTTTACATATGACAAGAAATCACGTGACATCGATATACCGGAGAGCTCGAAGTAAACCACTGACATGTGTTTTTGCCTATCCGCATTGTGTACCTGATCGAGTATATCCATTGTTACGAATACGTCTAATAGGGCTTCACCATCGGAAGGGGCTTATGTATGAGAGGCCTGGGCGGGCGAGGGTGTGGGCCGCCCTTATGGCTCTCTGGAGTGGTCCATTCTTTATCTACGTGCTGTCGGGGTAGAAAGTGAATCTACGCTTGCGCCCCCAAGTGGTATGATGGCCTCCCAGGCCGGCGAGGGTGGTGGTCCGCACCCCCCCTCCCGGTCCCAAAAGTGATGCATTCGCCCCCCCCCCCCCGCCTGCCTCCACCTGGTGCTGAGGGGGTCGGTGAGGGTGATGCCCCCGCCCCCCGGGGTTCCAAAAAGTCCATTCGCCTCCCCTGCTCCTGGACAGGTAATCATGGTATAAAAATCCATCATCACCATTACGCTGCTTGTTCTACTATATATATAAAAAGCCCATGACATAAATTTTAGCTTTACACACCAACCTTGGTGAACAGATCAGCAATGGGATTTCAAAAGTTAAAATTTACACCTACAGTGAAACTACTTCGAAGTTGACCTTTGATGACCTCGACCTGAATGCAAACTTGTCTAAATTTATCTCTCGTCGCCTCGCAAAGAGTGAAATGAAAGCGGCAATTATTTATTACGTTTAAATGAGTTTACCTAAGAAGATACCAAAAATTAACAAACATGAGTTGTCTCATGTTAATAAAGCATCCATAACTCGAAATAGTATGTTATTATGTTATTAAAATGAAAAAAGCCCCGTGATTTGCGCATTTCGTTTCGGCAATAAAATTGACAGCGGAAGTACCGCCCACCGGTGCTCATGTAAACAAAAAATTCGCACGTATGTTCGTCTGCTGCTCAGTAAAATCGAGAAAAAATAATAGCGACTCCTAATAATCTGACGATCGTGGTATAAGTAAAATATACCCAAAGTAGCTCGCGGTTAACACCACTTCACCACTTGTAGTGAACATTTGGTACACCAATGTCCTATGGGTATATTCTATGTATCTTATAATTGACAACTGTAATAAAATGGTTAACCGTTTATGTAATGAAGCAACCGCATGCTTTCACGTACTTTGCCAACTGAGTAGTTGAAAAGGCGTTATTTGCCCAACAATTTCAACAAAACTATGTCAGGTGACCCCTCATTGGAACGAGCTCGACAAGCTCGTTCCAATGAGAGGTCGCATGATATGGTATGTTGAATTTTCATTAAAGTAATTTTATCCCAAAATAATTAAAATACTGAACTGAGATATCGTGTGCCTTGAATAGAAGGTAAACTAGCAGTTTAATTTCAGATTTCATTTTCAAACACCTAGAAATGATTGTCGCTTCGGTTGAAACTGTATGCGGTTGCCTTGAATTTTTGAGATCCTCGTATAAACTTTTTGAGAGCGTACATGTACAAGATTCCGAAAAAGACAGCGGGCTATACCAATATAACGGCTTGTTGTTCCGGCGTAAATGCGTTCAGTATTGAGATATAAATGTTGTTCCATAATTTAATAATTATGCTTTTAAGATCTCTCTCTCTCTCTCTCTCTCTCTCTCTCTCTCTCTCTCTCTCTCTCTCTCTGTATATGGTAACGTACACGGTCCCTCGCTTTGGAAGCTTGTAATATTCTATAAATAGTAATGTAAGCAAATCGAAACCAATCACGCGGTTGTATTATGCAGTTGCCAGATACAGATTTTGTACCAGGGACCCCTGATACACGCTGTATTGGGTTCATATGGACCCTACACATATTCACCTTGAGTTTAAGTATCTGAATTGGTGGAACGATATGGGTAAAACGGCGGAATTTTGTGTTATCGATCGAAGCAATCTTATTATACTTTTTGTTTTCGCTAATAACAACTTTTCTCTTCAGTTTAATAAAGCCAGCTACGTCCTCGCGTAATTTATTCTGACACATATATTCTTTGACATGTTTTATTAAGTGTCGTTCAGATCTTTTTCTGTTCCGATATTTAATTTGTAAGACGTTTTCTGAACGACATTGACATGGCTTCATGCCGAATTGAGTAAACGTTTTTCGTCAACTGTCACTTTACCGTCTACGAATTGCATAACTCTGTAACTGTGACGTGGTCTAGAGCGATACAAGTGCTGATCAAGAGGTTGTGGTTGGTTGGCCGTGTGCCCCCGAGGACTTATCGTCCGCGGCATATTTTGGTAGGATGAGGACATGTTCCATCGAAAAAACGAAATCTCCCTGATTGTCTTCAATACTCGCGGGAGATTCTAGTCAACAGCCTGCACTCGGCACTTCTGCTAAAATCGCTGAGAGCTTAATTGTGTAACATTTATTTTTAAAAAATGCCTCTCAGAAAGCATGTATGTTGGAGCCGTCGGGGAATTATATTTACGCAAGTGATCTAAACCCCGGTAAGTCAATTAAAAGGTTTTTTCTTCTTTTTTTGGTGGGGGGGGGGGGGGGGGGGGGGGGGGTTGTATGAAAAGGCAAACATCAGGTCTTAAGTAAGGCCATTTATTTTTACATACTTGTCACACATATCCACATTGTCACATATTGATGATGCCGAAGGGTTGTTGTTGCATGTACACCCACAGAGCAGAGATCGAGGCGGTATCTAGACAAAATATCCATGGACATAATGTCCACCGGCATAATTTCCATGGACAAAATGGGACCCTGAATTTGGGCGGTATCCAGACAAAATGTCTATCGACATAATCTCCATTGACAAAAATGTCCATGGACATAATGCCCACGACCATTTTGTACAGTATCACATTTTAAAAACAGCATACATTTGAAGTTCATTTCAATTGTAAATGTGAAATTTGAAACTGTACTATGACAATTTACCCATTTCCCCATTAACAAATAAATTATGTGAATTGCAGACAACTCTTTACACAGTCCGAAGAGCAGACGACACTCGCAAATTTCTTTAATGACTAAACATTTTTATATTTTGTCTCAAAAACATAGCTTGTTACCCCTCATTGGAACGAGCTCGTTCCAACGAGGGCGTCCCAAGCTGTGTTTTTGAGTCAAAAAATGAAAAGATAACAAACTTTGAAGGGCGATTTTTGTGAATAGCGTTGGCCGTATATTGTTGTTACGTTGGGTAAAGGGTTACAGAATTAGACAATTTCAGATGAATTACTTTGTGAAAAATGATTTCATAAACAGAAAAATTCAGAAATTTTCGCATAAAATTAAAGGCTTTAGTGTGCTTTATTGAGAGATTTTGTCTTGAGAAATTTTGAACACTTTTCTTTGTGGGTTTTTTTCTTGACAGACTTTGTCTTGAGGGTATTCCTATCATACGAAAATGATTCAATATTTTTTAACCTGCAGCCCAAAAGTTGCGAGTGAAAAATATTAAGAATTTGGAAAGTGAAACACGTTAAAAACCCAACTCCTAGTCTAATTTTCAAATATTATGTCCATGGACATTTTGTCCCAGATTCATTGAGGCAAGGCCCTTTGTAGCCCCCCCCCCCCGCCCCCGCCCCCCCCCCCCCCAGAATTGTTGATGCTGGGTAAACTTATCTAACTGTTGGTATGATTTGTTTGGTCTGTTTGCTAAAGGGTCTGCCTTTTCTGTACCCGTATTTCTTACATTTTGACGTTCATTTTTCTACTTGTAGCAAAGCTCTGTTCAATCATATACCTAACATACGACCGTCTCGATTCAGCGCTAATCACAAAAATCACCATTGAATGTTTGCTTTCATTTTTTACCTCAAACATATATTTTATGACCACCCTTACATATTGGAAATATCTCAACGATTGTTGGGGAGGGGTAGAAATGGACATCCTTTAATTACTCGAGAACTTTGTTTGCAGCTGATGTCTTTAGTTGTGTTTTTGGTAAAGCGTTAACGTACAATACGACCGCCGTGGATTGGTCACTTTCCACGGATGGGCAACATGCACGGAAGCAATAATATTAGATTCCAAACACTAATTTTAGGAATAATCATCAAAAATTTAAACATTTGCTGTTGATGATTTCTATTACCTGCAAAACGCATGCGTGGACATCACTGCCCACGCGTGGATTACGACCAGTCCACGGCGACTGTACTGTACATGTATTCACGTCTGAAAGAAAGCTCAACTGGCCTGTAAACCTTTTTTGTACCTCAAGAGTTAATCTATTTCAACATGGCAGCTGTTTTCGCGTTGAGGAACCCGCTATTCATAATTAAAATAGTCCCTCGCCTTCTTAATATGCTGCGGGGCATCATTTTATTGTCAAGAAATGCACTGAATCGAAGCCTTCTCGCATCTTTTTGATGTCAAGGAGATTAGTGCTGGTAATTTACGTTTGTTGTGCTATTTTCCTGCACACAATTCAAATAGCTGCAATCGTGCTTTTTTGTTGAAAAATTGCTCGACATTCCAAAACTGTTGCCATATTTCTTTCAAACTGAAGCGGATTGAAGAATTAAACACTGAAATACAGTAAACCAGTACAGAACTGGTACTCACTGTATTTTGATCTCAAAGTGGGCATTGACTTTCTACCGCATCAAGACTGGGTCGCGAGATGGTAGAAATTCTCTGTCCACTTTCATTTTTTATTTATGTTTAATGGCACTTTCGACAGCCAGGGTCGACTCGTGTCGGGCAGTTTTACGGGTGGAGGAAGCCGGAGTACCCGCTAAGCAGCGACAAGCAACTTCCAGACCCCACAACGTACTAACTTCGAACAGGCAGGGTTAACATTTGTTGAAGGCAAATGCACCATCCACGTGTACCCTTTAGTACAGAGCGCCTCCGTGCCCCCCCCCCCCCTCCGATTTCATTTCCACAGCACTGTTGAATCTATTTGTTGAAAAGAAAACATCGAACCTCAGGGGCAATTCACTTGAAAAACAATGAACCAGGTTTATTTTTTAATCGAGCAGTAAATTTTAATCCAGGAGGATAGCACAAAAATACTTTGCATTTGCATACGGTTTAAAACAGAGGAGTTACTTTTGTGAGATGCTGTTTTCATCGCACAGAAATGAATCGAGTAAGACCAGGGACGTGGCGATAGGGGATGTGGGATGTGTGTCACCCACCCAAATCCTGGCAAAATTTCCTATAGTTGGAAATTCGGAGGGCAAGTCATGAGTAGTTGGAAATTACATCGATCTGGATTTTACAGCTTCTTTAGTGATGCTGATGCCTCCTTTACTTCTAAAAATTTCAACTCGGTTTCGAATTGGCAAAAATTCCAACTGTTACTATTTACAACTACAGTGTTCGCAATATCCAGCTTCATAAGTATGAATGATGTCAATCGGTACGAGATTTTTCTATAGTACGTTTACTTATCGTAATAATAAAAAAAAATCCTCGTAATGCACTTCAAGAAAATCACATTATGTAAAATCGTTATCCGGAGTTAATTCCATCATTCACAGTTACAAAATGATGAAACATCGAAAATTGATCATTCCTGCAAAAGATCTGATATAATGTTAGGAGAGTGTGAATTGCTCAAAGTTCTAAGCTTGAGCATTTGCTCAGGACATATTCAGTTCCCAGAATAATACCAAATAATAATAACCTGATAATTCTATCATAAATGTGTTGGCATTTCAGTTACTAGAAGCAATTTTATGCCCCCTTTCATGGCTTCATTTTCAAAATGTTTCTCTGTAGTGAATTTCCAACAAGGGGGAGCGACCGGGAGGGGGTTTCCCCCTGCCGGTCCCTCCTCCTAGTTGGAAATTCACTACCCAACACCCCCAATCGAAAACATCCAGCCACGTCCCTGAGTAAGACATGCTAGAAGTGGACGCTGTTTGTTTTGTTGTAGGTTTTGTTGGCTCTGAAGTGTTGGTAGTTGGTTCAAAAATTGTTGCTGTTGGCTTTGTTGTTTATGATAGTGGGTTTTATGGTAGTTGATATTTGTCCTGTGGTGGGAGTAGTGTTTTCAGTGTTGCAGTTGTGGCTCTATGATGGTAGAAACGGGTAGAGTAGTAGTAGGTGTTGTTGTTGTTGTTGTTGTTGTTGTTGTTGTTGCAGTTGGTTCAGTAGTAGATGTTGTTGGCTCTGTAGTGGGTTCTGTAGTTGTTGACTGTAGTAGTTTTTGTCTTTGTAGTGGTAGCAGTTGGTTCTGAAGTTGTAGTTGTTGGTTCTATGGTAGATTGGCTGTAGTTGTTGTAGGGTTCTGAAGTAGTTACTGTTGGGTCGCTAGCGGCAGTACTGGGTTCAGTAGTTGTAAATGTTGGCTCTGTAGTAGTTGTTGGCTCTGTAGTGGTAGTAGTTAATTCTGTAATAGTTGTTGTTGGCTTTCTTGGATTCAGTAATTGTAGTGCTGGTTCAGTTGTCATTGGTTTTGCAGTAGTCCTTGTTGATTCTGCTGCAGTTGTTGTTGGCTCTATGTTGGTAGTAGATGGTTCAGTAGTTGTTGGCTCTGGTAGTTATAGTTGGTTCATGAGTAATTGTTGCATTTTATGTAGAGATATAGTTTGGGGGCGCGGTGGCTCAGTAGGTAGAGGTACAGGCTGCAAGCCGAGAGGTCCTCAGTTCGAATCCCACCTGCGGCAATCACGTTGTGCCCCTGTGTTCTCCGCGTTGGGCAAGACACTTCACCCCCTTTGCCCACATGGGGGCACGATGGCGTTGTGTGCTAAGCCGTGCTGCACGTCGATGTACACTTGTCTTCAACCAATGCTAACCCTGCTTGTGGGTGTTAGTATGATGGGGAGCCTGCCAGTTGCTCGCCGTTGCTCGGTGGTTCTCTCCGGGTACTCCGGCTTCCTCCACCCTTAAAACTGTCCGACATGAGGTGACCCTTGCTGTCGAAAGTGTCGTTAAACCCCAATAAATAAATAAATAAATAGTGAATATAGTTGTCGAAACTGTGTTAGTCGGTTCGGTAGTAGTAGCTGTCGCCTCTGTTGTTGTGCTAGTTCAGTAGTCTGTAGTGGTTGTTGGCTTTGTGTGGTAGTTGTTGGTTCAGTAGGAGTTATTTTTGCCTCTGTTGCAGTTTCGATGGTTCTGCAGTAGTGTTGTTGGATCTGTTGTGGTAGTTGGCTTTGTAGTCGTTGTTGTTGGCTCTGTTGTGAAAATAGTTGCTGATATAGTAGTAGTTGAGCAATGTAGTAGTTGTGATGAGTACTGTAGTTGCTGTAGCTTCAGTGGAGCTGCAGTGGATTGTGTATTATACGTTGTCGGATCTGTTGTTGAAGAGTTGGTCTGTATTTGTAGGTGTTGTCTCTGTAGTGGTAGTAGTGGGTTCTGTAGCAGTAGCTTTCGGCTCTCTTGTCGTTTTAATTGTTCGTTCTGTAGAAATTGATGGCTCTGTTGTATGTTCGATTCTATAGAAGTGGTTGGCTCTCTTATAGTGGGTTCTGTAGTGATTACTGTTGTTTCTGTCCTGCAGTAGTTGGATCCGTAGTAGTCAGGACGTGGCGACAGGGGGGGGGGGGGGGGGGGGGGGCATCCAATCTTGGCCAAAAAGTTCCTATAGTTGGAAATTCGGAGGGCAAGTCACGAGTAGTTGGAAATTCCATCTATCTGGATTTTAGAACTTGTATGGTGATGCTGATGTCTCCTTTACTTACCAAAATTCGAACTCGGTTTCAAATCGGCAAAATTCAACTGTTACTATTTACAACCACAGTGTACGCATTATTGAGCTTCATAAGTATGCATGGTGCCAATCGGTATGAGATTTCTATAGTTCTTTTACTTATCATAACTAGATATCACGGAGTTGGAATCCATCTCTGCGGGCCCCGCAGCAACTAACCGATGTTAGGTATAAACTGATGTGAACCGTAATACTAAAATATTTCAAGCAATAGGTAAAATCTGATTAAAATCCCTTCCCGGACACGAACTTGTCAGAAAAAAACCCAAATGCTGAATAATTTGACCTTGAGGTCAACTTCAAGGTCAAAGCATGGCAACCTTGGTACGCGACACGTCGTATTGAGATAATCTACCCACATACCAAATATCAAAACCCTATCTATTAAGGGAAAAAAGTTACAGCCCGGACACGACTTGTCAGAAAAAAATATCTGAATAAATTGACCTTGAGGTCAAACTTCAAGGTCAAAGCATGGCAACCTTGGTACGCGACACGCCGTCTTGAGATAATCTATCCACATACCAAATATCAAAACCCTATCTATTAAGGGAAAAAAGTTACAGCCCGGACACGAACTTGTCAGAAAAGAACCTCGAATTCGGAATAATTTGACCTTGAGGTCAAACTTCAAGGTCAAAGCATGGCAACCTTGGTACGCGACACGTCGTATTGAGATAATCTACCCACATACCAAATATCAAAACCCTATCTATTAAGGAAAAAAAAGTTACAGCCCGGACACGAACTTGTCAGAAAAAAAAATCTGAATAATTTGACCTTGAGGTCAAACTTCAAGGTCAAAGCATGGCAACCTTGGAACGCGACACGTCGTTACAGCCCGGACACGAACTTGTCAGAAAAGAGTCCCGTCTTGAGATAATCTATCCACATACCAAATATCAAAACCCTATCTATTAAGGGAAAAAAGTTACAGCCCGGACACGAACTTGTCAGAAAAGAACCTCGAATTCGGAATAATTTGACCTTGAGGTCAAACTTCAAGGTCAAAGCATGGCAACCTTGGTACGCGACACGTCGTATTGAGATAATCTACCCACATACCAAATATCAAAACCCTATCTATTAAGGAAAAAAAAGTTACAGCCCGGACACGAACTTGTCAGAAAAAAAAATCTGAATAATTTGACCTTGAGGTCAAACTTCAAGGTCAAAGCATGGCAACCTTGGAACGCGACACGTCGTTACAGCCCGGACACGAACTTGTCAGAAAAGAGTCCCGTCTTGAGATAATCTATCCACATACCAAATATCAAAACCCTATCTATTAAGGGAAAAAAATTACAACCCGGACACGAACTTTTCAGAAAAGAACCCGGAATTCGGAATAATTTGACCTTGAGGTCAAACTTCAAGGTCAAAGCATGGCAACCTCGGTACGCGACACGTCGACTTGAGATAATCTATCCACATACCAAATATCAAACCCCTATCTATTAAGGAAAAAAAGTTTCAGCCCGGACACGAACTTGTCAGAAAAGAACCCCGAATTCGGAATAATATGACCTTGTGGTCAATGTTCAAGGTCAAAGCATAGCAACCTTGGTACGCGACACATCGTCTTCAGATAATATACCCACATGTCAAATATCAAAACCTTATCTATTAAGAGAGAAAGATTACAGCCCGGACAAGTTTTGTTACGGACGCACGGACGGACGCACGGACGGACGCACGCACGCACGCACGCACGCACGCACGCACGCACGCACGCACGCACGCACGCACAGAGCAATCACTATAGGGCGTCCGCCTCACGGCGGGGCCCTAATAAAAAAAACCCTCGAAATGCACTTCAAGAAAATCATATTATGTGAAATCGTTATCCTGAGTTAATTCCATCATTCACAGAAACAAAATGATGAAACATCCAAAATTGATCATTCCTGCATAAGATCTGATTTAATGTTCGGAGAGTGTGAATTGCTCAAAGTTCTCAGTGTGAGCATTTGTTTAGCACATATTCATTTCCCAGAATAATACCAAATAATAATAACCTGATAATTCTCTCATAAATGTGTTGGAATTTCAGTTACTAGAATCAATTTTATGCCCCTTTTCATGGCTTCATTTTCAAAAATTTTCTGGGTAGTGAATTTCCAACTAGGGGGAGGGACAGGGAGGGTGTTCCCTCGGCCCCTCCCACTAGTTGGAAATTCACGACTCTACCCCCCCCCCCCCCCCCCCCCCCCCCCAATCGGAAACTTCTAGCCACGTCCCTGCCCTGGTAGTAGTTGTATGATCTGTTTTGGTAGTTGTTATAAGCTATATTTTTACAACTTTGTCAGCTCTGAACCACGATAATCAGTGTTAATGACACGAATGCCTACGATACTTTTACATTTTGATGGGAGATAATTTCGAAGGAAATTCGCATGCAAAAACGCAATTTGCTCATGGATTATCCGAATATACACCACCTCTCCAGCTGGAGTATTTCAGAATACTGTAATCTCTGATTTTATTAATAATCCTGGATGAAAATCGTCTCCATAACTCACAAAATTATCTAGGATCATTTTTGTAATCAAGGGTACACAATAATCCAGGATTATATTTGGACATGTGAATTGGGTATAATTAGATGATTTTTCGGTTTCGTTTTTCTTGATTTGGTTTTAGTTTGGCAATATTTTTTATTCATGCAATCTCAAGCCACTGGTGTAAATGTGCCACAAAAACTGGGAAATATTAACGGTAATTAGGCTAAAAAAGGTGTCGTTATTCTTAAGCAATCCCTCTTTGAATTAAACCTCCTCATTTGACATTTTTATTGCCTTTCAGTGTCTTCCAATATTAATAGGGAGACTTGAAACTTTTTACATATTTTGATTGATGCATATTTATTTAGTTGCGTCTCCAATAGTGTTTGCCTTGTTACAATTTATGGGAGAGTGCCTACAGGCACTCTCCCATAAATTGTATCAAGGCAAATTTCCATAGATTAAATACTTTTACTTCAAAGATGATATGAAGGGCATCGAAAGAATATGAAGCCTTTTAAATGCAGTACCTACAGTTTGTTTTTAGGGGAATGTTTTATTTTTCAAATTAAAAATGAATTTATTTGTATAAATATGCATTTTCTATATTTCTGTGTGTAAAAAGACAGCCAAAATCCCTCACATCTTTGCTCACTTTTTGCAAAAGAAAAATTAAAATTAAAAACAAAACCATCACGCCCTCACTGATTTGAAAACAAATGCCTGAGAATCAATTAATATTTTTTGTTTAGCCTTATTTGTTTGTATTTTGGCTGTGAATGGATTTTTCCGATTGGTTGGGCAAAGGTTTAAAGCGCAAATCAACAGTACAGGTAGAATAACGACGGAGTGGATTTTCTTTGTAGAAAGTAGCCCAGCATCTCCGAAATATATGAGCACAAGAAATTCCTGATAGTTGAACTCTAGGGAAGGATAACAGGTAACGTTGAGCAAATGAACCTCCCAGCAAAGCCGGACATCCATTTTCTGAATTTTCCTCGGGGTTGTTGTTTTACAAAATATAATAGGTCTTATCTTAGAAGTAAAACCTTTCTTCTTTGACTACACTGTATGTGGAAGACAGTGTTTTTAAGGCACGAAAAGTCTTCTAATTTCCAATGTATTCTGATATGTTTATTGACAGTAATTTGGGTATGGAGAATCATGTATGACTAACCCACTTCGACACGACTGAGGGCCGACGCTTACCAGAACATTTCTTGAACAACTAAGCAAGTTCATATTTGGTCTCCAAAATATAGTTTATCACCCCTCATAGCAACGTACTCAACGAGATTGTTCCAGTGAGGGGCCACGAGTTACATCGGTAAAAATTGAAAAAATAATAAACTTTTGATGGTGAAAAGTTAGAAAAACGTAGTTGAATCAAAAAGGTGATTTTGGGAATTAGCGCTGGTTAAATATGGGCCTTACGTAAAGGGGTAAACGTTGTTGCACATCGGACGCGATCGGGTTAGCGATTAACCCTTTCGGTTATCACTTCCTGAATAGGATGGTCCTTTACAATACTAATTATAGTGATTGGGCCACTCTATTAGAGATGGGCAATATATGAACAAAACCGAACCGATATCGATATCACTGAGATACCGACAAATCGAATGGACCCAATTATTGAATATCGTAAACCTTTGTATTTTCGAATTTCCTTCATTCGCTATTTATAAGGCCTAAAAGCAGATGAAGTGTTAATCTTTATGAATGAAGTGACGGATTGTTTCCGGTTTTGTAAAGGCCCTGGACAATTATCCTAAATTCATACAAGACTACAACCTGTACATGTCCAGTTGCTTAGACTGATTTCTAGTCAAGTCTTGGCTGCCTGTTAAGGATGGACTAGAAATCACTGCCCACGTGACATATATATTGTAAGCAGGACCTTATAATGGTGGCATGTTAGGGCACATGCTCTGAGATAGCAAAAGCCTGAAATAGGTCATTTAAAGGTTAAGGTGTCTTCAGCACAAGTCACAAAATTACTGTTTATATGATTAGTGTTAGTAAAAGAATGCCAACGTTGAGCTCATTTGTGGTGCTGTGACAGAATGATGCAAGAACAATTTATTCTGTTTTTCAGTTTCTGAATTCCATTTGGGACTGCAAAAGTAGTAGGAGAGGGATGGATGGACCCTTACTGGCAGGACCCCGGAAGTGACGTCATGTCACGTGACTTAGTGGCGCCATGTTGTGTTGTCATGGTAACCCGCGAGAGCGGCCATCAGCGTCATCCCCATAGTGATACCTAATGTGAGTGCGCATGCGCAGCGCGTGTTGTTAAGGTGATACGTGTTTCCGTCATCCATTTTGTTTACCGGGGGCCGCCATCTTGGTTTCTATGGTAGCACGTGGTTGCTATGTGACCCAAAGGCTTACAACAAGACAGGGGTATGTTCGGAGGATATGTTCGATTGAATCGGAGTATCACGAATTACACAAAATAAACCCGACAAGTTCTATTTCGAATTCTTTCAGGATGCTCTGCTTTTATCTAGGTATGCAATAGTTTTCGTCTACCTGACTATGTTCCTTTGTTGTGGAGTATACTCCAGTAGCGTAGAAGAGCCTTTCAATTGGAACAGTTTACTTTATTATTACTATATTTAGCTTTTCTGGTCTGTTCCTGTTAGTTCTGACCCTATTCCGAATACTTTTGTTGTTTCATTTATCTGGATCACCCAGTTCACTTTAGTGGCGCTAACTAACCAATCAGCTTGTTTGATTTCCCATAATCCGTACCCAGAGTTATCTCCCTTGTGTATATCAAAAGCCTATAGCATTCCCAAAGCCAATAAGCTATCGAGCAGTTACTGAAAAGTCATTGCTCGAACGACTCGAAGTCCATCGAGCAAATCAGCTAACGAGCAATTGATCGAGTGACTCCACATACTGCTCGAACGACTCGAAGTCCATCGAGCAAATGAGTTAACGAGTAATTGCTCGTTCGAATGACTCGCTCATACGACTTTTCAACTCATTTCAGAAAAAAGGGGTACCTATGACAGTCATTTTCAGAAAAAGGGATTTCGTAAGTAGGATTTTCCCAAATAAGCCAAGAGAGTAATTGCTCCATGAGCAATTGCTCGAACGACTCGAAACCCATCGAGCAAATGAGCTATGGAGCAATTGCTCGATCGAGTGACTCCACCGACTGATCTGCGACTCATCTGGGTATTTTAGGATACCTATGGTATTGGACTATTGGAGGACACTTGTTGTAGAAACCTTACATCCGGGTACTTCATGCTACATCCGAGTAATTCTGTTGGGATAGTAGGTAAAAAACAAGCAACAGTATATAACATTTCATTCATTTTTATTCGAGTATACAGATCAATTTCGCAAGGCATCATTTTCGTCTTTGTAGTTCTTCTCTCATGGGCTAACCATTTCATCTTCTTGGGGGTAAGAGCTTCTTCCCGTTTTCTGGCTAGGTTCTTGATAAAACACGTTCTCTCATTGATAGCTGATAACTTGGCTTTGTTGGTTGCTTCAATTTCCTGTCTGTCTTCTTTCTTCTTTTTGGGTTGCTCTTTCTTGTCCTTTAGCTGTTTCATAGTCGTAACTTCATTCTTCTGAATATCATTCTTAGTTTCAGTAGTAACTTCATGTCTTGTTTGAGTGGAAGCATTGTTCTTGTTTTGGTCCCTCTTTGACTCTTCATTCATAATTTGATTAGTAACTTCATTCTTATTTGTATTGGAAGCATCAGCAAGTTCTTCTGTCTTTGTTCTCTTGGTTGTAGTGGCAACTTCGGTGGTCAGTGGTCAGCCAGTATCCACATATCTTTGTTTCTTTTCACCAGCATCCATGTCTAGATTTTTCTCTTGGCTGCATTTACCACACGATTCACTTGAGCCACTTCTTGGGAAGTCAGCATTAATCCAGCATCATTCTTGAAGATCTGTATATGTAAGTCATCTTTGAATCTGAGCACTGTTGTTGACACAGACATCTTCACTCTTCGACGTTCAAAACAAAAATGAGTTTTTTTCATACTAACACTCCTTTTATACTTTTTTGTCTCTAATCTTCTTCTTTATTATCATCATCTTCTACTCTGAATGAGTAGTTTGTCATAAGGTTATCGGACAGAAATCTTCGCTTTTCCAAGGCATATTTCTGTGATTCTTCAAAGTCAAAAAGTCCTCTTCTTCACGAAGACGCTTGGTTGTTTCTTGAATTTTCTTGTGTATTGAGTCGTTGCAAAAATTTCTAATGTACACAACGGTATGAATGTATTTCTCATTAATGGCTTCTCTGAGATCTTTTGAAGTGCTATATATGCTGTTTCAACTGCATCTTCTCTATCCATTCCATCCTCGATATACGTGTTCATGAGGTTGTCAAAATCGTCTTGGGATTTATCATAGGCACTTTGGCCGATAGTTCACATCATAGAAACTTCTTCTTCTTCTTCTTCTTCTTCTTCTTCTTCTTTTTCTTCTTCTTCTTCATATAAGTAAATTGATCGAGTTCAACTCAAAATGTCCTGACTCTGATAACCCCAAAGACCATTAACTATTGACGGTAAACCAATAGAGAAGGTTTACGTGTCCTCTGGCACAAATAGCTCAGTCCGTTTTTTGGGAGTATGTATTGATGACAAATTAAACTACAAACTTCATATATCTATGGTGTGCTCTAAAATTGCTCTGGCAATCTGTTCAATAAATAAAGTAAAAAACAATCTTCCGTACCAAGCCTTATTATCACTTTACTACGCTTTACTACACTGTCATCTTTTATATGGAATTCAAATATGGGGTCACTCAACTCATATTAATAAATTGTTTTTATTGCAAAAGAGAGCAGTTCGCATAATCAATAATAAAAAATATAACCGTCACACAGATCCTCTATTTTTAAAATGTAAAATATTGAAAGTCAAAGATCTTCATACTCTTCACACGTTGTTATTCACGGATGACTGGTACAATAATAACCTTTCTCCTTGTTTTCAATCATTTTTCGAAAGGAACACTAACTTATCGGGTATTGAGACAAGACAGTCTGACTTACTGAAAATTGGTAGAGAAAAAGGAACCTATTTAAGAAAGCAGTAATCTCAATGCTGATTGGTACTTATAATCAAACTGTAAATTGTACCAATCCCTGAGATGGAACCAGATTAGTTTAAACAGTCTTTATTTCAAATCAAATAAATTTACCAAGATTAGCATTCAATTTTAAAAGAATAATACATGAACTGAAGTAGATTCAGCAGTAAACTTGGAGCTTATTCAACGCAGTGGCCAAACACTTTGAAACAAAGCGAATATAAATAATTGGTATATTGGTTCTACACAGAACCAAAACTGGTTCGATATGCCAACTGTTCATATCTCCTTTGCTTAATAATGATTTGAGACAACCTCGTATAAGCTCTAAACTTACGGCTGAAACCCCCTCAATTTATGTTTAATTCTGTTAATATTTAATGTTAATCTTTATACATTTATTTGATTTGAAATAAATACTGTTTAAACTTATCTGGTTCCATCTCAGGGACAAGATTAGAACCAGTTTTGGTTCTAAAGAGAACCTATATTTTTGCAGTGTATGAAACCTAATATTTACATATCTAAGTTATTCATAATGTTTACGTCACTCGTGCCTCTCGTCTCCTTCTAAGCCCACTGCAAGCTCATTACGAGCTGTCGTTATCGTATACCAGGTTAAGTATCTCAGATTATACCAAGAACTTGTTGGGATACAGACCCAACATTTGCGGAAAATGGGAATGGGAAAAACAACAAAATTAACTATATCTTGAAGGATCTGTTGTGGTGTCTGTTACTAAAATAAAGCACTTGAATACCGACGGAGATGGCTCCGTACTTTAGAACGCATCTTGAAAGATGATTGTCGCAATTCCTAGGCTGGCGCATGTTGCTTACCCATGTGGGAATTGGCAGGAAGACAGCCGTTGTGGCTATGCCTCTTAACAGCCATACATTCCATGTACAATAGGGTGACAATAAACTGCAAACTATATGTATAAAAAAATTCTTGTAACTGTATTTCCTTTCTACTGTTATATTGTATAAGTACTGTATATGACAAATAAATCATTCATTCATTCATATTCCATATCTTCTGATAGTTCCGACGACTCATCGGAGTCCGAATCTCTTGACCAATTTTTGGTGCACAACTGAATTGCATTGCATCCGCTCTCTTCGAAGGTCAGATTACAAATGAAAAGTTTTTTATGAGCACGACCCTTTTATAGGATATCGGACAGAACATTGATGATGGGTTTGAGTAACTTTCCTAAAAGTCCTACGTTCTGTATGATCCGTCTTCTTTTCCTATAACATAGTTCTCTCTTTGGTAAGGCAATTCTCCCAATCTGGTGTTTGTATGGAATCATCTTAGCTCTCTCAGATCTGGTTATAGGTACTGCCCCCTTCAAGATATTCGAGGCACAATCACATATACATTGTATCAAATCATCATTGGCCGTCTTGATCATAGTCTTGACTTCCTGTCGATCCGCATCAGATAGGATTCGTAGTGTATCTGAATTTCTATCTTGTCTTGCAGTGTTGCCCGATTTTTCCGTTTGTCGGTTTGGGCAAACTTCTTCTTTGTGCCTCTTCATGTTAAACTTTCGAGAAAAGGTTTTTCCGCAGTACTCGCAGTTATGAACCGCCAAGTCTTCACTCTTTCGTGGTCGTAGAACAAATGAGCATTTGGTGTTGGTACATCCCTTTTATACCCTTTTCAGAGCTATGACTGGATTGATAAGCACCGAGAGAAAGCAACTCTTTCGTAATATACTTCTTTTTATATCGGTAGAAATTCCATCATCTGTTAGCAGTTCAATACATATTCGTATTTTCGCAGGTCACCAAATTCAGTCAAATCCAGTGGTATCTTATCTTCGAGGATATTGGTAGCACATTTACAGAAAAAGGTAATCAAATCTTCATCAGTAGCGCATAGAACGGCATCGATTTCCTCCTTGTCAGCAAGGCGTAAAAATTCTAAATGTGCTTTATTCTGGTCAGTCATTGATCTCCAATATCTCTCTGCTCTTCTGTTCTTCTTGGACAGTTATGTTCTTCATGCCTCTTCCTATTGTGTGGTTGCGTGAACATCTTAGTACAATATCCGCATTGGAGCCCACGATGGTTCTTTTCGTGTCTTCTAGCATTATCCGATCTCGAAAAAAATGACTTAGAACAGTATCTGCAACGAATCGGTAACATGTCTTCACTCGGTCAGAACACAACTGAGTTTATTTTCATACCAACACCCTTTTTATACCTTTCCCAACAGAAGTACCTGGATGTAGCATGAAGTACCCAGATGTAAGGTTTCTATAACAAGTGTCCTCCAATAGTCAAATACCATAGGTATCATAAAATACCCAGATAAGTCGTAGAGCAGTAGGTGGAGTCACTCGATAGCTCATTTGCTCGATGGGCTTCGAGTCATTCGAGCAATTGCTCAAGGAGCAATTACTCTCTTTGCTCTTTGGCTTATTTGGGGAAATTCTACTTACGAAATCCCCTTTTTTTAAACGACTGGTCTTAGGCACCCCTTTTTTCTGAAATGAGTCGAAGAGTCGTATGAGCTAGTCACTCGAACGAGCAATTACTCGTTAGCTCATTTGCTCGATGGACTTCGAGTCGTTCGAGCAGTATGTGGAGTCACTCGATCGAGCAATTGCTCGTTAGCTCATTTGCTCGATGGATTTTCGAGTCGGTCGAGCAGTGACTTTTCAGTAACTGCTCGATAGCTTATTGGCTTTGGGAATGATATATGCTTTTGATATATACAAGGGAGATAACTTTGCATACAGATTATGCGAAATCAAGCAATCTGATTGGTTAGCTAGCGCCAGTAAAGTGAACTGATTGGGTGATCCAGATAAATGAAACAACACAAGAGTACTCGGAATAGGGTCAGAACTAACAAGAACAGAAAAGACCAGAAAAGCTGAATATAGTAATAATAAGCTAAACTTTTCCAATTGAAAGGTTCTTCTACGTTACTGGGGTATACTCCAGAACAAAGGAACATGGCCAGGTAGACGAAAATTATTGCATACATACATAGATAGAAGCAGAGAATTCTGAAAGAATTCGAAATAGTAAAAATTGTCGGGTTTATTTGGATAATTCGTGATACTCCGATTCAATCGAACATACCCTCCGAACATACCCCTGTCTTGTTGTAGGCCATTGGGTAACATAGCAACCACGTGCTACCATAGAAACCAAGATGGTGGCCTCCAGTATACAAAATGGACGACGGAAACACGTATCACCCTAACAACACGCGCTGCGCATGCGCACTCACATCACGTATCACTATGGGGGAGACGTCACAAGATGGCAGCTCACGCGGGTTACCATGACAACACAACATGGCGCCACTAGGTCACATCACATGACGTCACTTCAGGGGTCCAGCCAATATGGGGCGATCAATCCCTCTCCTACCAACTGCAAATATCAGTCAAGCCAGATACCGAATACCTAACCGATACCGCGGTATGCCCCCCCCCCCCCCCCCATATACTGAAACTGATTCCGAACTCAAACTTCCAATACCGCCAATTTCAAGACTCTATTTTGCATTTGTATGGAGGGCCTGTCGTAATTTAATCCTTTACCTAATATGAAAAGCAGACGACACTTCAAAAAACGATTCGTGAATAAATAATATTTTTCATTTCTGTCTCAAAAACATAGGTTATGACCCCTCGTTGGAACGAGTTCGATGAGCTCGTTCCAGAGAGGGGTCATAACCTATGTTTTTTAGGCAAAAAAATGAAAAAATAATGAAAATTAATTTGCGGTTTTGAGAATAGCGCTGGCCGGTTTTGGTCGTTACGTTGGGTAAAGGGTTAATATAAAAGCCCAAAATGGATCCGTTTATGCATTCCTGATAGAATGTTTGACATTTTATTCCCATGTGTTTTTACGCAGTATGATGTTTTTAAGATCAGTCTCCAGTTCGAACAAAAATTAAACTGAATGCAATGTCCAAGATAAAACATCAGTTGTTATAATTTTGAAGCCGGAAATTGTGGCGTAAAAATTGTAATTACTGATTTTAGGTTCAGTTTTTCACTTTAGCCTCAATATGATTAACATCTCTCTTTGTTTTACATCTAGGCTCGATTAAAACTGATCGATAAATGACAATAATTATAATTAACTATTATTTTATCATATGGCTGGAACCACAACTGCCCTGAAACAAGTGTGATACTCACAAACTGTCCACGAATATTTTTGTTCTTTTGTTTTAATTGGTCATTATAATTAAACTTATTTGGTAATTTAATATTCAGTTCATTTTACGATAAGCCGCATGTGGACCCAAATGTGATCGTTATTAAATTGAGCATGCAGTGTTTCTGAGAAGTATGTTCCATGTAACATATGCGACGAATATTGCAAGATGTGTTGTGGGGAAGGGGCCTCAGCACATCTAGGTTTATTTAATCAGGGTCAGTCAGTTTTACGGGCGAACGAAGCCGGAGTAGCCGGAAAGAGCCACCGAGCAATGGCTAGCAACATCAGACTCCATAACGTACTAACTCCGCTAACTTTCAATAAAATTCTTTCACCGGATGCTTCGAAATATTTAAGGCATTGGGGACTATGTTTTGTGCGAACACTGTAGCAAAAAAAAATCGCTTTGTCTTTAACAACGTAATTCGAGGTCATGTTGGAAGCTCTGTTTGTTTCTCGGTCTATTTAGGCGCCTCCATTGGATTTTGGCTCCCGTGATTATATTACAGGAGTCAATGGATTAACTAGAGATAAGAGTTTGTGTGATGCATTTCAACGCCTCGTAAGACATGTTTAGCTCAGCTTCTCACCGTGACGACATGATGATGCATATAACACTTGAATACTTAACAATAATTCCTATTTCTTCCCCCACCCCACCATTTGCCCCCAAAACACAGACAATAAATCCCAAGCAGAACAAGTCTTACCACCTCGACCCCATGGAAGACCAAAGCCATGTTTCATAAGCAAGAATTGTGAAACAAATATCTTAATTTGAGTAGTGTACGACGCTGCGGCAGAGCTGAACAATATGACAAGAATACGAAGGTAAATGTAATGAACCAACCATCGTGAAAATGACAACAATTGGGGTAGTGTAAACCTGATTTGTCCCGACTGTGATGGCTTAATTCACCCCCCCCCCCCCCCACCCACACACTTCCTATGGAAGCGATGCATGTCTCATGTGAGAAGGCCATGCGAGATAGATATCTATCTCACATGCCCACGTGACCGTATCTTATGTTTCTTTAGTGTTCAAAGTATTGCTGATTGTTGTACTTGATGTTAATAATAACAGTATATTGTATACAGTTTGTTCAATTTCTTAACTTAATTCATATCACTACATCAGACCTACTGTTCCTTATGGTGGTGGGGATCAGTGATGATCTAGGGATGCCTCTCTCATGAATGTAAACTTGATATGGTGTCTAAAAGTGAGAATCTCAATGATCATCAGTACATCTGGGACATTCTCAATAAGGTTGTCGTGCCTCATTTTGACAACCACCTGTTGGCTACTCGCCCTGTATTCATGGATGACCGCGCAAGACCACGTCGTTCCCATGCTGTGACAGCATTCCTTCAGAACAAAGCTATTACAACACTACCTTGGCCTGCAGTGACCCCCGATTTGAATCCCTTAGAACACATCTGGGACTTTCTTGGACGTCGTGTGCAATCAAAGGATCCGCCTCTACCGAATTTGGCCGATTTGGAAGCTGCATTACCTGAGGAGTGGCAGCAGTTGCCTCTGGGCCGTATCAGAAGGCTCACTGGTAGCACTAGGATGAGGGTTCTGGCTGTCATCCGGGCACATGGTGGATACTCTCGCTACTGACGCTGGACACTGCTATTGTGTTCAGGAGATCAGAAGTTACATTTTTGTCAGTAATTACTGGCATTGTTTCATCATGGACCGTTCCAGCACCAAAATTGTCCAGAGAACATTTTTCCGTCAAAAACATTAGTAACAGATATGTGTAATTAGCGCCATTAAAATACTGCATATGTTCGTCACTGTGTTGTCTTTCATTTGTCAATAGACCATTCTTTCCGCGAACAATCACTTGTGGCCATCTTAAAGATAGCATGAAAGTAATGACAGTTTCTACTAACACCACTGCGGAAAAACAGAGGGTGCTTAATTAAGTTCCAGGTGCACATTAGTATTCACGACGTAACTTCTTATTCATTTAACACGTAATGTACAGGTACTCCAAATTTGTCACGCAACACTCTCCCCTCTCCCACCAACACCCCAAATCGGGTACTTCAACCCTCGTTTTTTTGACCAACCGTGCGTGTGACACTCGTCTAATTATCAAATTTATTCTTTTAAGAACATGCACGATTTCGAGCAAAAGAGAATCGCTCTCACTTTAATCCCGATTGGAATATTACTGGAAGGATGGCTCACACCTCTACCCCCCCCCCCCCCCCCAGTCACGCGCCTGAAGCACCACAATTATTAATATTCATGACAGCAACATCGTGTCAACTTCGATGGCTTCTGTTCATTAGCTCTGATGTCCAATATTAGTCAATTATTTGGAATGAATGCGATCTTGGACCAACTCTTTCACATTCATCAATGACCTGCTCACGGATTTTTTTCATGGGATTAATTTTGGACCAAAAGGGAGTGAGGGAAAAATCTTGTCATATTAAAGCCTAAAACAAATAAAATCTCGATAAACTGATTTCTGGGGTTCATTGTTGAATAATTGCGGATTGCCTTTCACTGCTTTCCAGCATTCAAACAACGACGTTGACATTTTAGTAGATTCATTGATGACGACAGACGTATGGAAATTAATCGTAGAATAATATTTTCTAATAGAAATGATTTCCTTTGGTTTAATCCACTGCATGGAACTCTCTATGGGACATTATTAGTTGCGCGCGAGAAGAATTCGAAATTCGATCGCAAGCAGTATCCTATTCACCAAACATGTTGAGATTGACGGAACTTGTGGATTTTAGTTAAGTAAAGATTTAATTATCAAAGAACCCTTCTGCCACGAAGTGATATTTAAAGGTTATTACTTGGTTAGTTTTATATTGGCTGGGATATCAGCCCGAAAAATACAGATTATCATGATAACGTGCATGTCCTGTGATTTGTATCAGATTCGAGGTGGTGTCGAGAATGGGATCTCAACGAGCCGGCTTTGCCGGCGAGTTGTGATCCCGTTTTTGGACACCACCGAGAATCTGATACAAATCACAGGACATGCACATTATCATGATAATTCATGTATCTAACAATTGAGTCACATAAGCAGATTAAATCTTAACCCTTTACCCAACATAACGGCCAAAATCGGCCAATGCTATTCTCAAAAAATCGCCATTTAATTTTCATTTTTTGTCGCAAAAACATAGGTTATGACTCCTCGTTGGAACGAGATCGTCGAGCTCGTTCCAATGAGTGGTCATAACCTATGTTTTTGAGACAAAAAATTAAAAACATTAGTTATTCAAGAATTGTTTTTGCAAGTGTCGTCTGCTTTTCATGTCAGGTAAAGGGTTGAATTATTTATTTTTATAAACATTTTTGGGACATAATGTTCGGTCGATCACTGAAACGCACATAGAATGTATCCATTTGCCTGTTATGATAGCACGTAGCGCTACCAGAAACGAGTCGTCTATATCTGTTACGGTCCTTGGTAATAGCAACATTTCCGTCACAAATGCTTATCCTCTTACTTCTCCTGCATTTCTCATTGAATTTTTACGAACCTTGGTGTGCAGTATGAGTATGATCTGTACATGTGCATATGAAAAGGAAGTTTAGATTGGAATAATTTTTCCAGAGTTATAGCACTTGTTCCTATCATAATATATAAGTCGGTGGGGGATATGGATGTCGTTAGACTCTCTTGTTGCCATCATTAATTCTTTATCATACAAAACTCTGCTTGAAACCACCCCACTGTGTCTGGTAACGCCAATTTTCCTTGCGTTCGACGAATAACTGTGAACATTTCGATGTAAACAAATGTGTTGCACCTAGTACCGAATCAGGGGGGGGGGGGGAGGGCAACGCTAGTTTGGGTCACATCGGCCAAGATCCGCGTTATATCAGCCTAGCTTGAAGTCATATGAGCCGAGTGTGATAATGGGCAATTCTGGGAAAGAAAATCGTATCTAATAAATAAAAATATGCAAACGCCGTGATCTACTGCAGCCTTACGCATGAGACAACTTCAGGCCAATGAGGTGCGAGGACAAGAGCCCACTACACAAAACTGTAAACAAAAACAACACTACACACACTCTCTCCATATTTCCCTCATTTTTATGAACAGTACATTTTATTTCATATATATTTAATGAAATGTATTTGTGCCCATCAATTAGATGAGCTCTTATTTACAAAAAGAGCATGCTTCAGCTTCTACTACTCATTATAAACATTTTAAGGGTGTAAATTCACCACGGAGAAAGTTTATTGCGGCTGGCCCAAACCAAGAAAACTTCACAGCAAAAGCGGATTAAAACTCTATTATCAGTGTCGCGCGACAAGCTGAGAAAAATATCATATACTGTCCTGCACTGTCCATGAGAATTCCACTCCACAGAATGAATAAGTATTTGCTTTCCGACGTGACCAACGTGGCATGCTTTACACAATACTTTTTCAACATTTTCATCAGAATTTAGTTGTTCAGCCATCAGCATTCACTGCTTCTAATATCTTGTGGAAGCACTCGGCTTATTCTTGATCCTTTAGTGAAGAGAGTCTTCATGTGCGCACTTACCTATAGAAGCTAGTCTCTTTTTCTGGGATAGCAACAGAAGATAAATGACCAAAAGGAATCATTTGTATTATGATCTGTTTGAACTCTCGTGGTATCTTCCGTGTCAGGTCAAGGGCAGCAATTAGAAGAATCCATATTCATTATTTGGGGTAGAGCAAATAATATTTTCAACGTTCAGCCTTGGGGCTGAACGTTGAAAATATTCATTGGTCTACTCCACACATTCACTAAGCATCAATCGTACTTAATGAAATTAAGAAGAATCGTGTTCCTGGAAAGAGGCCTCATGTGTTCAAAGGGTTGAACGTTTTTGAGCCAAACCAGATGATCTGGTTCGCAGATAGTTACGGGTCTGTGTGGGATATAATTATTACATTTTTCCACCACGACCTTGTCGATTGCCGTGACTAAATTCGAGGGATCGCCCGAATTACATAATAATAATAGTAATAATAATAATATTTTTTTTATTGCCTGCAATCCACACATGGTGCTCTATGGCTGTACAAAATGCCTTATGGAAAAAAATAGGCATTGTTGCTGTGATTATAAATCTGTTTAGAGTCCGTCGGGGCAGGGACAACCCACGAGTAGTACCCGACAGCCAAGGCTGGCATCTGTTCTGGGGGACGGGATGAACAGAGTTTATGCAGCACGTATGCTATTGCATATCCGCATCCACTCTGTATTTTCGAAGCTGTTGTGGGGTCGATCTGGTCTCATCAATGAGACGGAATATGACAACCCGGATAAACTAACTGTTGTAATAATTTGTTTATTATTGTTTATCATATGACAGCGGGTCTTCAAAAATTGAACATGACACCTGAATTGTAACTACAAAAGGAAATATGGAATTGTATGTTTATCCGGAATGTTCAGCGCAAAGGCACTCAAGTTTTTATTTCATATTTTTAAAAATGTCGCTTCAAAACTGTCCGAAGTCTCAGTGGCCTCACGAGAAGCTCGCTTGAAATAGGCATGACACGGAATTGGAAAAGTTAAAATTCTAGTTTTCTGGAGGTACAGAATTGATGGGAAAACTACTGTGGTTTGGGAGTACATTCATGGTTGTCATATAACATGGTTAAGTACATGAAGGCAATGTTTACACTTGTACCGACAACTGGAAGGGTACTGAGATGGAATAGCTGCGTACGATCCAACCCACGGGCACATGTTGTTTTCGTAGATACGAGTATCCAACCTTTCACACGATTTTCTGCTTCAAGACTTCTATTTGGCTTTTCCTGTGGTTTATTCAAAATCTCGTTTATAACTGTTAAATGCAATGGAGAGAGAAAAATTCCACCGAAAGCTTAAGTTGAAGTGATAGTTTGTCAACCAAGCGGCACACATAGGAATATTCATTGTACGAATGAACGGATAAAAACGATCGGCAATGATTTATTCGTCTTACGATATAAAAATTGAAGAAGAATGAGGATCAAAACTAATGTTTGCCTAACTCGATCTTAAAATGGCGGTAGCTATGTGAATTGAACGGAATTATGTCGTTTATTGTAAGTAAGGTCTGCGAATTATTCGCTGTTTCACAGTTTTTTTAAAATTACGGCCTGGAAAAAGGGCCGTGGCGAGAGGTTTCCTATTGGGGGGAGTGGGGTAGTGAATTTTCAACTAGTGGGAGGGACCGGGAGGGGAAAACCCCCTCCCTGTCCCTCCCCCTAGTTAGATATTCACTACCGAGAAATATTTTGAAAATGAAGCCATGAAAGGGGGCATAAAATTGATTCTAGTAACTGAAATGCCAACACATTTATGAGAGAATTATCAGGTTATTATTATTTGGTATTATTCTGGGAATTGAATATGTGCTGAACAAATGCTCAAACTGAGAACTTTGAGCAATTCACACTCTCCTAACATTAAATCAGATCTTATGCAGGAATGATCAATTTTCGATGTTTCATCATTTTGTTACTGCGAATGATGGAATTAACTCAGGATAACGATTTTATATGATGTGATTTTCTTGAAGTGCATTTCGAGAATTTTTTTTTATTATGATAAGTAAACGTACTATAGAAATCTCGTACCGATTCATACATACTTATGAAGCGCAATATTGCATACACTGTAGTTGTAAATAGTCACAGTTGGAATTTTTGCCGATTTGAAACCGAGTTGGAATTTTGGTAAGTAAAGGAGACATCAGCATCACCAAAGAAGCTCAAAAGTCCAGATAGATAGAATTTCCAACTACTCATGACTTGTCCTCCGAATTTTTAATATAGGAAATTTTGGCCAGGATTGGGGGTGACACTCCCCACCCCACCCCCTGTCGCCACGTCCCTGTCTGGAAAGTGTCATACTTTGTGGGTTCTTTAAGTGTTGATGGTATAATATATATTTTATTGAATATGCTAAATTCTTATAATACGACGAGCGTTGTGTGTCTTGGAACCGATAAGAAAAACATAAGAATTGACGAAATAATCTCTGGAGCCAACACTATAAAACTTTTACAATTGTATTTTCTAGAATTGTATTTTCTATCTATTAATATACCTGACTAAAATGGATCATTAGAATTGTAAAAGATATGACAATTTGCCAAATGGAAAACTGCCACATCTTTGAAAATGCTGATTGTTCATTTCAACCCATTTGAAGTCATAACCAGAGAGTACACTCCTAGAAAATGCATTTGTAAAGGTTTTATAGTATTGGCCCCTGGTCAGTTCGAATATGAAGACAGTGATGACTGACATCATGCCGAAATGGACTGCAAGATCAGGATCAAAATCGCACTTTTATGAATGCCTTCTTCACTGTACTGATGTCTTCGTAAAGAACAAAAACCGTCACTGAACAAATTCAGGATTTTTTTTCTATTCTCTTAAAAACACTTAATGTAGAAATATCACATGATATGTTGCAGTTGAAACAGGAGGGATGATAATGCACAATCGCCCATCTATACCCTTTGCCGCATTCACTGGAACAAAATGTCAGGAAAAAACTGTTTCAAAGATGGTTAACACTTGCAAAACAGTATTCCCCGTACGAAGCCCGGAGAGTGGTATGGTGCTTGTTTACTGTGATAAGTATGTTCTACTTTACTTGTAAAATAGGAGTTGGAACCAACGCCTAGGGTGAACTTCCTCTAAAGTGAGTACTACAGGTATAAACGATTGGCTAAACTTGACTTTATACAAATGGTGCGGTCATGATATAGGCAAAGATGCTTAAAGTGACCTTAAGTAGAAATAAATAAATAAATAAATTGCATAAAATGAAAAAAAAAAACTATTACTAAACCTTGTCACAAATACAAAATAGGTTCACTTTTTTTTCATTTTTTCATTTTTTTTTTTTTTTATGAATTATATTCTGTTCAACAATTCCATTCAGAGTCTCGATGTTGAAAGACTTGTCAAATCATTCTTCAATTACAAAAAAAAATAATTAAATAAACGATCAACATAGTTTCCAGCTTTCACAGATTAAAGATTAGAAATTTTAAAGGAAATTAAATTAAATCTGCATATCGTCCACTAGTGCTGTCCTGCGAAGGCATTCTTAAAGCTAAAAATTGACTAAGATATAACTGCTGTTCGTAAACACAACATAGAGGAAAATGGAAAGTGTCAGGGTCCGAGACACCAGATACCATCAATATATTTACGCAAACGCATTATGTTTCAAAGAAAATATCTTTTGAGCAAATATTACTCCAAGGCATAGAAAGTAAGTATTCAAAAATTGTTCACACAGGTTTAACATCTAAAAAGCGATTGGAATACAAAAAAAAATTGAATAACCGAAAACACAAAAGTTGTATCCTCACATCGTTCAACGGGGCTCGACTAAACTTACTTTTTTCTACAATTAGAAATAGACTATTTTATTTCAAAAACAGGAAAAAACTACAATCTTCGTACACAATAAGTTGTCAATTGAGTTCGGGAGTTGTCGGGGTTTGGTTATTGCAGTCGTTTAACCATCTGGACCCTGACGATATATTTCATGCCAGCTCGGAGCCATTCACTAATAGAGTTTGTACTCGTTACTTGAGGGAAGCCAAATCAATATTTGCAACGTAGATATTTTCTACACACAGAAATTCACTGAGTAACTATCTACAGTATGAAAGGTGGCCTTTCGGGCTGGCCACGCCAATGGCAAAATAGCTACATTTGAAGAAGCAAATATTCCCGCATAATATGTAGATAGGAATTTAACCAATTCAATCTTGTTTGACAGAGTTCAAAGAACTCTGTCAAACAAGACAAAATTGGTTACATTACTATATGCATTGTGCATTATGGGAAAATTAGCAGGTTGAGGTTTTGATGTTTCGAGACGAGTGTGTGGAGGGTTAAATTTATATTTTTCTCTCTTTGCACGGTATTTTCATTTATTATACACTAAACGATGGATTATCGAAGAAACTGCCGAAAGATAGAAATCATATCCCCCACTGTAAAGATACAGAAATTTTCACTTTCACGGTATCAATCAATATGGCGGCGTTCAAAGCATCACTTCAAGGTGAGTACGAGTCAAATTATCACTGGATATGATCAATTTGTTCTAAAAACATACAATGAAAAGTACATCTAGTGTTTTTGAGTGGATACCGATCATTTCCAGCAATAATTCAACACGTATTCACCTTGAATTGATGCATGAAACCCGCTAGTCCAAACATGGCCTGAAAGTCTGTAATATAAGTTTTTGATTTGGTACGTCCTTTCAAAGGACGTACCAAATCAAAAACTTATATTACGGACTTTCAGGTCATGTTTGGACTAGAAACCCGCCAGCTGATTCAGATAGCAAGACGCTATCTGTTCTGAGTATCGATCAAATCACTTCCGCGTATCAATGATTCAATGCCTCAATTCAAGGTTGAAACGAGTGGAATTATCAGATTCTTGTAAAAAGCGTATAATAAAAAGAAAATCTAGTGTTTTTGAGTGGATACCGAAAATTATCTTACTTGTGACCGAGATAAATGGGAATTTTCAGTCACGCAAGGGCTCGCGAAAAATAAATATTTGTCTCGGTCACTCATGAGATAATTTTCGGTATCCACTCAAAAACACTTGATATCCTCTATATATTACTCAATACCTGTTGAAAATATAAGAAGCTAAGTAAAGACGAACTGATCGTTTTGTTTTGATTTATTAGTGTTTAACCTTTAACAGCCCAGGCCACACCGTTTTGGGTATAGGAAGCTGGGGGTACGTCGAGAGAAAAACCGGGCGGCGACTAGCAACTGCCAGACTTCAATTCGTACTAACTCGGCACAAGCAGGTTTTGCAGCGGTCGAATTCAGGTGCACCATCGACGTGCAGTACGCCTTAGTACAAAGCGCCACGATGCCCCCGCGTGCCTCCGCGTGCCTCTGCGTGGCCAATCAGAATTAAGCTTTTAGCTCGAGTAAACAGCGCAGTTACCGCTGGATAGGACCGAAACTTCGACTTTTCTGTTTGATATTCAGTGCCCTAATCACCTAACCAGGCCGCTCCCTAGTAAAGTGAACAAACGGGCATGAAATCTCAATAAGAAAAATTATAAAAATGAGAGGAACTTGAAGATACGAAGGTTACTCTTTACTCATTGGAAACGTAATTTATCTCTTGGTTTGTTACAATCAGCTCGTTATCGGAATAGACAATCTAAACATGCCGTTATCTTTATGATCCTTTGACGAATCAATCAATTCGGATGGGACATTTTATAATAAATATTTTGTTTCATGTAAAAGGCATGTGTTGGATTCCGTACATGTAGCTTATACTTTAGACATGTAATTGGTTTTGTTTTTTAACCCCCTTCTGAGAAGGTATTATGTCCATAATGGCCACGATGTTCGTACAAGAAAATCCAATACATATAATAAAACGCCAAGGCAGTGGTGCTACACGAAACAATAGATAAAAAATCATCTTTTTTGGGGAAAGCAGAGCATTTCAAACAGCAAACCGTCTGTCAATCTATCACCTTTCAAAACTGTATAAATCAGAGGCAAATCCATGAAGCTGACACTCTGGAAGCCGCGATCAGCCGAGAAGCACAACTTTGTGAGTATAAGTATACTTTGTGTGTATCCATAAAACAATGGGGGATACTGACATGACCGCTGGGGTCCTAAAGGCCATGTACATTGCTTAGCTTATGAGAGTGGAAGAAATATAAGTGGAACTAGGAGCGTCAAGAGCTAAGAGTTTGGTGAGTTCTGAGATATAGTTTGCAAATTATCATTTGAGGCTATTACGCAAAGGCGAATCGACGCGTTTATGTTCATATTGGTTTGAATATTACGCATTGGATAGTGCAGCGTAAATACTCAGAACGACACACGCGTGTGAATGTGTTAATCGATATAGCAAGATTGCCAGCGCGGAAGGATAAAACGAGGGGCCGTGGGCCTCGAGTTTTATCCTTCCGCGATGGCACAAGGGCCATATCGAAAAGCCCATTCACACGCGTGTGTCGTTCTGTGTTTATTACACGCCTTCACGTCTATAAAAAGCAATTATTAGAAGGACACTCAGCAATTCTTTTGACAATTCGTCCCCTGAGTTCCAATGCAGGCACACATAACACATTGAAGCTCAGGGACCGTATTATAAACAAAAAGAACACATTTTGTCGCCAACCAAATTTGAACCCGTGTTACTATGTTTAGCTATCACTAGCGATTCAAATTGTATTTGTGGTGCACGATTTGTAGAAAATTCCAGTGAAATTTCGCTTCTATTTAAAAATAGTCCGTCAACGATTTCCGTTCGGCACATATGCGCAGAACGGACTTTCATTTTCCGCATGGTTTAGTGTTGGTGTAGACGGGCATAACATAGAACAAGCGTGCAATAAAACCCTGCGAGAGGCGCATCTGTGGAAAGTGTAGCAGAACTTTCGACATGTCGAAAGTTGATGCGATAGCATAGTCAACCCTATGGGTGAAACGCAGGGGCGAGGGGTGATTTAAGTGTGATATGACAACAAAAAGTTACCCTTTGGATAGATGTCAGTGATAACACAAATGAACTTTGACGTAACTTAAATTGTTGTGGTAAGATAATCAACTTAGTAGATACAAGGTCAACCCGAACACATTGATAGAGTCGATATGGGCCTGCAGGTTTGCGAATAGTGTTTTCAATAAACTTTCTGAATAGTCTAAGTATCTGTATACGTCATGGACGGTTGATTCGAGCGAAATTCGCGTCTTATTTTTCGGCCTGTAAGACAATTATTTTCACTGAACCGTCGTCGATACCACTTTAATACTTAAATTCTGTGTCCCCTTCAGGAACCGGATTGCAAATCACTGACTGTGGATAAACTTGTGAGTTATGCAATAGCATCAGGATTCAGGCGACAATATACACTTGACTGTGCACCTCTCACGACAATACATTAGCTCTCTGTCATAACGAGGATGAAAGTCCACGTTAAACAGAAATCGCTTCTAAGCAATAGAACAGACGAAGAATGAAATGCTTGGAACAGGGTCAGCATCAAAGAAATTGAATTTATTTTCATTCGCAAAAATAAATAAAACACATAAGTGCATGTTGTCCAAACGAACTGGGTTAAACCAAAATTTTTACCAGTAAAAATGTCCAACTTCGACCTGAACAGAAAATATTACAGTGAAGAGGAGCCAGAAGAGAATAGAAGGTGCACTGAGCAGAACTGTCGTACAGGTAAATGAAGAGAATGAAATTAATTAATTAATTAATTAATTTATTTATTTATTTATTTATTTATTTATTTATTTATTTATTTATGCTAATAACGCCACGTCATTAGCTAAGGCTATATCGGGGCGAGGAAACGGTAGACATGTCATTTTCAAATTTAAAATAAACTGAGTGATTAAAAGTAGGAAATTAGCATAACACAAAGTCAACGATAAGAGCACCATGGACAGTAATAAGTGATGATACTAGAAGTGTGGTAAATACATTATAAATCAACCTGATGAGTTGAGACTTGGAGAGTGTTCGTTAAAGGAATACAACAATTTTAAAATTATTAAAACGGTTGATTTCTTTAAGAAATGACAGAAACCGGTATGATAAAAAAATATCTCTTAGAGATCCCACAGTGGAATACTACCCTGTGACAAGATCAAAATCTATACAGTGCAAAATTATGTGATCCAATGTCGACAACTGCTGGCAAGGAACACATTCTGGGCGCAAATTACCATCTAACAAAAAGGAATGTGTAAGTCTTGTATGACCGTATGACATCGTGTCACAATGACGTGATCTCTTTTACAAAGGTTACTAGATAGGTACTTATCAGTAATGGTAGTTCGAAAGCCATGGAGCTTGTTAACTATAGCTTCAGCCCATTCCGTCTGCCACACAAATTTGATGTATGTATTGATAAGTAGTTTAAAATCACTGAAAGGAATTTTAAAATCAGTGGGGGCTTGATTAAAGCCTGTTCTGCTGCACTGCCTGCTCTGGTGTTACCGTCGATCCTAACATGTCTAGGTAACCAGCAAATACGATATCATATTGGTCAGACATCCGAGTATTCAACTTCTCGTGAAATTCCAAAATGAGAGGGTTCTGCAACTTGGGATTAAGTAAAGCTAGCAAAGAGGAAAAGTAATCGGTAAAAATAATCGACTTTCTTTCATGTACACTTTCGATGTGTTCAAGCGCAAGTTGTAAAGCTGTAACATCAACTGTAAAAATAGAACTTTTATTTGATATTCGGATTGAGGTGACCTGATCATCAGTAACAACGATTGATGATACTTTGTCACCGTCTTTTGATCCATCTGTATAAATCCTTTCATATGCGCTATACTTTGATTAATTTCGGCATATTTTTGTTTAAACTGCAAAAAAATTGTCTCAGTTATTTTTGAGGAAGCAAAATCCAAAATAACAGAAGGTTTTCTCAGATGCTAAGCAGGAATATGCGGCTCACAGTTCTCTTTTATCACATCAGGATCAAGTCTGGCGGACATCATATGGGGTTTAATTCTAATTCACAATGGAGGAATATGTTTCTGGGATTTATAAAAAATCAACATTCTGAGAGTCGAGGACACATTTATAAGCAGAGTTTGATGGATTAGCCAACAGATTAGAAGCATATTGGGGTGACAGTTTAACCCTGCGCTCCTCAAGAGAAGACTCCTCTGCTTCAACAATCATTGAATCTTTTGGCAATGTTCTAAAAGCACCCAGACTAATTCTAATATCATCATTATGAATTGCGACAAGTGGTTCGAGGTACGACTTTCTCGCAGAACGGTAAACCACAAAACCGTAATCTAATTTTGATCTAACAAGTGAACTGTACAGACGGAGTAACGTTTTTTGGACACCACCCTAATCACTGCTACCAGCTACCTTCAGGAGGTTAAGTACCTTTTTACATCTCGCTTTTAGTTGTTTGATATGAGAAGTGAAATGAAACAATTATCTCGCAAAATGTTAATTGAATCACAAGGAACTCTTAACAGTACTGTGCTCGCGGTCGCTTTCGCAATCACATCATGATCAGACAGAGGCGGCGGAACCAGCGGGGCGCAGAGGACACGTGCCCCTCCACTTTTGTCCACAGACATGTTGCGTGGTTCCACAATGAGTTAAAATGGGCACATGCAAACATAAACATGCTAATATACAAGTATTCTTGTAATATTATTTGCAAATCCAAACAACATTTAGCCAATGAATCCCGCCTTCGGTCATGGGTCAGTTTCTTCTATTTCGACCATCTTCCAACCGGAAGGCTACCCTTTGGGTTGGAATATGATTAAAGTAGAAGAAATGGACAGGACGGAGACCATACCGCGGCATTCTCATCTAAACGAAACACTATAGTGTGTCACGCTACATTTACCGATATACGATTGTAATTTTTCCTCCCATTGGGCTGAACCATGGTAGCTTTAAAAACTTGTGCCCCTCCACTTTTATCGAGCTTCCGCCACCTCCGCGATCAGATAGCGACACAATTCCACGAGTTGGTCGACATTTGTAACCAACACATTAAGACCGCATTAAAAACAAATGAAAATGGAATCTCACATTCAATATTTTTGTATTTTTTGGTTGGCGGGTCATATTTTGTAGAGTTTCGGGGAGGAAAGCGATAGATAATTTCCAATCGAAGTTTTCTGGTCGTTTTTGTAATCACACAACAGGCCCTCAAACGTCCAGCAGACGACAAGTGCAAAATATAAAAAAAAGTTGATCAGGTTGTGCTGGCCCCGTGATGTTCCTTCACTTACATGAATATACTGGTATTCTCTCCAACCCCAATTTTAGATATTCCAGTTAATAAGTATTTAATTCCCCTTGAAAACATCAAGATATTACCATAATTTGTGAAACTACCCGGTGAAATCATAAAACTATGGCTGAGGTGAGTCTTTACGTCTGATTGCAATATCATCAAAATGTCAATCAAATCAAGTCTCGATTGAGCAGTATTTCTAGTTTTGATTCACAAAAAACAAAAAAAATGAATCTTTGCGGAAATTTTTCTGATTCGATCGTCTGGAATATATCAGTTGGTCGGAAAGCGAACCGAATTGAAATATTCCAGACGAATGAATCTAAACTTTGGTAAACCTATTTGAGTGCTAGACTGGTTCCGGACCATAACAACGTCAAAAGTCTTAAATGAATTAGACTGCTGGTCTGAAAGTTTGGACCGTAACGTCGATCTTCATTTAGTAACATCTCCACTCCTATTTGTTTTTAAATTTTTCCTTCGAAAACATAGCTTAACGCCACTAATAGCAACGACTTCTTTCCAACGAGAGAGCATAAGCGATGCTTTTCAAGCAAAAAATAAAAGTTCATAATTAATCAAGAAATTCTTTTGCAAGTGCCGTCTGCTGGTCTAGTTATTAAAACGTTGAAAGAAAGATATAGTTGGTTAAATAATGCACTGTCCCAAACATCTTATGGAATTTCCCAAGCTCTCAGGCCCCGTTTGAATTCTGTAAGAAATTCGAACCAGTCTAGCCCCTGAATAGTCCACCGCCTATGTTTAGATTTACTCGTCTGGAATATTTCAGTTGATCGGAAAAGCGAACCAAAGGTTCCGACCAACTGATATATTTCAGATGATTTGATTAAAAAAAAAACCTCGTCATGATTCATTTTCATTGAATCAACGCAAGCAATGATGCATAATCGAGACTTGGTGTGGGAGACTTTTTGATAACATTACCATTAGAAATGAAGTATCGCCATAACCGCAGTTTTATGATTACGCCACTCAGTTCGTTCCACTAATTGTGTTAATGGTCTTGATGGTTTGAAGGTGAATTAAATACTTACTGATTGTACTCTCTATAACTGGGGCACGAACAAATATATGTATATCCTTGTAAGTAATGAGACATCACATTACATCAACGGTCGTCTGTGCGCAGACTTCGCGAAAAGTGGGGAAATAAACGGGAACTGGACAACTCGCCCCCCTTGGACAACTCGCCCCCAAGATTTTTGGACAACTCGCCCCCATGGACATCTCGCCCCCATATATTAAAAATATTATAAACCTAACTTTTTATATACATATATAAATACGAATGTCATTGGAAGGAGTGCATTTACATATTTACAGTGGCAATTAAACTATCAATTTATATACTGTTTTATTACTTCACTTTCACAAGTCTCTCTCTCTCTCTCTCTCTCTCTCTCTCTCTCTACATCTCCCCTCCCAGCCTTCCCACCATCTTGCCGATATATATATTGTCCAGTGGGGGCGAGTCGTTCATCGGGGCGAGTTGTCCATGGGGTGAGTTGTCAAAAAAAAAAAAACAGGGGCCAGTTGTCCATCGGGGCGAGTTGTCCAAGGGGGCGAGTTGTCTAGTAACCAAATAAACAGCCCATAATAGCGTCGAATTTCTGGGATTTTCTGTTTGTTTTTTATGGATATCGGCAAGTCATCAAACGGTGAAATTAGCAAAGTTGAAAATCTTGACCCCATGCCTGAGATAAAACCCTTCCTGAAGGAAGTATGTTTGGTTAGATCGTGTTTCACTTTATTTTCTTCTTACACTATGAATCCATCTTTGGAAACGCCCAAACCGCCACCTCATCAGATAGTTATGGATTATTAAGCATCAATGCAATCGAATAACTTCTTGGACTTTCTGTTAAGAATTCGCCTCTGTTTGCACTAATGAAATAATAAGACAGAACATAACGAGGTGGAGTACAGGGTGTATTGGTGGGGGTAAAAACAAGGACCGCAGTTTGAGTTTTTCCTATATTTCACAAACGCCTAATATGGGTCGATGATTTTTCCCACCCCACCCCGTACTTTATCCGAGTTGTGTTGTGTATTTTTATCTAACAATCAACTTAATTTGCACCCAAAAACTCCGAAAAAACGTTCGTATCAGTCCCCCCCCCCCCCACCCCTCCTGTTCCGATTCCGTATCAGATAGATTCAACTTCCGGTAAACACTGCACTATCACATACATGCAGTTTATTATACGAAGTAAAATATGAAATTCAAAATTTTGACCAATTCCAACCCAATTTAAACTGAAAAATTGGGGGAAACGGGCTTTATGTAACGAGATTGTTAGATAAATGTACTATTATGACCATGTGCATGTCCTGTAATTTGTATGAGATTCTCGGTCGTATTTACAATCGGATCACAACTCGCCCGGAAGGGCTCGTTGCGATCTGATTGTAAACACGACCTCGAATCTGATACAAATTACAGGACATGCACATGGTCATGATAATGTAAAAATACCAGCATTCCACTTGAATGAAGTCAATGAGACTTACATAACATAACAACCAATCAGAAGCGTTCTTACATGACCTTCTTCAACGTAGACAGGATTCCACGCGTGGTGTGCCTAGCATAAATTGCGAAAATGTACTAACTGAGACTGAAGAGGTTTTGTTTGTTTTATAGGGGTTTGGCAACATTTTCAACAGCGGGGCATTTTACGGGTGGAGTAATCCGGAGGACCGGAGGAGAACCATCAAATAGCGATGAGCAACTGTCAGATTCTCGTTCTTAATAAGACGGCTTCAATCAGAGTTATCGGCGGTGTACCCTCAACGTGCAGTACGTTTTGTACACACTGCCACCGTGCCTCCCCATAGCTCATACGGATTTCGGAGTTTCTGTTTTTTTGTTTTTGTTGTTTGTTTGAGTTCTTTCTGGATCCGGCCTGAGAAACAAAATGTATATCTTCTTTTATCAAAACACATTTCATTAATTGTCGATTTAGCATTTTATGCTGTTTCAATACAGGCTATTATCACCATGTGGGTTTTCGAGATGGTGTATGGAAGTTGAGACCTCGTCGCTGGGTATATATCGACAAGTCCGTTAAGATGAGTCGATATATTCCCAGAGGGGAGGTAGAAATGATACTGGTAATAACCAATTTATCACAATATTCCTTCTTTTCTTGACTTATTCGCATAATGAAGGGAATGGGTACAGTTTTAACGACTTCTATTTTAATAATCATTCAGCGTGTATAAAGTGATTTTTTTATAAATGAAGATCAATCCAACACACTAAAAATTAAAGTGTTAAAACTGACACTTTCAAGGTGTTAAACCCATTCTAACTCTTTGGGTTTGATTTTAACACTCAAAATACAATGCTTTAAGCACTTAGACATTACAATCGTCAGACATCTGAAACTTGAATGGATGGCACTTCCCATGTGTCTAGCATTGGTTGTTCTTCCAGAATCGTCCATAATTTGATTTGCGCTTGGTGGGTACATAATTAAAAGGACACAACGCAGATGACGCGGATTAGGCTCGAGAGTTCGAGCCTGATCCGCGTCATCTGCGTTGTTTCCTTTTAAGTGTCGCGACATTACACCTGTCAAGAGGTATTATTGTAACACCTGTCAAGTTCTGGGATATCTACACTTGAAAAAAGTGCTAGTTCAGCACTTAGTAACTGTTAAATACAGCACTTCAAGTGTAGTTTTTAACACTTTAGTTTTTAGCGTGAACATGGTATTACGTTCTCGAGATGTGCATGACGTAATCCCATTCATTGTTTTGCTTGGACTATAACGGCTAAGGTTTATAGTAGTGTTTCAGCAGTGCGTTTCTTTATTTTATTTTTCAAGTTTAACGCATGGTAGGTCTAGATAAAAATATCATCATGGCAAAAATGATCTTATTTCGCTGAGTTAGTGATTTATTTATCATTTAATTACTGTTATCAAAAATGGTGGCATCGACATGTGTCATCAGTTTTCGATTAGTGCAGGTAAAAAAACGTTCTTTTTCTGAATTGAATGATTGCACGTGCGGTTGAAATCCTCAATACAGATTTGTATTTTGTCTAAACGTTTTTACTTGTATTGGGGAAAATACGTGCTTGTTGTATGATAAAAAATGTTATCCGCGGGACCCTGAATGAGTTATTTGGTTTGTTTATCTATATCAACTGGAGTCTTTTGTATATCACGCATGGATAAAGAGTTAATGAAACCCTCCGTTTGATTGACAGTCATGTCAACAGTTCTGCAATATTGGTAAAATATAATAGGCAAGAATGAGAGCGTATTATTTCTACCCAATTTGCTTTTTATTGTTCGAAGTAAATTTGAAGTGAAAATCTATAATTGTGCGTCACATATTATCTGAACTTAGATCTTAATTTTACTAATTTCTTGTCATAAGTTATTGACTATTTTATGTCTCCAGCAGCAAGTTGTGAGAATATGAAAAGTAAATAGAGAATGTTTACATTCTTGGAGAGGATACCGAAATTATTTCCGAGTGAGGCCGACAAATTACGCCGCTATTTTACGTCCTCGCTCATGAAAGTATCAGCCCACTTAAAAATTGTAGCTTTTGTATTATACTGCCCTGCGAAGCTTGGCAATTCAATTCCTATCGAAATCGATTCCATTAGATATTAAATAAGTCACGCTATTTCGGAAACATTCTCAAAATCCTACCAAATTTTTGCTCTGGAAATCTATCATCAGGAGCCAGCATTATAAAATTTTTACAATTGTATATTCTAGAACTGTATTTTTTACCTATTAATATAACTGACTAAAATGAATCATTAGCATTTAAAAGATAATTGAAAATGCTAACGGTTCATTCTACAGATTTAAAGTTATAACTAGAAAATACAATTCTAGAAAAAACAATTGTAAAAGTTTAAAAGTATTGGCCCCAGGTGTCCTGTGCAGGAGACCTTGAGCCAATACTATGGAACTTTTAATATTGTATATTTCTTGAATTATATTTTCTATCTTATTAATATAACTGGGTAAAATGAATCATTAGCATTTCAAAAGATATGGCAATTTGCCAACTGGCAAATTGCCACATATTTTAAAATGCTAATAGTTCATTTCAACCCATTTGAAGTCGTAACTAGAAAATACAATTCTCGAAAATACAATTGTAAAAGTTTTATAGTATTTGCCCCTGATGGTATAAGAGTTCAAGGGGGTTCCGCTTCCGAAATTATTTTAATCCCATCCTGGAATATTCCACTTTTTTGATCGCCTTACCCAAACAAAGGAGTCGCCGTTAAGTACAATACTTGAATGGAGACGGCTGTAACAAGGTACAACAACTTAAAGAGCCGTGAAATTCGGTTTCGAGGTTCGATTTGATTCCGATTCCTCTACATGATTCGATTAGGGATTCGATTCAATCCTAAATCTGAGATTTGCAGGGCTCTATTGTTTTATATGATCTGATGTTTTATTTTCCTCGAAAGCATCAGAAAAATACAGCTGCATTAACAAGTACAAATTACATACAGAAACTGAAGAAATGTTTAAACGATACGATTATTATCTGACTATTTAATAACTAAGTAGTTTAGTACCTGGCAGGGTGAATCTTGAGAACTGTTTTGCTGAAACGTACTATTGTCCCCTATGGAGTTAAAACATGAAAATGCGGAGAATGTGATTGATTTAAAAATAGTTTCCAAAAATGAAATATGATAATATAATGCATTTAACCCTTTACCTAACATGAAAAGCAGACGACACTTGCAAAACAAAATTCTTGAATAACTAGAATAACTAATTTTTTTCATTTTTTGAGACAAAAAATGAAAAAAAATAATAAAAATTAATTGGCGATTTTTGTGAATAGCGTTGAGCGGTTTTGTGCGTTACACTGGGTGAAAGGTTAATGAGACGAAGCCAAAAAACTTATTTTGTTAATAAGGTGTAGGAAATTGTTGTTAAAAACCTTTCAACGTTAATGGCCAGTGCGTTGTAAAAACGCATTGTTTTTTTCTTCAATAAAGCATTGTAGGTTATCAACTTTACAAAAGGCTGCATTTAATTAGATAAATACTTCATACCGTCGCGAGTGACTCGCGACGTTATGAAGTATGCATGACCCGCGAGACGGTGTGAAGTATTTATCCAATTAAATACTATCATTTGTAAAGACTCGCGACCCGTTAAGCCTATTGGATTAATAGTAATTAGTCGAGTAATCTGTTATCATCTACGTGCAAAAATAGGTACATATACCGATATCATTCAGACCATTAATTGAATCAATGACAAAGATGTGGCTTAGATGACCGCCTTTTTAACCTACCGAGAAATTCGTCCGAACTTTCGTGTTCAGTTGAAGTTTTTTCTTCACCAATTGTCCGCTCGCTCTTAAAAAATAGTTGCCAGTTCATTTTTTCAAAACTCGATCAATTTATTTGGGTCATGCAGGGATGTACACCCCCTCACTTCCATTATCATTTTGGCACCAAAACACTTTGGAACTAAATTATCCAGGATGGATAAAAATGTGGAACCAGACATTTCCTATCGCACAAAGACATTAATGCATAGTACACATGGAACGATCATGCACAGAATATCCGTGCCAAGGCAGGATCGTATCTCGATTATTTTGCTATTTTCGACCACTGCTTGCATATGCAGATACGATCTGGAACAACTGTATTGCGCTTGATTCAATTGAGTTCGAATGTATTCAAATTCCTGTCGCGCGTGTAATTACCGGTGCAATATTAAGCGCCAGAAAAGTCTTGCTCAACGTTGAATCACTGTTTGAGATCCTTAAAACAAAAAGAGAAAAGACCAAATTAATACAGCACTTTACAGAGTTCCACGACCTGGTTCATAGATACTTAGAATTGAGCAGATCCACGAACTCTAAAAGTCATGAAATCGGCGCCTCCTTCTGCGTCAAACCGAAAATTGTCAAACATCTTTCATACCATCAAAGTTGATATAGTTACTAGTTAGTAGTTGTCGTACTGAGCTTTTCGGTAAACCCCATTACGTTTGATGATATGAAAGCTGTAACACTGTGACTATTGTAACAGTTTTTACATTATCAAACACTCGCGGTGGGAAGGGTAGCCGCATTGAGTGACCTGACGCCCTCTAGTGGAGAGGGGTAGGCAGATGGAGTTACGCTGTTTTCCGCTGAGGTTCCAGAAATCCAGATGTACAGAGCTCATCAATAGTTGAGGATGAATTGATGGGTCAAGACTGAAAAAGAACATTGTCGATAGAAAAAGTGCGATGTGCATTTTCATTTTTCACAAATCAAAAATTCGTTTGCATCTTACAAATTTTGGGATCTGTAAAAAGCACTGGTACGTGACAGATCAAATCACCCATATTTGTTTTACAACAGCCTCTGTTGTCACGCGTGTGCGTTTCTTCTGACCTTTAACACAGACTGACTTAAACAGTAAGAACTGTGCAATGCCGAGTGCTGTTCGAGAACATTGTCAATGATTTCTCCATCCCATCGCAAGGACTGACGGGGAAGGAGAGTGATCACTCTCACTCGCCATCATTCTCCTAAACTTTTCACTTGTGGGGCAATTAATCACTCGCCTTCATGATGTGTGTAGAAATTATGTCTAAACATCTCTTATATACTGCATTTCAATCACCCGTTCGTTACCTGTCTAACTAGGAAACAATACTTGCAAAACATTATCTCGCATTACTAAAATCTTTCATTTTTTGCTTTAAACATATATTATGACCCCTCATTGGAACGAGCTCAATGAGCTCGTTCCAGTGAGATGTTATAATCTATGTTCTTAGAGCAAAAATGAAAAAATAAAATTTGTATGGTAATTTTCGTGAAAAATGCTGGTCAGTATGGGCTGTCATCATACCAAGGGGTTAAAATCACTCTCCTGAATGTTTCACTCTCATAAAATCAAAATGAGGAGAGTGATCATTCGGCGGAACAAGTTCGACGAGCTCATTCCAGTGAGGGGTCGCATGATATGGTTTTGTTGAATTTCTTTGGGACATTTGGAAACAAAATAATTAAAACAACAAATTTGCATATCTTGTGCGTTTGATAAGGAGTTAAAACCTCGCTAATATGTGCAATGAATATTGGGTCCATAAAATCGTATTATACCTGCCAAGTATGTAGTATTGTTTGTCATACTGTTTTTTACTTGGGATGTCTCTTTCACCTCATTTGCTAGTTTTGTCATAAGAAATGATTTGCTATCTGAGTGTTTCCTCTTCAGAAGCCGCTCTCGATATTTTATCTCATTTGAATTACCATTTGTTTTATCGCGCGCCATTCTAACTAGATTGGGAGATTATACAGAGAGGTTTGTATTTTTTTAAGGGTGTGACATGGGGGGGGGGGGGTCTTCAAAAAATTCCGATACACAAGGCAGGGGTGGGTGGGTGGTCCAGCAGCTCCAAAAACTCACTTTTTTCCAAGTGGTCTAAATTTTTTCCTCACATACTTTTAACAGATAATTATAGTTGGAATTTGTTGAGACGCATTTGGGATGATTTTACAATATATTGGGGTAGTTATTATGAATTGGGAGGTCATCTATGGCTCTCAGACACCAGATTAACCCATTAACCAATGTGGATAGAAGACGACACTTGGAAAAAAAATGTTGACTCAAGTACAGCCTGTGCTGCAGGGTACAGTGATGTAAACGGGTGTAAATGGGCATAATTTCAAAAATGGTTACTTCTCCAGCTGACGTCTCAGAAGAAAACAGATTTGCCCACTCGCAATAACATTGTATGTTCATATATAAAAATTGAAATCAGGCAACGAACCAATATGAACATACTTGTGCATACATAATCAATAAAAATACTTAATTTGGGCATCATCCTCAATCCTCGCTGACGATATTTAAAACAGAAAATGGTTCCACCTCAGAGAAAATTAACTAAAAAAGAACTAGTGTTAAAACAAAGGTCAGAAATGAAGGATAAAACATAAAATGAATATAAAACTTGTGAAAACAGGTAAAACATAAAGCATCCAGAAGCAATGGAACTAACATAAAATTAGAAAACAGAAAATGGTTATTGTGTTCGGGTAAATTAGGTTTTAGAGATAAAAAGCAATCACAATTAATGAATATAGTCACCACCCCGCCCCTCCCCAAATATTTTTATCTTCCTACTTCCCTGTAAAATACTCATCCTTCAGTTGTAAGTTGAAGTTCACAGAAAACTCACCAAGAAAACTCAGAAAGTAGACATGTTGTCGTGTCAGCCCGCTCGATGTTGCAGGACGTTGTGAAAATAAATGGATACATGAAATCAGGTTTTTATGCTCATGACTTCTGATGAATTCATGACTGTTGAGCACCAAATATGATATTGTACCATCTACTTACCATTTATGTTGTTTGGAAAGCTGAAACCAGATGTAATTAAAGTAAAATTTGCACCGACACTGATAGAGCTGCATCAAGTTGCATATGTCTTTGTTTTGTTAGTTACCTCCCTTCGGACAGCTTAAAAAATTGGACTGACTGTTGGAATGAAATAGGAAGATGAAATGCAAGTGAAAGCATTTGAAATTTGGACAATTTAGACCAGATTGGTGGTTAGTGGGGGTGCACCATTCGAAATCGGAAAAAAAAAATCCTTCAAAAAGGGGGGTGGTGGGTGGTCTTCGGGAGGAAAAACAAATTCAGCCCTGTGTACAGGAATTTTTTGAAGACCCCCCCCCCCCCCCCCCCGGGTGTGACTTGCTTCAATTGGCTTCCTCCAAATCACAACTCAGGTACCACAACTCAATTGACAGTCAGTTTTGCTCAATATTCAATACTTCAGTACCAGCACCAATACATTATTATTCCCATAATTAGATTCAGTGTGTGAATATATAAAAGTGTCCATTAAAATATCGCTTTGTTGGTAGGATGTCATAGGTCTGTCCTGGGTTATTGGCACCTGTTTTGAGTTTGAGACTAATAACCGGATCGTGTAAGGTATTAACCTTTTGAAACCTGTTGGTATCTTCCATGTCAGTTCAACGGCAGCAACTAAAAGAGTCCATATTCATTATTTGGGGGTAAACCGGGGGGGGGGGGGGGTGGAAAAAATTTGCAAAACTCTGATGCCGGGGTGGGTGGGTGGGTGGATGGTCAGGGGGACAAAAAAAAAAATTTCCGATGCTTGCAAATTTTTTCCTCAGACACTTTTGGGCAAAATTGTTCAGAATTGTATACCATAATCAGTGAAGTATCAGTCAAGAACCAATAAAAAGACACTCAAGTTATCAGAGGGTACCTACCGTGGGTTATATACGATTATAAAACTGTTATTGCGGCTGAGCTATGATTCGGCTTATAGTGATACAGTGTGTGACATGTTGAATAATGCAAGTTAAAATGCATCACTAATTGCAATTATCAAACACTGCACTCTAAGGATAAGTTATCTTGAGGGTGTTCCGTTTGATTAAATTTCTAATATGTTCACCCTGGTGAGATCGACTGGCTTAGATGAGGAAAAAATACAATTATGTGAAGCCAGGAACAGTTACAGATTTCAGCTGCAGGAACATTTCTGTACAACGATGTATCCAGACCTATTACGAAAACACCAATGACTCTTATTGCTATTGTAGGAAGTATGTAACACAAAAACTGCTAAACATTGAACCTGATTGAACTGCTAATTTATTTCAAACACATCTGAGAACACAGGTGTCAACAAAATCATGTACCAGACCTTCTAGGGCTAGACTTAAAATAAGTAATAAATCCCCTCCCCCAACCCAGCCATGCCCCACCCAAACCTTCGTCAAAAAATAAACAAATACATAAATGACTAAACTCATTGCTCTTTGCATACACATACCGTGGAAACTCTCTTGAGAGACCAACATTTTTGCCAGACAAAAGGGGTCTTTCAGACAGGTGGTCTGTCAAGACCACCTGTCTTGAAAGACGACTTTTGTCTGGCCGAAATGGTATGTTGTCCTGTGTTGTCCACATAAAACACGCTCTAGCACAAAAGAGGTGGTTCCTCAAAAAAGTGGTCTCTCAAGAGAAGTTCCACTGTATATATGAATGGAGAACGCAATGGGTTCTGATGGGTTGAGTAATTTATGATATTTAACCCTTTACCTAACATTCTTTTCTAAAATACAAAAAAGAATAAAAATTCTCATATAACCATTACTGTTCAATAAGGTTACTTGAAATAAACACATGTATGGCTAACATTAGAACTGACTCGACGAGTCAGTTCTAATGTTATCCATATTTGTGTGGCTTTATTGTGGGATATATTTGGATATATAATCCACTTTGAATGTTGTTGGTTTTTTAGCCTTTAAGAGACCACTTTGGTCTGATAAAACGGATGTTCTTTCAAGACCTACCCTACTGTACAAGGTCAATCATTCAATAATGTATGATAAAATTGGTTATGGTGCAGTACGGTGGGAAGGATGATGCAGAAGCATGCATTTAGTGGGGGTGGGTGGTTCAGATAACCCCGGAAAAAAATTGTAAAACTGGAAAAAAATTACATGGGGTGAGTGGGTGGGTCCTCCGACCGGTCAGAAACAAAAAATCGGCATCGGTGCCTGCAAATTTTTTCCTACCCCCCCCCCCCCCCGGGTAGACCCATTGATATTTATTTAGCACCCATCCTACTTAATGAAATTATGACGTATCATGTTCCTCGACTGGAAAAGGGAGTCTCGATTTGAAATGGTTAAATCAGACAATGAAGCTTCAGCATGGAATAAAGATTAATTGGTTCCCACTTAACTACCTAAAAATTTAATAAAATATTTTCTGTCAATGTCTAAAAATAATGCCTTCAAAACTAAGTCAGTTAGTACAATTGCTAAATGTCAATTTGTAAATTCTGTGAAGGAAAGAGGAACTTTAACAATTGTCTGGCATTTTACAAATTGGTTGATTCTGGACACTGGCTGGGAGCGTGGTGGCCTGGTGGTTATAGTATTGAACTTCAAACCGAAAGGCCCACAATTCGACCCTATCAAGCGATAACTGCGCCGTGTCCGTGGGCAAGGCACTTAATCCCGATTGCCAACGCGGGCAACGGTGTCGCTGTGTTCTAAGGTACTGCACGTTGAGGGTACACTTGCCTTCTACCACTGCTATCCCAACTTGTGCAGAGTTAGAACGTTGGGGAGTCTGACAGTTGTTCGTCGTTCCTCGGTGGTTATGTCCGTATACTCCAGCTTCCTACACCTGTAAATCTGTCCGACACGATGTAACCCTGGTTGTCGAAAGTGCCGTCTGTCAAGGTGATAGCTAAAAGTTGCGATTTTGTTGTATAAAAGTGTATATATCTTATTAATTTTTCTCGTTCGGGCCAAGGTATAAGAATGTGCGTTCATATAACGGAGCCATAAACCAATTTGTCAAACCAGCAATAATTCAAGCGCTGCAAACGAAGTATGAAATGTAATGTCCATTATGGCGTATTTGTTGAACGCCACATGGGATATCTGATAACTGATCAAAGGAGTTCTCTCCTGTAATCGTTATCTACGTAATTATGGCCAGTTAAGAGGTAATTCGGGTGTAAACAGCACATCGCATATGTTCTGGGCACACACCCATATCACGCATCTATCCTGTCTCCGAAATGTCAAAAGATACCAAAATGTGAGTCTTTCAAAGGAACTTTAAAGCGAATATTAAATTAAGATAGATCTAAGCGACCAAGTTCAAGAGAAGCAATTAAACTGAGAATAAATGTTCTGGCTATAGAAATAAAGATCGGGGGATTTCTCGATAAATTCATTCCAGCCAATTCCAGTCTGAAGGTGTCTAAGGCTGTGGGCCGTTGCGTGTAGGTGGGGATGTCCCATTCTATAGGTTAGAGGAGGTGCCGCATCGGCGCGAAAGTATAGGCACGTTGTTATGTAAGGGAGCCACAGAGCTCATATTTAGAATAGGAGCAGTCGCGGGCCAAGTCGGTGGCCATATATGAGAATAGGATCAGAAACACGAAGTACCAGCTCAGGGAGCTATTCGCATTTAGGTAAACGGCATTACCTGTTTTAGAAGTCAAGCCAGACGTAGGCAGAGTGCATAGGCTTCGCTTGTATGAACATTAATATTCTGAGACAAACGTAAGGGAGAATTTAACTCCATTGGTGGCGACTGCTTGTGTGAAAAGCGTCAAGTGAAGTGACAATAAGCTAGTGGCCGTGCGACGGCAGTGGTAGAGTGACAGTCCGTCACTTGTGAGAGCAAAGGTGTCCGGATAAAGTGACAATGAGTTAGTGGCCGTGCGACGGCCGTGAATGAAGTGAAGAGGCGACTAAGGAAGAAATGCCAGTGAAAAGGAGGAAAAACCAGCGACAACAGAGAATGCGGCTCGCAAGTGACTCAAAAACTGTGTGGGTGGGGAGGATTGACGTTTTGTTTTCTTATTCTTTTGGATTCCATGTAAGTCACAAATTATCATATTTATATGTACATGTGTTAAAATTGTTGTTTTCAGTGAATCCCTGTTGATTTATGCTTTTCAAGGAAAAGTTATTAACTCCTCCAGGATAAGAACCACCCCAACAAAAGTAAAACGGGAGGGTTCGTTACGGCGAGACATACGTTCACGCACGGGTTCAGACAACACTCCTTGAGTTTTGGCTGAATTCGCGGCGTGAATCTATTTCCCCCATCAACGACAAAAGTCCCGGTTCCCGACACCGTTAAACCTCAATAATTAAATAAATAAAACTGGCCATCGGTTGTAACATTACACTCGGTTGCTGTCGAGTTGCATTTTAAAAAATTATAGGATAGCTCAGTTGATTGTTCCACCCTGACGCCATAAGCCTGCGGGCCGAACATGTCAATTCGTCAACCCTAACTCTCCGAACACTAATTTCGAAGTTCAGAAATATAAAATTACAATTTTCTCTTAATGCAGCTTGGAATTTAACCACTTCAATCTCGGTTGACAGTGGACAGTCCTCTGCCAAACAAGATTCAACAAAGTTAAATTCACAGTTGTATGGTGGGAAAAAATTGCAGATTGAAATTTTGATATTTCAACATCAGCAAGCAGAGAGTTAAATATTGAAGATGGAATCTTACTACTGATTTTGAGTATATCCCCTTCAATCCGTTATGTACCAATTTTCGGGAAGGCAACATACAAGCCTCCAGGCAACCAATCTTATCCGGTGAGGAATTCGACGATGTTGCCGGCTGTTTGTTTCCCCACTTTTCATGGAGCATGTGCACAGACATCTGATTTAACCCTTTACCCAACGAATCGCCCGAATCCGCCCGCGTAATATGCAAATTCAGCAGCTGAAAAAATATTACTTTTCAAAAAATTTCAACAAAACCATATCATGTGACCCCTCTTTGGAACGAGCTCATTGAGCTCGTTCCAAAGAGGGGTCACATGATATGGTTCTGTTGACATTTTTTTAAAAATTTAAAAAATGATATTTAAAATAATAAATTTTGAAATCGTCTGCGTTGGGTAAAGGGTTAATACGATGTCCTTTTATTTACCAAGATATATAGATATCCTTGAGTGCCTCGGGTATCGATTTCCAAGCAATACATTTTTTTTCGCTTTGAAAACATCAAGATATTAACATAATTGGGTGGAACTACGCGACATAATCAGAAAACTATACAGCCGTGGAGAGGCTTCATTCATAAGTATTTAGTTGACAAACATGTCTAACAGTATTGTATTGTCATTAAAGATTCGGTCAAATCGATTATCGTGTAATAAAAATTTTATGTTGATTCAAAGAAAATGAATGTTTACGTCACTTTCAGAGTTAACCGTCGGGAATATTTCCGTTGGTCGGAAAAGCGAACCGTAGGTTTGCCTTTCCGACCAACTGAAATATTCTAAACGATGGAATATACAATAAAGGCGACAGACTATTTAAGGGCATAACAATATAGGAGTTCTTACAGACTTTGGCTGGTGCCTTGAGAGCTTGGGCAATACCTAGAATTCCAAATTGTTCAGAGAACCAGTAATAAAAGGCCGCGGGTTCATGTTATTTCTGAACCGCCCAATGATGCGAATTGTTTACGACGATTCCATTCAGTTACAAAGAGATGAAAAGGTTATCTCTCTCACGTTTACAGTCAATGTTTGCAGCTTCGTTTCTTTAGGCTGTGCGATTATATTTGTGTTGAATCCCACTGTGAATGCGAAATAGTTTCGCCCATTGCCTAAATACAGGATCTCTGTGTTCACAAAATTGGCATTTTCACGATCAGATCGCGATATACTTACACCAGTACGTCGAGATTTCCAATAAAAAATATTGCGAAACCAAGATTGCATCAATAAGAAAAAAATCAAAATGGCATATCAAATGCAATGTTCTTGCTTTTCTTGTTTGACAGGTGACATTCTGCAGTGTTACCGAGAGGAAAGTAAACAGCGAATTTCGAACTGATCGCGAACCAGTCTATAAGCTTGCATTTCCGTTCAAAGGGTTATTTCTTCAACAACGCTGTCCGCTCTGGCTGTCCGGTCTTACAATATCGAGTGGCTCTCAAAAAATTTGATTACAAAGACGGGCCGAGAATTGCGACGAGATCGTGATTTGGTCGTTTGTTTAGTCGGAATTCTCTGTCCGCTTTGCTACCCACAACGCTGTGGAAAATCACTTGTCGAAAAACAAATGCGAGAACATTAAACCTCAGGTGATATTTTTTCCGTTTACTTTTATTGATTTAGTCGTAATTTTGCATTTTTTTTTTTTTTTGGTGGGGGGAGGGGGAGTCTCAACCCACAGCTACAAGACTGTCGTGACCAGATCGCGATCTGATCGAGAAGAAGGCTGTTTTTATCTAATTATATTCTTCCACATAAATGATGTCGCACAGAGACTCACATTTTGTTTTTAAGTTTAAAAAATAACTTCTACGAAAACTAATCTAGCACCATATCCGCTAACTCGTTGAGCGCTGGAAGCACATATTTGGGCCTTAGTTTGAAATGCAAGTACCCGTAACTTAAAGGCTTCATATTTAGAGGATGTTCCTCATGTTATCTTCGAACTGAAATTAAGTCTGTTTGGATTTGCATTGTTCCAATTTATGGGAGAGTTCCTGCACTCTCCGATAACTGGAACAAGGTAAAGATATGTGAACAAATTTTGACGACCAAAAATAATTTAGCACTCGACTAGTTAAAGGGGTAAAGATACGGCTATATAATGGTTAAATTCCTTTATCTGAACTGAAAACTAGAGATACAGTATAAGTAATCTGAAAATACACAAAATAAGATAAATTGAAAATTTGGACAGGAAAATCTCACAATTCACGTCTGGAATCTGAAATCAGGAATAAACAGAAGCTAAAATGCTGATCGTAATGTCTCTAAGCATTAGAGAAACCTTTCCGCCACGAATATAATATAATCGCGAGATCTAGACTCAACGGCGGGTTTATTGATAAAACATGCGACTAATGATTTTTCTTTGAAACCATTGGCCGGTTATCGTTTCTCGCTACCTAAATTATAACTAACTTTAGCGGTCCTATCTGCGCGATTATTGTTGAAAATGTGTTGGGAAGAGGAAATATTGCTAGTGGAAAAACGTGAACTGTGAAGCGGGTTTTTCTAAAAGGTCAGAGTTATTTACACATCAGTCTGAGAATTATTAACTACTTTTGTGACAGCAGAACTTTGTAAAAATGAAGCGCTTTGTTAGAAGTCTCTGCAAATTATAAGCAGTTATTTTCAAATCCGTCATCGCTTATCACACATTTCAGGGAAGTTTGGAATAACACTCGTGCACTATCAAACCATCTGCACTCGATTTCTAATATATGTGGATTTTACAACAAATGCATCACGAAGAGACCATTTAATCTGGAATTATTCACATTTAATAGCTTGAATACTCGTTTTGTTTTTGCTATCTGGTTTGATTTGCTGATATCATGCGGGCAGTTATTCGCATTGCAACAACTTAAACGAGCTCACAGGTAGATTTTAGATCTATCTTCAGCACCTTCAGTCCACGGAAATCACCCAACAATAACATGGAAAAAATTCCTCTGAATGGCATGGAGAAGAACTTGGTCCCAAGACCGACTTCTCTCACGAATGGGTCGCAGGGTGACGCGTCACATGGTAGAGATATAGAAGTAACCGTGGGCGAAGAACATACTCGAGAGCAGTGGAACGGTAAAATAGAATTTGTTCTATCATGCGTTGGACAATGTATCGGCCTTGGAAATGTGTGGCGGTTCCCATACCTGTGTTACCAAAATGGCGGAGGTAAGATAAATATATTGCTTTCCCTTTTCATCATATGTCCGTAACATTTGATCCGGTATGCAAACAATTTAGAATTGGAGACACGTGATCAACAGGAGCTGGATAACACAAAATTTTGCCTGACCAGAAATGTAATGAAACATTGTAAGAAAGAGCTTTTTAATGTTCATGTCAGCGTTACCTGCCTCCTCTTCCCTCCTTTGTCTCGTATGTATATTTAAAAATCATGGTCTATTCCTGACCAAAAGTTCCCAACGAATCTCTCTGCGGGAACAATCAACTTGATGCGAGATGACATTGTAAAGAGAGTTGCAGCTGGGTGGATAAGCCTGTCAAGTGACTCCTGCCAGATTTCATGGAATCAATCTTCATCAGGAAAGTTCAGTAGGTGTCCGTACCCCGCCCGGCAACTTCAGTGACTGGTGCTGTAACGGCGTCCCGTCCCACTGCGCGGAAGTGACAAACTCCTTAACGCACGCCATTTAGGACGTTCCAAACGACGAAGTTGCCGCTAGGAAGAAAATCTGATATATACTGCGCTATTGGCCCAAGGAGAGCCATTTTAATTGTAGAACTTGTTCTTCAATCTTTGTAAAATAAAATAATTTCATTTTCAACATTTGGGAGCGCGGTGGCATAGTAGGTAGAGATGCAGGCTGCAAGCCGAGATGTCCTCGGTCCGAATCCCACCTGCGCCAACTGCGCTGTATCCTTGAGCAAGACACTTTATCCCGATTGCCATCATGGGGGCACGGTGGCGTTGTGTACTAAGACGTACCACACGTCGATGGTGCACTTGTATTCAACCAATGCTAACCCTGCTTGTGTGCCGTCAGTACGTTGGGGAGCCTGACAATTGCTCGCCTTTGCTCGGTGGTTCTCTCCGGGTACTCCAGCTTCCTCCACCCGTGAAACTGTACGACACGAAGTGACCCTGGCTGTCGAAAGTGTCGTTAAACCCCAATAAATAAATACATTCAACATTTTTGCTTATCTTCTGTAGTTCAACCTCTTTTCAGATTTAACTTAAGGAATTCTGGATCAAAATTATTAAATGTTTTTGTTTTATATTCCACCATTCAAAAATGTAATTGTTGAATATTTTAACCACTCCAACACTGGGTTTCTGAATGGTATTATAATACAAGCAAAAACGACTGTGCGAATCTATTATCAGTGTGCAGGAAAATTCAGTAATAATTCAATCCAACAACCCCAAAGGGCTGTTGGATTAAATTAGTACTCGCCCACCTTGACTGTTGCCTGGTATTAAGTTGTTTGTTAACTGACTAGAAAGTTTTCTTCAACGCAATTAGTTTTGTGCTCTAGCGAACAGGTAAATGCCCGGGCCAAACTGGTCATTCTAATTCATTGTGTTACTTTTAGTAAACTGATGACATGGTGTCAGGCAAATCACTGGTTGATGGGGCCTCTGTGAATTTTTCTCAAAGTCCTTTCACACAATGGGCGCGATGCGAGCGTTGCGTACGACCTGATAAAATAATAACGTTGTATTTTCTACGTTTGCGATTTCGAGATAGTGTGGTATTCATATGTCGAGCCTCGTCGTCTTACAAAGATAAGACAGGGAAATGAGTCCAAATGTCCAAAAAACAGTTAACGAAATTAAATTTGTCAAAACAATTTATTGAGCAAAATTTTAAACGGTGGCTTTCAGTCTTCATATTGGTCACGGTATAGTTAAGAGATGTGTTCGGGTCACATTGAGGCTGAATTGTGAGTTGTAAAACTAGGTCGAAATTAAGGTTTAATAAATTCCCTGGTTTTGTAGGAACCGGGAACGGGAATGAAATCACTCCCATATCCGGGAACCGGAAGGAACCGGAAGATTTCCCGGGTAATATGTAGGAAATTTTCGAGAGAAACAAGACGTATTTATTTTCATGAAAGTGAACGTATTCCATTGACAATCTTCCATCCTGAAACGGAAAAGATCTTTTTCTAAGGGAAGTGTGAAAATCCAAACGCGCTTCAAACACGTCTTCATTTTCAGAATCACTAGTATTATTACCACTGCCTCCTCCAACATCAACTCCTTCTTCACTGCCGTCGCCAGTCTCCTCTCCTTGCAGCATAGGAGACTAGTGACGGCAGTGAAGAGGGAGTTGATGTTGAAGGGGGTAATGACTAGTGATAGTACTAATTCTGAAAATGAAGACGAGTTTGAACTTTGAAGCCGGTGAAGATCTTGCAGTTGTAGAGGGATGGGGGTCCTCCACAACTGGCTGAGACCTTCAGTGATTTGGTGAAAAAGGTTCGTCAGGAATCAGGACTATAAAAAAATTCAGGCGTGGAAGGGCGAACTAAATCCTACAAAGTTAGGCTGGGCATTTTTTCAATTCTGAAAACTTCAGTTCATAACGCAAACAGTGTCATGCTTGATTCCCGGTTCCCGTGCGATATATTTTCCGTGTATCGGGACCGCGGGAACCCGGAAATTCCCATTCTCGGGATTAAACCCCAGTCGAAATTGCATGCTGAATAGAAAAAATGTTAATTATTATTTATTCTCGTCGCACGTGAGCCCCGCATCACATCCAACGTGTACTTGGCTAACAAGACTGTGATCACCAAAGCGGACAGAGAATTTCGACCGGATCGCGACTGGGTCGCAATGCGGTTGAAAATCTTTGTCATCATTCCATCCCTCAACATTGTAAATCTCACCTGTTGAAAAAATAAATGCGAGAACTTTAAATATGTGTTGCTATTTCGTTTGTCTTTCATGATGTAGTCTCAATTTCTCAGCATTTTATTTGATTCCGAAAAAGGCCGCTTTTGTGAACACAGTATACGGCTGCAGTGTATCACCAGACAGAATTTCAATAGCAAAAGCTTTTTGGGCGAAAATTTAAGTTTTCTAGTTATTCAAGACATTGTTTTGCAAGTGTCGTCTGCTTGTCGTTTTAGATAAACTGTTAAACCCATACAAATAATGCCAATTGAATGGCCATTTAGTAATTTACCTTGAGTTCAATACTTGGATGAAGGAAATTGGATTTCGGCCCATAGACAATATAAGTTAATGATAAAATGCAAAGTGACACAAAATTATTTGAATGTTAAAGACCATATGATTGGTTTGTACTTTTCTGCGCCGTGATCGTATTTACGTTGTGGCGTGATCAGAGTTTCTTTTCTGATGTCATGAAGGTTGAAACAGCTTCAGTGATTTTTAATGTAAAGAAACTGGTTTTCAGTTAGTATTTTAGAAATATAATATACATCTACCAGAGTTTTTATTTAAAATCCACATCGTATTACACTTTACAGTAGACAATAGGAGTGTTAACCCCCTTCTCACTGATGTCCGTATATGAAAGTTTATTGCTGCAAGTTTTCCCCCAATGCCGCTAAGAATTTAACCAAATAAATCTTGTTTGACAGAGCTCATTGACTCAAGTCAAACAACGTTTACTTGGTTAACCCTTTACCCAACATAACGACCAAAACCGACCAGCGCTATTCACAAAAATCGCCATTCAACTTTCATTACTTTTTCATTTTTTGTGTCAAAAACATAGCTTATGACCTTTCGTTGGAACGAGCTCCTTGAGCTCGTTCCAATGAGGGGTCATAAGCTACGTTTTTGACACAAAAATGAAAAAAATGAGTTATTCAAGAATTTTGGTTGCAAGTGTCGTCTGCCTTTCATTTTAGGTAACGGGTAAAATTCCAAATTACTTTATATAGAAATTTGCTACTTGGAATTCCAGTGTTTTGCATCACAGTAAGAGAGTTAGATTGTTCTATACCCATTGGTTATATGCCGAATAAAACCTCTTTAAGTAAAGAAATGCACGATGTTAGGCTATTTTATTGAATAGGGATAAAAGTTGTTGGCAAGACACACGGAAATCTAATCCAATGTAGCATTGAAATTATATTTACAATGTAATAGAGACACTTGCAGAAAAAGTAAATTTGCTTGGGTTGAGATATTACGTAAAAATGACGAGGCTCGGGTGTCTGATTTGCCCATTAAAAACAAAGTTCCAGAAGCTTTGAGTTTACTCATCACATTGAAGCTTTGCCGAATACGACTTGAAGACAATACTTGCAAAATATTTAAATAACTCCTCAAGATTTTCATGTTTTTTTCACTCCAAAACCATAGCGTTTGACCCCTCTTCTAACGGCGTCGTTCCAATAAGGTGTGATAAGCAATGTTCTTGGGAGAAAAATTGAAAAAAATCATAAAACTGAAATGTCAGTTTTTGTTAACAGCGCTGAGCGAATAAAAACCTCAACCAATCTCGATTCATTGTTATATTGATCTATTTATCATTCAATATGGAGTTAAATCAATAATCCATTGACCCAAGATTAGTAGCGAAACAAGAATAACTATATTTCTAAAACAAAGATTAAAAAAATAAATCAGAGACCTGTATTCTAAAAGGAGGAAAACAAGAACATGTAGCTTGTTTATCTGATTAACTTAAAACAGAGTGTATATCCGAATCTCAAAAACACGCAATATAAAACTGAAATAACACCACTGTCTTTCCCAATTTAAGGGATTATGTCGCGATATCGGGGCTTCTGTGAGAATTTTAATGCGATTCCCTAACCTGTCAAGTCCGATTTGGAACGTTACGAAAAAGTACCTCTGTGTTTGCCCTCAGCAATTACTCGACTCTCCGCTGTTCGGCAACGTGATATCAGATCAGACGTTTTCACCACAACAACTCGACCATGGGAGAAAAGTCGAAAAATGTTACTTAATAAACAAGACTGTAACCAAATATCATTTTGTTGCCAATACATCATTTTTAATTGAAAGCGAACTTGCACTTTCCAAATTTAGTTTTAAAGCGTTTTTGCTAAAATGCAGTGTGCTTTAACGCGTATGCGCATCTTACTTGGAGTTCTGAGTAAGCACGGAAAAGATAAAGTTCTGTTTCGCAAATTCAGTATTTTAGTCGTTTCGTTTTTTTCCTTTATAAACATTTTTGTGGAATTATTTTTGGAGTTAATGCTAACAGAAACTTGCGTTTTAAACATGATTCATAAAAAAGCACGAAGAGAGTTTTTGACATCTCTTTTTGGAAAAAAAGAAAATTCATATGCGCACATTTAATCATTTCATTATGGATTGAGGTTTCTGCCATTCACGCCAAAATGTTTGGAGTGGTTCAAAACCTTTGTGTGTGGTATATTTATACAGCAAAAGTAAAGGACTTAACGTAAAAAAAACGTTATCGATTATCACTTTAATAGCACATTAAGTTTGGCTCAAATTCTGTAGAAAAGCATTTGGGCAGCAACCAAACCAAAAGTTTGGCACTAGTGCACTATTAAAACCACCGTTAAAACAAAAAAAAAACAACTCATAATTAACTACCGGTTCTCTTTACTATAATTTTTTATTTTACGGTAACAAACCCGAATTATTTGCAACGATGACCATTTTGTTGGAACGCAGTACAAAACCTAGCAATAATATGCGGTTTACATTCATTCTATAGAAAAAAAACGTTCAGTGGTCTAGAAGAATAGACTAATTAATATCTTTAATCTGCTCGTCCCAATGAGTGTTTATAAGCTATGTTTTAAGGCAAAAAATTAAAAATTCTCTTGGTCAAGAACTTTTTTTCAAGGTGTAATTTGGCAAATGGTTAATACAAATTTCTTTTATTGTCTCCACACAGACGTAAAAATGCCAAAAGATTTTTCCCATAATGCAATTGGATATTCAGCCAATTCAAAATGTTTTGCAGAGACTGAATTGGTTGAATTCATAGTTCATCTAGCGGTCGCGGTATAAAGGCCATTCACAACCGGCCTGGTTGGTCCGGATCTCTTAGTCTCGTGATAAATCTCTCGCTTTGTATGCTTGAGGTAGACGGCTCGAGCCTCGGCTCCCGCACTTCTCTCTCAATCTGTAACATTGGTGCCCTGACCAGCGTCACTTAGTTAATGGCATTGTGCGTGAAGTGGTGAAACACTGTGGATGTTTTGACCGCTGTGAGTTGGAACCTGGGTGAGAGATTCATGGTGGGAAAATCTCAAAGAACATGAGAGCAGTGTTGCAGTCCAGGTGTATGGTCCCTTTACGTATTAGACTGGTTCGTCCGGATCTCTTTTTCTCCCACCACTGGGGTTCTGAGATATATATAAAGTCGTGTGGGACAGCTGGGAGAGATATGCCTATCTCACCCCACCCACGTGACAGCTATCTCACCCCACCCACGTGACCAACCTATTTGCATATTTAATTGGTACCGGAATTATTTAATCATTCCAAATCACGTCTGCACATGTATAAACAAACAAAATGGAAGGCCGTTTTGCTTCCGTAAAAACGACTGACTTTTTATACGAAAATCGAAACCAGAAGACCCAAAAGAAAAACTTCAGGACACCTCAAATTGCTCTATCAGTTTATCGGAGAGAAATATACATGTGATATCATTGCGCCCTATCAAACTGAAGTACAAGTCTGGAAATGACGTGTGCAGGCATGTCGATTTCATTTGAGGTCGCTTCAGTGCATTAACGTTCAACATGCTGTGCTAGTCTGCGTGTTTTGAAGTATATATATCTTTGGTATATACCACACTTCTCGACATTCTTTCCGAATATCTTATTGGTTTTCTCCTAGACTGAACACACTAAGAAATATTTTTTTCCTGCAAAATGTGGTATTTTCTTATTAATGGCGTCGCTCCCCTAAAATGGTGGGAGAAAAATCATCCCCGATGGGTATCTGGGTGGGACTGGTAAACCTAAACCCTCGAGGCAAGATATTTGAGCCAGACACGAGGCAAGCCTCGTGTCTCGCTCAAATATCTTGCCCCTCGGATGAGATTTCCTCATCCCACCCAGTGTGCAGAGGGTTGAGAAATAATTTGTGGTTAGATCTACAAAACATTGACGTTTGTAGATTTTACATATAAATGTTATTTGTTGTTATTATTATTATTTCATATCGATCAATTTGAATCCCTTGATTGTCTGGTACAGTTCACAACACTTTGAAAGAGTTGAGAGATAGAAAAAAAGTTGACTATAATTATAATTTGAGAAGGTGAAAAATGTTATTAAACTACACTTTGTTTATTCCCTTGAACAAGATTTAGTTTATAATAGTAGAAAATATAAATTCTAACAGCGTTTCGCTAAAATCGGTTATCATACATACTGTCAACTGATATAAATATTTCAAAACAAATCTATTAAAACCATACGTTTTTCCGTCATCCATATTCTCACCTCGAGAGTTAGTTTTCGTTGTGTTTGGGTTGTCGAACGACAGCCGTGGTGAGTTTCTATTCATAACTATTTAGTTACAAACATGTCTGTAGTATCGCAATGACATTAAACCTTTACCCAACGTAACGTAAAAAACCGGCCAGCGCTATTCACAAAACCGCCAATTAATTTTCATTATTTTTTCATTTTTTGTCTCAAAAACATAGGTTATGACCCCTCTTTGGAACGAGCTCGTTGAACTCGTTCCAATGAGGGGTCACAACCCATGTTTTTGAGACAAAAAAATGAAAAAAAATAGTTACTCAAGAATTTTTTTTGCAAGTGTCGTCTGCTTTTCATGTTGGGTGGTAAAGGGTTAAAGATTCGGTCTCGATTAAGAAACATTCCCTGCGTTTATTAGAAAAAAATTAATGTTTATGGGGTTTTTTCAATCGTCTGGAATATTTTAGTTGGTCGCTTTCCCGACCAACTGAAATATTCCAGATGATTCAATCTAAACATAGGCAAGTTACTATTCAAGGACTAAACTGGTCACAGACTATAACAGCGTCGAATTGCTTACAGAATTAGACTGGTGGCTTGGGAGCTTGTCCGGATCTTCTGCGTTAGAGCACCTGCTGTGTCACTCACGAGCACGTATACTCAACCTTGGGTGTTCTGGAGTTAAAATTAAAAGACAAAACGTCAGACATTGTCAGCAAACACTTTGAACACCAGTTAACTCAGTGTTTGAATGTCTGGATTTATTCTGATAGTAATGGAATAAAGATTACCCAATGGCCCTGAACTACTGATTTGTTTGTTTGAGCACACGTCTCCAAATCTGGCGTCCGCCCGAAAGCACAAATAAAATTTTAAGCAATCATTGCATGGTACCGATCAGTCAAACCACAATTCAATTCACCTTGAGATTTGTTTTGAATCATTCAGGAAAATTTTGGAGAGAATTTGCCATTTATTAATCTATTAAATGTTACAGAAAAGAACAAAAGAGAGAAGATCCGTTTTTGTACAACCAGTATGCAGTCAATAATTTATATGTTGCATTAACCCTATCAACACGGTATACATAACCGTTTGCGTCAGAAAAGCTTTGGCCGTCGGAGAGCGGGCGACATAATGAGCAATGAGAACGATTAATAATCCGTCAACTCCACAGAGCTGTAGGGTTACATTTTTACTGGGTCTTCTTGCAAATGGAGAATCGATTCGCCCGTTTCTCTGTTTTCCGACAGTCTTGTATGAGCCCATATCATACAGGGAGCCAGCTTTGGAAGGTTTATTATTTTATCTTCATCCGTTTTTCTTCCCTCAAAACAAATCGTATTTCCACTCTCACGCGCCGAAAATGGTATTCCACTCCCAGCATTCTATTCCATTCTCAGCGATAACGGTCTATGTTTTATTGTTTACAAATCGGTTGAGCTGAATCAGTTATGAAGGGTTGTTTTGGGAAAACAAATAAGGAGAAAATAAAATAAATACAAAAGTTTCCTGCTCGGATTCGACTACGATCTTATCCTCTCGTGGGCCGCGCAGATTATTTCACTCGGTTAACGCCTCGTGAAATATCCTCCTCGCACACCACTCGAGGTTAAAAATCGTACTCGAATCCGAGTAGTGAACTATTCTCCATTTATACCACGACAGCCGTGTGAATTCAACGTTACCCGATACAATACAGATATTGAGAAATGTGCAAGATACATCATGCGTGGAATCCCACCAGCGTTTAAGAACGTCATGTAAGAACTCGTCTGGGGTGGTCGTTAAGCATCTGATTGACGTAATGATGTCAGCGAGATGCTTCGACACAAAACAGTGTTAAGCAAGAAAGTAAACAGACGTTCGGAGGTGATACTTGTCTTTATAAATATATCATTTTCATTCGCTTAATTCAAGTGGTATAAACACAGAAATAGAGTATTGGGGCACGCCTCTCGCGAAACACTTCAAAAACTCTCAACCCTTTACCTAACACGAAAAGCAGACGACACTTGCAAAAACTGAATAACTATTTTTTTTCATTTTTTTGTCTCAAAAACATGGGTTATGACCCCTCATTGAACGAGCTCTTCGAGCTCGTTCAACGAGGGGTCATAACCTATGTTTTTGAGACAAATAATGAAAAAATAATGAAAATTAAATGGCGATTTTTGAGAATAGCGTTGGCCGGTTTTGGCCGTTACGTTGGGTAAAAAGTTAAAAACTTTCATTGATTCATGTCCCCCGTATTTCACGCTCGTTGTGTTCTGTCCTTAACTACTACAGGCAAATATCATTTAGTTATTAATAACCGATTGGGTTTCGTACGTAACAGTGATTTTCATAGTTCTTTCTATCATGAAGTGTCCTTGGGCAAGACACTTCACCCCGATTGCCTACATGGGGGCACGATGACGCTGTGTACTGAGGCGTACTGCACGTCGATGGTGCGCATGTCTTCAACCAATCTAACCCTGCCTGTGCTGCGGTGCAGAGTTCAGAGTTACGATGTTGGAGAGCTGACATCTGCTCGTCGTTGCTCGGTGGTTCTCTCCGGGTACTCCGGCTTCCTCCACCCGTAAAACTGTCACGGTCACGATTAGCCATTGTGCATAAGTATGTGACCTTAAACACCAATAAATAAATAATAAATAAATCTATCATGAACGGAAGTAGAGTAAGGTTGATCCCTTGGTTAGGTTCGTCTTTGTCGCAACTTCAGGTAACTCGAACTAGACAATCGAACCTGTTTTAAAGTTGGGTCCTGTTTTTTCCGTTTTCAGGCGTTTCATGAATATTTTAATTGCTAAATGTGAATGATATTTTGTCGTCTTGTACACACCTCGTTTCGTATTTAATTCATTTCTCTTAAGTTGATATTAAGAAATTTGGATTAAGATTTATCCCCAAACAAATCGGAAACTTCATTTTTATAACTTCCAGAATATGGCAAACGAGCCCTTACTGGGTCGAACTCATCGAGTTTGCTACAAGGTGAAGGCCGATTCCTCTTATTTTATCAAAAAAGGGAAATTATTGGGGTATCATTGCGTAGGTTGTTGACGGGTCCTGCCACTGCGTCTGATAGTGTTTAACTGATGAATACCAAACTTGATACTCACTGGACGCGAACTTTTAACCAAAAGGTCGACGGTTCGAGTCTGATCTACGCCGTCTGTGCTTTGTCCTTGGGTAAGACACTCAATACCGATTATCCACGTTTGCATATGTGGGGGAGTGGGTATCGCTGTGGACTGAGGCGTACTGCACACTGGGAGTACTCAATTGCTGCTAACTCCGCTTGTGCAGGGTTTTGTTAGAGTCTGGCGGTTTCTCGATATCGCTTAGTGGTTCTCTCCGGGTACTCCAACTTCCTTCACCCGGAAAACTGTCCAACAAGGTATGACCCTGGCTGTGGAAAGCATCGCTAATCCACAATAAATAAACAATAGGTGTGATAAAGGCCATGTGAGCGATGCGATAAATTCGAAACTACCGATTTTTTTCTCAATTTGCGAAATTTCACACCATGCTCTGTTTATACGTTTGAGTCTCGATTTAAAATGTACACAAACAAATTCTTATACCCATGCGCCAAATGAAACACGGAACAGATTTTTATACAGCGGATGCAACGATTAGTTTCACGTGTGTGAGGTCATTGGTTTATGGTCAGTGCACTCCGTCATTCAAACAAGTGTGCACTGAAACATGCGTTTGGAAAATAAGAAATACTCATGATGGGGAGTCCCTCGGCTGTGTTACACCGGGCGCTATTATACTGGAGGCTTTGTTATGCTTTCTTGTTTTCACGTGTCCATTTAATCCACAAGTAAATAGACTAGCTAAAAAAAGACTAGATGAAGTTTGAGATGCAGTGCGAATCTCGAGAATCCATTCATCAAAGAACTCAACGCCGCTTTGCCTTATAACACGAAGAGGGTGTTTGTTGCCGTTTGATGTACCGAATCGCTCGCGGACCAGAAAAAAACATCATTTGTGACGTTTTGGACACCGCGTTCGCTTTTAAGCTTGTAACATTAAGTGTATTCCATTCATCCGAACAGCAATGCCACCATGCAATACTTTAACCACTGATTTACAGTACAACCGCCTCTAAACAATCTATAGGCAGTTTGCACTTTCAATATCCTCTCATTGTTATCATTTTTTTCAAATACACAGTACAACCGCCGTGGACTGGTCACTTTCCACGGGTGGGCAATATATCCATGGACGCAAAAATATTAGATTCCAACCCTACTAATATGAATAATCACCAAAATCTAATTAATGAAGCACCAGGTACAACCCGGTGATTTATTAACCCTTTACCTAACACGAAAAACACTTGCAAAAAAAAATTCTTGAACGACTACTTTTTTTCATTTTTTGTCTCAAAAACATAGATTATGACCCCTCATTGGAACGAGCTTGACGAGCTCGTTCCAATGAGAGGTCATAACCTATGTTTTTGAGACAAAAAATGAAAAAAATAATGAAAATTAACTGACGATTTTTGAAAATAGCGCTGGCCTGTTTTTGCCGTTACGTTGGGTAAAGGGTTAATTAAAATTTTGCTGCTGATGATTTTTTACCTGGTAGACGCATGCGTGGACATCGCTGTCCACGCGTGGATTACGACTAGTCCACGGCAGCTGTACTGCAGCTTTGTTTGAATATGGTACTGATATCTTTTTCCAGTTCCGCAGGTCTGGCACTGCATTTTGAAAGTGTTCTGACATTATAGTCGTTACAGTTTCTTGGGTTTTGAATTAATAAGAACGAAAACACTTTAGGTTAACAATTTTAATGTCTTTTGCAACTGTCTGTACAATGTTTTCATGGATATTTCCTGCCGTACCTGAGATATGGCTGTCATATCATGGGGAGGATTTGATGTTTTGCGCCATTTGGTCGGCTCTAACGTCAAAACGTTAACAATTTTTCACACAATCTGAATGAAAATGAGACGTTGTTTCATTTACAAGTATAGATTTAGGTGTTTGTGCTATTGGTAGGGCTGTCACAAAATGGGAGAGGGTTACTCCCTCACAGTGTTTACGATAAATTGTCTGCATTTCTATTCGGAATCATGAGTGTTAAAAGTCGATTGATTGCAACCTTTGAGGATGGCATTTAAAATTTGTCATTTTGCGCTATCGGTCGACTTTAGCGTCATAGTGTTAAATATCTTTCGACAACTCCAAACGACAATGCGACGAGACATAATTTCAGTTATCGATTTAGTTGTCAATAAACTATTTAGCAGTATCTGCTTCATTTCCCGGGGTAGGGCTGTTGAAAATGAGAGGATACCATTGTGTAGATTCTTTACAGCTATTTTGACGTGTTGAGCGTTATTTCTTCAAGGATTATGAGTCAGTGACAAGGAAATCAAGGCGAGGCACCACTTGGGTTAAAGATGCGACTTTTTGAGGAATTTAGTGGCTGTATCTTTCAAAATTGCTGAGATATATTTGCCACAAAACGTGTGCGATGCGAAATTCTCCTGAACATCAGACTATCTTCCAATAAGACTAAAAGCCTCTCCCTCTGATTGGACGAGAGTTCCCTTAGTTTTTTCTATGTTTACGGCTCCAGTGGCATATGTTATCATTTGACGTCAACACGTGAGATATTTGAAAAGATGATAACAATGAGAGAAGATTCAAAGTGCATACTGCCTATACATTTTTTCGTGGCCAGTGATTATTCTATGAATGCATATTTCCAACCCACCTATAAAAAGGTCGATGTTACTCCATCTAAGTTCAAATCATGAACTTGTTCAGGATTTGAACTGAGATGGAGTCACCTTGACTTTTATCTAAGTTATTGATTTTTTTGTTGTCCAGTAACGACGTGGGTACACGAGAGGCTTGTTTATTAAATTTGTTATCGTTAAAGTTGTCCTCTCCATTCAAGTGCCTTGTTCATTTCACGATGTGGGCTGTGGGGTATGGATAGGGTCTTATAGGAACATATACGTTATTGTGATGAATTGGTAACATGGTATGCGGGTTGCGGCTCGGAGCTTATGTTGAACCGAGACGCGAAGACCATGCTACTGTCAATTCATCACAATAATGTATTTTATGATGTCACCATTTATTTATTTATTTATTTATTTATTTATTTATTTATTTATTTATTTATTTATTTATTTAGTGGTGTTTAAGGTCACATATTTCTGCACAATGGCTAATCATGACCACAACATGGAGATAAAGCCAAGTTTAGTCAATCGTTTATACCCATGTACCCATTTTAGAGAACTTCCACTCCAAGCATTCGTACCGGAGTCCTATTTTACCAGTAAAATAGAGCTTGTTTTACCACAGTAAACAAGCACCGCTTCACTTCCCGGGGTTCTCACAGGGATATGAAGTCACCATCTCATGGTAATCATTTATCTGTCTGGTTCGGTTGCTGCTGAATTATACGTGAAATATACGAAAAGCCTCGACGTCATGTCATTAATCCCTATTTCCGAAACCAGGAGCCAGTTTCTAAATTGCGCATTTTTCGCAGAAGTTCCCTATTGAGCTCTCTGAACAAAATTGAGTTAAATTCCTAGTTGCATTATGGGACAAATGAAGTCTGATATTTTGATACTTTGTCATTAGAGAGTTAATTTGGCAGTCGAACAACACAGTTAGTTCGCTCGTTACTGCATCCAGAACGCGGAATGCATTTTCATTTCGACCAGGGCAATTGAATTATCAAATTTTCCGTCTAATGTAGAATTGCTGCGGTAACAAATATGGTTTAACCCTTTACCTAACCTGAAAAGCAGACGACACTTGCAAAAAAAATTCTTGAATAACTAATATTTTTCATTTTTTGTCTCAAAAACATAGTTATGACCCCTCGTTGGAACGAGCTCGACGAGCTCGTTCCAACGAGGGGTCATAACCTATGTTTTTGAGACAAAAAATGAAAAAATAATGAAAATTAATTGACGATTTTTGAGAATAGCGCTGGCCGGTTTTGGCCGTTACGTTGGGTAAAGGGATAAGTGTGATAAATTACATACAGGTCACTAGCCTAATACATAGAAGATATCTACGCTGCTTTAGTGAATATCAGGAATTTTCTCATGAGTGTGGACCTGAAAGTTTTATTTTTCGGGAGAAAAATAATACTTTCAGGTCCACACGAATGAGATAATTCCCGATATTCACTAAAATAGCGTAGATTTTCTTTTTAATATACGCTACGTCACATTTTACTGCGCAATATTCAGTCGAATTCGACTGCAAACAGTTTCAAGACAATAACAACGATCAGCTGATCGTTCCTTCAATGCGACGTTCAAGGTTACGTCATGCGCCGAAGCGTGTGGACCTGAAAGTATTAATTTTCACTCACACAAGCGCTAGTCCGCAGTCTTGAGATAATTCACTAAAATAGCGTAGATTTTCTTTTTTATATGCTACCTGATTCTTCGTGACATTGTACTGCGCAATATTTAGTCCAATTCGATTGCAAACGGTTTCAAGACAATAACAGAGACCTGCTGGTCTTTCCTTCAAGGTAACTTTAAAGGCGACGTCATGCACCGAAGCGTGACGTCATTTAGGAAGCTACTGAGGGATATTTCTCGATATCCATCGAGTCGATGGATATCGAGAAATTGTTTTTAAATAATTCACAGGCTAGCATATAATAAAAACGTTTATACCATGATTTCCTGTTCTACTACAAAAGCCTATGACATAAATTGTAGCTTTATACACCAACCGTGGTGAACACGGAGAAATAGGATTTCAATAGTTAAAATTTACACCAACAGTGGAACTATATCCAAGTTGACTTTGGTGCCCTCGACCTGAATGCAAACTTGTCTAAATTTACCGCTCGTCACCTCGCAGAGTGAAATGTAATCGGCAATTATTTAATATATTTTTAAACGAAAGAAATAAATCAAAAATCCTTTCTATTCAAGCCGTATGGTATGAGCGTCTTTAGTGTAAAAATCCCTTGGATTTCCCGGTGGCGACGTTTGTCAGTGGTGTGTGGTGTGTCCGGATTGGAGTATAAGATTTGGATGATCCGGTATGTTAAATCCGAAATTTGATGGCCAGGTTGGTTGAAGTGGATAGCTATGGGAGTGTCTCGTTGGTGTTTAATATCACTGAGATGTTCTTTTAGTCGGATGCGAAAGTGTCTTTTGAAGTGTTTGTGCAGTGTCTGTAACCGCCCAATTGTAACCGCCCAATTGTAACCGCCCAGCAGAGTATATAAAGGGGGACCCTCCAAGCAGCTTCACCATCACTTGCCTCTGATGAGTCTCCATAGAGACGAACCCGGTCAAGCTTAATTTCAACAACATACGGGACCTCACAACATTCTGTAACCCTCTCGCACTCTTTTGAGTCGATCTATTACTTATATTTTTAAACGTGTTTACCACATAAGATGCCCAAAATTAACAAACATGCGTTGTCTCGTGTTAATAAAGCATCCATAACTCGAAATAGTATGTTATTATGTTATTAAAATAAAAAAGGCCCCGCGATTTGTGTGTTTCTTTTTCCATTTCGTTTCGGCGATAAAATTGAAAGTGGAAGAACCGCTGACCGGGGCTCACGTGAACAAAAACAGATTCGACGTGTGCACGTCTGCTGCGCAGGAAAATCGAAAAAGAATAATAGCGACTCTTAATAATCTGACGATCATGGTATAAATAAAATATACCCAAAGGCTCGCGGTTAACACCACTTCACCATGGGTGGTGAGCATTTGGTACATCAAGCTACTATGGGTATATTCTATATGTACACTGCTTATGTTTGACACTGATGTCAAAATATCTAAATTTCAGGCAGAAAAAAATTTCCATAATGCTACTAGAAATTTAACCAATTCAATCTCGTGATTGAATTGGTTAAATTTCTAGATGCATTATGGGAAAAAACAGCTTCCTGAAATGTTGGTATTTTGACATCAGAGTGAAGGGGTTTAAACCAGACTTCACTAGGTGGTGTTTTCCATGCCTGAAACTCAGTATTTAGCTTGACTAACCGATTGGTTTCAATGTGACGATATACTATGTAGGGGAGAGTAGACTAATCCTTCAACGTGGGATATCGTGTTTGAGTGTTACGTATCTCCAAGGTAAAATTGTTTTCAAGTAAAACTTGGAAGTGGGGATGAACGTGTATACTGTATTCCATTGCTCTCTTCATCACGCGAAGTTCACAGTACAGTGATCACAAAAGTAGTCTCTCCCGCGATCACATCGCGATTTGATCGTGACACACTAACGTCAGTGAGTCGAGATTTCCTAAATAAAATACTGTGAAATTGAGACCACATGATTAAAAACAAACGAAAACGGCATCTTGACAGGTGATATTCTAAAGTGTTACAGGGAGAAAGGCAGACAGATAATTATGCCCGGATCGCAATCCGGTCGTAATTTTCTGTTCGCATCTGTGATCACAGTACTGTCCGTTGGCCAATGATCAATCTGAACGGGATTGTGGTGGCTTATTGGTTAAAGCATTGAACTTGAAACCGAAAGGTGACGGTTCGACCCTGACCAGCAGTAACTGCGTTGGGTCCTTGGATAAGACACTCAATCTCGATTGGCCACTTTGGGGTAAGGTGCTGCACCTCGATGATGCACTTGCCTTTAACTGGTAGAGTGCTAAATTATTTTTAGTCGCCAAAATTTGTTCATAAGTTATTGCCTTGTAACAATTTATGGAAGAGTGCCTGAAGGCACTCTTCCATAACTTTTTACAAGGAGATTTCCTGAAGACTAAATAATTTATCTTCAAAGATAATATGAAGGACATCCAAAGAGTTTGAAACCTTTGAGTTGCAATACCTGAAGTTGAGAGTAAAACACAAATATGGGCTTCCAGCACTCAACCAATTAACCGCTGCTAGAGTTAATAAGTTGGAGAGTCTGACAGTTGCTCGCTGCTACTCGGTGGTTCTGTCCAGGTACTCCGGCATCCTTCACCCGTAAACTGTCTCGCATGATGTGACAATGACTGTTGAAAGTATTGTTAACCCCAATAACAAACAACGTGTCTGAGTGCGGTCGTAAAAATCAAATGCACAGTACTTGTATTGATGGTTACGGTGTAGACACGAACCTCTCGGCCAGTATGAAACTAACCAAGCAATAACGTGTAAGTATTACCCTCATAACGACCGAATATGTATTTATTTATTTATTTATTGGTGTTTAAGGTCACATACTTATGCATAATGGCTAATCGTGACCGTGACAGTTTTACAGGTGGAGGAAGTCGAGTACCGGAGAGAACAACCGAACATCGACGAGCAACTGTCAGCTCCTCAACATTCCTACTCTGGTCTAGCTCTGCTCAAGCAGGGTTACAGCGGTTGAAGACATGTGCACTATCGACGTGCAGCACGCCTTAGTACACGGCGTCATCCTGCCCCCATGTGGGCAATTGGATAAAGTGCCTTGCCCAAGGACACGACGCGGGTCGTCCCGGACGAGAATCGAACTCGGGACTTCTAGATAGAAGTCCAACAGTCTCCTTCTGAGACACCACGCTCAACGACTGAATAAACAAGAAACAGAAGACGAAAACGGCAACTAAAATGAAACAATTTTTTTTTTATCCTAAAATTCAATGTTCATTCGTATCTCTTTCGAAGGAACCGTCCTTCAGTATTGAAGGGCGGACGAACGCTGTCCGAGGATTTTGACCCAGTGGTGATCAGGAGCCAATACTTTAAACTTTTACAATTGTATTTTCTAGAATTGTATTTTCTACCTATTAATATAACTGACTAAAATGGATCATTAGCATTTTAAAAGATCTGGCAATTTGCCAACTGGCAAATTGCCAGATCTTTGAAAATACTAATTGTTCATTTTAACCCATTTAAAGTCAAAACTAGAAAATACAATTCTAGAAAATACAGCTGTAAAGGTTTTATAGTATTGGCCCAGGCTGGTCAAAATTTTGTAATCTACAAAAAAACTACAAGAATTTTAATTTCTGGAAGTTAAAAACTGATGAAATCTTTTCACCTAAAATGCACTCGTTTGTGATTGTACAATATCTGTTGTGGGAAGCAAAGGAACACTATAAAGGAGTATTTTATTTAAAATGGGCACATGACTTGAAAAACGTCAACTACAGGTGTATGGGTCAAATTAAAATTCCCCTTGTCATTACCAGAGCACGCGGGTGGCTGTTTCATAAATTGTCGTACCAATTTTTTACTATGACATTTTCTTTTAGCGTTTAATGTTGATTTATAGAGAGAAAAAATGAAACGCATTGCGCATAGTGTTAGTGATATAACATACTTGACAACGTCATCTGTACGTTGAGCGACCGGTTAGGAGGGGTACAGTTATATATACAATGCAACGTAAGAACCCCAAAAGGTTGATGGCTTACCGGCGTATCAATTTTTTACTATGGCATTTTATTTTAGCGTTTAATGTTGATTTATACAGAAATAAAATGAAACGCACTGCGTATAGAGTTAGTGATATAACATAGGCCTACTTGCCAACGTCATCTGTACGTTGAGCGACCGGTTAGAAGAAGTACAGGCGTATATACAAAGCAACGTAAGAACCCGAAAATGGTGATGGCCTACCAGCAATTCATCACCAGTAGTTTTGTCCTCATGTTTCGGCTAGACAAGCAATTAGGAATACAAAACAAGTCGACTAAAACATCTCGGACTTATAACGTCAGGAATGTCGACGTTTGATGAAGCTATTTCACTTGGAATCATTAAACGCGCGAGGACGGTCCAATTAAGAGGCAAGTAATTGTTGAAAAAATACCTATTTTCCGTTACATCAGCGGAAAACGAAGTCAATTTTTTATGTTACTTTTAATAAAGGAAAGCAACAGACAGCTCTGACAGCTATCACACATCCCAACACTAGGTGTTCACGTTGTCTCATTCTTTAGCGAATGTGTTTTTACAGTAATTTGCACGTTTTTATTCCTCCCAGGAAAAGAAATAGAAAATCTCACCTCCTAGACTTTTATATTAATGGCTCGGACAGTGTCTGTAATATATGCCAAGATGCGCACACTGTTGATATATATACATTATCATTGTCAAGGTGATAGCTAAAAGTTGCGATTTTTTTGTTTAAAAGTGTAAATATTCTCGATAGTCTTTCTGACTGGGTTAAATATAAAACGTAAAGATAGGTATATGACGGACCCCGAAAACCGATTTTTCAATAATTCGAGCTGTGGTAATAAAGCGTGAAATTTAATGTCCATTATTGAGCATTTGTTGAGCACCACATGGGCGGTCTGGATAAAGCATTAAAGGTAGTAAAAGCAGGTTCTCTCCTGCAATTGTTATCTACGTACTTATGGCCTGTTAAGAGGTGATTATGGTGTAAACAGTGCATCACACATGTTCTGGACACACACCCATATTACGCATCTATCCTGTCTCCGAAATGTCAAAAGATACCAAAATTCGAGTCTTTCAAAGAAACTTAAAAGCGAGTATTAAATTAAGATAGATCTAAGCGGCCAAGTTCAATAGAGGCATTAAACTGAGAATTAATGTTCTGGCTATCTAAATAAAAATCGGGGAGTTTCTAGAAAAATTCATTCCAGCCAATTCCAGTCTGAAGGCGTGTAAGGCTGTGGGTCGTTGCGCGTAGATGGGGAGGTTCCATGCTATAGGTTAGAGGAGGTGCCGCATCGGTGCGAAAGTATAGGCACGTTGTGACGTATGGGGACCACAGAGCTCATATTTAGAATAGGAGCAGTCGCGGGCCAAGTCGGTGGCCACATATGAGAATAGGATCAGGAACAGGAAGTACGAGCTCAGGGAGCTACATGCATTTAGGTAAACGTCATTGCTTGTTTTGGAAGGCAAGCCATACGTAGGCATAGTAGGCTTTGCCTGTGTGAACATTGTTCTGAGACAAACGTAAGGGAGAGTTTAACCCCATTGGTGGCCATTGCTTGTGTGAAAAGCGTCAAGTAAAGTGACAATAAGCTGGTGGCCGTGCGACGGCAGTGGTAGAGTGACATCCCGTCACTTGTTGGAGGAAAGGCTTTCCGATAAAGTAAGTGCCAATACGTTAGTGGCCGTGCGACGGCTGTGAAAGGAGTGAAATGGAGAGGCGACCAAGGAACAAATACCAGCGAAAAGAACCAGCGACAACAGAGAATGCGGGCCCGCAAGTGACTCAAAAACTGTGTGGGGGGGGGGGGGGGGGGGGGTGATTGACGTTTTGTTTTCTTATTCTTTTTGATTCCATGTAAGTCAGAAATTATCGTATTTATTTTTTTATATGTGTATTAAAATTGTTGTTTTCAGTGAACCTCTGTTGATTTATGCTTTTGGAGGAAAAGCTATTGACCCCTTAAGGATAAGAACCACCCCAACAAAAGTTCACGCACGGATTCGGGCTGCACTCTTTGAGTTTGGCTGAATACGCGGCGTGAATCTATTTCTTCCAGTAGCAACAAAGCCCCGGTTTCCGACAATCATGACCATGTGCATATCTTGTAATTTGTATCAGATTCGAGATCGTGTTTACAATCAGATCGCAACGAACACGCCAGGGCGAGTTGTGATCCAACTGTGTGCACGACCGAGAGTCTAATACAAATTACAGGACATGCATTTGGTCATGATAATACAGTTATCTAACAATCCCGTTACATAAAACCCGTTTCCCCGTTTTTCAGTTTAAATTGGGTCGGAATTGGTCAAAATTTTCAATTTCATATTTTAATGCGTAATAACAATGCCTATATGTGATAGTGCGGTGTTTACAGGTAGTTGAGTCTGTCTGATACGTAATAGGAACAGGGAGCTGATACAAACGTTTTTGCCGAGTTTTTGGATGCAAATTATGTTGATTGTTAGATAAAATGTACAGAAAAAAACAGTCACAGAACATCAAATATGATGAAAACGCCGTTTTCGTATTTTTTAAAGGGGTTTCAATAAAGAATAATAGTAAAAAGGTTCAAATTGACTGGGAAAAGGATTGTTAAAAGCCAGCTTCTGTATTTTTATACTACTCAACGGGAAAATGCCCGAAGTTCGTGAAATGATGCTCAAATCGATGAAACAAATCATTTAACATTTTAGTTTTTATATGAAATTCTCATCCTCTTAGCGTTAAATTTTCTTACAGCTTTAGAAATTTAAGAGGAGCTAACTTTCCCGTAAATCTCTTTCAGTGATGAAAATTGTCGGTACTGTGATTAAACCATGTAAACCCTCGGGCTCGACAAAACACTAGAATTTCAGGGGTATATAGTGCATTCAATTTATTGAGGTACATGTATCATGCCACGCATGTGATACAGACAATTCTGTGTACATATTCTAATTACGTCGATTTCTCTGGACAACAGTTATTTGTCGGATGTTCCAATGATGAACGTTGCTCGCCGTCAGTTGATGATTCTCTCCGGTACTCCGACTTCTTCAACCCGTAAAATTGCCAGACACGATGTGACCCTGGCGGTTGAAAGTGTCGATAAACAAAACAAATAAACACATTACAGTGTATTAGCCGGGCCAACCCTGAGAATGGAATCGTAGATTTATGTGCTGGCTACAGAGATTGGAGCAGTCAACAGTACATTTGTCGGCGGTCAGAATTTGCTCGTAAAATTTCCAAACAATTAATTAAGGAAGAGAAGTAACAATTTAATCCTACAACCCTAATGGGTTGTCGAATTACATTTTTACTTCGCCATATTATCTATACTAGCTGAAAAAAGAAACGCAAGTTTCTTTTTCTGTCGTAAATATTTCAAATGTGTTATGTATGATTATTTCATTGTTTGGATTTTGATGTTATCCCTTCATTACTGATTAAATTTTGATGAGTTTTGTTGTCTTAACACAGATGGCGTCTGCATGGATAACGTTCAAACGTGGGTACCCTGCGTCATTTCCTGATCAAACTCAATAGCGGATGTGCTCACGCCGGGTTTCAGTCGCTGCTCTGCCTCTCCTTGCCGTTGACCCCATCAAGCTGTTTATGGTCATTTGTGGGATGTTATTCCACTCCTGAAGAAGGGCCTGCGTGAGCTGAGCGATGTTTTTGGGATGTTGACGCGCTTCCTGACCCTCCTGTCCCGTTCGTCCCACAAATGCTCGATTGGGGACAAACTTGGACTGTAGGGTGGCCAATCGAGAACTCGGACATTGGTTGAGGAAGTCACGACAAACCCTAGCAACCGTGCGGCATCGCAGTATCCTGCTGCAACGTAAGGTTACGCACAAGGATAAGTGGAAGGACGTGAGGCCTAAGTACCATATCCCGATATTTGGCGGCTGTAAGATTGCCCGATCTGACCATGATATGTGTTTTCGCGCCATGAGAAATCTCCCCAAACCATAACAGACCCTCCCCCGAATCTGTCGTGTTTCTTAACGCACGCGCCAGAATATCGATCACCTCGACACCGATAGCAACGTTGTCATCCATCTGACCTGTAAAGCGTGAACCAAGACTCATCAGCGAATAACACACGTCTCCAGTGGGCCACGTGAAACCGATTTGGTGCATGTGTCCGCATCCATTGCAATGGACGCTGACGTCGCCTGGATGTAAGTTGCGGACCAACGCTGGGACGTCGTGACCTTAAATTGAACTCCCGCAACCGATTCCCAACTGTTCTTGGACACACTGGCGATCATGAGTGCCTACAACCTGACTCGCTGTCTCCGCCGCTGTCTGAAATCGGATACGGAGGTGTGAGAGACATATGCCTCTATCTTGCCTTGGCGACGTTACGCTTGAACGTCCGATCCTGAGACGGTCAGCCAATCTTACTGTGGCTCGGAGACGCCCAACTAAAAGAGCTATCGTTGATTCATGTACCCCAGATTGCTGAGCGACGAGACGTTAAGATTGGCCCTGCATAATTAGAGCAATAGCACTACCTCTATCAACTGCAGACATTTGCCGCATTTTGCTTTTCAATCGAATTGAAATGAAATGTTGTGCAATAGATGTGCACTGTTCAAACCTTCGGTTTGGTATGATTTTCAATCCTATTACACGTATGAGTGCCCCGGATGCACACTTTGTCGAAAAGTCTGTTGAAAGCATGCAGCGTCGCACGTGGTCATGGTTGACTGAATTTTGACAAAAACTCTTTAGACATTACACTGAGGTAGCGATGTGTCAAATTTTACTATATTTGGTCTACGGATAAAAACATTATATCACCAAAACTGAACTTGCGTTTCTTTTTTTCGTCAGTATATTTGATGTTCATTGAAGTGTTTGCTCATCGACCACGAAGCTTTCTCTGAAAGGAAAAAGTTCTGCATGCCTGGTTAAAAGGTAAATCGCCGAGAAACAGCAATCGCCAATAACCTCAGATAAGTTAGGGGATAAAGCAGCTCTATTTTTAGTTCAAACATAAAACTTGTTAGGGAGAGGATATATGGCATGCTTTTGGATCAGTCAGCTTGGTGGGATGCCTTTTACGTCAGACGCCCTAAAGAGGTTACAAATTGCAATTGCGGGTAAAAAGTGTCTTGTAAAAATCTCATGTTGTTAAAATCCTGGAACTAGACACATTCGGCGCCAGTGTCTGCGATTTTTTCACGGTTTCTTGCAGTCTTTTATAAATGAGTGAGAATGTCCCAATTCAAAATTTAAAGAGCCAACTACATTTCAAATTTATTATATATATTTCGTGTGGACTGTGCCAGTTCCATGGACGCTCGATCTGCTAGCATGCCTTTTAATGGGGCTTGTCGGTAGTCGAGTGGTCTATGGCGCTAGTCCAGTTTCGCTAGGCGATTGGTGCCGCAGAAGTGTACTCTCATCAAGGCAGTGGTTCGATCCCCATCGGCGTCAGAGTCTTTCATCCTATATATAATATATATATATATATATATATATATATATATATATATATATATATATCTTGTGGCCATAAGTCTGAAGCAGTGTTTTAATACTTATTATATAAATACCCAATGAAATATTTCTTCCGAAAGGAAAGGCATTGCAGTTCCATTTATTGGAACAGTTTGAAAAGTATTTTGGCTTACACAAATGTGCAGCTGAAACCAGTTTTAGCCCCACAGTGAAACCCACTTAATTGGATATCTCTTAACTGAATAACCCTGTTAATTGAATATAATTTCCCAACACAAAACCATTTACCATGTCTCCAGAATAAATTTGACCTGTTAATTATATATAGGTTATAGAGTAAACTCTTTTTAGCTGAATAAAAAATCTTGTAACCTGTCGAGAAATTACCCTGATTTTACCCAGTTTTCCTTTGTTTATAAACCAATTTGGCCTCAGTACATCCAATACAGGCATTTATTCTATTATATCCTGTTTGACAGAGCTCATGGGTCTCTGTCAAACAAGATTTAATAGAATAAATGCTAAGTTTATCTCTAGAATACAGAAAAGTGACACAATCCTGTTTATTGAATACTCCTGTTAATTGAATAAAGTTTCATTGGCAAAGTGGTATTCAATTAACAGGGTTCCACTGTACTACTACCCGGAGCATCAAACATGTTTGCGGGATATACTGTTCAATTCTTATAAGCAGTTAATTTTTACGTAATACAGATGTGAGTGGTGAAATAAAAAGGGTACTAAAACATAAAGGTTGTAAGTTGAACGACGTCATGCCCCTTAGGAACCTCTTCCATACCTCTTCCCAAATGGGCGTCACGCTGTGCGGCCGAAGGACTGAGGAAGCGTGGCCACTGCCTCAGTCCTTCGACTTCCCCGATTGTAGATACCTTTCTACGCACCTGAGCCCAAACGTAACGGACGTCCCAATTAAATGGGAGACAGTTTTGAAATATTTTGTTTCCGAGTGTAAATATTTTGATTTGTTCTGTTGGAGACAGGTACTGGATGTATAAATTACTGAGAATAGAAGTTCAATTCATTTAAACTTTCATCAATTCTACAAAAATAAGATGCTAATTTAAGAGTCAGCGATAGTAACGAACATTACTAATTCTAAAATCCGTTACCAACATCTTTAAAATACTGTTTTTCGCCATTTTGAGGGTTTGCTTCCTTATAAGCAAAATTGTTATAGTGTATATCGAACTACAAAATTTTATATTACACAAATATTTTTCATCACAAAGTCACGACGACGGTATGTGCGCCTTGTTACGGAGAAACAGCTTTCAACGCAGGCTTGGGTGGAGAAAAGACTGACTCGACAATATTAAAAACCGTTTAAGTTTCCAACCGCTACATCCTATTTCTGGTAACATCCTTAACTGTAATCTCACGATTTGCCCCTAAAAATCTTTCGCAAATAAGGCGAAATGGAAACGAGGCTAAGGCCTATAATCGGACTCTGGAGCAAGGTTCAAAAGACTACAATATGTTAACGTAGTGGAATTTAGATCGGTTAACTATGATGATTAGGCTCATAGCAATACCCAAACTATTTCTACATATGGACTTCCCCGCCTAAATGATCTAACTTGAAAAAGATCTTATCTGACTGCTGTTACCTCGTTTTGAAAAAAAGAAGAGATAATTGCATCACGAAATAGATGTTGACAAAAAATTATCAGGCAAGGTTATTGGGTGGAATTGATTTAATGAATGATTCATCTATCTGTTTTGGTTTTCTACTTATTGCATCAATAACTGAATGTACGTAAACGTAAACAGAAACAAAAGATAATCGACAGAATTGCATTATTATCCTTATAAGCGTAGTATGTTTGGTTACCTACAGTAACAATTGGTAGACACAGATCGGTGGTTTAGAAATATCAATCATAAGAATTCAAATGTAAAGTCAATATCCGAATCATCCCCAATTGTTCTTATCTCACCTCCCTTTGTTCCTATGGGATCCGCATAGATAGTTCGTATTAATAATGAAAAAGGCCACACGACCTTCTTCCAATATGACCGAGATAAAATTGCATAATGATTTATTTCGGAAATTCGTTTACCCTTTACCTAACGTAACTAAGATCCAGACAACGCCATTAAAATCATCATTCAAATGTTATTGTTGTTTTCAATTTTTACCGCCAAGATATATCATATGATCATTCTGTGCAACAAGCTAGGTTGTTGAGGCGGTAGTCTGCTAGTCGTGTTAAGGTACACTCTAAAATCAGTTGGGTTAAAAATCAACTCAAATCGACTGGGTTGAGTGAATATGAACCCAGCTGTTAATTTGTATTTACTTCCATGTCAACATCCTCTCCAGAACAGATTTACGAGTCGAAAAACTAAATGTTCATATAGTAATGGAGAATTCATGAGCATACATATGTCTGGATTTCATTGAGCATTTTAAGAAAGAGTATTCAGGCAATACCGTGAAGGTAATGTTTCGTTCGAAAACCCGAGATCTTGATTTTTTATCTCGAGATTGCGGGTTTTTTATAATGAAATCTTGAATTTCATTTTGAGATCTCGGCCTTTTCATCTTGAGAGGTCTGAACTTTTTTATCTTGAGATCTAGACTTTATTATTTCGACATTTCGACGTTTTTATCTCGAGATCTCGACTTTTTATTCTATTGCTTAACGTTTCAGAATGGAGTACAATAGCTCTTTGGTAAGTGCATTGAATAGGTTGACGGTCCCATTCTGACCTGCATCATCTGCGTTGTGTCCTAAGCTTGGTCGGGAAACTTAATCCCAATTGCCCATGGGACATATAGCGTATAGCACGTCGATTGTACACTAGCCTTCAACCTGCTTGTGTCGGGTTAGTAAGTTTGAGAGTCCAACAGTTACTCGCCGGTGCTCGTTGGTTATCTCAGGATATTTCTACTCCTCCACCCTTGATATTGGGCCCACACGATATGATCCTGAGTGTTCACGGTGTCGTTAAACCCGATAAACAAAAATGTTTCAGAAACACTCGCGTCATTAGTCAGAATTGCGGTTCGCGTATTTCGTCAAAGTGGAGGTAGAATTCATTTGAATTGTATCTACAATTATATTCGTTAAGCATATAAGTTAAATTGAATAATACAATTAAGTTAAATTGAACATACATCTTAATTCAATCGTATATAAGTAGCAGAGTTGGGTTTTCACATCCCACATCTTCTGGATATAGGTTCTTGATCTTACCATTGACGTAATGTTGTCAGCCCTGGTTGCGCCGCTTTGGGGCAAGTTGCAACGTCATTGCCGTAATGATGGTTGGCGTCAAAGAGCATGCGCGGTACGTGTTGTTAGGGTAATATGTGTTTTCGTCACCCAGTTTGGTTAGGAGAATCCATTATCTTAGATTTCTATATGGTTTCCATGTGGTCGAGTGAGTCTAATAATCTGAGCGTTTTCTTGGATTCGTTCTATTGTATTCGGGGTACTCTGGTATGCATGATAGACGTTAAATGTTGGATGTTGTAAGTCATCATTTTGGGGCTTTATCGGGTCTGGTAATTAGTGGCTATAGTCGTGGTCGCGTGACATGGGGGCTTTTCTATTTATGGGTGTACTATACGGGCTTTAATTTTGATTTGGGGGTCAAATTTTTTAGGGGTCACTTGATATTTCGCTCATGTTTGTGTTTCTTCGTCTTGTTCTTGGTCTCCGTTTCTACCTACGGTAACACTCAATGCCTATTCTGATTTCTTGTTTCGGAACGTATTGTGTGTTCCACTCTTCTGTAGTGTACACTTCTTTAGTTATTATTTATACACCGTTGAACTAGTTCTATCTGCTCCCAGGTCATTCCCATTTTTTATTGTCTTCTTTATGTGTCGGAATCTTCTATTCCCATCTATTCCAACCTTCAATTATCCACGAAGATCAGTCTTCAACCTATTCCCGACTGCCTAATCCCGATACTATTCTTTCTGTTGCGGAGATTGTTCTTGTTACCGACATACGTACTTTGGGGGATCACCGGAAGCCTCTGTTTGGGGACAAGTGGGCTCCCTTTGGGCATAATGGAGACAACTGTTTGGGGACTAGAGCGAACCATTGGGGAAGGACAGGGAAAATTCTCTTGGGAACTACTGTTTTGTCAAACAGTATCGAGATAGGTTACTATTTGTGGTAGACTATTGTCTTAGGAACATTTACCCTTTCGCCCGATATCATTAAAGTGATCAACACCCACTACTAGGGCTGCACGGTATATCGATAAACCGATATATACCGGTATTCAAACCAATATCGATTGAATACCGGTGTAATTACAAAAATATCGGTTTATCATCATTATTTATTTATCTACAATTTAATTGTCAAGGTGTCTACAGCTTTTTAACTGTCTGTAGCCCCGAATGAATAATATTATCCGTTTATCCAAGGAATAGTCTGCTTGTGCCTTCGTAATATACAAATTCAGCAGTTGAAAAAATAATTTTAAAAAATTTCAACAAACGTATATCATGTTGCCCATTATTGGAACGAGCTGGTTGAGCTCGTTCCAATGAGGGGTCACATGATATAGTTTTGTTGAAATCTTTAGGGAAAATCTGATAAACTAATTTTGAAAATAATAAATTTTGATATCGTCTGCGTTGGGTAAAGGTTCTTCGAACTGCATCATCAAGGCTTGCTAATTCGTTCCGACAGTGATGCCTCGAGTGTCGATTGTGGTACTTGTGTTCATATATCTGAACAGTTTTCGATATACCGCTGTACCGAGGTATTTTTGCGAATACCGATACCGGTATTCATTTTGAATATCGTGCAGCCCTACCCACTACCACTTTTACTAGCTTCTAATAATGCGGGTGAATTAAATTGTTTCATCGTTTTTGATTTGCTCATTGTGTCGTCCGCTCGTCAACTTCCAAAATTTTCTTCACGCAAAACATTATGCATACCTGTTACCGGAATAAAGTCAAATTATATCGTATGCTTGCAATCCATGCAGTAGACCAAGCTCCAAGGCCGCCAGGCTATTTATGCAGAACATTCGACGTTGCATGGCATGGAATCAGTATTGCCCTTAAATAGTACATCGACTTTATTTAGATTCACTTGTCTGGAATATTTCAGTTGGGCAAACCAGCTGATTGATATATTCCCGATGACTGAATCTAAAAAATAACATGAACATTCATGTTCTTTAAATCAAAGAAAGAAATGTTGCTCAATCGAGACTTTATATGAGACCGAATTTTTTATAGCATTACCATAAGGAATGAAGACAGCCGTAGTTTTATGATTAAGCCGCACAGCTCCACTGATTGTGTTAATACCTGCATGGTTTAAAGGTGGTTTAAATTAAATACTTATTGATTGGTATATGTATAAGTGGAGCTCGAATGAATATCTACAAATGTTTGAGTGATGAGACGCCACATTACATCTAGGTCCCTGCGAAGCTTCGAAATTCGATTCGATTCAAAATAATCCCCAGAACTCGATTCGATTCGATTTCAATCGGGCCAATTCGACTATTTTCGAATCGTTGAGATGTTCTCAAAATCCTACGAAGTGTCGCCTCTTGAGACTTCAAGTAGGCTCCGCTTTCGAAATTACATTGATTCCATTCTGGAATACTGTGCCTTTTTGCTTGATTAGCACGAGTTGCTGTTGCACACGATGCTTGAGTGGTGACTGACAATATTTGCGGTTGTCAGAAGGTGCAATATTCACAACTTGAAAAGCGGTGAGATTCGATTCGAGATTCGATTCGAAATCTGGTGCCTGATTCGTTCGAGATTGGATTCGACCCGAAATTTGAGATTCACAGGGCCCTAATCATATGGCTGTCTATCCGCAAACGTCACGAAAGGTGGGTAAGAAAACAGCCCATAACAACGCCGAATTCCTTACAGAATTAGACTGGTGTCCTGAGTGCTTGGTAGTAGACATCTATTTATGGCAGGAATGTTTTCGCATTTCCTACAAATCTTATCTACTTTATAAGATTAGTGGCGGCTCTTATCCCATTATCTGTGCGTTATCAAAAACCATTTCAGACTCTTTTTGAACATTGGAAGCATCATCATATTGATTTTCTATATTCGATTGTTTTAGTTAACAACTACTCGGATTGCATTGCATTTATTCAATATTCCGTTATGTGTATCGTTTCCCTGTGAACATAGTCATATTGTAAGGCCGTGCTCTTACCTTAATTTCTCCTGGACTTATTTTGGATTTTAACTGTTTGGTTATGACCATAACTCTCCCCGTGGGTGCCCCGGGAACTGAAGCCGAACTTGAGCTTGTCCCCCGTGGCAAACAAGCTCTGTTTTAACTCACTGCATGTTGCTGGCAGATATTCCTTCCCAGGACACAAAATCTCCTGCCACTGAAATAAGTATAATTTAGACACATTTAACCCTTCACCCAACGAATCGGCCGCATCCGCCCTCGTAATATTCAAATTCAGTAGTTGAAAAAATATTATTTTTCAAAAACTTTCGACAAAACCATATCATGTGACCCCTCGTTGGAACGAGCTCGTCGAGCTCGTTCCAACGAGGGGTCACATGATATGGTTTTGTTGAAATTTTTTTAAAAATGTGAAAAAATGATATTTAAAAAAATAAATTTTGATATCGTCTGCGTTGGGTAAAGGGTTAACCAAAGTTTTCTCTTGTAAATTGAATGGCCTTTTTGACCAACAATTTCTGAAGTTAAATTAAGATGTTTTTTTTATCAAATCTAGTCATGACTGCATCCCAGCAGCCATGACTAGATTTGATGAAAATGTTTTGGGTTAAGGTTTACTGGTACAATAGGATCTGGCAACCAATGCATGGGGGTGTAATTACTCTAAAGTGGGCTACAAGGGTACAAATCATTAGCTGGTCTTAACTTTATGTCTATTTTGCGGTCAAGATTAGACACTGGGCATGAATATGTGACCTCAAACGCCAGTAGATAAATATGTCCATGAAAAAGATATAGAAATAGCACGACACAGCCATTCCTCGCATGGGCTGCCAGTGCAGTACTGCGATCACCAAAGTGGCTTCTTTCTCGATCAGATCGCGATGTGATTACGCAACACATTTACCCCGGTGGTTTGAGATTTCAGGAATAAAATACTGAAAAGACGAGACCGAATCAGAAATACAATTAACATCCGAAATTCAATAGTCACACATTTCTCTTTAGATAGATGATCTAGATTCTATAGTTTTATAAGAAAAACTACCGGAGAATTTCGACCGGGTCACGACTACATCGTGATCTGGGACGAATACTATAAACTTTTACAATTGTATTTTCCAGAATTACATTTTCTACAAGTGAATATAAATGACGGGAATAAATTATTATCATTTCAAAAGACGTGGCAATTTGCCAACTGGAAAATGCTAGTGGTTTATTTCAGTTACTTATTTCCTAAATAGAAAATACAATTTTGAAAAATACAATTGTAAACGTTTTATAGTATTGATTCCTGGTCTCTTTCCGTGGTGGCTTTTCATGTCAAATCATGGTTTTGCGTGGTGGCTTTTCATGTCAAATCATCAAACTTGGTTTAGTTTAAATAATATTTATTTATAAAATAAGCAAATAAAAAGACTTGTACTTGGTCAACATTTGGTGGATCTGACAGTAAGCTTATAAGTGATCATTTCCACGAATCAGAAATATGAATACATATATATTTATTAGAATGACAGCGTAACAAACACCTGCATCCCAACGCCTGTTTATACCCTTGAAAATAAATACAATAGGTAGGTAGATCCTGAAAATCCAATTGCCCACACCGTGGAGATGAAGAACCATAGATAGTTTTGTTCCCGCGCTCTTGCAAAGTAACTTAGAATCAATATTGATTTCACCATTTGTGGGAACTTTGGTGGGAAAAGCTACACATTTGAGAACAGATGTGGTGTTCATGTGCATTGTCTTACTTAAATTATTTCAACCCAATCCGTACTATCACAAACAGTGTCCCTACTGCGGAAATGTCCTTCTACCACTCGCGTGAACAGGCTAGTTCCTGTGAGTTATATTGCCCAATATTAAAAGCAAAATTAATTTCAAAGTGCTTTGAGAATTGGGGTGTGACTGTGTTCTTCCTTTCAATGACTGAAAGTTTTATAAAGTTTTACGTTGAACAATATTTTATTTCAGAGTCCATTATGAATAGATATTTACACAGGACAAAAAATACATATGTTGCATAATACAGAAACTTGAAATTGGATTGAACAGCAAGCTTTTTGCTTATGTAAGGTGTCTCCATCCAAAATATTACGAATTATGGCGAGAGTTAGGATTTACAAAATGTGTATTTCAATAGATGCATTGAAACTAGAAACGTTTTATACTTCCCTCAATCGGGGGATAAAAGAGAGAGAGAACAAAACATTGAAAATTCAGAAACCGAGCAGTTAGTGCAAGAACGAGCAAGGGTTGGGGGTGGGAAGCAAGTTGAATTTTAATCGCACAGCTCTTCCTTCGTCAAGCAAAGAGTGCGATATGTTCTAGAAAGGAGTAGCAAAGAGCTGAAAAACGTCCGGACAGGTTGTGTCCACCCTATCAATAATACTGAAGAGGATTTGTATTTGTGACAAACAGTTCAGTGCGGAAATACATGCCGTTGACTACGATGGTGAATCTGCAAACAATAACTCAGATGCACTATCGCAGTTGGCACCATATAACCCCCAACTTCACTATATGTATTTTGAAGTTTTTATTTACATTATTAATCCCTCCCCTACTTGCCCTTCCATCGTTTAAATAAACTGCACGGGCCATTTCCGTGTGAACTGCACTTCGCCAAAATAGTTAGCCAACTTTTCCTTCTTTTTATGTTTACCGCTAGCCACCCCCCAAAAGTCGATCAATGTGTACCTTTTATCTAAAAATGATCAAACGTCTTGTCCACACCTAAAAACAACCATCAAATGATTCGTGTCTGGTGCGTCTTTCAGGGTTTGAAAACCACAAGAGATGGAAGTCAAATCTCGAGTAAAGTTCTATTCGGCAACAGGCAAAATACTTATACAAAGACTAAGTACATTCGCCCTATTCTTCTACTGCCATATTTCACTACCATGTGCACATTTCGGAGAAAAATATAGAAGACCTATTAGAATCTCCGCTAGAAAAAGCCAATGCTGTAGAGGTAGAGGTACTTGAATTAGGCTGAGGGGCACTAGGTAAATGGGGGCAACTGTCCCTGCTTATATCATCAACTGTAACGAAAGCGGAGCTGTGGTAACTGGTGTCCAGTGGTAGAGAAATCTTTTGAAATGAAGTTGTGATTAAAACAGGGAATTCTCCTAAAGGGAGGTAAGATATGATTCCGCCTCTCTTTAACCCTCTTAATATTGACGTCTGAGTGGACTGGCCTTTGTCATTACTGTTTTCGGCGAAATTGGCAAGTCTATGACGAATTTGCTGGTGGTTCAGTAAAAATTTAATCTTACAGCCCTTTGGGGCTGTAGGATTAAAATATCACTCACCCCCTGCCCAGGTAGGTGTTTACTGTGTTGTCTACTCACGAACTGTTAACTTTTTCTCGGAGCAACAATTCGTGCATATCGGGTTGAAACGGTCTAAGATTTATATTTTCAGGCAATACAGCTTTCCAACAACGTTCACTTGGTACTAGTCGATGCGGCATTCCCAGATACTAGTCTATGCGGCAGATATAATAAAACAATATATAAGGCACTGGAGTGTGGTGTTTTCACCCTAGAAAAACTACGAATCTTCAAGAAAAAACACAGGAAGTGTGAATTTATTTCCACTCTTGCTCGTGGGCTCCTTATGTTCCTATACTTTTTTCACAAACTATACAAGAACGGTCGAGTGAAAGATCTACCCGTCCAGTTTATTTGTAACTCCCTCGCCGTAGTATTTGTAATTTCACACGAGTATCCCATGGATTGCTGATAAATTAGTTCAAACTGATATTCGTTCGATGGAGAAAAATAAATCCTAACGCCATGGTTGATGTCCATTTTTGTTGGACTATCAAATTGACCTGTTGTAAATGGGACAAAGGGACCTTATTCTACCCTTTAGGTCCAGAAGTATTCATATTTCTGTAGTTGGTGTAGATGTAGATAACGGTACACAAAAGGTTATTGGTACTTGGTCACCAGGCGGTAGGATAGCTACATTTACCTACTCATTTGGTTGCTACAGCTGTTAAGAGGAAAACAAAAAATAAGTGTTTATCTTTCTACTTCCATTTCACTTTGAAAATGAGTTGTTTTTATTATACGGTAAACGATAGATTATCGAAAACAATTGCGGAAAGATAGAAATCGTATCCCCCACTGAGAAGATATAGAAATTTTCACTTTAACGGTATCAATCAAAATGGCGGCTTTTAAAGCATTACTTCAAGGAGAAGTGAATACGAGTCAAATTACCACTGGAAATGATCAATTTGTTCTAAAAACGTATAATAAAAAGAAAATCAAGTGTTTTTGAGTGGATACTGATCATTTCCAGCAATAATTCAACACGTATTCATCTTGAATTGATGCATGAAACCCGCCAGCTGAATCAGATCGCAAGACGCCACCTGTTCCGAGTATTGATCAAATCACTTTCGCGAATCCATGCGCATCCGCTGTTTACTTTCATGCATCAATTCAAGGTTGCAACGAGTGGAATTATCGATAGGAAGGATCAGATTCTTATAAAAAACGTATTATAACATGAAAAAAATAGTGTTTTTGAGTGGAAGCGCGAGCGAAAATAATCATTTGTATCGGTCACAAGTGAGATAATTTTCGGTATCCACTCAAAAACACTAGATATCCTTTATTTATCTTCTCCGCAGAGATTTGGATTGGGTTATTATTCTGACAATATACGAATTATTACTCCTTTGACGTGATTCAGTTTAGTTAGCTGTGTTGTTCAACAGTAATCGGGGGAGGAGGGAAACAAACCCCCTGGGTTGGGTTATTATCCTGACAATATACGAATTATTACTCCTTTGACGTGATTCAGTTTAGTTAGCTGTGTTGTTCAACAGTAATCGGTGGCGGGGGAAAACAAACCAAAATATATCGTTGCAAAGTAAATATTCATGTTTCTATTAGTGAAGAAAGTAGAGGAAGAGATTGATGCCCACCAATTGGGTGACTATGTACCCAATCACCTTGCGTACGCTGTAAATTGAGTCTTTTATTAAATGCTGCCACGATAGGTATGAGAGAATATCTTTTCGAACATGACTTGCATTACGCAAGGAGGTTTTTTTCGGTATCACTGACCGTTTTCGGCATTTAGGTGTTTTAATTGCAATTAAAACATCGCATCACATATATAGACAATAGTTCACTGTTCGGATTCGAGTACCATTTTTATCCTCGAATGGGGCGCGCGTAGGATTATTTCACGAGGTGTTAACCGAATGGAATAAGCCGCTTGGCCCACGAGAGGATAAAATCGTACTTGAATTCGAGCTAGGTACTTTTGTATTTTTTTTCCTCCTTATATGTTTTCCCAAAACAACCCTTTGTAATTGATTCCGTGGTTACTTTAAAAAAAAAAGTCCGTCATCGCTGAGAGTGGAATATGTTAGGAATGAAATACCATTTTCGGCAATTGTGAGTGGGAATACGATTTGTTTTGGGGTGAAGAAAAACGAATGGAAATAAAACAAAAATAAAAATAATACCTCCTGTTATGAAGAAGGTACCAGAATTATCTCACGAGTGACTGAAGGGAAATCTAACTTTTCACTTTATATTTCCTTGCACTCACACATGATTTAACTATAGTACCTACTCATTAGGATCCTCTTTTACAGCACTAACAATCTTTTGAAACGCTGGGGTAATGTATGGTGCGCATCACATGCTCGCAGCCAAACGAAAATAATTATTTTTGAAAAGACCCGTCAAATACCCTTTTGCAACCAACAATCGCACAACTACCCTATACAACTCCATCAATATTTGCAAACCAAACAGATTATTTCGGTCTGATGCTAGACCCAGTTGCGAAGCGGATGGATGTGGATATAAAAATATTTCAGTTGAGTACAAAATGACTGGTGTCTGATGTAATAATATTAGACTTTCAGAGAACAAAAATGAAGACATGAGAAGACAGGATTTGTCATTAATCACATATTTGATAAATTCGTTAGCTTATTAATAATTTTGACATTCATGAGAAATAAAGTTGCATCCGGTTGCACTACGTGTAAGTTATATCCTCTCAAAGGTTACTTCAAGTTAATGAAGTGCTTCTAATTTAACAATAAGTCTCAAATCGACAAAGCCTGAATGTCTGCCAAGGTTCGGTACATAAGATATGATCCAATAACCCATTCTAATCGTAAGATTATTTGACAAACAATTATAGTTTGGTGCACTGGCGATACATGGAACAACGAACATCGCATCTCCATAAAGTATTGCAACCCGAAACCCGAAAGGGCATGACTGGAAAAGTGCCTGTCATCATTGATTCATATTAGAGGTCATGTCATCAAACATTCGGTCAAATCAGGTCTCGATTGACCAACATTTCTAGTGTTGATGCAAAGAAAATGAACCTTTATGGTATTCAATAGATTCAATCGTCTGGAATATTTTACTTGGTCAAAAAATCAAACCATAGGTTTCTCTTATCAATGTTGTCTCAATTTTTTCGGCCACTGGATCTTACCACTACTATTACAATCAGTCTGTTTCTAACTGCTACTGCTCCTTTTTGTATCACCATTTTTGCAACCTACTACCACACACTAGTGTTACTGGTTTTTGTCCGAAGTGCTACCAGTTTCTGCCATTTGCCCAAGGCTACTGTCCTCTACCATTCCAGCTTCTACTCCTGGATTCCCACATTACTGTCACTAGCCCCCTCCCCCAACTCCACCACCCATCAGTGTTACTAGTAATACTTCGGACTTCCATAAAACTACTATAACCGCTCTGGTCCATCACTGCAGAGACGGGATCTACCCTTATTAGTAGACTGGGTTCCGCTACCTGAACTCAGCTTTACTACCAGTTTGCCCCACGGCTACCACTATCTTTCCTATCTATGATCGGCTGTTTGTTATATCCACTCCCAGCCCAATCTCCTCAACAATTCTGGTCTCCACCTTGAACCACCGCCGCAACTCTAACATTCTATCACTTCTTCCACTCCTTGTCTAAGTATTCTATCGTTTCACTACTAGCTTCAATCAATATCAACTCCAGTCTCATAGATCGCAACTACCACGAGTACTGTCTCCAGAAATACCAGTCCGTCTTATCAGCAGGTGATTCGCTAATTGCAGTTAAACGGAGAGGGGGTGACGAGTTTGAACCCGAGCGGCCGCGTTTCCGGCCTGGAACATGGTACGTCATAGCGTCATTAAATTCGATGGCTGTGCAGTAAAATTGTGGGGGAGACCAATCAATATTTTCAACGTGCAGCCGTTAGGCTGCACGTTGAAAATATTGATTGGTCTACCCCAAATAATGAATATGGACTCTTCTGATTGCTGTCATTGAACTGCATGGAAGATACCACCAGAGCTCAAAGGCTTAATAGATTTTCAAATCGGGGCATTTTTATCTGGATTGGAGTCTTAAAAAGGACTCTCTCTTGCTAGTAATCATTGATAGTAATCATGTACCATCATACAAGACTAGGTTTGATACTTGGAACTATGTCACACACATACACAGTCATCCATGCACATGGGGGGCTGTAGTGCTCGATTTGGGCTTTTGCTGGGGCCAATATGACCAATTTGGAGTACCGCTAAAGTAAGCTTTAATAAAAATAGAAGTTTGGTCATGACTACCAAAAGAATATTTTATATTATATTTTATTTATCTAAAATTAAATTTCAAAGACGTATTTGAACCATAATCCCGGCTGACTAATATTCTAACTACATCAGCATGCCTTCAGCGATACCTTTAGGAAAATTGTCACTGCTTTTAGAAGGGTTCAGATTAATTTCAGTGATTTGTAATCTCAAAGGTAGAGAATACCAATCTGAAAAGTACAACCTCAAGAGTTTGGTGGGATCAGGCCCTACAGTCTGTGTGTTTCCATACCGGTACCACCGCATGACAAACATTGTCATGGAGACCAACATCACTCATTATTAATAGCTTCAACGACGTTTGAGTCTGCAGTTGGGTGGTTAAATTTACTGAGAGCTGAATTTGCAACCACTGATTCGTCTCTTCACATTGGTTCTTCTTCGCATTCTACACAGATTGGATGATGCATTCTTCGTCGGTAAGGCACACGGGTTTGCACTATTCGAAATCGCGTCGAATTCTTCTGCAGGAAGGTGCAAGCAGCTGTTTTCAATTTCTTATGTGTGAAACTTTGGTATTTGATATTTAATTATCTTACGAATTTACTCCGAGTTTTTATTGATGTGCGAATGGAGTTTTGGTATTGTGAGATTTTCTAGCAATACTTTTCAAAAACATAATTTTCCCGTTTGAGGAAAAGACAATCCCACAGAGCAGTCAGTCAACCTGTGCGAAGCAAAATGGAAAAGAATGGGTGGTTGCGTATGTTTGCAACATATATGTAAACGCATGGGCAGATTTTAGGGTGGCTTCTGTGGGTATTGATGGACGTCAATCGTTTTTCCCCGGAGGGACCAAGCAAAAATGTAACCGGCTTGTGAACACTGTAGGCGAAATATGTTTTCCTCGTGTATAGTAAGACTCTATTTTTCTGAAATGGTCTCCCTTCTGGTATGGCGAGAAAAATTTTCATTGTCTCATGCCCTGTATGAAAGGTCCGGGTATTTACAAATAAAATTCCTAGTTTCGTTAAGTGTTATGTGCCAAATGTCGTGGTCTGCTGAATTATCAGTCTGTGGTTATTTATTATTGATAAATATGGATTTTTTTTGTTACAATATTAATGGAATACTATGACGGTTTGGAAAATATTTAGAACCGAGGGGGATTATTGACAGAAAATACAAAATATCCGATGTTTTTCCAAAGTAACTAAAACATCTTGTGGAAGATCGGACAGTTTATAAAGTACTCTAATTACAGAAATGTACAGAGAATTTCGCTGTTAACACTTAACCTAACGAATCGACCGTGTCTGCCCGCCTATATTATAAAACTGAGCAGTCGAAAAAAAAAATCCAAGAATTTCAACATATCATGTAACACCCCTCATTAGAACGAGCTCACGGTAATTGTAGAATTTTTTGGAAACACTTGAGAAAAATATAATTAACACTTACGCTGCCGAAAGCGACTATTGCCACTTATTTTATGATGATTATCTGTTCGTTCTGGTATGCACAGATCAAACCTACCATCCGATTAATTGTTGGAAAGGGCTCAGGGAGCCCTTTCCAACATTTAATCAGATGATAGAGTTTCAAGTATGTCATAAATTTTATTAAACTTCCTCGCATACAGACGTACTTTGAGGTCCTCCATATATGGATAAAGTGGGCGTGGCAGTAAAAGGGTTCAAATAACAAATTATGATATCGTGTGCTTTGTTTAAATGGTTAGGCACACAGCATTTGACCTTCACCTGCCGGAACGGAAAAGCAGAAATATTGCATCCCATGTATTATTTTTTCAATTGTTTGGTTTTGGAGTTTCTTTTCATTCTTGAATTCCCCCAGTGGGAACCCGGAGAGGTAAACAGTGCTTGTTTACTGTGGTAAATAAGCACGGTTGTACTGGTAAAATAGGACCCAGTCATCAATGCTTGGGGAGGAGGTCCTCTCAAATGGGCAAACTGTATATAAACGATTGACTAAACTTGACTTTATCTCCATGTTGCGATCACGATTAGCCACTGTGTAGACATATGTGACCTTAAACACCAATAAATAAATAAATAACATTCTTGATCTTGCAATATTTTATTTATAAATCACAGAACCAAAAAAAGAAAGAAATAGAAAATCAGAGTGGAGATTGTTATTTCAGGTACGTTGGGTCAAGTCTTGCACCGATGACCAAAGCCATATTTGGATGATCGGCTTTTTTCCCTTTCACAACATCCAATTCGGCTCTTTGTTTAGCGAATGCGTTTTTGCAGTAATTTGCTAGTTTTTATTCGTCCCGGAAAAACTTGAATAGAGAATCTCAGCTCCTAATCCCTTATACTGATGGAAAAGTTTATGTCTTATATGTCATGATGCGCATACTTTTGATGTAATGAACAGATAATATTCAAAGAATATTAAAAGATTGTGAAAATGCAGTTTTCTTATTTTTAAAAAGGTTTCAAATAGGCAATAATAGTTAAAGGTTCAAACGGATTGGAAAAAAATTGGAAAAATCCAACTTCTGTATTTCTATACAACTGTACAGGAAAACGCCAGAAGCTTGTTAAATGATGCGCACATCGATGGTACAAATTCGCTAACATTTCGACATTTCAATTTTTATATGAACTTCTCATACTCTTAGTGTTAAATTAACTGACAGCTTTAGGAAATTAAAGGAAGCTAACTTTCCTGTAAATATCTTTCAGTGACGGAAATTGTCCGCCATGCATCATTTGAATAAACCGCCACTAAAACTTGTCACCATGTACATATATGTATACTTAAAATGCGAGCATTGTTTTATAGTGTGCGGGCAAGAATAATTCTTATCAGGTAACAAATCAAAACGAAACTTTACAGGCCTTTATCAAAGGGAAGCACGTCTCTTTAGCATGCAGTTTGCAATACCGATTACCTGATACTAAATGCGTCCCGGGATTACGTATATCACATGTGTGACCAGCCTGGTCACTAGTCGCTAAAGATGTCAATAGTTGATAAATCGATTTTTTAAAAATTTTCTCTGACCGCATGTCACAAAAGGTGGTCATACATTAGCGACACATGTCACAATTTCTTCGGGTCAAGTCCCACAGTCTAGAAAAACGGACTGTCGACACGTATTAGTTCAGACTAGCTGCGTAGATATAGGAGGCAGCTTCCAACCATATCGAAAAATTAGAACTCTATAGTTTTTTTTATTTACTCTTCGATTTTATAAACGCCAGTAGTATTGCATGTACCCGACCGGGCCTCATTGGCAGGACCCCGGGTGTGACGCCATTTCATGTGGCCCAGTGATGTCTTGTTTGGTTGTCATGGTAACCCGCGTGGGCGGTCATCTTGTGACGTTATCTCCATAGTGATACGTGGTGTTAGTGCGCATGCGCAGCGCATGTTGTTAAGGTGATACGTGTTTCCGTCGACCATTTTGTATACGGGAGGCCGTCATCTTGGTTTCTATGGTAGCACGTGGTTGCTATGTGACCTAAACCTCCTTATAGGACAGGGGTATGTTCGGAGGGTATGTTCCTTTGTACAAGAGTAATTTCCCGATTCGTAGAATTACCACAATCCATCCGACTTCATTTGATACGGATTCCCCATTTTATCAGATTAGCATGTAGTGCTATAGTACCGAGGGTCAAAGGGGGTAAGTTCGATTGAACTAGAGTAATTTTCTGGATTGGATACTTCGTAGAATTACCATAAACAACCCAACAAGTTGTATTATTTCGAATTCTTATAGAATCCTCTTGAGGACCGCCATACCGTAGATTTTAAGCACATAGTGCTATGGTACCGAGTGACCCCGGGGCGAGTTTGGTTGAACTAGAGTAATTTTCTGGCTTGGATACTTTGTAGAATTACCCAAATAGACCTGACAGGCCCTACAAACCACTAAAATCTACCACAAACCACCAAAACGGACTGGCGAACCACTATTTTGGGGGATTCGAGTCGTTCGAGCAGTATGTTTTAGTCACTCGACCGAGCAATTACTCTAAAGCTCATTTGCTCGATGGGCTTCGAGTCGTTCGAGCAATGACTTTTCTGTAACTGCTCGGTGGCTTATAGGGGGAATTTGGGATAGGTATGTCCTGGGGTGGCCTAGAAGGCTGGGTCAAACAAGTAACAGTATCCTTATGTAAGTATCCTATAAAAGGTATCCTCAAATAATACTACAGTACCAGGCCATAGGTATCCTCAAATACCGAAATGAGTCGAAGAGCAGTATCTGCGAGTCACTCGAACGGGTAATTGCTATATGGCTCATTTGCTCGATGGTCGTCAAGTCGTTCGAGCAGTTATCAGTAACTGCACGATGACTTATGGGGGGAGGGATTTGGGATAGGTATGTCCTGGGGTGGCCTAGAAGGCTGGGCCAAACAAATAATAGTATCCTTATGTAAGTATCCTATAAAAGGTATCCTCAAATAACCGTACAATACCAGACCATAGGTATCCTCAAATACCGAAATGAGCCGAACAGCAGTATGTGCGAGTCACTCGAACGAGTAATTGTTGTATGGCTCATTTGCTCGATGGGATTCGAGTCGTTCGAGCAATGACTTAGCAGTAACTACTCGATAGATTCTTGGCTTTAGGAATGATATATGCCATTGTTGTACACAAGGGAGATAACAGGTTACGGAAAATGAAGCATTGGTGATTATAAGACTTGGACGAGAGAATCAGAGATAGTTTGGACTGGATAGACTGTTAGTGCTAGAGTAGCATCTGCAATAGGCATAAACATGGGGTTCTGGTAAAATCAGGTCTAGTAGCCCTATTGAATAGAACATACCCCCAGGAGATATCTCGGTCTTATAGCATTACGTGTTATTTTTATATGCCCAAAAATAGGGGTTCGCAAGTCCGTTTTGGTGGTTTGGGATAAATTTTGGTGGTTTGTAGGGGTTGTCAGTTCTATTTGGGTAATTCTGCAAAGTATCCAAGCCAGAAAATTACTCTAGTTCAATCGAACTCACCCCGGAGTCATTCGATCCCATAGCACTATGTTCTTAAAATCTACGTTATGGCGGTTTTCAAAAGGATTCTGAAAGAATTTGAAAAAGTATAACTTGTCGGGTTGTTTATGGTAATTCTACGAAGTATCCAAGCCAGATAATTACTCTAGTTCAATCGAAGTTACCCCCTGTGCCCCTCGGTACTATAGCACTACATGCTATGCTGATAAAATGGGGATTTTTAGTGATTTTGGGAGATTGTCGGGTTGTTTGTGGTAAATCTGCGAATCGGGAATTTACTCTTGTACAAAGGAACATATCCTCCGAACATACCCCTGTCCTATAAGAAGGTTTTAGGGCAACCACGTGCTACCATAGAAACCAAGGTGGCGGCCCCCAGTATACAAAATGACCGACAGAAACACGTATCACCATAACGACACGCGCTGCGCATGCGCACTAACACCACGTATCACTATAGAGATGACGTCACAAGATGGCCACTCACGCGGGTTACCATGACAACTAAACATGACATCACTGGGTCACGTGACATGACGTCACTTCCGGGGTCATGCCAATGAGGCCCGGTCAGGTACATGCTATACTACTAACACCTGAAACAAACACAACTGCCAGTTGGAGTCACAAAGATCCCGCCTCTCGGACACTAAATTACGAAATGTTCGGTGTTGAGACGTGTGAACACCTCTCTTAGTCTGGGAAGTCGAACCCATCATTAGTAGCACTCTGCAAACTTTTTCACCGCCAGTTTCTGTTTGAAATATTATGGTCTGGATCACGACAGAAAGAAAAACTATTTGGGTCACTGGCCGATCCCACAACAAAGAAAAATATATGCAACGCGTGCTCGGAAAACATATACTCGACAATAGGTAAGGAAGGGGAGGGGTGGGGGGGGGGGGGGTCATTCAAGATCGCACTAACACGAAATGCAACCGATAGGATTAATCCGATCAAGACTAAGCTATGTGAGATACGGATGCTGCATGTGGAATTGCTCGTTTCACAACTTGCGCATGAGTGCCTACTGCAGAACTGTAGAAAATTAATTTGGTAAATCAAAACTATTCACTTCAATGAATACAGTCACGCACTACATGTCAATAAGACTTTGTACATTAACTTCTGATTTACACAATGCGTGACGTCAACAAACGTCGGTCTCCACTGTAGTATTTTCATGTATTTGACTCGTCCAACACTGCACGTCGCATGAAAACAAATACCGTCGACTGGGTGCTAGAATATCCTATGTCTCATAGGGGACATAGGACATTCTAGCACTCAAGCGACGATGCGCTGATTTGTCTATCCTTGTTTATTTTCTCCAAAACATATCTGTTGGACCAGTTGGTGAAAAAAATTCAGCATCTCGTCTCAGATGTTATAATAAAAGTTCTAGACAAATTTTAACCGAAACGAACATTGCTTGCAGAATTTGTTAGAGAAGTGACATGTGCATTTTGTGAGGATTGACTTTCTAAATGACCGACATACTCAAATGTTAACCGTCTGCACTCTGGTGGTAACAATATAGAATATACCCATAGTAGCTTGGTGTATCAAATGTTCATCACGAGTGGTGAAGTGGTGTAAACCGCGAGCCTTCGGCGCGCGGTTAATACCACTTCACCACGAGTGGTGAACATTTGGTACATCAAGCTACTTTGGATATATTTTATTTATACCATGATCGTCAGATTATTAAGAGCCGCTATTATTTTTTCTCGATTTTACTGAGCAGCAGCCGTACATACGTGCAAATTTGTTTTTGTTTACATGAGCATCGGTGGGCGGTACTTCCGCTGTTAATTTTATCACCGAAACAAAATAGAAAAAGAAGCAAGGCCTTTTTCATTTTAATAACATAACAACATACTGTTTCGAGTTATGGATGCCTTATTAACATGAGACAATGCATGTTTGTTAATTTTTGGTGTTTTATGGGGTAAACTCTTTTAAAAACGTAATCAATTATTGCCACTGTCATTTCACTCTTCGCGAGGAGACGTGCGATAAATTTAGGCAAGTTCGTATTCAGGTCGACGTCACCAAAGGTCAACTTGGATGCAGTTCCATTGTAGGTGTAAATTTTAACTATTGAAATCCCATTGCTGGCGTGTTCACCACGGTTGGTGAATAAAGCTAAAATTTATGTCATAGGCTTTCCATGTATAGTAGAATAGGTAATCATGGTATAAATTATATTTCAGACAGGAATTTGTTCCTGTAATGTAACGGGAAATGTTACCAATTCAGTCTTGTTTTTATGAGCTCTGTCAAGCAAGACTGAATTCGTTAGATTCCTTTTTTCCATTATGGGAAAACTCGATGCTTGACATTCTGATAATTTGACATCAGTGTGCTTGGCTTCAGGCTTACATAGCTCTGTAAAATAATGTCTTTATATTTTGCGTGTCATGCACAATTTATGTGTACATGTATGGACTTCGTTTTCTCTGTCATATATTTCATAGTTTTACAATGTATTCAGCTATACTTACTACCATAGTCAAAAAGTCGCTTCAAATGTAATAGCCTTTCCCCCGTTCTTAAGAAATTTTGGAAAAATAAAATATGAAAGGATCACCCTTTGTCAAATCGCGATTCTCACGAGAAAGTGTATTAATTATAGAGTAACATGATTTTCGAGGGCGTTGGGCTCCATTACTGGAGATTAGTAGCCCAAGCAAATGGAGGTCCAGTAATGGAGCCAAACGACACCTGAGAAAATTATAAGAACGATTTTCGATCCTTTTGGCTTTATATTATTTCATGAAATGAATCAATGAGAAACACCATTTTTAAGCCATTTAAGGCAGATGTCGAACGAACCGGTGCAAATGTTTTAAAGTTAAAGCAAAACGAAAATGTAATTCAAAATGTCATCAGAGCTTGAATTGTTTTAACAAATGATTGAAAATATAAAGATGTATGTGAAACTTCTTCTGTGTAGATATGTATATTTGTGTGTTATATATTTTGCCATGTATTTTATCTGTCATGTTATTTATTTTATAGACGTATTTCTTAATAAAATATGAACAAATTGTTATTCTTTTTATCTGTTTATATTGTTTCTGTCAACAAAAAAAGACCTTTTAGTAAATTCGTGTATTTTCTGACCTCATTTTCTAGTAAATACATATATTTACTGAAATTTTTAGTAAATTTACGTATCTACTGTCTGAATCAGGAAATGCCTGTATTTACTAAATGTTTCAGTAAATACATGTATTTACTGACTTTGTGGATTTAGTGTAATATGTATATTTCTTTTGCTCTTTGTAAATATCCGTTCATAATGTACTGAAATAAAATATTGTTTAAATTATCGACGAGCTCGTTCCAATGAAGGGTCACAGGATATGGTTTTGTTGAAAAAATTTGGAAAATAATATTTTTTCTACTGTTGAATTTGCATATTACGCAGACGGTCTACGGTCGATTTGTTGGATAGAGGGTTTGTATATGATACTATAGATCCCATAGTAGGTCGGGTGCGCGGGGGCTCAGAGATTAGGGCTTTTAATTGAAACCGAAAGGTCCACGGTTCCTCAGGGCCTCATTGAGGGATTTTTTCATGGCCTCAAAAGAAATGAGGTTAAGAGGGATAGTAAATTAGACCTCATTGAGGGATTTTCTCGTGGCCCTCATGGCCTCATACGACAAAAAAAGGATTCTCCAGAAAATATCCTCGATAGGCACCCTCAAATAACATAATACCAAGCCATAGGTATCCTCTAATACCGACATGAGGCTAAGAGGGATAGTAAATCAGGCCTCATTGAGGGATTTTTTTCATGGCCCTCATGGCCTCAAAAGAAATGAGGTTAAGAGGGATAGTATATTATACCTCACTGAGGGATTTTCTCATGGCTCTCGTGGCCTCATACGACAAAAAAGGGATTCTCCAGAAGGTAAATAATACAATACCAGGTCATAGGTATCCTCAAATACCGAAATGAGGCTAAGAGTCGTTTATGCGAGTCACTCGTTCGAGTAAATACTCCATGGCTTATTTGCTCGGTGGTATTCGAGTAGTTCGAGCAATGACTTATCAGTAACTATTCGATAGATTCTTGGCATTAGGAATGATATAAGCTTTCATGGAGGTTGTCTATCAGTTGGCTATAATCCAAAGGGCCCCTCAGTAGTATAGCACTACGTGCTTCTATTATAAGCAATGGTATGGCGGTCCTAAAAAGGATTCTGGGGAAAATCCGAACCAGAAAATCTACTCTAGTTCAATCCAACATACCCCTGGAGGAGTTTCTCGGTACCTAGGGGCCTCTCGGTACCATGGTATGGCGGTCCTAAATAGGATTCTGGGGGAAATCCGTATCAAATAAAGTCAATTTCGGTAGTTTGGGGTAGATTTTGGTGATTTGAAAGGTTTGTCGGGTTGTTTGTGGTAATTTGTGATACTCCGATTCAAAAGAACGTACCCTCCGAACATACCCCAGTCTTGTTGTAGGCCATTGGGTAACATAGCAACCACGTGGTGCTACCATAAAAACCAAGACGTCGGCCTCCAGTATACAAAATGGACGACGGAAACACGTATCACCCTGACAACATGCACTGCGCTTGCGCACCAACACCACGTATCACTATGGGGATGACGTCCCAAGATGATCGCTCACGCTGGTTACCATGACAACCAAACATGGCGCCACTGGGTTACGTGACATGACGTCACTTCCTAGATCCTGAACTTGGTCCTGCCAATAGGGCCCGGTTGGGTACATCTCCTACTACTTATATCTGATCGACTAATGAGTTTTTCTATACTCCGAATTAGCGACTGCGTTGGTTAATATATGACAGAATTGTTTCCTCTTTAACGACATTGGCTTTCTGTCTGTGGACATTTGAAAGAACGAACGAACAAAGAGGAGATAACTGTGTATGTCACCCGCGTGTAGACTTCGACTGACTGTATATAGTTTATACGCAGTAAGTTATTTACGTTTTCAAACCAATGGTATTCTCAGAAATTTGTTGGAGGTGGGCTATCGGTAACTTTCCTACTGACAATTTGTCAAAGGCGGCGGAAGCTCGATAAAAGTGGAGGGGCAAAAAATTTCAAAGCTTACGTGGTTCAGCACAAGGAGGCAAAGTTACAATCAGATATCGGTAAATGTAGTGTGACTCACTATAGTGTCTCGTTTAGCTGAGCATGCCGCGATGTGGTCACTGTCCTGTCCATTCCTTCTACTTCAAGAAGCCTCCGGGTTCGAAGATGGTCGAAGCAGAAGAAACGGACCTAAGCGAACGAACGTGGGATTCATTGGCCAAATGTTGTTTGGATTTGCAAATAATATTACAGGAATACCTGTATATTAGCACGTTTGCATGTGCCCATTTTAACTCATTGTCTAACCACGCTACATGTCTGTGGACAAAAGTGGATGGACACGTGTCCTTTGTGCCACCCCCACCCCCCCCCCCCCCCCCACTCCCACATGCTGGTTCCTCCGCCTCTGCATTTTGTGTTTTGTGGCAATGGTAACGGTTTCCCACCGGAAACTGTCACCATTCAGAAGTGGCCATAAAAAGGCGACGAATTAAGAGTGCCTTTTTCATTAGATAACCTCAGGAACAGAGAAGCGGACAAATGGCATGCAGGAGGAGGATTTCACGACTCGAAACAATCCAGGCATCTACTACGTGAATGGCATTTGTACTCAAATAGAAACTGTTAATGATGTTTATTGTACTTCCCTACCGATAACCATCTCGTATTTACATGTTTAATCTTACTTGTGCTCTTTATTTCTTCTGTAAAATGGCGCCTTCACATTGCTATGTTGTCCACTCTCTACTGGATAAGATGACGGTTTAAACTCAAGGTCCAGATTTCCATGTAAGTTTCTTGCTGGACAGCCTACTTTTAGGTCCCTACGAATTGCTCATTTTCGATTCAAATCGAAACTCGAATTGAATGGGGTGTACTATTCGAAACTAAATTGAGCCTCGAATGGGCGTGTTGAAGATGACTGATTGTGGTATGGGGATGCTGTGGGGGATCTAACACATTTCTCAATCAGTATATTATCAGGTAACGTCGAATGCCCTCCACAATCGCGATAGAAAAGACTTCACGCTTTCTCAGGTACAAATAATGTCCTGGCATGCCATTTGGACCTTTGCTTCGACTATTTTAGGCGGTATCCATTTCAAACAGGCAGGTATATCCTTTTGCCTAAAGCAAGGGCTGACAGTCTGTGAGTAGTCAATAAAATAAACATCTAATTGAACAGGAGGATCAGCGATGATCTAATCCTACAGTTCTCGCCCTTGACTAACATCGTAATGGAAATCGACGTTCGATAAAGTTATATATCTTGAAATTATTAGACGCGAGAAATGTGCAATTAAGAAGCAAACAATTGTTGAGTAAACACTATAGCATCAGTAGAAAACACAACCAAGTTTCATTTTGTTACTTTTAATAAACGAAAACAACAGACAGCTCTAAGAGCTGTTTGTTGTTTTCGTATATTAAAAGTTACAAAAGGAAACTTGACTTTATATTGCAAGCCAGGTAGAAGTAACTAGTTCACAGATTACCCTTCGTTAACAATATCTATCAGTATCACACCTTCACCTACCAACAGAACAAATCCAATTGGGCTCCTTGTTTAGCAAAGGTGTTTTTACAGTAATTTTCTAGTTTTTATTCTTCCCAGGAAAAAAAAATCACCAAACCTTACCTCCTAGACGGTTATACTAATGGAAGGGACACTGACTGTATTATATATATGGCAGGATGCGCACACTGTTGATATAATGAACAGAAACAAACAGTCACAGAACATTAAAAGAGAATGAAAGTGCCGTTTTTAAATGGGTTTCACCAGAGAATAATAGTCAAACGTTCAACCTAATTGGGTAAAAAAATGTAAAACGCCAGTGTCTGAAACTTTCTACTACTCTATCAGAAGATTCCTGAAGTTTGTGAAAGAATGAGCACATCGTTGATACAATTTCGCTAACATTTCGAAATTTTAATTTTTATATGAAATTCCCATACTCTTAATATTATGGTAAATTTACATACAACTTTAGTAAATTAAGGGAGCTAACTTTCGTGTAAATCGCTTCCAGTGACGAAATTTGTCATCCTTGCTAGAGCTGAGCATGTAGGATTAAATTATTTCTGAACCTCCAGCTCAAGTGCGGCATACAATCGATCATTTTGTTTGATTCAGTGGGATACGTCTCCATTCAGGGCCTCGGTGCTGAAAGGGTTAAGCAATGTTAAATACTGCATGCGATACAAACTTCAGTAAAGTTGAAGTGTGGTAAAGAGTATGATGGGAGAATAATAAGCAAAGGTATCGATGAAGGTTCGACGATTGATTCCGCATTGCCAGGAAACATATCGGTTCCTAAATGTGCTGGTTGTTGGTAAATGGAACAGGGATGGCGCCAGTGGAGGTGTTAGAGGGGGGCTACAGCCCCCGCCAGGAAGGGTTAGCACCCTCCCCACACGCACACACACACATACACACACGCAGGCAAATTGGCCAAATTTGCCATGGGGGATAAAATTACGCAAACGCCATAAAGAGAGAGACAATACTCCCGAAGAAGCGATAAACGTGCATAATAGGAATAACCCAAAGGGCATAAAATCACTGCAGCACAGACAGAGCTAATTACATTCCAGGAGTTTTATTTTAATCCGTACCAGAAACTCTACATAATCACATGTCGACACACATCGAGTCTTTGTGGTGATTTATATCGTACTTATTAGATTTGTGGTTTGGGGACCCAGGGTATCAAAAACAGGTGTCATGGCGAATCGCCATGACACCTGTTTTTGATACCCTAGTTCCACAAGCCACGGTTTTCTTCTTTTTTACTTTTTGCGTTTCGTTTTCATTATCTCAAAGCCCGTAGAGTCACGGATATTACGACCTTTCCCTAATTAAAACAAGCATTTGTCACATCAGGCCGAACCATGATCGTCCCGGCGAGTCCGGGAACATCTAGCCCCCCCCCCCCCTCCCCCCCCCCCCCCCACCCCGTTCGAGATCATAGTCCTCTCATCGAAGAAATCCTGGCGCCACCTCTGAAATGGAAACTATCCCCTGGAAGAAAGCACGCATTAAAACATTTACCTACATTTTTCATACACAGTTAAGTTACAAATCGCATTTTCGGCTGATATCATCCCATACTACGAAGCGTGTGAAAGTTCACTGAAAAATTGAAAATATTTCGGAGAAATTTTCAAAACATTTTTTTAACTTTAAGTGGCCTTATTATTCTTGTCAGCATAGGTCTCATTACAAAAGGAGGTGTTATTATTCCACAGACGTCAAAGTAATTTAATATTTCGGTATTTGAAATCGATCAATATTTTCAACGTGCAAACTTGAGGATGAATGTCGAAAATATCGGTTAGTCAACCCCACAAACTCACTGAACAGAATTTATTTTGCGGAATTAGGGTTCATCATTAATCTGGCCTTGAAATTGAAAAAGTGCTTTGGCTTTCGAAGTGTTAAAGTCTCAAAATGAATAATCGAAACGATAGTATTTATTAATTGGGATTTAATGACACTTTCGACAGCATCCGTTACCTCGTGTCGGACAGTTTTACGGGTGGAGGGAGCCTGAGTACCCAGAGAGAACCACCGAGCAGCGACGATCAGACTCTCCAATGTACTAAAGCCACATGATCAGGGTTAGCATTGGTTGAAGACGTGTGCATTATCGACGTTCAGTACGCCTTAGTACACAACGCCTTCGCACCCCCATATTGGCAATCAACATTAATTACCTTGCCCAAAGACACAATGTGGTTACCGCTGGTTGAGATCGAACTGTGGACCTTTCGGTTTGAAGTGGGACGGTGGTAGCGTTGGTATAATTTTAGAACAATTTAAGTTGAAATCAGTAAGATGCGTTCTGCCTCTTACAGATATAAAAGTATGAATTTCTAAGGTTTACTGACGCATGAGCCAACGAGAGTGATAGGACAAGGGTTCGATACATTTATAATTGTTCAAACATGGACGATGCACACCTCCCTAGAAGAAAATTGGGAACAAGCAGGACTTTTAAAGAGTTTTGTATGCCAAGTAGGGATTTAAAATACATTTACAAGAAAAAGGCGTACAACATAATTTATGGTTATAACCTGGCAGCTTGCATTTAACGTAAATATTTTCTTATCGATTGTTTTCGCGTCAACGTTGCCCTGCTGTGATAACGATAAACGGATTCCTCACTTCAATAAAGTTTCGTCACCGCCGGATTAAAGCAGCGATAGTTAATTTCACATTTGACTGCCCCGCTGTGAAAACACTTTACGGCCTTGCTTGAGCATAAAATTTTCTGCTTATTAGTTTAACTTTTCCGCTTCCGGTTCCGTATGCCCATTGTTCCTTTTAACGATTTCCTATGTGTGATTTCGAAAATAGAAACTAAATAGCATGTGACCATTCCTCGGAAGAAAAATCTATCTTCACTTCAAACGTTCGAAAAACACGCTGCCGAGAAAAGGCGGCAAAATCTAAACATATTATTTATTAAATCTGATTTTCTTTCCCAGAATTGCTCATTATCAAGCTAGGCTGATATAACTTCAAACTGGATGATATGACGCCGATCTTGGCCGATATGAACCAAGCTATACTTGCTCCTGTGATGCGTCTCCAGGCACGACCATTCTGTTCACAGCGAAATCATTCACCGTTATTCGCCGAACGCAATCAATTAGTAAATTTGGCGTTACCGGGCAAAATGGAGTAGTTTTTGTTTGATGGGGAATAAACCCTTTGAACCCTAGTGGTATCTTCCATATCAGTTCAATGGCAGCAACGGGAAGAGTCCATATTCTTTATTTGGGGGTAGACCAATTAATATTTTCAACGTGCAGCCTTGGGCTGCACGTTGAAAGTATTGATTGGTCTACACCACACATTCACTCGAAAGTCAACCTACTTAATGAAATTATGAAGTATTATATTACTGGGCCGGAAAAGCGGCCTCTGGGATTCAAAGGGCTAATGATGGCAATAAGTATGGTTTAGCTGGATAAAGAGGAGCAGAAGAGAGATAAACACAAAATTCAAAGCAAGCTGAGATTCGTCGTCATAAGCGGAGATTCGTCGATTTGAGAGAGGAGACAGTTCGGCTATTCGAATGTCGCGGCTTCCCCACTTGGGAAGCTGAGACGTTCGTATAGCTGAACTAGGAGAAGAGGAAACTTCGGACTTTTTGAGAAGAACAAGAAACAATAACACTGTCAGAAAACTAAACAGATCTGAGAACATTTTGTAATTATTTATTTTGGTTTAATAAATAAAGAGGTTATTACTTGGTTAGTTTCATATCGGCCTAGAAATCCGCCCTCGGCAAATTCACATCAGCCTACGAACTTCGGTCTCAGGCTGATAGAAAGTTACCTCGGGCTGATATCTCAGCCGATATGAAACTAACCAAGTAATAACCTCTGAATATTGCAGTCTTTAGTAATAGCGGACTCATGTGAATACGCAGAGTTTGGGAATGAAACTTCTTTTTATGTTTTCGTTGACCACCTCGAAATTCACTTACCCTACAGAAAGAATTATCTCTTTTTTAATCAATTATTTTTATTTTATGTCAGTCATTGAATACCAAGTTAATTTTGTTAGGCATGGCCCCTGAAGCTTTGTTCTGGTGAGGTCGCATACTTAATGTGAAACACTGAAAGAAGAAAATTCAACAAATTGTTCTGAAAGTGTCGACTGTCTTCTATTAACTGAGTAATAAACTATTCAACTTTAGAGGCAGTTCTCAAATGAGTAGGAGTTCTAAATACCACTCTTCCCCTACCGGGAAATTTTGCTGACCCTTATCAATCCGGGACTAACGCAACTGAACCCGTCCTTCACTCTAGACTATAGCTGTTACGTTGCCTCCGCGTTTCAAAAATGACTCCTCCCAAAGGTTTCAAAACGTAACCAGAGGGCATTTTCGACGTGGACTAAGCACGCCATTTTAAACAGCGCCACCATGCCCTTATATGAAACGAGCGGCCAATACTGTAAAACTTTTACAATTGTATTTTCTAGTTAGGATTTTAAATGGATTAAAATGAACCATTAGCATTTTCAAAGATCTGACAATTTCCCAGTTGGAATGATTCAATTTAGTCAGTTATGTTTATAGGTAGAAAATATAATTCTAGAAAATACAATTGTAAAAGTTTTATAGTATTGGCTCCAGCTGCATGGTTGTAGTTTATGTTAAGGACACTACACGAGGCTCAGGGTATTCTGCCAGATAATGGTCGGGGGGAAGATCAGAATATCCTGGGACAAGTGAATTATCTGACTTGAAACCTACTTTGCATTAAATTCTTGATTTAATGCGAAGAAATTAAATAATTCTATCACACTTTGCAAGAAATAAATGTTGAAAACGTTAACAGTTTTTGATCGGTGAGTTATCGTTGGCGATCACTCATAGAAGATAATGTGCAGGCATGTTTCCTGGTAAAATGGTTATAAACCTCGTTCAAGACAGGCTGAATGATTATATCAGAACTAGAACTGTGTATTAGTTAAAGCAATGCCCGGTAATTCATTTACGAATATCCGGCCATTCTTAAAAATAATGCACACTTATTGAGGTCCGTGAAGTTAGACTGTTATTGGGGTTTGACAAAACCTGAAGTGAGCTTGGCGTTCGGTGTTTGACTTTCAATTTGTCCTCTACTCAGTTTCGTGTTCGGCGTTTGACATTCGTCCGTAGTCAGTTTCTCCTTCGACGTTCGTTTGACGTTCGCCTGTAGTCATTTTCACGTTCGGCGTTTGACATTCGTCTGCAGTCAGTTTCACGTCGTGAAACTTACTACAGGTGAGTGTCAACGAATGTCAAACGCCGAGCGTCAAGCTAACTTCAGGCCAATGTCAGACGAATGTCCAACGCCCCACGACAAACTGACCAAATATGAATGAAAAACGAACGCCCAACGTCAAGCTAACTTCGCTGACTCACTTACTGTTCGTGGCGGTTATTCTTTCGGATAACAGCGGAGATGACACAAAGGGAGTTGTTGATAGTGGTTTTAACTGGCACAAAACCTCATGCGTTCCGGATTAAAAGGGATGAACTCTTATATGCCAGTGTTACTGTCAGGACAAAAATACTTCTCACCCACAGTTGCTGTTAGATAGCAATATTGTTAACTGTCCTAATTCGACACTACAGATAGCTATCCACATGTTTTCAAACATCACGTTGGCGAATATTACCCGATTGCTTTTGATTTAATAACTGCTTAAACAAAGCGACTCTGAAAACCTGTGCTTGTTTATAGTTCCAGATTACTTCGCTTTCAATTTAGTTGTTTCTCCTATTGCTATACTTTTCTATCAAATTCTCAACTCACAAGAAAATCTCAAAACATCTTCTGGAACAGGTGAGCTGTATAAGTTGAGAATCATGTTATTCCTCTGGACCAGGCCTATGCGAAAACAAGAAAACGCCAATTCTTCTTATAGCACTTAATTAAAATGTCCCAGGATTGAATGTTCAGATAACAATTGAAATTCATGCCCAAAATGTTCATTCTTGGAATGAAATTGATTTTTTCACGTCTTGCAAGCAAATGTTAAAAATTACATTCCCGTTTAAGATGAGCTTTTGACGCTGCGAATGTTTTGGGCTTTTCATCCATTTGCTGCTATATTGTGTTAAATTATATTCGCACTATAGGAAGAAAAATGGAGTGCAATCGAAGAAGTGGCAAACTATTTATTTATTTATTTATTTATTTATTTATTTATTTATTTATTTATCTATTTATTAATTAATTAATTTATTTATTTATTTATTTATATTTTTATTTTTATTTATTTTTTTTTTTTTGGGGGGGGGGGGGGGGGGTGTTGAACGACACTTTCGACAACCACGAGTATCTCGTGTCTGACAGTTTTACGCCTGGCAGAATTCGGAGTACTCGTAGAGAATCATCGTACTGCAGCGAGAAACTGTCAAAACCCTAAAACGTTTTAACTCAGGTCATGCTTCTAAGCATTGGTGAAGGCAAGTGAACCATCGTCGTGCAGTTCACCTTAGTACACAGCGCCACCGTGTTCTCATGTGGGCAATCGGGATTAAGTGCATTGCCCAAGGAGGATGCGGTTGATTCGGTAGATAAATTGTCAGTGAAGTACATGTATATTGAGTTCGGTTTCAAGTTCGTACTGGGGATAGCGGTGGCTACGTGGCTACAACATTGCACTCCAAAGTGAAAGGTTCACGGTTCCATCCTCGCCAGGAGTAACTGCGTTGTGTCCTTGGGCAAGGCTCCCAATACCGATTGCCCACGTATAGGCAAGGTGGCAAAGAGTCGAAATTCATTATTTTGGGGTAGACCAATTTATATTTTCAACGGACAGCGTTGAGGGTTCAACGTTGAAAATATTCATTGGTCTCTCCCACGCATTCACTTAGCAGCCATCCTATTTAACTCCTTGCATGCTGCTGGCGGATATTCCTGCCCAGGACAGGATTTCACTTGCCAATGAAATAAGTATGATTTGGGCACATTTAACCAAATTTCCCCCTGTAAATCGCATAGATTTTTTCACCATTGATTTCTCGAGTTAAATTTAGATGAATTTTTCATCAAATCTAGTCATGGCTGCTTCACAGCAGCCATGACTAGATTTGATGAAAAATATTTTGAAAATACTCAGCGGGTTAAGAGTTAATGAAGTTATGACGTATGATGTTCAGGGACCGTAAGTTCTGTCTCTAGGGTCGAAAAGGTTAAGCGTCTTGCTTCGACCTGTCTGTCGTGTTCAAGGACTCCATGCAAGATTATCTTCGATATCATGGCCTCTCCACCCAACGAGTGATGCGCCTAAGCACACTACCTCTATATTATTACAATCACTGAAGTTCTTGAACCTGCTGGTCATGTTGATATTGATACCAATTGCTGCCACAGCTGTTGCTGCTATTATTACCACAAACTATGATGGTGATGATACTACAGTGGAACCCTGTTAATTGAATAGCCACCTTGCCAATGAAAATTATTCAATTATCAGGAGTGTTCAATTAACAGAGATTATGTCACTTTCCTGTATTCATGAGATAAACTTAGCTTTTATTCTATTCTATCTTGTTCGACAGAGCTCTATGAGCTCTGTCAAACAAGATATAATGGATTAAGTGCCTATACTTGATGTACTGAGGCCAAATACGTTTATAAACAAAGGAAAACTGGTGAGAGTCAGGGTAATTTCTCGACAAGATTTTTTATTCAATTAACAGGAGTTTACTCTATAACCTATATTCAGTTAACATGTCAAATTTGTACTGGTTGTGTGTAAAATGGTTTTGTGTTGGAAAATTATATTCAATTAACAGGAATATGCAATTAAGAGATATCCAATTAAGTGGGCTCCATTGTATTACTAGTCCCGTTGTTGTTACTACTTTACCACTATAACTACCACTACTGCTGCTACTTCTTTCAATGCTGCCCGTTTGTATTCAACTCCACACAACATTAACTTGTTACGTATTACAAAATATCGCCTGCATTGTATAAATTGTCATCTTAAAGTACAAATCAACGCCAAATCTTTACTGCTACTTTCCCTCAATCGCTATGGAATTGAATTACAAACAGTAAAATGAGTATCCCTGCAATGCATGAACGCAGAATCAATATCTGTAATCGCCCTTAGCTGAATTGTAAAACATTACGTCAAGTTTTCAATACATGAAATATAGTTTTTGTATGTTCTAAGTGGAACTCAGTTTTTAAATCAGCCCTCGTTTTTAAGGATCATGTTTGCACGACGGGCATGTAGGAGACACTGAATATGTACTATGGGTTTCCGGAAGTCAACCAGATATTATATTAGAAAAACAGATATTATAGTAGAAAAACGTGGACACGATGTTCAGAGTGTTCAGGAAATAGAATATTTGACAAGTGTCATAAAGATTACATATTATATGTCAATCTGCTTTTCTCCTCATTCACGTTAAAAATGTAATTGCGTCATTCTCTGGCTTGCATTGACTCTTTTTGCGCTAAAAAGACCTTGAAATGAATACGCGTTCATGCGAACTCGTAATTGTGAATGGTATTTACTTGTTCGACACCTACGAAATTAGAGTTGTTGATTCGAAGAATCAGCCGTGACAAAAGTCAGGTGAAATGGGACAAGCGAGGTCGGCAGGCCAGAGTTAAGTACTTGTTCAAACTATTTATTCCCATAACATCTACAGCACCTGTTAATGGGGAGCATTGGCGAAGCGAGACCGGTTCTCGTTAGATCACCGAAGTTAAGCAACGTCGAGCCCGGTTAATCCTTGGATGGGTGACCATTCGGCGATTAATTCGAGTGCTTCCCGTAGTAGTGGCTGGTGTGCGCTCGGCGAAGTTTGAGCGTGTGTTTCTGCGACGTTGCATCACATGCCAGCTGTGGACGTTGGGAATGTTCACCAGTACTACGCAATCCCCACCGTACCTAGGTGTAAAATAGGGACCTGTTGAGGTACTTGTCTTGTGTGCCCGTCTGTGGAGCACCGGCAGTACGCTCCGTTGAGTTGAGCTGAGAATGCCATAGAATGAACAAATGGTGTGAACACCTGTGATATGGGGTAATCAATGCAAGTCAGGGAGAACTGCGGCGGATTCTAGACGTTAACATTGCGTTATTATTATTATTGAGTCACCCAGGAGCATAAATCCTAGGATGGAGATGTCACCTAGGGCTCTGTGAAGCTTCGATATTCAGTTCGCTTCGAAATCGTCCAGATGATTGGGGTCGAGTCAGCCTGATTCGGAAAATTTCTAATCGTCGAGAGGTTATAAATATCCGTCAAGGTGTCTCCTATTGAACTCTTTTTCTATCATCAGGTCTCCTGTACAGGAGACCTGATGACAGAAGAAGAGTTCAAGTTTTCGAAACTACTTCGATGCCGTTCTGGAATAATTCGCATTTATTGAATTATCCAAACAAAATACAATCCAACGTTCGAGTGGCGACGGGCAATATTTCCGGTTTTTAGAAGGTGCAACAATAGAGCTTTATGTGCCTGAGATTCGATGCACGATTCGATTCGATTCAAATTTGAGATCGCATACCCTAACGTTATGTTAAGGGTTAAATTTCCCATTGCAATTTTTTGAACAGCTCAGTAGAAACTGATCAGAGAGGTATGTCGATTATTGGTTGAGAAAATAACTTTCCTATGACAATCGGTGAAATTATAGCAGCCTGGGTATTAAAAGGAATCGGATCTGATCGAGTGGGAGCATATCAGCCCAACAAATGTGGTGTCTATAATATTTCCGTTAGTTTTGATGGTGAATCGTTATTTGCCATCGTTAAGAATCACCATTGCACAGACAACCAATACTTCCGAAGCCTAAAATGTAACAGATAATAGTAAGGCTCTTGTCCAATAGAGCTGGGTGCTTTTTGTTTGTTTTTTTTTTTTGTTTTTGTTTTTTTTTGGTTTACTATCTTACTGGGAGGGAACTGGATTATGAGCCCTTGTGGACTCTCGTTACTTTGTCTTTCCAATGAAGGGGCAAATACGTCGTGTTGTCATTGTCACATTTCCACCCTTATTGACTCATCCACTGAATCTGCATTGTGGGATGCCATGAATTAAAATGTGTATGAGGAGTAATCCACAGTTATAAAATTGTTGTTTTATAGAAAATACAAACTGCCCAAATGAGTTTAGGAAATATGGTGTATTCCACTTTGACAATCTTTGTGGCGTTAGGACAGGTGCCCCAACCATGCAATCACGAAGATGTTTTCCAGAACATAATCAACCCATCATGGCCGTGTATTTTAGTAAAGACTTAGCCAAAAGCCAGTCAATGCTTGACTAAAGGCAAGCATTCCAAATTTTGGTCATTTCTACTTGAAGCCGATGCGACAAGACATAGAATCATGACATAAGCGAAATTGCCCAGGTCTGCGAAAGGTACACATCCAGACTTGTAGGTGATGGTATGTTGCTGTTTGCAGCTTCAACTGTAATTCAACCAATTGAAAGGATCAGTCTTTTACACACAAAAAAAATCCCTTTGACATGTTAGCCGATTAATCTTTGAAAGCAAACCGGAGAAAGGTTTTACAAACTCATATTTTCAAAATTCAGAAGAAGTGAACTGTACATAATTTCACTCTTCGTCCTTCCTACAATATTTGTGAGTAGGGAACAGTATTATTTATTTATTTATTAATGTTTAAGGTCACATACTTATGCACAATGGCTAATCGTGACCGTGACAGTTTTACGGGTGGAGGAAGCCGGAGTACCCGGAGAGAACCACCGAGCAACGACGAGCAGCTGTCAGCTCCCCAACATCGTAACTCTGAACTCTGCACCGCAGCACGGGCAGGGTTAGATTGGTTGGAGACATGCGCACCATCGACGTGCAGTAAGCCTCAGTACACAGCGTCATCGTGCCCCCATGTAGGCAATCGGGGTGAAGTGTCTTGCCCAAGGACACAACGCGGTTGCCGCAGATGGGATTCGAACCGAGGACCTCTTGGCTTGCAGCCTGCACCTCTACCAACTGAGCCACCGCGCCCCTAGTAGGGAACAGTAAAGTTGCAAGATTTAGATTGGATTCAAGACTGTCACGAAGATTTGATCCCATTCGATTTATTTCACGTAAATTCCACATATTTTAATCCGAATGTAGGCGTGTTCCCAAACTACACGAAGCCTATCTATGACCGTGTCTCGTCTCACATTCCTTTTTTAAAATTAGGTTCGTTGCGGAATAATTCTACATTGTGACTGCATATACTTCAAGAACTGCACCTCCGTTAATACAAGTTATTTATTAAACATGATTTTCTTTCCTAGAATTGCCGATTATTAAACTCGGCTGACATGGCTTTAAACTCGGCTGATATGACGCCGATCTCAACCTATATGAACCAAGCTCGAGTTGTCCCCTTTGATGCATTACTAAGCGCAACCAACTTTTCCCATATAAATCGTTTACTGCTATTCATTGAATGCAATCCGCAAAATTGGCGTTGCCAAGCATAATGAGGTAGTTTGAAGCTGGTTTTTGTATGGTAAGGAATTAACCCTTTGAACTCTAGTGGCATCTTCCATGCCAATTCAATTGAACCACATGGAAGAGTCCATTTTCATTATTTGGGGTAGACCTATCAATATTTTCAACGTGCAGCGCTGGTCTACCGCACACATTTACTGAACAGCCATCTTATTTAATGACGTCATGACGTATCATGTTCCTGGCCGAAAAATGGGCCGCTAGGGTTCAAAGGGTTAATGATGGCAATAAGTAAGTATTGGGCGGATTATAAGAAGAAAGAAGAGATGTACAGAAAATTCAATGCAAACTAAGTGGAGATTCGTCGAAATTAGAGAAGAGATATTTCAGCTTTCCAAACTGCAACAGATCTGAGAACATTTTGTAATTATTTGTTTGGTTTAATTATGTATTTATTTATTAGGGTTTATCGACACTTTCGACAGCCAGGGTCACCTCGTTTCGGACTGTTTTACGGTTGGGGAAGACGGAGTGCACTACAGAGCATCCTCAAACAATAGTCAGACTATCCAGTGTAATAACTCCGCACAAGTAGGTTAACATTGGTTAAAGACAAGTGCACCATCAACGGGCAGTACGCCTAAGTACACACCACACCGTGCCCTACATAGACAATCGGGATTAAGTGCTTTGACCAAAGACACAACGTGGTTACCCTTGGTGGGAATCGAACCTTGGACCTTCGGTTTGACGTTATGTCACCTCTTCCTTCGACCTTCGGTCTCAGACTGATATGAAGTTATCTCGAGCTGATATCTCGGCCGATATGAAACTCGTCAATTGATAACCCCTAAGAGTTTATTCATTATTCATTGATTGACGGATTGGTTGGTAGATTAAATGGGGGTTCAATAGTAGTAGTAACTTACATCGTCGTGCAGACTGCAAAAGTAACTTACATTGTTGTACAGACTGCAAAGGCATATCATTAAACCTTTACCTAACGAACCAGTCGCATCCGGCCGCATTAAGCAGTTGAAAACAATATATTTTTCAAAACATTTGAACAAAACCATATCATGTAACCCCTCATTGGAACGAGCTTCGTTTGATTTAATTTTTTTTAAAAAAATAATTAAAGTAATAAATATTGATATCGTCTGCGTTGTGTAAAGGGTTAAATAAAAGAGGGATGCAGTCGAGCAATAGTGGACATGTGTGTTTCTGTTCAAGTTTAGGTGACTACTTCAAGTAATTTTCACTGATGCCCTATTTTTCTGGAGCTGACTGGATGAGGCCATTACGTTTGTTAAAGGGTTAAAATACAATGTGTGTAGCATAAATCAAATCTCTGCGCTGTTTTCTTCCAGAATTTCACATAAAAATGTTTCTAATGATTTCAAACGTCTTAAGGTTGAAATTTCGGAAAATCAGTTGTATGGGATTTAAAAATTCATGCACTTTTGCATGCGCAAACGTATTTTGAAGGTGCCCGTATTATATCAGCATACTGACTATTTATATCCAGCTTAAACGAAAGATTGTACGCCCCTAATGTGCGTCAGTGCTTAGTTTGTTGCGATCAAGGTGCAGCAAGAAGAAAATCTTCGTTCGATCATTGTTTCGCCTTCTGAAGTCATGGGGAAGCTTAACACTCCACTTAACGTCTGTGCCTTGGACGTGTAAATTTACCGTTAGAAAACTGTAGCCAGTGTGGCAGACTTCATTCCGTTATTATTTATTTATTTATTGGTGTTTAAGGTCACATATTTTTGCACAATGGCTAATCATGGCCACAACATGAGTATCAACCCATGACCAGGGGTGAGCGTTAATAAGCCATGTTGCCCATTTTAGAGTGGGTTTGCACCTCCCAAGCACTGGTGACTGGGTCCTATTTTACCAGTAAAACAGAGCCTGTTTACCGCAGTGAACAGGCACTGCTTCACTTCCTGGGTTCCCGCGGGGAACTTCATTCCGTTAACTGGTTGAGTGCCAGAATACATTGTCAGGGCTTTCAAAAGAATGAGGGTACAAAGGAAAAGCCACCAATGTCCTTGCTCATTTTTCATTTTCAGTCAAACGCCAATAATATTTTGTTTATATAAATTTGTTTTATCACACATTATTGAAGGGTGCCTTTGGGCACTCTTCAATAATTTGTAACAAAACAAATTTTCATGAACAAATTCAGACCACCAAAAAAATGTGACCCTGAACTAGTTAACATGCCTTTCAAAGTGAGGGAAACTTCCCCCTTGATTTCTCACCTTGACGTTTGGAGGAAGCAGGCGGGCTTTGACCAAAAATCAACACAATTTTTTCACCACTTTTTGATTCTCATATTGCTTTAGGTCTACTCTTTCATAGTGCCATTACTAACCGACGTATTTACAACTTTGGTGGGTGTGTGTAAGGCGTGCATTGGTGTGCGCGGTGGAGAATGCCGAAACAAAACCTGGATGTGTCGATAAAATATTTTTTGTTAACTTATGTTTTACATACAGTTTTATTTCGCCTTCAAAACCTTATGACGTTTGCAAGAATATCCTCAAAGACAAATACATTTTGTAAAGACTCGAAACATCGGTGCGTGGAGAATAAAAAGATCAAAATGTGGTCAGGCTATTCACAGTCAATTGTTGTTTAACAGTGCTCTCATAGATAAAGGAATCGTGTTATAAATTCATAAGTGCAATACACTTTATTTTCACTGAGATTCCATGTAGTGTAGCCCGTAATGAAATCGCGATGTTCTGATCAGAACCAAGACATACTTTTCATTCTGGGGCATGTTTCAGATGTCTTAACTCTTCTTCGGCAGTACAGTGCTTAATGTTTTCCATTTTCAACGGCGTCACCGTCACATTATACGAGGTTAAAACAATTTATCTATTGACTAAAGTGAATTTTTTTATTTGATTGGTTGATAGATACGTGGTATGAGACCATATTCATTGAAACACACGATACGTTCGCCCAGCCACTGACAAATTTCCCATACCCAGTGGAAGCCTCGTTCCGAAATCTACAAATTGTCCATACCCCGTAGAAGACGCGTCATCCCAGTTTTACAGTGTACATGTATTATATTTTAATTTTTTATCTCCAAAATATAGCTCATGACCCCTTATTGGAATGAGCTTGTCGAGCACCCTCCAATCTGGGGTTCATAAGCTATGTTTTTGAGACAAAAAAGAAACTCAATAATTTTTTTTTACTAGTCATATCGGCATATTTTCACAAAAACTCTTTTGCACAAAAATTCCACAGAAACCTGTATGGCTCAACAATGGAAGATAAAAGATCTCATGCTGTGTGTGTTCACACATGAAATAGATTGTACTTCTAAAACGGAAAGTCAATAGATAAATTCGTTACCCCGTGTCTGATCACGTGGTACGGGTTTTTACCTACCCGAAGCCAGCCGTATCCCATTCGGCCTTCGGCCTCATGAGATACGGCTGGCTTCGGGTAGGTAAAAAGCCGTACCACGTGATCATTCGTCCTCATGGGATACGGCTGGCTTCGGGTAGGTAAAAACCCGTACCACGTGATCAGACACGGGGTAACGAATCATATCGTGACGGGAAATTGACCGATAATGAAAATCGATTCCCTTAACCCTTCGCATAACACGAATAAAAGATGACATTTGAAAAAAAAGTCTCGAATAACTTAAAAAATTCATGTTTTACATCAACAATAGTGACGCATTCTCCAAAATATGGAAAGATTTGAATGTATTGTATCAGCACTTTGCATCACTTGATTCTGCATAAAAACACTTCAGTGGAAATCAGCAAGAACGTCTCTTTTTCAGCTTTCCCGAGTGCCACAGAATCAAGAAACGATGTTGATAATATTGCAAATGGATTATATATTAGCACAGGTTTAATCTCATGCCGAGAGAGTTTCCGTCAGTACCTAACTCCTAGCGAAATAATACTAAACCACGCACACCACTCGACCACCGACAGATGCCAGTGGCCGAGTGGTGTGCGTGGTTTAGTATAGACACTCCGAGGTGTACGCGGTGTAGTATATTTACGCTAGGCGAGTGATGCTGAAGAAACGCTCACAGCATGGGTTCGAACCCCCACCCCCCACCAGCTATGGCACTTCAGTGTAGTCACCGAACGTGAACACAAGTTGTATTGTAAACTTTGTGCATAACGATGTTTGATTGAACCGATTCGTTAGCTGAAGGTTCAACTCCTTCTCGGTTGACAAGAGTGCACTGAAAACAATACGTACAGAAATACTATGGAATCTCAGACACGTTAACGCAGTTTTGATCATGCAGTTCAAATGTATGTAAATTAGTTATATTGTGTCAGACATGTTCTTACTCGATACATTATGTCGAAGAATATCCAAACTGCACTAGTATCATGTTTTATACGTACACTTAACGAGTGACAATGAACAAATTCTAATAACACTTACTCGAGCAATAGCACCAACATTAACTCTTCATCAAATACACTGATCTCTATACAACTTCCTTGCTGGAACGTTCATTGGTCATATTCAGAAAAGTGTCTAAACTTCGACCATCCTGGGTGTGTGTGTGGTGGGAGGGGGGGGGGGGGTGGGCGTTTGGGGCAGCGGCTGTTGCAATACATAAAAAAACGTTCAAAAACTTAAAATCGTCTCGAAAGTTTTTAATTTTAGGGTTCCTCTCAAAAGTCGGTCGTGTTTCAAAGAAGGTACTTTTGTGTATGTAAAAAAATGAATATACTGATGACGTGCTCATTCTTCGTGGCAATACGAATTGGATATTTACATATTTTAGTTATTATTAATACAAAAAAATAAGTGTCGAGGTTGGAAAGTTGATTCCGTATTGCAAGTTTCGGTGCTAGGCTTTCGTTTGATGTTTGATGAGACGAAAACTGTAGCGCTGTGGCTACAGCTACAGCGTAACAGCTTTCAAATCATAAAAAGTCATCGAGGAGAGGAGTTACCGCGTTGGTTGGTCTGACGCCATCTGGGGTGGATTGAGTTGCGAAGTTGTTTTTGTTTTGTTTTTTTGTTTTTTTGTTTTTTTTTTGGGGGGGGGGAGGTTGTTTTGTTTTGCTGACGGTCCTGCAATCCACTTGCACATAGACCAGTTGCCTAACACAACTAGTCGACACATTCATAGCAAAAAAAAAAAATGAATAGCAAAATATTTTCTTTTTTTTTTTTTTGCTTTCAAACCATAAAGTATGATCCTTAGTTGAAACGAACACGATGAGCTGGTTTAAATGAGTTGCCATAAACAACTTGTTTATAGGCAAGAGTAATAAAAATATTAAAATGTGAATGGCGATTTGGCCTAGTAAATAAATAGAGCCGGTCCGATATGTCTAAAGAGGTAGGTAAAAAGTTAATTTCGTATTGCGCATCCTACACTTAACCGCCCAAAGTCTGAACCCACCATGACACAGGTCTCGAAAACCCATTCTCGTGGGGAAGAGACTTAATACACAATTTCAACGTGTGGCCGCTTTGAGCAATACTATACTGAGCGCACATGATTTAAAATTTGAATGGTGATTTCACCCTTTACCTAACGAATCGCCCGCATCCGATCGCGTAATTTGCAAATTCAGCAGTTGAAAGAATTTTTTCAAAATATTTCAACAAAACCGTATCATGTGACCCCTCATTGGAACGAGCTCACCGATCACATTATATGGCTTTGTTGAAATATTTCTTTTAATTTTTAAAAAGTAGTTATTAAAATAATAAATTTTGATATCGTCTGCGTTGGGTAAAGGGTTAAAGAAATGAAGCTGGTCAGATATGAACAAATGATTTGGTAAAAGGTTCATTTCTTACTGTGCTTTCTACCCTTAATCGCACAAAGTCTGAACCCATCGTGGTGCAGGTCTCAAAAACCATTTCTCGTGGACTCAGTACGCTATTTCAGCGAGTGCTCGATGAAAGGGGTGAGATACTGAAATCACAAGGGTTCATTTTGAGAGAAAAATTCGTGGGTGGTTTTACATCAACCCTCGTCCTTCACGCGAGTACACTTTTCCATCTGTAAATGTTGTAGCCTTGTTATTCTTTTGGAAATAAATCGATCTAAAGTATGTCAACATATGCTAAAAGATGCCTATAAACATTCTCAACATGCTTAAAATAAGTGATATGCAGTACGTGGAGGGTGTATTGTAACTAAATCACCCAGGGGAGTGGATTTATCACCCAAAATATAACTTTCAAATTCAGTACAAGTGGACAAAAACACAAGCAATGTTTCAGCCAATGGACCTCCGGGTATAACCCGGAGGTCCATTGGCTGGAGCTTTGCTTGTGCTTGTTATGCTTTGCAACAAATATGCAATTATTGCTCGGGTGTAATCTCCTCTCCGCGGTTGATTTAGTGATAATACACTCTCCACGTACTGTATATTACAAAGTTGTCAGAAATGCCCTGAGTTGTTGTGTAAAATCGCGTCAGGGGACTATATATGTTACAGAGAATCCATAAAATTGGGGAATCTATAGATTCCCTGAAATTTTCAGGAAATCTGTCAGATTAATGGACCTCGTTCCAAAGTGGTGTCTGTCGTAAATATTTATCTAAAATATATGATTAACGAGCTTAGGAAGAAATATGGGAGTATTTCAGAGGAGGCAGTTTTATTTTATAAATCTTTGTGTTAATATATTGTTTTGTGCGTTATTTTAGAAAATAATTACTCAATAGGGCGTTCTCTGCTATATTAACAGTAGTTTAGTGACACGATAAGCCCACACAACGCCCAACACACCACGTGACGTTTAGTGAAGCGGGTGCTGAATGAAAACTCGTTTCACTAGCGATCTCAGCCCTACAAGTCACATGACTCAGACTGTCATTGTTAATTGCTCTTTTATTCCGGTAGGAAATATGAACAGTTCCAACAGAAAGTACAAGGTCCATTAATCACTGTATGATTTCTCAATCATCACCTCACTGTACCGATCGCCGATAGGGCTGATGTGATATTAAATTTTACAGAAATGGAAATAAATATTGTTTAAACTAAATCTGGGTCTTCATAAATGCTGTTTTAGAACTTTTGAGATTATCAGTCCTCCTTTGTGGAAATTCAACAAGTTCATGGAGATAAATATTGTGACACGGTTACATCTAGTCTTCACTCTGGACATTGAATATTTGGTAGTTAACAGATCGAAAGAGAGTAAATGATAATTAGAGAAATAGTATGACTTTGTCGGGCATTACTGTTTATTTGCGTCCCGCCAGGAGTGATGCCAGCCACAGGTACTCGGCACAAGCTGAGAACTCGAAAAAATGACATTTAATAAGGATTTTTGGATCGACTCTCTTCACCCCCCTTAATAGACTAATATATAGAACAAGGTAAACAACATTGAAATCCTCGACAAACCAACCGACCTTCGTTTCATTCGTCTCAAATCTTAACTACGTGGTGTTTTACCAAATACCCGGTGTCATTTGAAAGGTGAGACAATAAGCTTTACGCTGGTGTATAACTTGGCCGTTGGGTGTTCTGGGCTTATTCACAATTACTTGGAATTTCGGGATAAAACACGAAAATCATCAGGTCGACATCGATTGCGTTCAAGTGAATAAGTAGGACATCACCTGAACTGCCTGATTTACGATCAAACCTGAAGGTTTCATGTTCCGATTGAAGCATATTCTTAAATGGCATGTTTCGTGGTGCTCAGTTTTGATCGTGAATTGAATTTAATTCACACACCATGGTCGCAAGTCTCAGATTTACATTATTCTCCGAATAACATTGACAGAGATTTTTCCAGGCCAGCCATGAATAAAGCCTAGAACGCACTCATACATCAACGCTCTCCCATTGGCTACTATTCGCCCAGGGCAAAAATTAACTTGTATTTATACTTAGTTTATCAACGCTTTTGTGTTGCCTAAAATAGTAGCCAATGGGTGAGCGTTGATGTATGAGTGCGTTCTAGGCTTTATTCATGGCTGGCCTGGAAAAATCTCTGTCAATGTTATTCGGAGAATAATGTAAATCTGAGACTTGCGACCATGGTGTGTGAATTAAATTCAATTCACGATCAAAACTGAGCACCACGAAACATGCCATTTAAGAATATGCTTCAATCGGAACATGAAACCTTCGGGTTTGATCGTAAATCAGGCAGTTCAGGTGATGTCCTACTTATTCACTTGAACGCAATCGATGTCGACCTGATGATTTTCGTGTTTTATCCCGAAATTCCAAGTAATTATGAATAAGCCCAGAACACCCAACGGCCAAGTTATACACCAGCGTAAAGCTTATTGTCTCACCTTTCAAATGACACCGGGTATTTGGTAAAACACCACGTAGTTAAGATTTGAGACGAATGAAACGAAGGTCGGTTGGTTTGTCGAGGATTTCAATGTTGTTTACCTTGTTCTATATATTAGTCTATTAAGGGGGGTGAAGAGAGTCGATCCAAAAATCCTTATTAAATGTCATTTTTTCGAGTTCTCAGCTTGTGCCGAGTACCTGTGATGCCAGCCTGTCGTGTTTATTAGCGCCCATTGAGTTCGGCGCGGACTGCCAATAACACGTCGGACTGCTGAGCATTCCTGTCGGGGAGCTGGCAAACCGTAATGCCTTTGAAAATCTTGGGCTTTTTTTACATTATTACCTCCAAAACAAAATTAAAGCGGAAAGGAAGTTAGCATGTTTTTTTTATTATGCTGAATGTTCATTATTAAAAGTGATTATTTTTTTATTATGCGCTTCCGCTAAAAATATAAGGCAACAGCGAATACTTAGACGTCGTGTTTTTCGTATTGAAGGTAACAAGACATGCGATTACGTTATTTAAAAATAGTATTTTTCGCTGTCGGTAAAACCGTCGAATCACAGTGAAAATAGTATCAATGAACGCGAAATAAACTCGTTAAAATGTTAGGAAAGTGAGAGATATTTACTATTTCAAGGTAAAAAGTTGTTATATATTGTTATTTGTGGTATTAAAGTAATATCCATTATTACCACTTCACTGGGCGTTCTCTAGCAGATTAAAACGATTTTACCTTTACCGTAAAAGTGTATAATGCGCAGTCTCAAACTGGAAATTGTGTGTTAACCTGGTTAACGGCCCGCCTCCAGATAAATATTTCGAAAACGCCTCGGCTCCGATTGAATTTTCAAACGCACGTATAAATGTAATGAGTATCACACATTTGTGAACTTTCACCATTTGGTCATGAATTAATAGATTTGGAAGAGTTCAGATGGCATACAGAAATATTTAAATTAAGCTATCATGTGATTGGCCACATGACGTTTTGTTTATCTAGAAACAGACGACACACGTATTTTGGTTAAATGTCATTGTGAAAACTCGAGATGTCACAATTAAGTGAACTTGATGAAGAATCTTTGGATTTAACCATTTTAGAAGTGGTAATAATATAATAACAAGATTTTGTTGGGCGTCCCTGTTTATTAACGGCCCTCCAGGAATGATTAACAGCCCTCTGGTCGTAAACAACTAACTCCAAACTAATGTTATTGGTATAATAACGTTTCTGTCTAGATTTCAATGAAACGCCTTGGCAACTATTTTGTTTTGTGAACGACAAACTTCGTCGCTGAAATCGGTTCGTTGGCATCCACTGATGGCTTTTAAACTGACATGTTCGTCGCTTTCAAAGCAATTACTTTATATTAATTAAGAATTAAAACGTGACGATTTCTGAGAATCGGCAACGCACACAGTACATAATATTAAATACCTGTTTTTTTTTTTTTCTTTTCTCTTTTTTTATTTGAGTGATTACCATAATTATTATCAGTTAGAAATAGAATTCTTGAGATAAGAATTAAGGCTCTTAAACAGTTGAGCCAGATTTCTACTTGTAGAATATATGAGTAGAAACTGCGATATAAAGTAAATATCTGATTCCGTTATTTTTATATGCTACCTTATCCCTTTACCTAACATGAAAAGCAGACGACGCTTGCAAACAAAATTCTTGAATAACTAATTTTTTTCATTTTTTTCTCCAAAACATAGGCCATGCCCCCTCTTTAGAACGAGCTCGTCGAGCAGGTTCCAAAGAGGGGTCATAACTTATGCTTTTGAGACAAAAAATGAAAAAAAATAATCAAAATTAATTGGCGATTTTTGTGAATAGTTTTGGCCGTTACGTTTGGTAAAGAGTTATAAGACAGTGGGAAATGCCCAGCAAATATTTTTTATTATTATCACTTTATAGGGCACTCCCTGGCGAATATTTTCATTTTCGGGGGCTGCACAAAACTCATATGTTTCCGTTCACATCCGGGTTCCCGGGAAATAATGAAAAATTCGTTTCAATATGGCCCTGCGGCCCGCACATCCCCGGATGTAGGCGAGGTAACACTGCTTTGAGTTTGAATATTTGGAGAAGACAGATGTGATGGCGGAATTTTGTGATCTTTGGCGTGAAAGAATTAAGATATACATTCGCATTTAAGGCATGAGTTTGTTGCTGACAATGATTGTGTGGGAATTTCACACATCTACTACATTGAAAAATTATAATAATATATGAATGATGAAAAAATAGCAATCTTGATTTTTCTTGGTTTAACATGTAACCTCTTTGAAATGTGATAATAATACAAATAACATTATTTTTGAGGGCGTTATGGTTCATTAACGGCCCTACGAAAATGATTAACAGCCCTTGGGCCTATTAGTGGCCCTCGACTTCGTCTCGGGCCACTAATAGACCCTTGGGCTGTTAATCATTTTCGTAGGGCCGTTAATGAACCATAACGCCCTCAAAAATAATGTTATTGTATAATTATCGGTTATCACGAAAGATTTAAAGGAATATCTCATCGAAAGCGATGCATATTACACGCATTTTCAGTGTTTGGGGTTTTAATTGCAATTAAACACCTTATATGAAGAATACCTGCTGTTTTGAGTTGGTATCACAATTATCATATTCGGGACTGTAAGGTAATCTAAGTATTATATGTTACAGTTTTGAACAGGGTAGTTGAAAGAGAGCCAACTGAGGCTGTAAACCTAATTTGTCCCCACTGTGATGGCTATACTCTCGACTGATAAAATATTCCAACTAATTATCAGGTATGACTTCGTCGAAAGCATGACTTGATGATGTAGTTACAATATTACCCAGTCGGGAATATAGTTAACAAACTAAAGACTTCTTGGAAATTTATTGCTGGATAAATAAAATATACATGCAATCCTGACGCAACCTCTCATTAAGTTGACACGCTTCGCACCGGTACTCCAAACTGGTCATGCCGGACCCCCAGCAGCTCAAACCGCAGGGGCCGCGGAGCGATTTTGATAGTGGGAGGAGGGCTGAATGTCGTGAGGGCCCGGGAAAACAGGAGGATGCTCCCATTGAAAAAAGCACTGAAATTTGTTATTTTGCTCTGCCACAAAAAACAAAACTATATGGCCAGAAATTATCTCTGACAAAACGTGAAGGGGAAGACATAGAAACATCCATAATTTCTTCTTTTAAACGCATTTACCTGAAATATAAACAACCAAAAAACGGCTAATGATCATATATTATTATTCCAGATTATTCAGACAATTACAGGTATAGTCACTTCTCAAAGTCAAATTCGCTGAATGTACTAATTTTCTGGTGCGAAATGAAATGCAATGTGGCCAATACCACAACCTGTCCAATTGTAGATAATGATGATGATGATGTATCCTATAAACCATGAAACCTAATACATATATTGCGAGCATTTCGCTATGTGTAACTGTGTCATAAAATATCGGAATTACAATCCCGTTGCAGTTGCATGTTTAGTGATTTTTTCTTACGGTAAAAAGTGGGAGGTTGGAGCACCCCCCCCCCCCACCTCCGTCTCCGCGGCCCCTGAACCGATTACTACAGACCTCTATGTGTATGAACGACTGTGCGTCTGACATAAGTCGAACTGTCAAGCCTAGTCTTGTAAGACAGAACATGATTGCTAGCAAGAGCGAATCGATACCTTATACCCCATTCACATGACGAGATATAATCTTAGATTTTAGCACATCCCAGATTAAAAAAATAACCCTAGTAAATAAATAAATAACCTTAGGTCAATTTAGTAGCCATGTAACCGATTTTAATCCAGGATTTTAGGTGAAATCTTAGATTAAAAGTTTTAGAAATACTCCAGCTATAGTGATGTGGTGTATTTACGAAAAATCCAGGACTAAATTGGAATTTTGCGCCGTGTGAATTTCTCCCGATATTGAAAATGGCATAAAATTGAAAAATATCGTATTTGTATAAGTGCATGTAAATGCAGAGTAGTTTTGCAATTTACTTCTGGATTAAAATTTATTCTCCAATGAAAAAATGTACCAGGTTTATTTTTTGCCATGTGAATTGCCCTTTGGACTCCAATTCATACGAAAATGTCCCGATGGAAAAATTATTGAGAGTGCACCCCTTACTCCTCCACCCCCGTACTGAAGCCCTTGGCCATGAATGATATAATTCTGGCACGAAGACAGTAATCAGGCGTTTAGACTGGTCTAATACGGGGACACCGCAGACTTGCCAAGTCACATGCGTTCGGCCTCGTTGAAGGAACATTTGTGCAACACTGTCTGTCTGAGATACCATTTTCTGGTTTTCTCTGGGCTTTATTGATGTTTCAGAATATATATAGGGGCTTATTCCAATCCTGATCACTTTCTTATGCCATCGGACAGGTCCCCAAACATTGTCTTTGGGAATCTGTGAATACACTTGAAGAGCCTTGGCAGTTGTTTCTAGACAAGTCTCGGTCATCTACTACGTTAGAACAGGTGACCCGACATGCTGTCTCTGGGTATCTGTGGGTAAACTCAAAGTTAAATTATAAATGTCGTGGCAATTGTTTCTAGTCAGGTTTCGGTTTTCTACTGCAATAAAACAGGTGCCCCAGCATGCTGTATCTGAGCACTTGTCGATAAACTCGAAGTTAAATTATAAATGACGTGGCAGTTGTTTCTAGGCAAGTCTCGGCTGCCTTTTTGGCAGCCGAGACTTGTCTAGATACAGCTGTAAAGTCATGGGGATGTACACTGCTATTGAGCACCAAAAATGTATACACATATCCAGGCCTTCGCGGGTGAAATCATTTGGAGAAACAATAGACAAGAAAGCATAAAAAACAAATCATACTATGTGTTATGTCTTCTAATTTGGGAACATTCCAGTAATTTGGGTACACCGGTTACCTGTGTGAGTGTGTAGCTTAAAGGCCCGCGGAAGGTATCCTCTATCAGTCTTTAGACTATCAAATTCTACCAGACTCTAGTGTATACAATCGGAAATCGGTTGGGTTAAAAAAGACTCAACCCGAATCAACTGGACTGAATGAATATGAACCCTATTGGATTCATATTCAGCCAACCTTTTGATTTGGGATAATTTTTAACCCAACTGATTTTAGAGTGTACTACAATATATGCACTTCTGTTTGTAGCTCTTTTTGCGTCATGTATGCTCGTTAGAAATTTTTCATCTGGAGTGATTTGCACTGACAGCTCCGTTTCCATAAATCATCCTGGCAAATCAATTTTAAAACTGATTGCTGGGCCTGAGATAGCGTTTTAGAATTGTTTGTGCGTGTCCGTATTGCAGAATACCTCGATATGTTTAAGTACAGTTTACGTTGTCAGTCGATACTACACAGATGGGTAAATTTACCTGAATTAAAATTTAATTGGAAGAATTTTTTATTGTCAAAAATGTTTCATTCATCAGTTTAGTATGCCAAGCACAATCATATTGATTTGCAAATATCCTGTAATTTTTTCAACCAGGTTTTCCCTCGCTGTCATTATTATTTTTGCATTCATAAAGATTCATTCACTTGTTCACCCTCTTCTTATCAGGTCGGAAGAACTAAATAAATTTATGTATATAGAAATTCCAAACAGTTTTCTTTATTTTTATTATTATTAAACACGAAGCTGTAATGAATATGTATTGCCATCGTTTGACTGTATAAATGATAAAATACCAAAATACCAGGGGCAGATGCAGGAATTGTGATCAGGGGTGGGGGTGGGGGATTTTAAAAGACATTATTTCATGATGGAGATGTACGCTGAAGCCCTGTGATCAACATACTAAAAGTTCCAAAAACGTTTCATATGCAGTTTTCCAAAACTCAAGATGGTGTTCAAAATGGCAGCTGTTTTGTGTACATGCATCAAACTCTTACCGAGTCACCATAAAAGTTTAAATAAACCTTGCAATACTACACAGGTCTGATCAGAAGAAAATGTTAACAGAGCGTCCGAATTTATTTTGCAATGAGTATTACTAAGTTCGTAGTTACCCGAAAACATCGTGTATCAGGAACCCCTGATACAAGTTTTGTATCCTGCAACTGCAGTGTACATGCACGTTCTTAATTATGATTTGTTTACGTTGCTGTTTATAGAAAGCATAACAAGCGTTCGAAGGCCGTTTACTAGAAAAACCGTACATGGTTCATAATATCAAAGGGGGAAAAACTCTTCACCAAGGTCTTAAATTTATTCAACCTCATTGCTTTTATGTTTCTGTATTTGAATCATTTGAAGCATTCAAGCTGACTCAACACGCACATTGTTTTCGGAATGCTGAACAAACGCGCCCATTAAGTTTATCCGGAGATCAGCAAAATTAAGGCACTGCAAACAATTTCGACCGAAACATCCAACGAGTATGGAAATTAAATATCTGATTTCAAAATGCTAGTTAATCAAGTTATTGACGCTACAGTTGAGAATTGTAACACAAAACTATTACCACCATTATATTTCTATACTTTTCATGTATGACAAATTCGTTATACAATTCGTTGACAGTTTACTCAACTCCAGTTACCTTGTCAGAATTTTATTTATTTTCAAGGTACATAAAATGACACACCTTTTCCATTGCTTAAAAACCTAAAAAGGGTTACTTGAGAAAAGACTTGTCTATGCAAGTTGTCTTTATTTCTTTCTGAGGCCCAGAAAAGCTGATGAAATGTAATAAATGTGTTGAATTCTCGTCAACGTAAATGTTGATTCTGCCACTACTTGTGAACAACGGGAATTTTATATTTTTATTATTTTTATATTTCAGGTGCATTCCTTCTTCCTTACGTCCTCACAATGTTTCTGGCAGGAATACCAATGTATTTCCTCGAATTGTCACTTGGACAGTGGCTGAGTGTTGGGGGGTTGGGAGTTTGGAAGATATGTCCATTATTTAAAGGTAAGACATTGTAGTCAAGTTACAGACAGTCCGCAGCATTGTATAACAAATAACATGTATTAATTTATAAGACATCATTTGCCTATGTTCTTTGTCTTCAGCTATGACATTCGAAATCTCAGTCAGTTGTCTGTCGGTAGTTATAATCTACAGTACTAAAACTCGTCCCAAGAAACCCATAACAACCATTGACTATTCACGCCACAGATTAGGTCACCGTATGGGACGATATAATTTCAATATGGTATCATAAATTATAGTAATGTTCATATGTGACGTCATTAATGGTAATATCACGACAATAATTATCTGAAATGGAACTCTAGCGTTTTTACAGATAAAGTATTCTGCCTTCATGATTTCTTGCTAATCACCAATCATGTTGGGAAAAAAGACTCTCGATAACGTTTGAAAATAGACAGATAGAAAAAAATTCGTAACTGCCCATCTCAGAAAAATAATGGGCCTCGGCCCATTGAGTCCTCGCCTGCATTCCTTTTATTTGGACTTTAGCCTCAAGTCTTGAAAAGGGTTATGTAAAGCGTCGCTTTGTTTGGTCGGATTTGTTAAATTGCCACAAGTGACTTTTAGCTTTAAAAACGGTAGGTATGTAAGCCTCGCTTTTTGCTTTGACAACTTCCTTTCACCTTCCTATTTCATAACATCGCACTGTAAACACTTTTCAAGATAACTCTTGATCCCTAAGGCTAAAAAGGAAGATTTGGTTTCCCACAAATGAAATTGAATCCCCTCGCTGAACATTGGTTGGCTTGCAGGGTGTTCCAAAACTATTATGAAATCGCGAGAAATTACAATTTTACCTTTATTAATATTTGTATATATTTATTTATTTACATGTAGTGGAAATAAAGCATGATTAAATACAATTTCTATTTATTACATCTGTTTTGTAAACATCCAGTTTGCTCTGTTCTGCAGAAAATGACTCAAATGTTACGCGGACGTTTTTGTTCTACAAAGGTGTATAAATAAACCAGAAGAATATAAAATGAAAATCCCTCTCCTTCACTGATTTGAAAAATGAAATGCCCCAGAATCGAATGCTTTTTATTCTTTGGTCTAGCTGTATTGAAATCATATAGCATTTTTCTTAAATAACTGGATACGTTGCTTCGTGCATTTATTGGTCAACTGACTTGCTGACACTCGGAGTATTAGAACGTGACGTTTTGAATCCTAGGACATTGATTAATATGGTAGATATTTTATTCGGCATAGGATAATAATCTTGGTCCAAGGTGTTCTGCTAGATAATGGTCGAGGGTTTGCCGAATATCGTGGGTTGTGTCTATTCTCTGCTGAAAACCTACGTTTCTTTTAACATCATATTTTGACGTAAAGAATATTTCCTTATTTTGACGTTAAAATGTCATGTTTTAACGTCACAAATAAGGAATTATTTCAGGCCTGCAGTAAAGCTGAAAATGTAACCGTTGAGTTATTATTATTCGGAAAAAACTCACGGAAGCAAACAACAGGTGATGGTGGAGTGGAACGCAGTCAGATCAGCTTGATTGTTTGTATTGACTTTTCATTCGTTGGTTCTTCTGTATTCACTCGACGCGTACTGTCGCTGTGTAATAGTTGAGCTGGAGATATTTCATGAATTTGAACAACCTGTTCCGCGCGTTGAGTGACACCAAGCCGCGTAGCGACAAGGGGTTACAGCGTGGGACAGGTTGTTCAAATTCATGAAATACCGACAGCGAGGTTGGTAACTTTCTTACACCCTGTCCTTTGTTCAACTGACAAAGCGCATAGACTCAGCTATATCCGGCGGACTAAGGGTATTAAAGTGACGCCAAAAGAACGCTTATTCTGTAGTTCTATCAGGTGTTCAGGTATTTCAAGCGTATACCACGAAAAGACAGCATAGCCAGGATGTAATTCTTTTTTCTAGCAATTGATATTGCCTGAGGACACTAATTGTGTATTGTTTAAATAATGCCAGATTGTTCTTTTAAACGGGAAATTAGTGCAACGCGAAGCATTGCATATGTGCCCCCCCCCCCCCCCCCCCCCCTCCGCATGTCAACATGGGCAATACAAAAATTATTCAGTTTTCTTCTTCCATTTAACAAAAATTATTTCCATGGGCAAAAAACAATACAAAAACTTCACATGCACAGTTTTTCTAAGTCTAAAAAGGGGCAGAAGTGGTAAGTATGCATGCACGTAACCAGCAATATACAACTATCCTTTCCCCCAGAATGGTCTATCACCACATCAAAGGACATCAAAATGCGACAACCGATGCAGGAGTTATAATGCCAAATCTTCGTATGGAAAGTTTTTTATGTGTAACAAGGGCCATAACTCTGGGTTGTATGCATAGAGGGAACCCGCAAAATGTGGATGTCTCCTCCCCGACAGTAGTCTCTCGTTATACTAATGGACATCAAAATCCGTATACAAATGACAGAGTTATAATGCAAAACGTTCGTACAGAGAGTTTTCTAAGTGTAACAGGGGCCATAACTCTGGTAGGAATGTGCGGACGAAACCCGCGACATGTGGATATTATGTCCACTGTGCTGGCCTATCACCATACCAGGGGACATCAAAATACAACATCCGATTGCAGAATTTGAATCCAAACCGTTCATTTTACATTTTCCCCTACGTTCTGCAGGGACCTTAACTCCTGTATGAATGTGTGGACACAACCGGAGATTTGTAGATATCATGTTCCCCATACTGGACTAACACCATTCCAAACGACATCAAAATCCGATAACCGACGACAGAGTTATAATACAAAATGTTTGTACGGACGCACAAGTAAACGGGAGTTACGAGGTTTTTTTCTGTCCGGAGATGCATTATGAGGTTACCGAAATATTTTGAGCTTATTTTATATAATATGAGCTTATTTACTAAGATATGAGATTTATGAGGCAAATTGCGAATTTTCGGGGTTCATATTAAGATTTAGTGTCAGTTTAGGGTTGGGGTTAGGGTTAGGGTTAGGGTCGGTTCAGGATTAGGGTTGGGGTTAGTAACCCTTTCTATTCCCCTAGAAATTTTTCCATGGACGTACTGACGGATACCTCAACTATATACCCACCGAACTTCCTGCGCAGGTCCATAATAATGCTCAGTGATTGTTAAAATAAGATACACTTATTGGTCATGGCGGTCATTATTTCGATTCACAAACGGAGTTGTCAGCAGCAGATATTAAGTCTACATTCTTTCTTTCTTTCTTGACAACAGGAACACTCTATTCATATACTGAGTCAAAAAAGAAAGTATAATAGAAACAAATGTGAAAAAATAGCATAAGGGATGAAATATAATAGTTCTAATGTTGAATGTTTGTGGACAAGAAGTCGTGAAAAGAGTTTAATGACATGTTGTTGTTGTCCACCCAACCGTATACAATTTTGCTACGAATTTCAAAATAGCACGTGATACCCGAGAATGTCAAATTGTATGGGTGGCCGACGATTTTCTTTGTGTTATGTTGTGCTAGAGAGCCTAGATTATTGGGGAAACACACTAGTTTTTGTTTTCTGACGTTTTAAAAAATGCCTAGGTTAACCGAAAATCAGAGGCTGCGTGCCATTGGCATGAATGAAGCTGGAATACCACCAGATGAGCTCGCTGCTGAGTTCGGTGTCACTGTGGCCACTATTTACCATCTCATAGGAAGGTATAGAACCACTGGATCTACTGCCGACCGACCGCGTTCAGGTCGACCAAGAGTTACGACCCCTGCACAAGTCCGACATTTCAGGACGTCTCGCGGGATCGCTTCCTTCCGGCGACGAGGACAGCCGCAATTACTCCTGATAGAAGTAACAATAGAATCAGTGCACAAACTTTCCGCAACAGACTCGCTGAACACGGCATCCGCAGTAGGCGTCCATACCACGGACCAATCCTTACTCAACGTCATCGTACCGTCAGAATGGAATGGGTACATCACGATTTTGTCTACGGCGCGCTGATGGTAGAGCAAGAGTGTATCGCCGACGAGGAGAACGGTTTTCTGATGCCTGCGTGCGGGAATGCGACCGTTTCGGCGGGGGTAGTGTAATGGTTTGGGCCGGAATTTCCTTGCACCATCGAACGCAGTTGATCTTCATCGATGGTAATCTGAATGGACAGCGATATAGGGACGAAATTCTTGACCCGTTGTTCAACGCTAACGTCGGATTGCAGTTATTCCAGCAAGGCAATGTCCGACGTTGCATATCTGTCGTGACTTTCTTGAGGAGCAGAGCATTGAACTTCTTCCCTGGCCCCCACTTTCGCCAGATTTGTCGCCAATCGAGCATCTTTGGGATCAATTGTACGGACGGGTACGACTTCATAATCTTCAGACGTTAGGCGATTTACGTGATGTTCTAAGGCAGGAGTGGAACGCAATAGCACAGGCTAGCATCCAGAGACTTATCAGGTCCATGCGTCGTCGATGTCTTGCCACCCAAGAGGCAAACGGTGGACATACACGCTATTGACTGCATTTGTGAACTTTTCATTTCACCCCATGTCTGAATTGCGACGTCCTGTCGTGATGCTGGCAACAGTAAGAACATGAAATTATTCAAATTCATACACCTAGACTCGAAATATGAATTTACAATCATGTGTATGGGATTAAAGTCGATAATACTAAAACAATTGATCCTCAAAGTTTATTATACTTTCTTTTTTGACTCATATATGATGACGTTTCACGAGGATCTATACCCTGAAACGGTTATTTCCCTTTGCAAAGATGGATGATAAAACTTCACTCTAATTATTAGTATTCATAGAAACAAATTCATGATCTCGTGTTTCTTAAAAAAAATATTTCTTCAATTCAAATAAAGCATTATATTATACGCTAAACAATAGATTATCGAAGAAATTGCGGAAAGATAGAATCCCCACTGTGAAGATATAGAAATTTTCACTTTCACGGTATCAATCAAAATGGCAGCTTTCAAAGCATCACTTCAATGTGAGTACGAGTCAAATTATCACTGGAAATGATCAATTGGTTCTCAAAATGTATAAGGAAAAGTACATCTAGTGTTTTTGAGAGGATACCGATCATTTCCAGCAATAGTTCAACACGTATTGACCTTGAGTTGGGGCGGATACCGACAATTATCTCATGAGTGACCGAGACAAATGTTTATATTTCGCGAGCGAAATTAACCATTAGTCTCGGTCACAAGTGACATAATTTTCGGTATCCTCTCAAAAACATTAGATTTTCATTTTATTATAAGCTTTTTACAAGAATCTGATAATTTCACTCATGTCTACCTTGAATTGATGCATGAAAATAAACAGCGCATTGAATCATTGATACGCGGAAGTAATTTGATCGATAATCGGAACAGACAGCGTCTTGCAATCTGAGTCAGCTGGCGGGTTTCTAGTCCAAACATGGCCTGAAAGTCCGTAATATAAGTTTTTGGGTTGGTACGTCCTTTGAAAGGACGTACCAAACCAAAAACTTATATTACGGACTTTCAGGCCATGTTTGGACTAGAAGGTCTCATGCATCAATTCAAAGTGAATACGTGTTGAATTATTGCTGGAAATGATCGGTATCCACTCAAAAACGCTAGATTTTCTTTTCATTAAAGGTTTTTAGAACAAATTGATCATTTCCAGTGATAATTTGACTCGTATTCACCTTGAAGTGATGCTTTGAGAGCCGCCACTTTGATTAATACAGTGAAAGTGAAAATTTCTATATCTTCACAGTGGGGGGTACGGGGGAGCTCTGTCAAACAAGATATAATATAATATGCTCAGTTTAACTCGGGATATTTGAATATGACCAAATCCCTGTTAACTGAATACACCTGTTAATTTAATATACCCCACTGGTTAGGTTGCTATGCAATTAAAAGGGTTCCATTGTAGTATACATGCATGTATATCGTCCCTTTGTCTTTGCACAGCAGATGGCGCCTTGTTGCACTGAGGGAACGATAACAAGTTTTATAACTCGCCCCGCAAATTGAATAGCTTGTTTTTTTTATGATTATCGCCCAGCCTCTGTTGTTATGCTTGACCCCCCCCCCCCCTCCCCACCTCCACCCCACACATTGCCATTGATACACGTAAAGTAAATTAGAAACGAAGCTGGCCAGATATGGCCGTCACCATATTAAGTAAAGACTTAGTATTTCAGAAATTGCCTCTTGTACTGTCATTACAAAAGCACCAACTGGTTTACGACTGAGTCGCGATCTAATTGAAATGTCCTGTCTGCTTTCTTACACTGAACGGTGTAGCATCTCACTCGACGATTGCATCTCAGATGATATCTGCAGGGTTTTTTCTGTTGTTGTTTTTTTTATTATTCAGTCAGTCTTAATTTCAGAATATTCTTTTCATCAAATCTAGATTCACTGCAGTCCACTGGTATAAATGTGTCGCGACCATATCGCGAACTGATCGAGTAAGAGACTGTTTCCGACTACAATAGCCTACTGGACGCTTTCAGCGCTATGTCCCAGTAAAAGTAACTATAAACCCAAAACATTACGTTCCAGTTGTACTATAATTCACAAGGACTTTGCCTGCAGGGAGTGTGTCAGTCGCTGAGTCACGTGTAGAACGTGACTCGGTCATTGTCATAGTTTCTATACGCATAATACATTTGAAGCCAGTCACCTATAAATGGTGGGACAATAATAATATGGCATTGGTGGTTTGTGGGGAATGGCACATATAACGTTTTGTTTAGTCTTTTTGACCTTCAATGAAAAGTCTCTTGTACTAAAGTGGTAGTCCGTTTTTTCTTCTAAAATCTTCTCTATTGCGGGGGTATATGCACCAGAAAGTTGTTTTACCAAGTGATAGCACACCTTAACGTCGATGATAATTTGAATGGAAACTGGCAGCGCTATTTTTGGATTCCTCACTTTTTCGTGAAATTTACACTGTCACCCTTAATATCACAGGACGCCGTACTTCGAAATATCCTCTATTTATTTCTTCATTATCGCTGTCTTCTTTTAAAATCCGCGCCTGTGCGTGGTTTATTTTAGTGGGTTATAAGAGAAACAAATAAGTTCAAGTTCTTTTTTATTTGCTGTCTGCTGACTTTCAGACTTCTATTTATTTCAGGTGTGGGTTATGCAACCGTGGTTGTGGCAGCTTGGTTAAATACATACTACATTGTAATACTTGCCTGGGCATTATTCTATCTGTTTAGTTCATTCACGGATATGCTACCGTGGGCATCGTGTGACAATTGGTGGAACACATTCTCTTGTCTGTCTGAGTATGACAAAGACCATCTTCCCGTTAACTGTTCCAACGGAACCTCCTGGACGGAGATGAATGTAACGGATGTGTTCACACTGGAAGATATTATATCGAACTATACTGACTACAACTGCTCGCAGACTTATGACGCAGATCGCTTTACGTCACCTGTGAGGGAATTTTGGGAGTGAGTATATTTATAATCTTTTTACCACAGCATTCCGATTATGCATTTAAAAGCGTACAAAAAAAGTTAATACAATCCGCGTGAAGTCATTGTCCTAATCTTCCATGCGTTAAAATGAGTAAATTAACCCTTTATCAAACAGAGAATAGGTCACACCACTGAGGGGCGGGGGGGTATAATCTATTTTTAACCCTTTTAGACTCTAATTATCCTGACGTTCAAACGTCATTGGGAATTCAGTTTCTTCAACGTTTTCCAAAATGCGACGTCAAACGTCGGAAAGTACAAATAACAAGATATTTTTCACATTAGTGATTATCTGGTTGAGGGCTAGATTATTTCTGGTGGTTTGAATTTGTTATTCAAAACTTGTTTTATTACAAATTATTGGAGAGTGCCTACAGTCACTCTCCAATAATTTGTAATAAAACAAAGTTATATAAACAAAATATTATTTGTGTTTGACTGAATATGAAATATAAGCAAGAAAAATGTTGGATTTTGCTCTGGTATCCTCATTTCTTGAAAGCCCTGATAGTGGCTCCTTGCACTCAACCAGTTAAGAAGTCTTGACATCAGGATTATATCAGTATTTTAAGCTGCGATAACATTTGGCTCAGCAGTTGTCACTGAGCACTATTCGGAAGAAAATAGGAATTGAGGTTAAAACTTTAAAAAATCGAAAAATAATAACAAAACAAATGACCACAAAGTATCATGGCGCTGTTTGATTTCGAACGTCATAAGACGTACAAAAGTATCAACGCGCTGTTTGATTTCGTACGTCATAAGAAAGACGTACAAAATTATCAAAGGGTTAAAGGCAAAAATAGAAAAAAATATTCAAAAATTATGAACAGCGAGGAGTTTTGAGAACTTCGGATATGAAAGTTACGTTAGAATAAGGCGAAGGGCTAAGACAGATGGACTTTGCAAGTATTAAATCCTACTTCGATGTAAACACAAGTTCCCACCACAAAACAAACACCTGGTCAGGTAGTACAAAACAGCGTTTCATAGCCCCTAAATGTGCGAACCGAGATATCATGAGCGTTCATCATGTTAGCCTTCTGCACACTGAAGTCAACAAATAAATATTCAGGCAGCAATTTCCCCCATAATGCAACGAGGAATTTAACCAAGTCAAATTGTTTGACAGAGCTCAACGAGCTCTGTCAAACAAAATTGAATTGGTTAAAGTACGAGCAGCATTATGGGAAAAATGTACTTCTTTAGGGAGCGCGGTGACTCAGTGGTAGACTGTTGGACTTCTATGCTAGAGGTTCCGAGTTCGATCCCCGTCCGGGACGACCCGCGTTGTGTCCTTGGGCAAGGCACTTTACCCCCGTTGCCTACATGGGGGCGCGATGGCGCTGTGTACTAAGGCGTACTGCACGTCGATGGTACACATGTCTTCAACCGCTGTAATCCTGCTTGAGCGGAGCTTGAACAGAGTTAGAATGTTGAGGAGCTGACAGTTGCTCGTCGATGCTCGTTGGTTCTCTCCGGGTACTCCGGCTTCCTCCACCCGTGAAACTGTCGCGGTCACGATTAGCCACTGTACATAAGTATGCGACCTTAAACACCAATAAATAAATAAATAATGTTCTTCTTTAATCTTTGCTTTTTCAACATCAGTATTGAGAGAGTTAGCAAGCAGGCAGTATGATCTACATGTTGAGTGTATTTGTGTTCAGAAAATCTAGAGCATAACACTTTTCCGTCTGAACTTGATAATAAAGTTTATGACGGTTTGAATGCTTTCTCGAATCTCAGCCATCAATAAGGCGCGAATTTGAAAAAAGAGTGAACAATTTAACAAAACTACAATGTCCGTTTTGCAAAAATACTCTTATGTTTTATATATCATTCGTATAAAAGCGCCCGATTCGACTAAATAAATTAACTTGAAGGTGAGAATTTACCAGATATTTGAAGAACGGCAGCCCGTAGTTTTTCAACCTGAACTGATACAGATCATTCGCAGTAATTTCCGTACAATGTCCTTTTGCATATTCGTCGAAATTAGCTTTTCAGAAGGACAAAACAGAATGTTGTGATTAGGCGGGTCTATTTGTGGAGTATGTCTCAAAGAAATCAATCTATTTCAGATTGCCGTTGGCGATAAGCCTGCTGAGGGTTTTACTGGATACATACTTGTAATTTATTTGAATGTTACATAATTCTTTATGTAATTGCTAAAATAATGTCCTGTGGTTGTTTGTGATGGTCATTTATTTGAACAGCAGAAAGTTCAAAATAGAAACCGCATGTATTCAGAAATAATGTCACGGGGATTTGTTTACCGCAACCCCCACCCCCAAATGGTTTTAGATAAATGTTAACTCTTTTCATAACACGACTTGGGCACGACACTTGCAAAAGAATTATTCTAACTACTAAACATATTAATTTTGGCTTCAACTCGTAGTTTATAAATCCTCAATGGAGAGAGTTCCCTCCAGTGAGGTTTTCATAAGCTTTGTTATGGAGGTAAAAAAATCGAAAAACTAATTAAAATTTGAAGGACATTTATATTCAAAGCGCTGGCCATTTGAGCTTGCTATTTTAGGTAAATGTTGAAGTCCAATTATAGTGAATAACCATTCAGGAAAAGAAAGTTCAACATACGGAGAAAGACTGATAGGCAGAATATTTCACCCTCTCAGTTTCCTAAACCAACGTTTATCAAATTGGAAAAATATCTCAAATCTTATTGAACACTATTCGGCAGAAACTGAGGATAAATAATGATTGAAAGTTGACAGATCCTTAACATCCCCTATGATTGGACCTGGAGCTTCAAGCCCTTAAAGCCACAATAAGCGGCTAATTTGAAAGTTATCGACTCCCTGGTTTCTCTTGCATGCGAAACATGAACCACTGTGTGCAAAGTATAATACGACAGAAGCAATGCGAAATTACTTAAGTCTGTAATTAAAAAACATTTAGGTTCCGCCCTACAGTTTCGCATTTTTGCACAGGGGTGAAATTCTAAACATAGGGCATATGTTGAAACAAACTAAGGCCATGTAAAATAGACATATATTTTTAGTATCAGATATACGATTACATTAGGCTTTTTGTTGAGAATTTGAAGTTTTGGTCCCAAAGTTGGAGTCTGATACATAGGGGTAAATTACCAGATGAATTATGGGAAACAGTGGCTTCGAAAATTTGGCTATTTTTTAAAATGTAATTTTTACACGGGTTTGTTATCAGACAGGTAACTAAAAAATGACACGGAAACATATAATTTTTTTTTCTTTGCATTTTAGAAACAGGGGATGCTCTGCTCCAGGGGTAGGTAGGTGGGGTCGGTGGGAAAATTCTGCTTTTGAGGCTGCTGGGTGGCTGAAAATGACTGGTTTCAGCAATTTTTCATGAAATTTTTCAGGTTGAAGTCTTGCCTTTGACAATAAAGTATTCCACCCACATTCAGATTGTTTATTTCTACTTAGTCAGATAATGTTATATGTTTTTTGTGGATTTGGGAAATGTAATACATGTTATGGGTTAGATAACTAAGTTACAGAATATTTGCATGTGAAAGAGTGTATGGCATGTCATTTTTGGAAATGCCTGGAAAACTGTGGAGCGGAACCTTAAAGAGCAGTTTGCCGTCAGTGTCAATTCTAATTTGTGGTTGAGTTATAAATACACCATTTTATAAAAAAAACTTTTCATTATTTCTGGTTTGCGTGCAATTGTTAGTGATAGCAAACATTCATCAAATGATATCTCAGCACAACTGGAAGGAAATAAGTGGTAATTTGGAGAAATTTATTGATGTAGCCTAATTTCGCACCCGTTTTGAATTTTCGTCAAGATTTCGAAAACACATTAAGGTAGAGCACTGCCTTTCCTAAACACCAAGCCTTGTATTTATGACAAATATATGCAATTATGAACAGCCTGGTTGTAATTGTTGACCAGAGATTTGCAGTCTTGGTGTCTACTTTTTTCCATTTTGGTCATTGGTGTCATGTCTGTGTGTCATCCGTCCGTTGAGCTGTTTACACTTTCATATCTGGAGAGCAACCCCCCACCCCCCCACCCCCCCCCCCACCCCCCACCCCCCCCCCCCCACACACACACCCCAAAGCAATGGTTATTACTGCTTATTGTTTTATATTTTTATTGTATTTAACAGTGCTAATGACAGGTCCTGGGTAGTCAGTGTGGCTGGTGGTAATAACAAAAATGCTCTCTGAAGTGGCTCAGAGAAATGTGAGGGTTGAGGTGGTGTGGTGTGGTGGTGAAAATCAGGCAAAAACTGTCTGCAAAAGCTATTTGGTAGTCAGAAAGGTCATGTTGTATCTTTTTACTGGTTGAAAATAGAGACTTGTGGTTTTGTTCATTCAGCTCAGGATAGACTCCAGATTCTTTTGCCTGAGTGAAATCCAAGAGGAGATCACTCTTGTTTTCTCCTTAAGGTTCCGCTCTACAGTTTTGCACTTTTGCACAGGGGTGAAATTCTAAACATAGGGCATATGTTGAAACTAAGGCCATGCAAAATAGAGATATATTTTTAGTATCAGATATATGATTGCATTAGGCTTTTTGTTGGACCAGGGAATTTGAAGTTTTGGTCCCACACTTTCATATCTAGAGAGCAACACCCCCCCCCCCCCCCCCCCCCCACCCTCAGAGCAATGGTTATTACTGCTCATTTTTTATATTTTTATTGTATTTAACAGTGCTATTGGCAGGTCCTGGGTAGTCAGTGTGGCTGGTGGTAATAACAAAAATGCTCTCTGAAGTGGCTTAGAGAAATGTGAGGGTTGAGGTGGTGTGATTGTGAAAATCCGGAAAAAAACTGTCCGCAAAAGCTATTTGGCAGTCAGAAAGGCCATGCTGTATCTTTTTACTGGTTGAAAATAGAAACTTGTGGTTTTTGTTTATTCAACTCCGGATAGACTCCAGATTCTTTTTGCCTAAGTGAAATCCAAAGGGAGATCACTCTTGTTTTCTCCTTAAGGTTCCGCTCTACAGTTTCGCACTTTTGCATAGGGGTGAAATTCTAAACATAGGGCATATGTTGAAACTAAGGCCATGTAAAATAGAGATATATTTTTAGTATCAGATATATGATTACATTAGGCTTTTTGTTGGGCAAGAGAATCTGAAGTTTTGGTCCCAAAGTTGGAGTCTGATACATAGGGGTAAATTACCAGATGAATTATGGGAAACAGTGGCTTCGGAAATTTGGCTATATTTTTTTAAATGTAATTTTTACACGGGTTTGTTACCAGACAGGTAACTAAAAAATGAAATGGAAACATATTTTTTTTTTTTTGCATTTGAGGCTGCTGGGTGGCTGAAAATGACTGGTTTCAGCATTTTTTCATGAAATTTTTCAGGCTGAAGTCTTGCCTTTGACAATAAATTATTCCACCCCATTCAGATTGTTTATTTCTACTTAGTCAGATAGTGTTATATGTTTTTTTGTGGATTCGGGAAATGTAATACATGTTGTGGGTTAGATAACCAAGTTACAGAATATTTGCATGTGAAGAGAGTGTATGGCATGCCATTTTTGGAAATGCTTGGAAAACTGTGGAGCGGAACCTTTAATGCTGACGAATCTTCAGAAAATGCAATATTATGAAAAGATGAGCGAAGTTGCCCGAAAGTGATCCGAAGAATTCCGAAGAAGTGAATACATGCACACAATATCGTGACGTCGTTTCTGAATATACAGCAGTTATAATTTTTCTTTCGATGGAATCCGAATGAATGAGCACCACGGACAATAGCCACGAATGGCTTTAATAATAGCTGGACATTATTAGAAGAATACCTGTTTTGTTTAACCCTTTACCTAACGTAACGGCCAAAGCCGTCCAGCGCTATTCACAAAAATCGCCAATTAATTTTCATTATTTTTTTCACTTTTGTCTCAAAAACATAGGTTATGACCCCTCTTTGGAATGAGCTCGACAAAAAATGAAAAAAAATTAGTTAATCAAGAATTTTGTTTGCAAGTGTCGTCTGCTTTTCATGTTAGGTAAAGGGTTAAAATAAAGCACAGTTGCATTGTATACTCGAAATACAACTCAGTGCCCAGAAACAATACACAGCTGGATATACGTCTATCGACTTCAAATATCAAACCATATGGACGCAAGGCACAAGAGTAAAAAATCGGTCACATTTTTTCCATTTGCAGTAATATTTCAATGTGCCTTTTCAAGGATACAAACGGGCGGTTTGTAGGTAAGTGGGTGGGTGGGTGGGTGGGTGTCAACTCATTAAACGAATCATATCATGTTACCTCTCGTTGAAACGAACTCGTTGAGTTCGTACCATTAAGGGGACACATGATATGAGTGGGTGTAAAGTGCGAATTCTGGGACACTTTTTTTCGAAAAAATGTACATGTACACGTACATGTACCCATGAGGTTCAGTGTTAAAATGTACAAAAAATGTACAAACATTTTTTGTACATTTTGTCCCAGAATCCGCACAAGTAGCTTATCATGTCCTAGATGGTTCAAACAGCCGTTGGCGGACGAGTGCGAATTCTGCCGAATTCGTGCGGAAGGAAAAATCTATGAAAATCAAAGAAATCGAACTAAAATCTTCTCAACGTTCACCATCGTGGGTTAGACCTTTCAATCGATCATTGGCGAATGCAGGCAAATGCTTTGCGGTTTCTAGGACAGCATCAAAATGCATTTGTGGTTTCTAGGACTCTGACGTTGGCAATCGGGTTCTAGACGGCGGTGGGTACGATCCAGTCGGCAAAAACGATTGCGGATTCTAGGACAGGAAAATCGATCCTAAAATTTTTCCCCAACGTTCGCCAAAGATTGATCGAACCGTCTAGGACGCGATGCCCAAATTGTGATGATTCTGGGACAGCAAAAATATAAAAATTAAGAAATGTCGAAAAATTAGAATGGAGGGAAATTTTCTCTCCAGGTTTGTAATCGCGTCTAGACGGCGGTGCGATCAATCGCGGACGAGAAAACGGCGAAGAGTGGAGGGGAAGAGACGAAAAATAAAAATCGTTATGAGTTTTGAGGTAAATTGTAATAGATCAGTTTTGTCGAGTTTTCATCTCCACTTAGTTGTTTAACGATGCATGTGTAAATGAACGGTTTTTCATTCAACAAATCAAATGGTGAAATTGTGTTCCACTTAAAAGCGTTTTTAAAAATGTAAATTGAGTTTTGATTTAATAGGCGACAATAGTGAAGAAGTGTTTCTCGTCCAAAAGCGTTTTGTTAATGTTTCTCGAACCGAAACGCGAGAGAACATTAATCCTGTTTGCAAAAAGTGTGCTCTTTTGAAGATATGTTAATCAGAAAATTGTGTCATTACTTCAAACAGTATTCTGCTTTTTTGACGACACGAATTCTGTTTTAACCGAAAAAAAACATTTCAAGAATGAACCAGTTCAAATGATTAACTCTAATTTCTTTCTGATTTAACATGTTTTGATACGTTGTATTTATCAATGTTATTTGAGATTTTAACTATTTGAGTTTTGTCCATGGTGAGAAAATAACCGCTGATATGATTTTTAACATGTTTGGAGCAACGCATTTATCAATGGTATTATTTTGAGATCGACTCCAAGTTTGTTTTTCAGTGTGAGGAAAATAACTGTCTATGTGATTTAAATGCATTTGAAAGTGTTGTATTATCGATATTTATTTGAGATTTTAACTTTTTAAGTTTTTCTCATTGTGGGAATAACCGCTGATGTGATTTTTAATGTGTTTGAAGCATTTTATCGATGGTTTTTATTTTGAGAGTGACCTCAAGTTTGTTTTTCAGTGTGGGGAAAATAACTGTCTGCGTGATTTAACGTGTTTGAAAGCGTTGTATTTTATCAATGTTTATTTGAGACTAACTCTAAGTTTCTCATTGTCGGAAATAACTGTTGATGTGATTTAACGCGTTTGAAGCAACGCATTATCGATGGTTTTTATTTTGAGATCGACCTCAAGTTTGTTTTTCAGAGTGGGGAAAATAACTGTCTACGTGATTTAATGCATTTGAATATGGTGTATTTATTGATGTTTATTTGAGATTAACTCTAAGTTTCTCATTGTTGGAAAATAACTGTTGATGTGATTTAACGCGTTTGAAGCGACGCATTATCGAGGTTTCATTTGTAATGTTTTTCTTTTTCTTTCCAACTGGTTTTAGTTATATATATTAAAGACATAAAATTTTATTTATTTAAAAACATAAAAAATAACCACATTTAATTTTGAGAATAATAAAATAATCGATGTTACCACACTCTAAAAAGAAATATTAATAATCGAGAGAACAAAAATGTTTTTACACATCACAGATTCCAAGCGAAGGGACGAACTCCTCGACGAATATGAACGAGTCAAGAAAAGCATTCAATCTGCCAACAGAAGCAGACGATTGGGAGAGATGGAATTAAGATGAGATGAGAGACCACCAAACTATTCAAACCTGTGATGGAGGTTCAGGAACGAAGCAAGAAGGAGATCGTCGAGGAACTGAGACCCATAAAAGAGAGTTCTTTGAGAATGGGTTCGTTGCATGGTAGTTTTACAAGGCAGTTTTCCCTTCAAAGATCTTCACCGGATTACATTCCCATGAGAATCGAAACCGATGTGAGCGAGAGCGATGATACATCTTTGATTACTACCACTACTAGCGTCGCGTCGTCCGATGGTGGTGGTTAGAGAGATCTGTTGTATGGAATTCGCAAGGATTCGAGCGGTAGGAAATTCGTGGGCGACACTGAAGTGCAAGTGGATGATGAAGATTTAATCGTCGGTTAACTAATTAACTCCTGGACTGTGCAAATTGCTCCTTTTCGACAAGCCTGGAGATTACATGGATCAGGATTTCGACAATTATGGCACCATTCTGGTTCAGACCCGCGCCATGAAGAGGAATAATGGTGCCAGAGAGGCGAGACCCAAGGCTAACAGAGGGTACAAGTGGACGAAGGTGGTGAAACCCATATGGGATATGAATAAGAAATTCGTCGAATTGGTGACGGGAAAGGGAGTGACAACCACTTTTCTTCCATGCGATTTTGATGCCGTGTTCGAGAGATTTAAATTGTTGATGGCTAGTCAGCGCGCTAGTAATACTGGAGTGGATAATCAGATAGTGAGGACATGCAACGAATTGTTGAGGCAGAAGGTCTTGGATAGACGAGATTATAAAAGGTTGATGAACGAATTGAAGGACTGATATATAATAAGTAGAGAGAAAAAAACAAACAAAAAATAGATAAATAAAAAAAAGTAAATCTACACTAAAAATAATAAAAGTATTTAAACAAAAAAAAACGATTTACGAGCGAAAAACAAAATATATTATTAAATAAAAATATGTTGGTAATAAAGAACAGGAGATACGTGAAAACTCATATTCAAGGCAGTTCTGGTATCGTTGATTCTATAATGGGAGTGTTCAGGAGCGATGCAGTTAGAAAACTCACATCAACCATGTTTGAGGTCAGTAAGAAGAAATCAGAAAATAAGAATCTCATGATTTTCGACGATCTGCTTTTGGAGAGACAGAACCGATGCGAATCGTATTGTGTTAGGGGTCGTCACAACAACATGGACTGTTTCTACCTGTCTCAGAATTATTTTCAACTGCCCAGACAGACGATAAGGGAGAACGCTAATTTTCTGTGTCTCTTTCGCCAGGATCTCAAGAATCTCAATCACATCTACGGAGATCACGTTGCAAATGACATGAGCAGAGAAGAATTCAGGAGATTCTGAAAGAGGGTTTGGGATGGAGGATTTCACAATTTCATCGTGATCGATTTGACTAGCGAATTTAATCCCGGAAAATATCGGAGCGGATTCGACAAGTTTTATGTTTCTGATGATAATAAAATAGAGAGCGAAAACAAAAATTAAAAATAATAATAAATCATCAATAATTTAGTTTTAAAAATAAATAAAAATAAAAATAATGTTCGAACAAGGAGAATTGTTAGGACGGATAGCCGAGAATACAGCTGCAAAACAATCCATTCAAATCGTGGTGAGTGGTGATTTGACTCAATTTGCGATGAAATTGGAACCTTTCATCAAATTGAATAGGGAGAAAAGATACGAGATGGCGTTGGTGAATCTGGAGACTTATTATTCCTTTCCCAATGTCACCGAAAAGAATAACTCGTTCAAGTATTCCGATGGAGTGGATTGGTTGGAGATTCGAATTCCCAAAGGAAGTTACGACATAGATGATTTGAACAATTACATTCAGACACGAATGAAGATGGATGGAAAGGGAAGCAACAAGATCAGACTCGCTCCCAACCCTAATACCCTACAGATGATGTTTGATTTGGAAGATAATTTTCGAGTGGATTTCAACACGGACGATTTGATCGGCAAGATGCTGGGATTCGATTGAAAGATGTATCGAGGCCATGTGGCGTCCGAAAATATGGTCAACATTCTCACCGTCAATAGTATTCTGTTGAATGTGGATGTGATTACTGTAAGCTACGTGATTGGTAGTATGCAACCAACGATCTATTCCTTCTTTCCAAACGTGTCGCCGGGTTATAAGATCATGGAACAACCTCTAAATTTAGTTTATCTACCCATGATTTTAGACACGTTGTATAGTCTCAAAACCACGTTGATGGATCAAAATGGTGAACTGTTAGATCTTCGTGGAGAGAGGGTGATGATACGATTTCACATAAGAGAAATATAAAAAGCAAAAAAAAATAAATATTGTGTATATATATAAATAAGAAAATAGAATAATCGAAATATTAATTTACAAAAATTATTTAATATATAATTATCATTAAACAAAAAAAAACAATTGAACAAATATATTTAAAAGAAAAAAGAAATATGGGTGAATACGTGTTTAAAAACGTGAACATATCTGCAGGACAGAGGAAGAAATTCTTGAGAGTGTTAAAAACTCGAGGCGAGGCGATGAGATTCAAATTCACTTACAAAGATCTGATGAGTGGCGGTCAGGATTCGATCGCCTGGACCAGAACTCAAATCAAAAGGATGGAGAAAGCGATTTGTGATGGAAGAGGGTTGATGGTGAGATTGAGTCCCACTCAACTGAGATACAATTTAGAATTAAAGGCGGTTTCTTACTGCTATTGGCAGGACTCACCGCAAAAGCATTGCCCGTTCTTGGGAAGACTCTCAGCATGGGAGCTCTCTCGAGACTCATGAGTTCGGCAGTTGAGAAATTAATTAGTGGCAGCGGACTGTTTTTGAAGAAGGGAGGAGTTATGTGTCGCATCGACATAGATGATGGTAAAGGATTGTATTTAGAACCTGTGAGAGGTGGCAACCTTTTCGCTGGAAATGGTCTCTATCTGAAGAGAGGACAGGATGTTGAGCGACTCGGTAAGGGTAAGGGTTTGCTGTTTGGTAAGAATTCACTGTTTAAGAATATACCACTTTTGAGTATGTTATTATAAAGTAAAAAAATTATATAATTATATAAAGAAAAGTATAAAATATAAATTATACAAAGTATAAAAAAAAAAAAATTTAAAAATGGATAAAAAGGATTACGAGACCTTTTTGAATGATAATGATGGATATTCCAGGAAAGAACTAGAAAAAGAAGTGAAAAAAATAGGGCTAGATTGTGGAAATTAAAAAGAGGAAGAAGAATGAGTTGTTTTCCACCACCACCACCACCATCATCATCTTCTGAAGAGAATAATAATGATGTGAGTGTTGCCAAGAGATGCACCACATTCGTTCATAAATATGATAGAGGGAATGAAATGTGTTATTATAAAAAACGTAATGTATCACAAAAAAAAGAAAAGAAGAATCAATGATGAAAGTGGAGAAAAAAGGAAACATTATTACAATATATATGAGCGATAGTGAAGAAGAAGAAGGAGGAGGAAAAAAAATAAATAAAAAGTAATGAGATCTGGAGAGATTGAACACCTCTAGATCTCATCACTTTTTCTTTTTTTCCCTTTTTCTTCACTAATCGATCTCTCTATTGTTTTTTTTAATTTCGAAGGCATGCTATATTTGTCATATTTGTGCTGTAAGCCCTTCATCTCGACCTTGTTCAATTCGATGGCATCGTGTCTTTGTAATCTATAAATTTTACAACCGAGTTTCTTGCACGTTTTGACTCGTTTCAATTTCAATTCGCATCTTTTAGGTGTTGTTGTCATGAGCGATTTTTTTTTTTTTTCTGTTTTATGAATTATTGCAAATAATAATATATATTTTTGAATTTTTTAAAATTTAATTTTCTTTAATGTGAAATTTTTTGTAAAAGTTTTTTTTTCCTCTCTATATATATACAAAAATGTTTAAATTTTAATTTCCTTTATTCTTTTTTGTCATATTAATTCAATTTTTTTTCCACGTTAAGGAAAATAAAAAATCAATTAATCTCAGAAAAAAAAAAATTTTTCAGGGGAATTAAAAAACATATATTTAAAGACTATTTTTTAAAAACTTTTTACAAAAATTATTATTTAAGCAAAAAATACAAAATACATTCTTACAAATAAAGCAAACAAATAAAAAAAAAATGGAAAATTTAGATAAGTATACCATACCTCGGTTAAACGAGATTTGTAAAGAATTAAAAATTCCAAATTTCAGAAATCATGGAACAAATCAAAAAAAATTAAAGCCATACAGGAGTATCATTCCCAAGGCAATGGAAAGAAAACCGAAAGATCGAAAGTGAACAAACTTAAACAGACTCCAATCGTGAAAAATAAGCTGATGGCAGTAACACCTGACAATAGAAAATGAAATGCCGAGCATGATGAAAAACTTAGAGAGATCATACATGAGGAGTTACATAGTTTGCTCGATAAAAAGGCAAACGAAATGTCGATAGCAACAATGTCACAAAACGTTCGGGTTGCAAAAAATGAGAAGAAAAAGGTGGCAAACATAATCGAAATGCTGACGTAAAAAAAAAATGCTCTGGTTGCGAAAAATAAGAAGACGACCAAATGAAAAGCCCTCGAAGAACTGCCAGTTTAAAAAAAAAATAATAAAAAGAAAATTTAAAAAAACGAAAACGAGTGATGCGGTTCAGAATCGAGACAAACGATATATATTGAACAAAATTCAACGAGCAATCGACGAAGGTAAAGGAGAAGAATATGGAGGATGAATCATCATGAAAGCATTCCAATTCAATCCCATAGAATGGGAGAGTGCGATCAAAGGCATTTTTAAAACTTTTGACGTGGTTCCCTCGTTCAAGAAAGTCGATTCGAAATTGTTCATGGAACCGGTGAAGAAAAAAGTATTGGAATTGTTTCATGAACACATGGACATGGGACTAAAAATTAAGATGATACTCCATTGCATGATGAATAAAATTGATGTGAACTCCGGCTAGAGCAACGTGAGAGATGCATATTTCAGATCTGGCATCCAACCCATATTTCGAGGTTCAGATTTATCAGATGTTTTCAAAACGATGAAAGACAAGATGTTGACGTCTCTCACGAATTATTAACATAGAGGTAGTAATTAGATGTTCGAATAGGTGTTGAATCTCGAAATTCACATGACCAAAAACGATTTGTTGAAAGCGTCTTCCTACGTGGAATTACCGAATTTCTAAGCTAAAAAAAATGCTGTGGTCAATGTGAGAAATAAAGATGATCAGTGTTTTAAATGGGCAGTCACCTCCGCTTTATACCCTGTCAAAATCCATCCCGAGAGAGTTTCTCATTACGAGGTGGCTTGTAAAAATCTTGATTGCACCGGAGTGACTTTTCCAACATTGTTAAAAGACATTGGATGTTTCGAGGCACAAAATCCCACTGTAGCGGTAAACATCTTGGGATATGATGAGGAAAAACGAACGATCTATCCTCTCAGACAGACTTTGTATCTCGGAATGAGAAAAGACGATTATTTTATTACTGATTTCGAATGGTGACAATCGTCATTATTGTTGGGTTACAAATCCGAGCCGATTACTGTCGACACAGAGTAATAAACATAAAAGTATGATATATTTATGTTGCAACTGCATGAACACAGCGAAAAATCGTTAGCGAAACATCAGGAATATTCCAATGAAAATCAAGGCGTCACCGTCGAAATGCCCAAACCCAACACCGTCGTGAACTCTCACCATCACAATAGAAGGTTAAAAGTACCATTCGTCATGTACGCCGATTTCGAATGCTTCACCCGTGAAAATGAGTTCCTGCTAACCCCAAGTTTTGTCGAAAGATATCAAAAACACATGCCTTCGGCTATTGCATTTACGTGAAATGCACTTTCGACTCGCAACATGACATGGGTCCCTTCACCTACATGAAACAGTGCAAAGATGACGACGTGGCTCAAAAGTTCGTGGAAGAGTCGAAAATTCAAATTTTGTACGACAAATTCAAAACTACGGCGAAAATGATCATCACGCAAGAGCAGCAGGACGAAAATAACAGAGCCACCGAATGTCACATATGCAGACAATCGTTTGACGAGAATTCGTAGGAAAATAAGAAGGTCAGAGACCACGATCATTACACAGGTCTGTATCGTGGTCTGGCCCACAGCAAGTGTAATTTAAGATATCAAGACGCCGCTTTCTATCCGGTGATATTTCACAATCTCTCGGGTTATGACAGTCATCTGTTCGTGAAAAATCTCGGCACCTCCCACGAAGAATTAAACCGCATCACGAACAGCGAAGAAAGATAATTTCCTTCACAAAATGGAAGCTCATGGAGAAGAAAAGAGTAATCGATGGAGAGATGTTGAAAGAAAAAACAAAATTCATTCGTAGAGCCATACGTTTCATCGACAGTTTTAAATTCATGTCGACCGCTCTGGAAAAATTAGTCGATAACATGAGCAAGGATAAATTTAAAATCATGAATGTGAAAATGCAATGAAAATCAAGGTGTCGCCGTCGAAATGCTCAAACCTAACACCATTGTGAAGTTTGAAAATCACAATAGAAGGTTAAAAGTACCATTCGTCATGTATGCCGATTTCGAATGTTTCACCGCGAAAATGAGTTCCTGTCAACCCAACGCTCTTCAAAGTTACATCGAAAGATATCAAAAACACATACCTTCGGGCTATTGCATTTATGTGAAATGCGCTTTCGACTCGCAACATGACATGGGTCCCTTCACCTACACAAAACAGTATGAAGACGACGACGTGGCTCAAAGGTTCGTGGAAGAGTTAGAATCGAAAATTCAAATGTTATACGATAAATTTAAAACTCCGGCAAAAATGATAATCACGCGAGAGCAGCAGGACGAAAATAACAGAGCCACCGAATGTCACATATGCAGACAATCGTTCGACGAGAATTCGAAGAAAAATAAGAAGGTCAGAGACCACGATCATTACACGGGTCTGTATCGCGGTCCGGCTCACAGCAAGTGTAATTTAAAATATCGAGACGCCGTTTTCTATCTGGTGATGTTTCACAATCTCTCGGGTTATGACAGTCATCTGTTCGTGAAAAATCTCGGCACCTCACACGAAGAATTAAATTGCATCATGAACAGCGAAGAAAGATACATTTCCTTCACAAACTGGAAGCTCATGGAGAAGAAAAGAGTAATCGATGGAGAGACGTTGGAAGAAAAAACAAAATCCATTCATAGAGCCATACATTTCATCGACAGTTTTAAATTCATGTTGACCGCTCTGGAAAAACTAGTTAATAACATGAGGGAGGATAAATTTAAAATCACGAGCGAAAACTTTGGAGAATGAGTAGACATCATGTTGAGGAAAGGAGTCTATCCTTATGATTACATGAATGATCTAAAGAGATTCGACGACACCGCGCTACCTTCGAAAGAAGATTTTTATTCGAAATTATACGAATCCGACATTTCCGATGAGGATTACGAACACGTCGAAAACGTGTGGAAATCATTCTATATGAAAACCATGAGAGATTATCATGATCTCTATCTGAAGACCGACGTTCTGCTCCTGGAATATGTGTTCGAAAATTTTCGAGACGTCTGTCATCGAAATTACGATCTGGATCTGGCTTGGTATTTTACCGCACCTGGTCCTGCGTGGGATGCTCTGTTGAAGACCACCGAAGTCCAATTGGAATTATTATCCAACATGGACATGTTGCTCATGTTCGAAAAAGCCACGGGAGGTGGCGTCTCGATGATCTCCCACAGATATTCTGAAGCCAACAATCCCTGTATGATTAAGGTTTCGATTCGAAATGATCGACTAAATACATACAGTATTGGGACGCTAATAATCTGTATGGTTGGGCCATGAGTGATCCTTTACTGATTGGAAATTTCAAATGGAAGAGATGCAAAAATGGAGAGACTATCCTTACATTTTAGAAGTCGATTTGAACTATACGGAAGAGTTACACCACCTACACAGCGATTTTCTACTGGCTCCCGAACGAATGGAACCGGTCGAAGGAGATGACGAAAAACTCATTCCCAATTTATTTAACAAACGTATGTACATCATCTACAGCAAGAATTTGAAACAATACGTCGATCACGGGATGAAATTACCCGACATACAATGCGTCATTCAGTTTGATGGAGAGCCTTGGATGAAAAATACATCGATCTGAACACGAATCTCAGAATTCGATCCAAGAATGATTTTGAAAAAGATTTCTTCAAACTCATGAACAACTGCGTGTATGGTAAATCGATGGAAAACATCAGAAAGAGAACAGACATTCAACTCGTCATGTCTAAGAAAAAAGCTAAAAAAAATTAGTGGCGAAACCCAATTACAGACACCGAACCATATTCAACAAAAATCTAGTGGCTGTTCACATGCAAAAGACGCACCTGAAGTTCGACAAACCCTATTATCTCGGACTGATCATCTTAGATATCAGCAAGCAATTGAAGTACGAGTTTCACTACGATTACGTCAAACAGAAATTCGGCGAGAAAGCCAAACTACTGTTCACCGACATGGACAGTTTGGTTTACGAGATAGAGACGAAAGACGTCTACCGAGATATATCTCCAGACTTGGCCACATGGTTCGACATGAGCAATTATCCCATTGATCACCCGTCCATCATTCATTCGAACGACAACAACAAGGTGTTGGGTAAATTTAGGGACGAGAGCGGTGATAAACAAATCATCGAATTCAAGGGTTTGAGACCCAAACTGTATGCTTATCGCCTAGAGGGCGAAGAGATCAAGAAGTGCAAAGGGGTTAAAGTGTGTGTGGTGAAGAAAAACATCTCTTTCTGAGAGTATAAAGATTGTCGTGTACACCAAAATAGTCAACAAGATTTTGTTGACGGCCGATGACGATAAGAGATTTGTGTTAAATGATAAAATAAGCACTTTGGCACTCAGACATTGGGCTTTGGATATGATTAAGGATGATAGGATTCCAGAAAATCAAGAGGAATTAGACGAATTAAAGATTATGGAAGTCGATAGAGACATCGAGAGATTTAGTTTAAAAAGAAAAAGAAAAAAAGAAAAAATTACATCATTTAGTGAATTATAATAAAATAAATAAAAAAAATATACATTTATGAATAAGAAAATACAGATATCTGTAGAAGGTGTTGTCTTAAGATCTGTCGAATGCTGCGAAGGTCTAAAAAATCAAAGATTTACGAGGGGTGTTTTCCAGAGATGCCTTGCCAAAGAGAAGACCTCAACGACGACAATCAGAATGCAGAATTTTAAATCTGGATGATTTATTGGGCGAAGGCACTCACTGGGTGGCGTGGTTCAAGAACAGGAAAAAGCATTATTATTTCAACAGCTACGGAATCTTGCCGCCAAAAGAAATAAATAACTATTTTGACGAATAGGTGGTTCATTACAACACGGAACGAGTGCAATCACCAGATCAAGTGTTTTGTGGTCACCTGTGTCTCTATGTTCTCTACGAGATGGTCGTAAGAAGATCGGTTTCAAGACATTCTCAATGATTTACATTAGAGAGATATTTTTTTTTTATAATATATATGAAGGTAAAAAATTATTTTTAAAAAAAACTTAATCGAATAGAACAAAAAAATAAAATAAGTGAAAAAATAATTCATTTTTAAAAAACTGCGTTGAAATATATTTTTTAAAACAAAAAACCTCAAAACAACATGTCAGTCGATAAATTTGGTAGGAGTGACAACGAAAGTCGACCCAAAAAGAAGAGGAAGACGCTCAAAGTTGGCGATGGTTATGATGTTGCCAACTTGTACGAACGTTACGTTCGGAGATATGAACCTTTGAAGATGAACTATAACAAGCTGTACAATCTTCCCGAGCTGGTAGATCTCGGAGATGCAGTGACTAAAAAATACGTCGATAGGGGGAATGCAGATTTCGAATGAATCATGCTAGATAACTACGTGGATAAAGCCATGACTGATGATCTCGATCTAAAATCCAAATGTTTGGTGAATGTTGTGAATCCCATAGATTCCACCAATGCAGTGACCAAGAAATACGTGGACGACTCTCACGCACGATTCAGCGAACACCTGAGAGGTAGATACGTTCAGAAAATGATGCAATCGGAATTGAACGCCAATTCTAACAAGATAACGAACTTGGACACTCCCACGAATCCCAAGTACGTGGTGACCAAACACTATGTAGGCCTGGAACAGAGAAAGTCTGGTAGATGAGAAATGAAATCGGATCTGATTGCGGAATTCAACAAGATATTGAATCTGTCGAAGATCGACGATGCGGACAAGGATTCCACCATGGTCAACAAGGGCTACATGGATTCAGCTGTGATATGATCTCAAGAATACATAGAATCGCAAGTAAACAATCTCTACCTGATCAAACAATTCAGCGGAGCCATGGAGGGCAGCATCAACATGAATGGTCAGAATTTATTCGGTCTCGATCACGATCCCAAATTCAATTCCAGTGCAGTCAGCAGGCAGTACATGGATGACAGCTCGGTCTGGAGAAAAGGCGACATCATGGAAGGTAAACAAGACATGGGTGGACATGCGCTCACGAATCTGCCAGATCCCATGCACATGTCGAACGCCTGCACCCTGATTTCGGTGGTGGAGAAGGTCAAACACGCTAGGCAATTGATCACCATGTGGGCTGAGGAGAGCGGCACATTAGAGGAGGGAAAAGCCGAATAGTCTTTCGGAAACGGAGGTAGCGGATCGCAACACGGTCAGGTGGGATATCCCATGCCATTGGGAGGTGAAATCATTCGAATGGGTCTGGCTTCCATGGATTTGAATAACAGAGCGGTCATCAATCTCGTGGCGAATGGAGTAGAGAGCGTTAGGAGATACAGCATTGAAAAAACTTAGAATCAACACTCGAACATCAGCATGTTCGTTTTTTCTCGGCACATTCTTGTCGAACTGCATCTTGATCTGAATGTCTAAGATGCTACTCTTGAGTCGTTCGCTCTGTTTACTGACATTGAATACGAATATGGGATACATCGACTTGTATTCGCGGGGAGATATATTAGGGTTGCTCATCAATTCGTCCAGACCGTGATACTTCTTTCTAAAATCTGTGGCGTCACCATACAGTCTGGAAAATCGTTCTTGTCAAACGATGCATTGTAAGTGATTGCTGGATATCTCGTGGTGTTCAGAAACACTTGTATGTTTCTCAAATTGCAGTGATCGAACAGCGAGGCATTCTTTTCTTGAGACCCACCTCTGTCGGTCTGAAACGTGACCACGATGAAACACGGTCTCTCGGAAGCAGATTTCACGGTCAATCTCCAATTGAAGTGATTCATGGAGGATGGAATGCTAGCCATGTCGCATTGTCTCATTCTAAATCCCACGGGTAATTTACTCTTGAATTCTATGATCTTGTAGAGACGCATTTTTTCCACGGTCAAAGGCTGCATGTGCAGAACGAACCACAATATCTTGTGTAGAGTTAACTTAGCCATGGTGGTTGTGGAGAGTCTCACTATCGCGTTGTCGTCTCCCTTTCAAATCAACATCAGATTGTGTTTGAATCCGTACATGATCTTGTTGTAATCGTCTGCAAATCCTAGATGTGTTTCAAAGGTATCCTGAATGAAAACGTTCCTTTGGGTTTGGATGTCTTGATGACATAGTCGAATATCACGATGGCGCCGGCACTAGCGAGGCCGATGGTGTCTTTCACCCACAACTGATTAAGTCCCCGGGATTTCAAAAAATCATCCGGATGCGTCAAGAGTCTGAACATCGTGGTTGCCTGACCAGGATGAAACACGGATTCTATCACTTGTCCAGATAGCAAGTATTTTATATTACTGAATAGATGCATGATGCCATTATTGGCTAGAGCTACCGTGTCATCGTCGGCATATTCCATCACATCTTCCTTGGTGAGACATCCCTGCACCAATATGTAACTCTCGCTAGGATGAACGAATAGATCTTGGGTTTCGACATTGATTCTTATCTCTCCCGCATTGTTCAAACTCGTTCTGGTTATCGGTTCATATTCATGAACCTCGTATTCCTCAATGCTTTCGTCTTTCGGTATGCCTTGTGCAATATCTAGTATATTTACCATTTTTGAAGGTTTTGTTTTTTTGTTTATTAATTCGTTTGCTTTTTTCTAAAAATAGTTTTTAATTATTTTTATTATTATTTTTTTTTCCTTTATATAAATGTGTGTAAACAAGAAAATGTTAAAAGAGAGTAAATATATATTTATTTTTTTTTATTAAAACTTTGTCTTCTGCAATTGTTGTTCATAAAACTTTCCAATGATCTCTTCGCCATCCAAAGCTTTGATTTTGTAAGTCACCGGATCAGTGTGAAATATTCTGATTATCACGAAGATTTCCGTGGTCCATCGAGGAGTGTAACCCTTTTTGAAGTGCTTCTTATAAGCGTAGATTCTCACTCGATTGTCGACCGCAAATTTCGGCGGTCTAGACTCCTTCCTGATCTTAGATCTCTCGGGATATAGATTCGCGTAGACCCGTTTTTCGTTTCGATGATTGCTAGCTTCCACGGGGGTCATCTTGATCGATCTGTGTCGCGTGTTGTTGTAATCTTCGACCAGACTGTTCAGAGCATATATGTATTTCTTGGTCAATTTCACTGTGAAGTACCTGTGCATCTTTACCTTCATCGTTCGATTCCAATGTTCCATGACGCTGGCTTTCTCTTCGTTTTCAATCGAGTAGAGGTTGACCAACCAACAAACGTCCTTGTTGTAGAATTCCTTCCCCTTGTCCACCCACAATTTATTCGATTTTCGAGATGACGAGACAAACACGCTCTTCAGAGCCTCGGAGATGCAAGGTCCTGATTTATTCTTCAAGGCTCTGATCCAACCGTATTTGGAAAACACGTCAATGACCATCAATAGATATTTGACGCCCTCATTGCACCTCGAAAACGATCTCATGTCGACCAAGTCGGTGGACCAAATTCGTCCAGACCTTTCACGAACACCCTTCTCTTTCGAAATTTATGCACGATGGGCTTGTGAACTCCTCGGCCAATTCGCTCATCAATAATTGCTTCTTCTTCTTTTCTGAGATGCTTTTTTTAATGGCCCATCCGAATCGACGTTTCGTACCGATCACTTTGCTGACCAGCGAACGTTCAAACTTCTCTCTCCTGGTCGGATTCGATATGTCTCTCAATTTCGCCAACATGTTTTTATCGCAGATGTTGTTACGAGTCTTGGTGTTGAAATGTCTGTCATAGCACACATCATGATCGTATGTGGCCACGTCCACCCTATTCACGGGTTTGCTCCAAGATTTAGGAGTCAGATCGGCGTTGAGTCTCTTGTTCAATTTCGTTCTGGGTCCCATGAAACTGTGACCTGGCAGATGCATTTCAAAAGGTAGATTATTGATCATTTTATTCACGATGCCTTTGCCTCTCATCGTTTTTTGTTTTTTTTTTTGACAAATTGAGTCTTGATTGAACCACACACCTTGCAAATTCCACGAAGCATCTGTCTCTTGTTTTTAGTTCGTACTTCTTGAGAATTACCCATCTCTGAACTCTCTTACACTTTACGCAATACATTTTTTTTTTGAGGGTTATTTAAATAATTTCGTATTTATTTTTTTTTATATATAAATTTAATACATTTTTTTTTTAAATTCCATTTCTTATTATATATATATATTATTTCAATTGCTGCTCTTGAGTTCTATCAACTTACCGAATTCCTTCCTAGCCTCTTTCCTCCCCCTTTCCACAATAGAATTCTTCATCTCTTCCTTGATGATCTGACGAGTCTTGATTCTCACGGCTTCTTTCATGGCCTCGTATTTCGTTTTCTCACTCAATATCGTGAAGTATTCTCCGTCTGATATCCTACCATCTTTCAACGCCATCGACGCAAATCTTTTCGTGTTTCCTAGACTTCAGATATAATTTCCTACTCAAAAAGTTTCCGACCATGCTAAACAATCTGGTGGCGAGAGCCACTCCTTCTATGGTCAACACGATCGGAAGGCCAGCCACAGTCGACAACAATCCGATGCTGGCCATGTGTAAACCCATGGAAATCGTGATGAGTGTCGTGTCGACCGCATTGACGAATTTCACGAGGAGCGAATACTTCTTCTTGAGAGAATGACAAGAGTCTCTCTCTCGAGTCAGATACAATTGGATTCTACTGATTTGATGGATGCGATACCTCTCTCCTCTTTCTTTTTTTTCTGTCGATGGCACCATTGGCAAAACATTGTTCAGCTTATCATTCTCATCGTCATCTAACGATGGATACAATTTACTTCTGTTCTCATTTTTTGTGTGTGTGTGTGCTTTTTTTTCTAATATTAGATAAAATTTACATGTGTATTTATTTTTATTTTCTATTCTCCCTTATTTATATCAACAAGAAAACTTAGTCATATGCTCCCTTCAACAATAATTTCAAGATGCATCCCCTGTCTTCTAAAGTCAGACTTCCACGTGCCAATTTCATTTCTTCCTAACCGGTTGGCTTGCCTCGCCCACTACAGAAAAATAATCTCCTCCAAAACTTGATCACGTCATCGATTTGATGCTTTCGAATGCCGGTTCGAAATACTTGACAACCATATCTCCCCTTTCCATCGTCAGGCACAAATGATCCTCGTGATCAAAGTCTAGATGATCCCGACACCCGATGCATCATTCTAACAAGAGGCGACCTAGTTGTTCGTTCACGCAGAATGCGTAGGCTCTCATCAGCATGTTTATAAGAAACTTCGCCCTCATAATCTGGGAATCGTTCATGATTTACGTATATTTTATTATTTATTTGATTCGATATTTATTTTTTAATAACTATTTATTTATATATTTTTTTTCTCTTATATATATGTCAACCACTTTTTATTTCCTCTTGTGAATCTCGTGATTCTATTACAATGTACCTCAAAACTCATAACGATTTTTATTTTTCGTCTCTTCCCCCTCCACTCTTCGCCGTTTTTTCGTCCGTGATCGATCGCACCACCGTCTAGACCGTGATTACAAACCTGGAGAGAAAATTTCCCTCCATTCTAATTTTTCGCCATTTCTTAATTTTTATATTTTTGCAGTCCCAGAATCCCCACAAGTTGGTCATCGCGTTTTAGACGTTTTGATCGATCGTTGGTGAACGTTGGGGAAAAATTTTAGGATCGATTTTCCTGTCCTAGAATCCACAATCGTTTTTCCGACTGGATCGCACCAACCGCCGTCTAGAACCCGATTGCCAACGTCAGTGTCCTAGAAACCGCAAACGCATTTTGATGCTGTCCAATAAACCGCAAAGCGTTTGCCGGCGTTCGCCAACGATCGATCGAATGTCTAACCCACAATGGTGAACGTTGAGAAGATTTTAGGTCGATTTCTTCGATTTTCGTAGATTTTTCCTTCCGCGCGAATTCTGCTGAATTCGCACTCGTTCGCCAACGGCTGTTTGAACCGTCTAGGACACGATAAGCTACTTGTGCGGATTCTGGGACAAAATGTATAAAAAATGTTTGTACATTTTAACACTGAACCCTATGGGTACATGTACGTGTACGTGTACATGTACATTTTTTTCGAAAAAAGTGTCCCAGAATCCGCACTTTACACCTACTGATATGGTTTTGTTAAACGTTTTGTAAAAATTGAAAAACCAATAATTAAAACCTAACAATTGATATCCTGTGCGTCGGTAAGGGGTTAAACAAAATATATGGGTTGCATTCTTTTTTGGAATTGAAATTCACGTAAAAGTGAACAGAGCTAGTTGAAGGGGGATCAACAAGTTCATGTATTTACTTCATATATCCGGCATTTGAAGTTGAGATTTTAAGTTCAAATCGTAAATCGGTTTGTAATTTAAACAACCCTTCACTCGGAACAGCGCGTGCTGCACGTGTGAAAGATCTAGAAAAATGAAGTGGCTTGCTAGTTATTCTGTTGATGAAGCAATTACGAAACCGACGACGTCATTTCAAATATTTCGCGTTGTGACGTCAGACGGTAACGTTATTTGCTACTGGAGCCGTAAACATAAAAGAAACTACGCCAGCTCTCATCCAATCAGAGGGCGAGGATTTTACTATTATTGGAACATTGTTAAATATTTTAGGTCTGTGTGACTAAAAATGTGACGTTACATAATAACTACTGTTCATTTGTCGTTATCGAAAATATTATCGCGGTATCTGTCGCAGGTTTTGAGCTTGGGCTGTCACAAATTGGAAGGAGCTATCCTCTGGTGGTATTTACTTCAGATCTCCAGTTCATGAAGTCGCATTTTCTAAATTTTCAACTTTATATTTGCGAACGTTAGTACCAAAATGTCACTTGATTTAACTTTGTTCTGTAAAAATTAATTTGACGTGTTCCACCCCTCAGTCACCTTGAAAGTCAGTCATTGTTTCCGCCAACGTGGTTAAAATGTGGAGTTGCATAATTTAGACTATCAATTTATCAGTACGAAAAATATTATTTTGGTATCTGCTGCGGTTGTTGGATATGAGACTGTCGCAAAGTATCGAGGGTATGGGAGATAAAGAATATCGTGCTTCTAAAATTACAACATACCGCTGTTCCTTAAAAATCGGACGCACCTTAGTTTTTTTAAACATTGACGCCCGAACACGGCACTACAATGTTTGGAAAAACCAATGAGAATTTCCTTTGATTGCAACTCATTTTTAGATATTGTTTTAATTGAAAAATATATTTCCAAGATTTTTAGAAAGGGTTCTCAACAAATCGGTTAATCTTAAAACCCAAAGAAAAATAACGTATTTTTGACGTTGTTTTCGGTGAAGGTTTTAACCCTTTACCCAACGTAACGGCCAAAACCGCCCAGTGCTATATATTCACAAAAACCGCCAATTAGTTTTCATTATTTTTTCATTTTTTGTCTCAAAAACCTAGGGTATGACCCCTCTTTGGAACGAGCTCGTCGAGCTCGTTCCAATGACTGGGTCATAACCTATGTTTTTGATACAAAAAATGAAAAAAAATAGTTATTCAAGAATTTTGTTTGCATGTGTCGTCTGCTTTTCATGTTAGGTAAAGGGTTAATTTATAACGAAAACACATGCAAACATTAGAGTCATCATAAATGTTCAAGTGTGTGAAGTTTTATATCTATATCTTCAGTAAATACAGAGTCATTGGGTAGACATTGGAGGGGGGGGGGGGGGGCTGCGAATCACATATTTTCGATTCAAATCGAATCTCAAATCCAATCGAACCTCGAATCAAATCAGTGCCGTCTTGTAGATGATCTACTAGAGGAAGGGGCGGTAAAACTGACTTGCTCCGACTTGATGACTCAAGTTTCAACTGATAAAATATTCCAACAACATCATCAAGGCATGCCTTCGGTGAATGCATGCCTTGATGATGTAGGTGGAATATTAATTATCCAGTAAGGATTATAGTTCAAAAACAGGAATGGGTACGAGAGAATTGCCGGTACTAGGAACAGCATACAGCAAGTCGCTTAGGACAGCTTATGGCCGTAATTGTTTGGAAACTTTAAATCTGCTTTCAAGAACAGTAGTGACAAGTGAGACTAGAACTAGGAAAGTTGGTGGCATGGGCGCAGATGCTATTTATATGAATATAGCAGAAACTACACTCAGTATTTATTTTCGGCATTATTTATGTACATTTTCCATCTTAACTATATGTTTTGTGAGTTGATGTAGACTGATACCAGGCTGATACCAAGCTACATTCCTATGAAAAGATTTGACGAGAAACGATTTCGAATCGAACCGGATAGCAACTTAGCAACTTAAGATTCAAAATCTCGAAGCTTCGCGGTTCCTACCTAAAACTGTATGTTGTTTGTTGTAAGGGGTGGGGGAGGGGGGTTCTAAAGTTTCAAATTGAGGCGCGATGGCTCAGTGGCATTGAACTGAAAGGTCCACGGTTCGATCCCCGCCAGGGGTAACTGCATTGTGTCCTTGGGCAAGGCATTTCATTCCGATTGCCATCCTCGGGGCACGGTGACGCTGTGTACTAAGGCGTACTGCACATCGATGGTACACTTGTCTTCAACCAATGCTGACCCTGTTTATGTGGAGTTAGTACGTTGGGGAGTCTGACAGTAGCTCGCTGCCGTTGCTCGGTTGTTCTCTCCGGGTACTCCGGCTTCCTCCACCCGTAAAACTGTCCGACACGAGGTGACCCTGGCTGTCGAAAGTGGCGTTAAATGCCAATAAGTAATAAAATTAAAGTATACAGTACCCGTCCTTCATTTCACATTTGCACCAATAAAAGTAAATAAATTAGGCCACACAAAATAAATTAAATGATTCTCAGGCAATTGTTTTTCAAATCAGTGAGGGAGGGAAGGTTTTATTTTTAATTTTTATTTTCCTTTTGCAAAAAGTGAGCAAACATGGAGAGGATTTTCGATGTCTTTTTACACACAGAAATATAGAAAATGGATATTTATACAAATAAATTCATTTTCAATTTGAAAAATAAAACATTCCTCTAAAAACAAACTGTAGGCATTGCAATTCAAAGGCTTCATATTCTTTCGATGCTCTTCATATTACCTTTGAAGTAAAAGTATTTAATCTATGGGGATTTGCCTTGTTACTATTTATCAATTTATGGGAGAGTTCCAGGCACTTTCCGATAAATTGTAACAAGGCAAACACACTGGAGACGCAACTAAATAAATATGCATCAATCAAAAAATGTAAAAAGCTTCTGGTCTCCCTGAGTTTGTATTAATACTGGAAGACACTGAAAGGCAATAAAAATGTCCAATGAGGGGGTTCAAATTCAATGAGGTATTGCCTGAGAATGAAAACAGTTTTTTTTTGGCCGTATATTTAAACTAAATTTCAAAACTTCACAACCTTCATGTGACCTAAAACGTCAAAAAATGGCGATAAATCAGAAAACTAAAAAATATTGTGTTTCTAAAATTATGAGTGCTTTAGAAAATAGACGCATTTTATTTTTGTAGACGTTGACGTCCAATGACATTAGTGCACAGTTCGGCTTAACAGTTGGTAATTTATCAGGATGTGAACACACATTCAGATAGAGGTTTTATTGGAGATAATAATCCCACCTGCGGCAACCGCGTTGTGTCCTTGGGCAAGACACTTCATCTCCATTGCCCGTGGGGGCACGATGACGCCGTGTACTAAGGCGTACTGCACGTCGATGGTACGCATGTCTTCAACCAATCTAACCCTGCCTGTGCTGCAGTGCAGAGTTACGATGTTGGTGAGCTGCCAGCTGCTCGTCGTTGCTCGGTGGTTCTCTCTGGGTACTCCGGCTTCCTCCACCCGTAAAACTGTCACGGTCATGGTTAGCCATTGTGCATAAATATGTGACCTTAAACATCAATAAATCAATAAATAAATATTGGAGATAATATTCCCCATGTTTTGAAATGATGAACGTAAAATGAGGTTCAAATAAAAGATAGAGAAAAACGAAACATTTCCATTGCTCACTCGCTCGAAATTCTAAAAACCTCAAAAATGCTTTTTATATGAAGGTGTGGTGAAACAGTTCACGATGTTTCATAACCGTGAGTGGAGAAAGGGCACCCTAAATCTAATGATGGCAAAAAAAAGAATAAAAAGGCAAACAATCACTGGATTGCCGAACTCAAGTTTTGTAAAGGTATCCATTTTCTAATCCACAATGGTCGACAAAGGCGAACCGAGAAGTCGACAAAATGCAGCGGTATTTTAACCCTTTACCCAACGAATCGGCCGCATCCGCCCGCGTAATATGCAAATTAAGTAGTTGAAAAAATATTATTTTTCAAAAACTTTCAACAAAACCATATCAGGTGACCCCTCGTTGGAACGAGCTCGTCGAGCTCATTCCAACGAGGGGTCACATGATATGGTTTTGTTGAAATTTTTTGAAAAATTAAAAAAAATAATATTTAAAATAATAAATTTTGATATAATCTGCGTTGGGTAAAGGGTTAACAACCGCATCACTTCGTCAAAAAATATCCTTTTTTTTCTATTGAGTGTGATATGTTCGCATTTATTGTTCGTCGCAGTTTTATGTAATTTTACATGGTGGTCAGGGATAGCAAAACATTACTATGTCCAGCCTAACTACTCTTTAGCCTTGTTTTTATTGCTGTAATCCTACGGTTCTTTACCTATTATATATTTAAGCTGGTGAGAGCTTTCTTTAAACGTTACAATAAATATCTGATTCGATGCCAAACCGTCCGAAATTCATGCTATGTTACTGCGTATTTTGTTAGAGAAAAGAAAAGCCAAAACTAGATGAAAATTTCGAAAAGCACAAAATTCCAAATTGCACTATTATCTGAAAACAGCATTACATTTAAAGGAATCATTGAATAAATTGTCAACTCTTTACTTAACGTTGCAGATATAACCGGCCAGTTCTTTTCACAAAAACCGTCATTTAAATTTCATTATTTTTAAAACGTTTTCCTCAAAGACATAGCTTATGACTCTTCATTGGAACGAGCTCAACAAGAGCATAAGAAAAGTTTTTGAGACGAAAAGGAAAATGTTTAGTTATTCAAAACTTTTTTTTTTTTTTTGTAAATGCTGTTTGATACTGTGTTAGGCGAAAAAAAAGTAAATCGTTTAGTTCAAGTTTTATGCAAAAGAAAAATAGGATCTGTCGGCCGGGAATTTTTATTCATTTATTTTAATATTTTATTTTCTCTTTCAGTCGCCTAATTCACTACCCAAAGTAGTGGTCAAAGCTGGAGTCAACACTATAAAGCTTTTACAATTGTATTTTCTTGGATTGTATTTTCTGCCTATTAATATAAATGACTAAAATGAATGATTAGCACCTTAAACGTATCTGGCAATTTGCCAGTTGGCAAATTGCCAAATCTTTGAAAATGCTAATGGTTAATTTCACCCCATTTAAAGTCATAACTAGAAAATACAATTCTAAAATATACAATTGTAAAAGTTTTATAGTACTGGCCCCAGCTGGCCGTTGCTATCTACAAAAAAAAAGCACCAATAATTTTTTTTATTTTTTGTCTCAAAAACATAGCTTATGACTACTCATTGGAACGAACTCATTGACCTCGTTCCAATGATGTATTATAAGTTATGTTGTTTTTTGGGGGCAAAAATGAATTTTTTTAGTTACTCAAGTTTTCTTTTCAAGTTTCGTTTGCTATTCCGATTATTTATTATTTATTTTTATTGGTGTTTAAGGTCACATATTTCTGCACAATGACTAACCTTGACCGTTGCTATTCGGCTTAGGTAGAGGTTTAAAATGTAGGGCTATATTCGCAGTGTACATATATTTGAAGCCTTAAGTATCTTCGTGGTATATATAGTTTTGAATGGATATAATTTTTTGTAAAAGGCTCGTACTTAGTTTAGGCTTGGGCATGAAAATTGAGATCGGCTGGGAAACCTGAACCACTTTATTTTTTCAACGGCTCAAGGTAAAGGGTTAACCAGGTATCACACTACATTCCTAAATAATGACAGGACGACGTTAAATGTCAGAAGTAAATGATCTAGTCTTTTCCCAACCAAGAATTTCAGATCTCTTGTGATAACTCTTCATTAATACATTGTTGTTCAGATAGGCTCTGTAATTCATTACAAGTCTGATCCGGAAGACGTCGGATTTCATGTTATTTCATTTATTTCTCGTGCGGTTTCAACTCAGAGATAGGTCTTCTAATTAACAATAAAAGAGTTGTTCACAAACATCAAGACTACCACAAATAAACCTTGGGAGACAACCTCGTAAAACACACGCGCGAATGCTCATATACCAAAGCATTCCTTCACAAACACAGAGAGAGATGAAGAGAGAGAAAGAGAGAGAGAAGGTGATAGAGAGGAAGAAGAGAAGACAAAAACCCACGCACGAATGCTCACATACCAAAGGTCACCTTCACAAATACAGAGAGAGGGAGAGAGAGAGAGAAGGGTGGAGGGGGAGAAAGAGAGATACGGGTAATAGAGAGGGAGAAAAGAAGAGAAAAGGTAAAGGGAAACAGGGAGGGTACAGACAAGGAGGATAGAGAGGGGGAGGGGAGATAGAATAGAACACAAGAGATGCAGAAAGGGAGAGAAGAGAAGAGAGAGATTGAGATAGAGATTTATCAAACGGAACAAGATATACCATTGCCACCTTCCTGGTCCCAACGAAAAACCGTTACGAGTTTGAGACGCTGGAAGAAATACGTTTCGTTCTGTGCCCGGGTTCAGTGAATGGTACCCTATCTCCACCCATATACATGCATACCTAACAATAGGACCCATGAAAAAATGTCAGAATCGATAGATCAAGATTCCACTGTTGAACACACTTGTACAAAGAAAACATACCATGGTGTACTTGCCTTCAGCCAATGCTAACCATGCCTGTGCGGAGTAAAGACGCTGTGGAGTCTGACAGTTGCTCGTCGTTGTTTGGTGGTTCTCTTCTGGAACTCAGGCTTCCTTCGCCCGTCAAACTGTCCGATTCGCCTTGACCCTGGCTGTTGAGAGCGCCATTAAAGCCTTAATATAAAAAATAAAACCAATTGCAAATAATTTTTTTTGTCCGTTGATTTTCATCGACTGTTTCTGTCATTAGGGTGGCGCCAGTGTTAACTTAATTACAACGGATTTTTTCTGGCATTTGAAGGGCTGCATAATGCGTCTTAAATGGAGACTTTATGATTCTTTAAGAATCCGGGTCAGTATGTGTATACTGTGCTCTTCCAGTAAAATGATTCAAAGCGTGTTCATTTCTGGATTAACATTTCTTTGATTTTCTATTTCTTCATTTAGTGTGACATGTAACCAATGGTGAATGTGCTCGAAAAAATTGAAGCTGCAAGAGCTATGTATCTGCCCGAAACCTCTTGTACTGGGCAGAACCCAGCCAAAACGTGGCGGGTGAGGTATGAAAGTTAATTTGTGTACGGTACATCCTCAGTTAATGTCCAGGAGCCAATACTATAAAACTTTTACAATTGTATTTTCTAGAATTGTATATTCTGCCTATTGATATAACTGACTAAAATGAATAATTAACATTTTAAAGGATATGGCAGTTTGCCAACTGGCAAATTGCCACATCTTCGAATATGCTGATGGTTCATTTCAACCCATTTAAAGTCATAACTAGAAAATACAGTTTTAGAAAATACAATTGTAAAAATTTTATTGTATTGGCCCTGCAGGTTTGGAGACTGAGTTAGTCTTTCTTATGATACAACCTCATGCTGAAGGACCAAAAATTTTCAATCAGTATTCCTCACCTTGAAAAATTTGAAGTTGGAACTCGAGTGGCCATATTTCAGGCCCAGGAGCATGATACGTCATAATTTCATAAAATAAGATAGATACGGTGTGAATATGTGGGGTAGACCAATGAATATTTTCAACGTGCAGCCTTCGGGCTGCACGTTGAAAATATTAATTGGTCTACCCCCAAATAATGAATATGTACTCTTCCAATTGCTGCCATTGAACTGACATGGGAGCTACCACCAGTGTTCACAAGGTTAATGTTCTCTGATGTGATACCAGTGTTAGTCTTTTAGCATTATTGTCATCAACATATGATTGTCAATTCATAAAATCTCGACACCTTTTCACGCCTGGTCTGTTTTGGCCTCGGCCTTTGTCCAAACATTTGTCTCAGTTCCTCGATAAATGTGGTCATCCAACATTTTTCCTAAGAGTAGCGGACGCACCTTCCAGCTTCTGCCTCCAGGACCTCGATCATATCATGTCAGTTAGTTTTACTCACAAGAAAGTTGGTGTATCCAGAATGAACACAATGGTTGGAATGCTTACTTTACTGTTCGTCCCCACTGAATCCAAAATTGGGGGTTACTAAAAACTCTCGACAAGGGATCACTAAAAACCATCAATAGGGGTCACTAACACCCCCACGTTTCAGACTCTGCGGGTAATCTTTCAATTTTGAGGGACACATATCAAATGTATCAAGTTTATTTTTATGTCAGCACGTTGGTAAAGAAATCAAAGCGAGATTGTACAGGACTGCCCTTCACTGGCCATTCTCATTCTGGACTTCATTGTTGTGTGTAGATGTGGGAAAGGGTAACAAAATTTTCTAATGCATGGTGGATAGACGAAAAGTAGCCCGTTAACCCCTTTTGCACCATTACGGTTTACTGGTGGACTGGACGCTGGTCCTTAGGCGACTATCAGCATATTGTACTCTTGGTTTTACTGGATGGGGTGAGGCGTGCGTAAAGCTGCTATGCTAGCTACATTTTTATTATTTTGGCCTTCCTCTTTGGGCACGTGGACTGAAATTATGAAAGAAATAATAAATATACTTACGGCCAGAACTGCACATAATAAGACTCGCACATGAGTTAACCCTTTTCCTAACGAATTGGTCGCAGCCGCCCGCGTAATTCACAAATTAAGCAGTTCAAAAAAAAACATTAAAGACATTTCAACAAAACCTTATCCGACGATCCCTCATTAGAACGAGCTCATCGAACTTGTTCCAATGAGGTGTCACACGATGTGGTTTTGTTGAATTTGTTTGAAATTTTTTTTGAAAACTAAACTCCAAATAAATTTTGATATCGTCTGCGTTTGGTAAAGGGTTGAAACGTACCCCTTTTTGCAAAAACAAACACTTGAAATAAATTGTTAGAATACAAATACGCTCTAAATTTGAAAAAACGCAACGAAATTACTTCATGTTGCTTAGAGTGTTCTTTTTTCCGATAAATCATTCACCCATTTCTGCAACCATTGGTACTCGGCACAAGCTGAGAAGTCAAAACATGATGTTTGAAAACATTTTGGTTTGATTCTGTACACATTTAAATAAATCTTGTTATCAAATACCCTATTCATTGATTACTCGGCTTGTGCCCAGTATTTGTGGCGAAGCACTTGATCTGACATCGCCTCACCAAGGCAAGCGACAACGCTAACGTTTCAGTGGGATTCTGAAGTGTTGGCTGTGTGGATAATGTGGACCGCAATCGCAGACCATTCGAAATGTTCTCTTCGCTTTACAGATCAAAGTAAAGTTAAATTTAGAGGTTACTACTTACTTAATTTCACATCGGCCGTGTTATCAGCCAAAAGATATAGAGGTTATTACCATTATTTGGATGTACAAAATATGTTTCCGAGTCGAGATCCGGGTTCTAAGGGCAGATCACGACGAGTCGAAGACGAGTCGTCATCTACCATTAGAACCCGGAGCGAGACTCGGATATATATTTTGTACATCCACATAATGGTAATAGTCATTTTATCTTACAGTATATTGGAGATAAGTCAAGAATGTAGACGAATATATAACGAACTATTTATTCGTACGGATGAACAAAAAGAAATAAAATGGAACTCACGCGAATGGAACGTGCTGTATCAGGGGGTCGGATACACGACAGTTGAGGAGTTAATACAGACAAAATACGTGTTAAGTGTAAGATAAAACTTCATATCAGCCTGAGACCGAAGGTCTTAGGCTGATATGAAGTTAACGAGGGTTGGTTGGTATGTCGGCCGTTAGGGAACAAACCAAGTAATAGCCTCTTTATTCATTAAACCAAAACAAATAATTACAAAATGCCCTCAGATCAGTTACAGATTTCTGACAGCGTTATTGCTTCTCATTGTTTTTACAAAGTCCTAAGTTTCCTCTTCTCCTAGTTCAGCTATTTGAACGTCCCTGCTTCCCCAATGGGGATGCCACGACGTTCGGGTAGCCGAGCGATCTCTTCCTTCATTTCGAAGAATTCCCGCTTTTAACCTTTTACCAAACATGAAAAGCAGACGACACTTGCAAACAAAATGCTTGAATAACTAATATTTTTTTCATCTTTTGTCTCAAAAACATAGGTTATGACCCCTCTTTGGAACGAGCTCGTTCCAAAGAGGGGTCATAACCTATGCTTTTGGAACAAAACATTTTTGTGAATAGCGCTGGTCGTTTTTTTTTTTGGCCGTTACGTTAGGTAAAGGGTTAACTCTGAATCTCAGATTGAGTTAAATTTACTTTACATCTCTCTTCTTTCTTCTCTTCACCTAATCTTTATTTATTGCCATCATTAATTCTTAATCATTCAAAAACTCCGCTTCAAACCATTTCCTTGTGATTCGTAACGCCAATTCGCATTGTTGCTTTCGACTAATAACGGTGTGCGATTTCGACGAAAACAAATTGGTAGCATCGAGTAACGGATCAAGGGAAATAATTCTAGCTTGGTTCATATCGGCCTAGATCGGCGCCATATCAGTCGAGTTTGGGGTTTCCTAGTTTGATAAGTGCAATTGTGGGAGAGAAAACATATATAAATACGTTATAAATAGTTCATTATTCATAAACCAAACACGTCATGGATACTTCTGTTACTGAAACTTCTTCCTTCTTCAGCAGAACTGGACGATATTTAATAATTACCAGTTGTGGCAATATTCGCTGTTGACAAATTAATTCAAGAGTCGCTGTTTATCGCGCGTCTATGTTTTTTAAATCGACAGGTTTGTTCACCGACCTGCAACTATATACCTAAATGGTATTCGGGGGCGCGCATGGCATTAGAAGATCCTCCCTGCCTACGGGACACAACGAGGGTGCAGTTCGGGGGAGAGGCTGAAACCAGCAATCCGAGTTGGAGTTTTTACTATATTTCACTAGCGCTTAAGGGGCGCGTGAATTACAGGACGAAATCCAACAAAGGTCGTTAATTCCTACCCCCCCCCCCCCTCCCCATCCCCGCACTTTACCCGAGCTGTGTTCTATGTGTACCACGATTAACATCGAATTAAGTGAATGAGGCTAACATTTGTAAAGAAAAATATCACCTTCGGCGGTCTGATCACATTCTTGATTGCTATGGTGGAACCATTTTGCGTCAAAGCATTTCATTCACGTCAAAACGTCATTTTGATAGGCAACGCAATGGGACCAATCTGACATGATGTTCTTACGCGTAGGCCGGATTCCACGCGTGGTGTACGTAGCGCATTTATCAATGTCGGTATTCAATCGGGTAACGTTGAATAAACATGCCAATCGTGGTACAATATCTCCTTCTTGTCGACTGCTAAATTTTCCTTTTCGCATCAACCCAAACAAAATTTAGACCCAACAGGATGCTGGTTTGTCTGTATGGGCGATTGTGTTGAAAAAGTTTATTTCGGTTAGGTAAAAAAGACAATATTACAACTGATTCGGCAGGGTCTGTTGGCACTCATGAGTGACAAGTGTCATGAACCCAAATCTCCTTTAACCCTTAAGGGCCTAGAGATGCTTACATATTTTGGCTACACTTTAACAGTCTACATCCTGTGTCTTTGCTGCTCTTTTTGGCAAGTCTTGGCTGCCTATATAGGCAGCCAAGACATGCCTAAAACACCACCAAGGTACTTAGAATGTAACTTGTGAGTTAACCCAAAGACTGCATTCAGGTGCACCTGCTATGTTGCAAACAATGTGATCAAAGTCGGAATTTGGCCCTTAATGGTTAATATGTTTTTGGTGTAACAAATTCGTATAAAATTCTAAACTCAGAGTCATTACTTGTAGTAGGTTTAATTAGAATTTTCAAAATTATCAAACCTTTCGTTTTATTCATCAAAAACGCAAATGTATGAGATCAAAATGCAATTTAGCCCTCTGCACTCTCCGTGTGAACCTCTGGAAGCGAAGCAACGCTTGTTTACTGTGGTAACCGAGCGCTGTGTTACCGGTAAAATAAGATCCGGTAACCAATGTCTCGGATATAAATCCTCTAAAATGGGCAACTTGGGTACAAACGATTGGCTGGACTTGACTTTATATCCATGTTGCGGTCACAATTAGCCATTGTGTAGAAATATGTGACCTTAACCCTTTACCCAACGTAACGGAAAAACCAGCCAGCGCTATTTACAAAAATCGCCAATTAATTTTCATTATTTTTTTCATTTTTTGTCTCAAAAACATACGTTATGACCCCTCTTTGGAACGAGCTCGTCGAACTCGTTCCAATGAGGGGTCATAACCAATGTTTTTGAGACAAAAAATGAACAAAAAAATTAGTTATTCAAGACTTTTTTTTGCAAGTGTCGTCTGCTTTTCATGTTAGGTAAGGGTTAAACACCAATAGATAAATAAATAACCCTCAGCACACTGATGTTGAACAATTAAGCATTCAAACCGTAATTTTTCCCGTAATGCATCGAGGAATTTAACCACTTCGGACTCTGTCAAACAAGTTCAATTGGATACATTTCTATGTGCATTTTGGGAAAAAATTGCTGCTTGAAATTTCGTTATTTTGAAATCAGTGTGCAGGGTGTTAATATTATTGATTAAGCATATTTCGAAAAGCCTTAAAGCCACTGCCATGGATGGCTTCTAGCAGTTCTAATCAAAGGTCTCATTTCAGCATACCCAGATGCAAATCTTGTCATTACTTGAAATACTTCAATGTCAGAAAACATTCAAGCAGAATTTTACAAACTGAGCACACAGAACAGTCGCCGTGGAATGGTCGTAATCCACGCGTGGGCATTGATGTCCATACATGCGTTTACCACGTTATAAAAATCATCATCAGCAAAATTTTAATTAATGAAGCACCGGGTTGTACCCGGTGCTTCATTAATTAAATTTTTGATGATTATTCCAATAATTAGTGTTTGAAATCTAATATTATTGCGTCCGGGGAAATATTGCCACCTGTGGAAAGTGACCAGTCCGCGGCGACCATACTGTAAATCCCCCTCACACCAGATCCCTGTCTCTTTTGCAAAGCATATATTACGAAACTGAACCACCTGTGCTTTTTGCTTTTATTAGGAATCTGTTTATTAGAATCCAAATAAATGGTAGCGAATATTGACTGGTGAAGCACGTATCAGATGGAACGTAAATGTAATAACTATCTCATCAGCTCCTAAAAAAACACGTAAATGTAATAACTATCTCATCAGCACCTAAAAAACACAAACACCTGTCAACAAATATCAGACTACCCCTCTGACGTAACAATAAGCTTATCAAAGAGAGTAGAAGCAGTTTCAAGCTCTCGTGCGACCACTCTAATTATGTAAGAAATTCGACGCTGTTATGGACTGGAACCAGCCTCGCCCTGAAAAGGTCATTGCTTATGTTTAGATTCACTCCTCTGGAATATTTCAGTTGGCCTTTCCGCCCAACTGATACACTCCGGACGAATGAATCTGAAACATTTCATAAAAATTCATTTTCTGTGAATCAAAGCTAGAAATGTTGATCAATCGAGACTTGATTTGATAGATATTTTTTTTATTCAATCTTATTTGTTTTACAAGGAATGGCGAACAAGTTATGCAACTTATATTAACGCCTCTCCTCGGCCCAATGGCGTAGGTGTGTGAGATGACCTTCATAGTGGCAACTTCGCGGCCTAGCGTTTCTCGAATACTACGAAGGGATCTTTAGCATGCACGGGGTGTGTATCTCTCCGCACAGAGGACAGCCATTTTACATCCCCACCCGACAGGACGGTACGCTGTGACAGCATCAACCCCACAATTGATGCTGACAGAGAGTTCGGACCCCTCGAGAACTTTCCCCGCCCGGGGATCGATCCCGGGACCTCTGGCACGAGAGACCAGCGCACTTATCCACTCGGTCACCACTCCGTTGATAGATATTTTGATGACATTACAATCAGAAATGAAGACTCATTACATCAGTAGTGTTGTAATTACGCCGAGTAGTTCCACAAATTAAATACTTATTGATTGGAATATCTGTAAATGGGTAGGAAAGAATACATGTATATTTTTGTAATTAAAGGCACATCACATTATACCAACGGTCGTCCTCGCGAAAATTTCCACACAAGTGGGTAAACAAGCAGCCTATAACTGCGTGGAATTCCGAACAGAATTAGACTGGTGGTCTGAGAGCTTGTTATTTCTTTGTATCAATCAAGTTCGCCGATCTAACGAGTCAACAAAGTGAAAGTTCATTTTTCACTTTAATCCAAATTTTTTACCAAATTTAGTGTAAATAACTACCTATCCTAATATGGCATCTTACTTGTTTAGATGATGTTCCATTCTTTCGTTGTCCGTTATCTTTTCTATTTCGACAAAGTGTTAAATTTCATAACATCAGAATCAATCAGTTATTGAGGACAAACTGAATGCGACATTCTCTGACAACTTTCCCAATACCAAATACCAGACAGTTGGTTGTCGAATGTAATGAAACAGTGGAGATATTTTCCTCACAGTCGGTGTATCATCTTCTTCTCTGGCGTAACGCATCGGGGAACTCGACATGCCTCGAAGGTAGAACAAATCTTAATGTTTCTTCCGGTCAAAAGCAGCTGTATTTTTATTCGAGATGATTCAAGACATGATTACATCGAACTGCATGCGAAGAGAGAAAAAACCCCTGAAAACTTACGTATATTCAAATAATGTCAAAATTATGACTGATCGCTTCACAACTTTCATTTAAGAATTGAATGCAATTTTTATAATCTTTATTGGAGTATGAACGTGTGGGAATGGGTACAAATGAAGGGATTCATACAATTTGTACCCATTCCCACACGTTCATACTCCAATAAAGATTATAAAAATTGCATTCAATTCTAATAATTACATTCCGTAACTGTTCAAACTACTTTTTACCAAACAACAAAGCAGAAAGACGAAATAAAACATGTACGAACGAACGAGGCGAAAAACCACCCTCACACAAAAGACAAAGCGCACAACTCTGAGCTGAGCGCCGGTTCCGTCTAAATGATATCCCAAAGGCAAATAAGCTTTAATTTTCACAACTTTAGAAATGGAAACGAGTATTTTAGTAACGGGATTTATGCCACAGTTGGGAAATGTCACCAAAGAAACAGCAGCGGAGTTGATCACTGCGAGAGGCGATAAAAGTTAAAAACCCACCCAAACACCGCCCGAATTACATTCTGTCAACTGCGCTCTACCGTAAATGCGGGTCAAAGTTCGACCAAATGTATTCATTGGAAAATGAATTACATTTGGTCATGATGTTTTCATCCAGCTGACCAATGGCAATTGAGTATTTGGAGCCAAATCGTATAACTACATTAACAATGTAATTATATGCAATTAATAATCTCAATAATTCAATCATGAGGTTGGGGATCGATTTTCAGGGCACGCTAAGCAAATACACAGTTATAAATGTCAACGGCTAATGTTAACATGCATCGTCGTCAAAATGAAGGTGGAATACTGCGTTGAAGACATGACGCATACATAAGTAAGAATTGCCTAATTTATGACAGGACATGTCGTGTGACCACGTGAAAAGTGATTTAGAAGAAATCAAATACAAATCTATTTAAAATATTTTTAAGAATTGTGACGTAATAGGGGTACACTATTTGTTGTCCGGTGGTTAATGTGTTTTATTTTCACTGTGTGGAGGAGCGTTGGACACATATACAATTGTTAAATCCCATGTCATGTAATCTGTGCTTTACCAATGAATGGTCATCATTAACCACGCGTTTGTATTGATTGTATAACCATATTTTATACAAGGATTACTTAAAAACGTAGATGGTGTGTAGGTTCAGGTTGCTGCCCACCACAAATTTTAGATTTTCGGCAAGGTCAGCTATTTACGAGTAAACAGTTTTATCAACTAGCCTGTCCTACCGTGTATTGCCTTATTTCAGCTGGTACAAGTCGGAATTGTTTGCGCTGAATTCCTGTCGCTAACATTCTTTGGTATATCTTGTACGTACAAAAAAATAAATAAAATCAGAACCAATCGCCAATAGATCATTTAATAAGTGCTGGAAGACTTCGTTTTTTTTTTTCAAACGATTAATTCAAAGAATCTTTAGCTATCATTTGTTCATTTCTGGGACAAGCTGTACAGTTTAAAATCGCGTGGTTCCCTGTGGTAAAAGATCATATTAACACTGTATCCAACGTAATGGTCAAAACCGACCAGCTCTATTCTCAAAAATCGCCAATTAATTTTCATTATTTTTACATTTTGTGTCCCAAAAAAATAGGTTATGACCCCTCGTTGGAACGAGCTCGTCGAGCTCGTCCCAACGAGGGGTCATAACCTATGTTTTTGAGACAAAAAATGAAAAAAAATTAGTTATTCGAGAATGTTTTTTTTTCAAGTGTCGTCTGCTTTTCATGTTAGGTAAAGGGTTAAAAAAGACGTGGTATAAATTACTTCCCTGAGAGAACTGCACTAACCTGTCAACAGCTGAATGAAAACACTACAGCACCAAAAAGTCTATCAAGCATCTGCGTACACATGCTCGTAGCACATGCTGGGAGTTGCTGCAAATATTTGCCAATGTGTACCATAATATATGCTTTTGAGACAAAAAGTGAAAAAATAAAATGTCCATGACGATTTCGTGAATAGCTTCTCTGGCCCGTTTTACTGTTATGTTAAGAAAAGGACTGAGGAATTTTGGGGTTTTAACTGGTTGAGTGCTGGAAGCCCATATATGAGCTTTACTCCCAAGTGCAGGTATTGCACCTCAAAGGCTTCAAACTGTGTGGATGTCCTTCATATTATCTTTGAAGATAAATTATTTAGTTTGTAGGGAATTTCCTTGTAATATATTGTGGGTGCTCTCCCATAAACTGTTACAAGATATAGACTTGAGAAGAAATGTTGACCCCTAAAAATAATTCAGCACTCTACCAGTTAATTGTATGCTTTTTACCAATTCAGTAACCGGATTTCTGAATGTGCATTCCACAATCAGACAACAGTTGCTTGTTATTTTTATATTTTAATCTATCCATTTCAGCACTTATTGTGGTATATAATACATGGGCTTTTTCATTGTTACAATAGGTTCAGTCATGGAATTCCCAAGAGTTCGTTGAGACCAAACTCGAGAACTTATGACAACCTTCAGTCTCTTTAAACTCTCTTAGCAACCTGAAAGGATAATTTTGTCACACCCTTCATTGGTGCTATTTCTCATAGAACTAGCTATTTGATCTTTACATCTTGTTTGATAGAGAGGTGGAAGCTGTGTTAAACAAGATATAACTGATTAAACTCATTTTGGACCATCGAAAATTTGCTTCTAGATACAATTACAGTCCCAGAAGTTGTGATTTTTATTTAAAAGAGAGGACTCCCAGTATTCCTCATCAGACTGACAATAAGCTGAGCCATCACCCCGATGGAAATTATTTGCGATCCACATCGCCAATTTCTCACCTGGTGATACTTGTGTGTGGACGATCGGTGATAATTTAAAACTACAGCCCTACAGGATTAAATTGTGACTGATCCTCTTTCCTAATTAGATGTACTTTGTGTTGTCTACTCACGGACGGCCAACATTTGCATTGTGCTTAATATGTATTATCGCCATTATGTTTCATAAGAACATGTTGTAATGGAGTCGAGTAGCTAGGGTAATATTGGCTCAGAATATTGATGATGATAGTTTTATTTTGCAATTCTCAACTGCATTGTCAACAATTTGATTTCACTTTAGAATTCATTATCCGACTCGTAAAATAATAGTTGTTTCGATACGTACTGTATGTGGATGCCTTGAACTTTTTCGATCCCTGATAAACTTTATGCACGTGTTTCTTCAACTTTCCGATACGAAAACACTGGAAATCTATCTATAACGCCATGATTGTGTGTCGCTTCAACTTGACTATTTATTTATTTATTGGTGTTTAAGGTCACATACTTATGCACAATGTCTAATCGTGACCGTGGCAGTTTGTACAGGTGGAGGAAGCCGGAGTACCCGGAGAGAACCATCGAGCATCGACGAGCGACTGTCAGCTCCTCAACATTCTAACTCTGTTCAAGCTCCGCTCGTCGTGCCCCCATGTAGGTAACCGGGATAAAGTGTCTTGCCCAAGGACACAACGCGGGTCGTCCCGCACGGGGATCGAACTCGGCACCTCTAGCATAGAAGTACAACAGTCTACCACTGAGCCACCGCACTCCCCTTCAACTTGACTGCTTCTAATAACTTGACTGCTTCTAATGATTACGGAACTGCAAGAGCAATGCAATTTCGTAATTTGCTAACTATTAGGTACTTGACTGCTTCTAATAACTTGACTTCTTCTAATGATTACGGAACTGCAAGAGCAATGCAATTTCGTAATTTGCTAACTATCCTTTTGAGTAGAGTAGGTTTTTTCATATAGAAAAGTATTGTCAGGTAATACGGTTTCTCGCAAATGCTCATCGAAGCGTCTATGAATAGAAACGTAAACAATGGTAACTAAGCACGCGATAGTGTATTGCAGTTGTAATGTACAGAGTCGAGTACCCCCCCCCCCACCCCCCATCCCCACCCTCATCCCGCTGATCTCTATACAACTGGATTGCTGGAACAATCATGGGTCACATACAGAACAGTGACGCCGCCGTCGCGGAAGGTGCTATTAATAAACAATTTTTAAGGCTAAACAAAATTAATCTTTCGATTCTCAGGCAGCGGCCCATTCGTTATTTCGGCCCGCGTTCGTCATATTTATTTCGGACTCAAAATTCAAAATGTATAAAACTATCATAAGGTGTGATTTTAACGGTATCTCATCGCGATTTGCGTTGCAATATGTCGTATACATTGATACAGTATTGTTATTCTCTTTGCGAAATGCGACACGATATGTATGTATAAAATAACTATTTATTTATCCGGTTGTGGGCTAGATTATTTTTATTGGTCTGAATTTATTCATCACAAATTGTCAAAAACTGTCTATTAACAAATCATTGGAGAATGTCAACAGGCACTCCCCAATAATTTGTAATAGAACAAATTTGTATAAACAAAGTATTATTTACGTTTGACTGAATAAACATGGGCAATGAAAATGTTGGCTTTTGCTCTGGTTCCCTCATTTTTTGGAAAGGCCTGATTGTGACTTCTAGCACTCAACCCGTTAAGAAACTCATTATTTTTTATCTCCATTTTAGTTGTTCTGTATTGATTTTGTGTTGTATGATCAATGTTACAAAAACAAAACTATCAGTGAAATCAACATGGAAGCTCTAGTATTTAATTTTAGGCTCTAACAACTGGATTTTAGGTATCGGCGACCATTCCATAAGGAATAAAAAATAAAAATAAAACCCGCCCTTCCTCATTCCTTTTTAAAAAAAATGCCTGAGAATCCATTATTTAATTTTGTTTGGCCTAACAGAAACAAAATTTCTTCTTGGAGGTTTTCAGTTTCCCAATGCCTCGCAATTGGCGATCACTCTTTAAAGCGTATACTGTGATGTCTGCGAAAAATGAATATGTTGATAATGGGAACATTTTTCGTGGTAATGGAAAATGAATATTTGAAAGGTCCCCAGGGAGAGCTTCCCTAAATTCATTGTTACACCTTTTCCGGACGAAATGAAAAAGAGTACGGCGATATTCACAGAAACCTCCTTTCATGCATTTTTTCCCCTTTTTCTTGTCCCAAAAATACAGCTTGTGACCTCCTCCACCCCAGGTAGGGACGTTCTGTCACCGACACCTTGTCGACTTTACCTCTGTAAGTTTCGCAACACTTTGGGACGGTCTTTTCATAAAGAATGATGACCAAATGATGAACAGTTTGTTTGAAACTTGGTGAAATAACGTTTCAGGAAAATGTCACTTACAGGTCATTGTTCTTTATATTTATTTTGTGTTGTGATTATCGCGAGTTTACGTATTTTTCGGACAAATCCATCATACACTTCCCACGCCTGGGCAATATTTCTACGGACGCAATAACATTGGATTCCAAACACTAATTAAAAGAATAATCATCAAAATTTAATTAATGAAGCACCGTGTTAAACCCTGTGCTTCATTAATTAACATTTTGTTTTTGATGATTTTTATTACCTGGTAAACGCATGCTTGGACATAATTGTCCACGGCGACTGTACTGTTGATCAGCTATATTTGGTATCACGGAACTAAATATTTTCCCATAAGCGGCCATTATAACATTCAGGCAAAAAAAAAATATGATCCCATCACTTTAATTTTAGCATTCAAATATCTTTGTTAAGTATAGCCCTCAGACAACTTTTTCCGACCTCAAAACAGGGGGTCATGCAACAAATAAGAGAGAAAAATTGACAGCAAGGGAAGTACCGGTCACGTGCACATATTCTTCAGAGAATTCCCTACAAAAACACACCAAATGTAAATTGTATTTTTTTTAGGTCCAAATGTCATCAAATCACCCTCTTTTTTATCTGGAATATTCATCTATAATTCAAATGTCAATAGAATGCATCAAACGTTTATTGAAACAATTTATTTTCACAAGGATGTTTATTTTTAGAGATTGCATCACTTCCGAGTGCACCATTTCAAGGCGGGTATTTCTAATTCAAATACAAGGCGGGTATTTCTAATTCAAATATTTAGTTCAGTGATACCATTTACCTCACACTTCATCTCTCGTTTCAGACGATTCGCGTTACAAATCACAGATGGTATAGATAACCCAGGGAAACTGAGATGGCAACTGTCTTTGACCTTACTGTTGGCTTGGGTGATGTGCTATTTCTGTATTTGGAAAGGAGTGCAATGGACAGGAAAGGTGAGTGTAATGTTTGCTTCTTTCCATAGGGAAAACACGCTTTCGATCCACCAGTGAAACTCTCTAAAAACTCTGCCACTGTTATGGGCTGCTTGTTTACCTACATTTTCAATGTAATGCAAATTAAATATTTGCAACATATTTCAGCTTTTGTCGACAAAAAAACAAGTTTTGATATTGGAAAGTTGATACCGTATTATTAGTTTTCGTGTTGGGCTTTCTTTTGATGTTTGATGATGTGAAAGCTGTTACATATAGAATATACCCATTGTAGCTTGGTGTACCAAATGTTCATCACGAGTGGTGAAGTGGTGTTAACCGCGAGCCTTTGGCGCGCGGTTAACACCACTTCACAACGAGTGGTGAACATTTGTACACCAAGCTACTTTGGGTATATTTTATTTATACCTTGAGTGTCAGATTATTAAGAGTCGCCATTATTTTTTCTCGATTTTATTGAGCAGCAGACGTACATACGTGAGAATCTGTTTCTGTTTACATGAGCATCGGTGGGCGGTACTTCCGCTGTCAGTTTCATCGCCGAAACGAAATGGAAAAAGAAACCGAGCCTTTTTCGTTATAATAACATAATAGCATACTATTTCGAGTTATGGATGCTTTATTAACATGAGACAATGCATGTTTATTAATTTTTGGCATCTTACATGTATGTGGTAAACCCATTTAAAAACGTAATAAATAATTGCGACTTCCATTTCACTCTTCGCGAGGCGACGTGCGATAAATTTAGACAAGTTTGCATTCAGATCGACGTCACCAAAGGTCAACATGGATGTAGTTCTACTGTAGGTGTAAGTTTTTACTATTGAAATCCCATTGCTGGCGTGTTCACCACGGTTGATGTGTAAAGCTAAAATGTATGTCATAGGCTTTTCATATATAGCAGAACAGGTAATCATAGTATAAATCGTGACTACAGTCACCAATCACGACGTAATAATTTTCTCGTCATCAGACGTCAATGATGAGAGGAGTTGCCGCGTTGATTGACCTGTCGCCAACTTGGGGGAACAGAATGAGTATCGAGGTTTTTCCAGTACACGCTTTCACTCCATTAGTCAAATTCTGTAAGGAATCCGACGATGCTCTGGGCTGTTTGTTCACACACTGTTCGCGGAGTTTGCGCGCAGATTACCGTCGATTTAATGTGTTGTCCCATTACTCACATATATGGAGATACTCTTCCTTTCTTCAGTTATAGATATTCCAATCAATAAGTATTCAAGTTGCCTTGAAAACACCAAGATATTAACACAATTGGCGAAGCTCCACAGTGTAATCATAAACATACAATAGTGGTGAGTCTTTATTCATAATTATTTAGTAAACAAGCAGGTCTAATAGCAATGGTAAGGTTCTTAAAGATTCGTTTAAATCACGTCTCTATTGAGAAACAATGTTCGGTCCGTTAAGGAGATTTAGTGAATGTTGAGCCAAAATTGCACATTTTTCTCAACTGTTTCAGCGTAGACTTTAAAGGCCGTACCATTCTTAGACCAAGGAGACACTGCACTCCCTTCCTGTTAATTCCCAATAATATTGTAATAACAGGATGGTAAAGAGATAATGTTGGTCTAAATTCTCAGTCTTTCTCTCTGCATTCTGTCTCTCTGTCTCTGTTTCTGGGAAAAGTTCGGACACGTGCTACTTATGCCTCCCACCGCAGGAGGATGTTCCTGCATTGCTGATGCTCCATACCAAAAATCAGTTACTTCCACGGTGCTGTTCTGGACAAAAAGACGCTTAAATTCTGTTGTATTTTTAATCTATGGGAGTCCTTACGAGACTACTGACCTCTTTGTGCATAAAACAAGAATATGTCACCCATTTATCATGTCTGCAAGATTTCATTCAAATCGGTCGAGGGGTTTCAAAAACTGAAAATTTGCACGGGACGAAAAACCTCTCAGTACAACGAAAAATACTACTCGACGAATCGCATTTGAACCGACGTCAGCCTGTGCCTCAAAAAGAATCTCACTGCCAAATTTCAAGTTACTAGATCTATATGTTTAGCACCAGAAGATATTTGTTTAAATCTTAGATGTTTGATGTTTTCCCCACCGTCAGTATACGGGAGAGCAATCTGATTATCAGTATTATTATCTGAGTAAATGAAATCGGATTTTGGAGAAGACTCGGATACCGGTACTAACTTTACACGAGAGGATGGGTAGTAATGGAGCTAAGAACTGCCGTATTCAGCCGTATAGTCACAGTTGATTAGTAGATCAGTCTCAAAACCGAGACAGACTCAGCTACTGCGGGACCAATTAAGTGTTATTGAGCAATAATTTCTTTCTTTTTTTTTTGGGGGGGGGGGGGGGGGAGTGGCATATAAAAAGAAAAGCAAAATGCGTCCGATACACGAATTACAGTAATGAAAGAGAAAAAAGCGTATATTTACACGTAGTGACAAGCGCTTTTTCTTTTCTTTTTTCTTCACATAAATGAGACTCGAATTTTTGATGTGTAAAACTCTATTTTTGTCTGAAAAACAAACAATCTGATGAAATGCGATTTTCAGACGTGATTAATATGGATTTAAACCACTTTTATCAGTTTTCCACTCTGGAGTGGAGATTTATTTATTTATTGGGAGTTAACAACACTTTCGACAGCCGGGATTTTTTAGTTTTACGGGTGGAAGAAGCCGAGATACCCGGAGAGAACCACCGAGTAGCGGCGAACACCTGAGAGACTACTCAACATACTAGCACCGTACATGCAAGATTAGCACTGGTTGTACCATCGACATGCAGGACGCCTTAGTACATAGCGCCACCGTGCCATCATGTGGGCAATCGGGATGAAGTGCCTTGCTCAAAGGCACAGTGCAGTTACCCCTGGTCAGGATCGAACCGCGGGCCTTTCGATTTGAAATCCGATACTCTAGCCACTGAGCCAGCGTGCCCCCACGGGAGTGGGGATACTGACATTAGTTAGCTGGTTTAATTTGGTTCGTCATTTTCTGGTGGTGTGCGGATGGATTATTATAGATAATCCTCGCATACCTCAATAAACAACTGCGCCATGAGCGCATGATACGCCCGTTATTAATTACAAGAGGGAAGCACACATTATGAGTAAACTTGTGTACTTGTCAGGTTTTTTTTATATTCTTGTACAATAGTCATAACCAACAACATACTGTGTTCAATAATTTGGAAATAAAATTATTTGAATTTCATGTATATATCTTATGTCTATAGAGATCATAACTTCAAGAAAAAATGAACGATTTTCTAAGTAATAAAGTCCCATAACTCTGGAATGACTAATCGAACGGCGACACCAACCGAAAGGGAGCTTCCTTCCATCAACATAAACCACCTACCAAAATATCGTGAAAATCTCTCGAAGCGTTTTCGAGTTATCGTACGACGTGTAAAAAATCAACAATTTTCTAAGTAATAAAGTCCCATAACTCTGGAATGACTAATCCAACGGCGACACTAAACGAAAGGGAGCTTTCGTCCATCGATATACACCACCTACCCAAAAATCACGAAAATCTCTCAAAGCGTTCTCGAGTTATCGTACGACGTGCAGAAAATCGACAATTTTCTAAGTATTAAAGTCCCATAACTTTGGAATGACTAATCGAACGGCGACACCAAACGAAAGGGAGCTTCCCTCCATCGATATGCACCACCTACCCAACAATCACGAAAATCTCTCAAAGCGTTCTTGAGTTATAGTACGACGTGTGACCGGACGGACAGACGGACAGCGGTATACCATAATACGACCCGTTTTTTTCAAAACGGGCGTATAAAAATGCAATAATCGTGTCAAAATCGAACCCGTGTGCAATTGTACTTGTTGAATTTGAATTTTTAGAGTTATTTGATCGCAAATCCCCAAACCGACGACCCAAACATACTGAACGTTCTGAACCAAAACAGTCTATCGATGCTTTACTATCACTGTGTTCTCTATAATATATTCGTGATGTCACGCAACTGAGTACCGTTTTTATCTGTGAGAAAAAAAAATGCGACGAAAATGTCATGAATCTGATTATCGCTGAGTTATTCGCTGCTGTCTTACACTGCAAAAAATATAGGTTCTCTTTTGAACCAAAACTGGTTCTAATCTTGTCCCTGAGATGGAACCAGTTCTGTTTAAACAGTATTTATTTCAAATCAAATACATTTATCAAGATTAGCATTCAATTTTAACAGACTATTACATGAACTGAAGTAGATTCGGCAGTAAACTTGGAGCTTATTCAATGCAGTCGCCAAACATTTTGAAACAAAGGAGATATGAACAGTTGGCATATCGAACCAGTTTTGGTTCTATACACTGTTCATATCTCCTTTGCTTAATAATGATTTGAGACAGCCTCTAAACTTACGGTTGAAACCCCCTCAATTTATGTTTAATTCTGTTAACATTTAATGTTAATCTTTATAAATTTATTAGATTTGTAATAAATACTGTTTAAGCAGAACTGGTTCCATCTCAGGGACAAGGTTAGAACCAGTTTTGGTTCTAAAGAGAACCTATATTGTTTGCAGTGTGTATTTAAAACCAACAACAGGATGAGAAGGAGCACTAACAGCCCAACGAACAAACAGAATCGGAAGAACCGATTCGAGCCCTTATCTGTTAAGAAATGTCTTAGGAACCTATGAAGCTTTGGGATTCAATTCAATTTGAAATCATCCTGATGTTTCGATTTGATCAGAGACGTGAGTCGTAAATATCGAATCGTCGAGATGTTCTCACAATGCCTCCAAGTGTCTCCACTTGAACACTCCTTCTGAAATCACGTCTCCTGTATAGGAGACCTGATGACAAAAGAAGAGTTCAAGGAGGTTTCGCTTCCGAAATTACATTGATTCTGTTCTGGAATATTCCGCATTTTTTTATTGTCTTGCCAAAATAGACGAGTCGTTGTTGAATACAACACTTGAGTGTAGGCGGCAATATTTACGGCTATAGGAAGGTGCAATGTTTACAACTTGATTGAAGAGCCGTGAGATTGATATGTTATGTCCGATTCGATTCTGGACTCGATTCGAACCGAAATTTGAGATTCATATGGCTCTAGAATTCGTTTCAGTATTAACCCTTTGAAACTGGTGGTATCTTCCATGCCAGTTCAATGACAGCAATTGGAAGAGTCCATATTCATTAATTGGGGGTAGACCAATTAAAATTTTCAACGTGCAGGCGTTAATTGGTCTACCCCACACATTCACTTAGCAGCCTCACTTAATGAAATTATGACGTTTCATGCTTCTGGGCCGGAAAAAGGGCCACTAGGGTTCAAGGGGTTAATAAATAAAAATTGTGTTTGAAATGGATAAATGTAAAATCACTTTATTTGTGTGCGAAATTAACTCTCTTTTCTGCTGGTATTATTCAGAATTGTAAGTGTTCTGGCGTCGTGATGGGTTTCTAATGCAGATGGTGCTATCGTAAATAGACGAAATTGTCACTGTTACAAGAGTGTAATTTACGGAAAATGTCGATATTTGTGAGACAGAAGATAAAAATCAAAGGAGAAGTAGTCGATATATCAGGTTTGTTCCCAGAAAAAACATCTCCTCTACTCATGTGTTTATTCTGCAAATCACAATCAACTTTCCTTGAGTATTCTACGCACTTTCTGTAAGCTTTGTTTGCGCTTAACTCTTTCATCACTACAGCTTTCTTTGGCATTAAGCAACATTAAATAAGTGCGAACATTATCAAATGACGACTGGTTTTGGGCCGATAGAGAGAACTGTCGAAGGCTCTTACATACCGAACGCGATATGAATGCAAGAATAAAGTTAATAACTAACGATTTTTATCAAGTGTGGAATTTCGACATTGTGGGATGCCTCGAGTCTGAGCCCTTCGATCGAATAAAGACGTGAAATTAAACTGGATTAAAAGTCCAGTCACAATACAATCTTTATTGCTTGAAAATATGTTCAGTGACTTAATATTTCAATTTTTCTGATGGTTTGACTGAAGCAGATGTTTGTATTACAGCGAGGCGCAAGTTGGTTGTATAACTCTCTCGGTCGAAATTGGCAACCAGGAAGAAAATTGACCTTAGGGATTTGAGAGTACGGCGCATCAGCTGATTTAATCTTTTTTCACTGAAATGTTGAAATTTATTTTCTATAAACTTACAGGCAAACCGCCTGGAAGACCTTCCTTGCAACTTTACAGAAATAAAAGATATCTCAATCAATATTGCTTTTAGATACAAATTTCTTTTCTGTTTAAGTATAATTTTTCATTAATCTATGCATAAAAGTATAGAAATTTCTGCTCATTTCAGCTTTCTTGGATGATTAACCCTTTACCCAACACACACGATAACAAAATTTGTTACTTTCATTATTTTGTCTTTAATTTTTCAAAACATTTCAACAAGTCCATAGCGCGTAACCCTCATTGGGACGAGCTCGGCGAGCTCGTTCCAATGAGGGGTCTCATGATGTGGTTTGTTGAATTTTTTTTAAAATAATTTTCTTTCAGCTGCTCAGTTTGTAAATCACCCAGGGTGGCGGTGGTTGCTACCGATTCGTTTGGTAAAAGGTTAACCCTCTCATAACTGAATGAGTAATCACTGTCGCATCACACACATCACACCCAGTGTGTAGAAGCCTCTATGTGGCTTTTTTTCTAGATATTAGGATTCTGAATGTCCTGTCCGAATAGCATTACACGAAAAGCAGACGACACTTCCAAATAAAATTCTTGAATAACTAATTCAACTAAATACTTTTTGCGTCAAACCATAGCTTTTGACCCCTCGTTGGAACGCGCTCAACGAGCTCGTTCCAATGAGGTGTCATAAGCTATGGGTTTGAGACAAAAAATGAAAATATAATGAAAATTGAATGGTCATTTTTGTGAATAGCGCTGGCCGGTTTTGATCGTTACGTTGGGTAAAGGGTTAAAGTATTATGCATTTGCATGCTCATTTCAGATGCTAAATTTTGTATCGAAGACGGAATTTGTATTCGGTGGTAATTAACCCAGGTATTAGTGGGTGTGAGTTATTAGGATTACAATTTATTTTTTGATATTGTTTATTGCCCTGTTTGGAGCGTTACCGTTCCTGTTATTCCCAATTTTCGTCAGCGTGTGCTGAAAAAGTCAAAATATTTATAATTGAGTTCCAACCGTAGCTGAAAACTAGTCATATGCGTGGATCAAATCATGATCTTACAAAGTGAATCTGCTTTACATAAATGTCTCTTTCATATTTATATTGCGAGATGCTTAAAACATAACTGCGAAATGACAAGTTATGTAATTTAACTGGGCCCTATTTCGGTTAAATGAAGTACAGTGGCCCCAGTCATTTCGTAGCCCACCAATATTTCGTTTTGTTTCCCTCTTTCAATCCTTTACCGCCTTTTCTGGTGGTTTTGGTCCATTAGTTATACTTGCCAGTAGTTATATACTTTAAAAGTACCACTATTCACACCCTCTTTGGAGTAATTATAACAACTTGTGTCCCCTCCCACACAATGGTATTTTATCCACTAAACTTATGATATGAGATGCACCTGTTAAAATGGGAAAAAATCAAATTTACCGAACACATGGGAGTATCTTCAAAAAGCGAATAGAAATCTACAGTACACATATATATGTACGCAATACGTGTATGTACGCGTGCGCGCGTATATGCAAGGGTTTGTGTGTTTATATTATGCATGTATCTTCTAAGTATAATGATCGATACCAGTAGGTCAACATAAAAATCCTATTTGTATACTTCTGACTCTGAAGGCCCATCATCATTATCAGTATTATTATTAATCCGACAACAGACAGGATGCAACTCACAAATCACAAATTACAAATTGCTAGCACAACAGTATATGTAATATATATCTATCATTTTCTTCCTGAGAACATCAGAGCACGCCTCCTCCCCCACACCCTCCCAAACACCCGATTACCAATATCTTCATGATTTACTCCGTAAATCAACATTATATATATGGTAACTATCAAATATGTTGGTTTATTATACTATTCTTTAAATACTACCAAACTATGTTAAAAAACTGCAGATGCCAACCATGGCAATTGTAGAGAGTTGCTGTAAATATCGTGGCATATCATCTTCCTGTTAATAAAGTAGAAGAAAAAAAACTTATGATTTTTGTTTGTGAATTAAAACAATCGGAGATTGTTTCAAACAGTTTTGTGGTCTTCTTCTACTTGATCTCTCCAGACAGTGTTTGATTATCTTTAAATAACGTAAAACGAATATAAGCAACGCACAAACATTGGATGGCCTATTTATTTTAATTTTATTTTTTGAGTTAAAACATTTGAGTTTGAACGGCTTGATAAATTTGTTTTATATAATACAATAAACAGAAACCACATTGGCACAGAAGAGAATGTTTCAAAATCAATCTTTTTGGTGCCCATGCCAATAATATCTTCTAGCAAAAATGCTTTTGATGGCATTTTAGTTGTTTGAAAGATCATTTTCAGGTAAATTTAAAGACTTTGAAAGACCATTTTCAGGTAAATTTAAAGAAGAACAAATTAGTAGCTGGATAAGAAAAAACTGAAATGAGAAAAAAAGAAACCCCGAGAAAACACCCAGCCCCCTTCGATTAAAATGAAGTATATGTATCATTTACTTATCAGATTTTTTAGCTCACCTGACTGCAAGTCAGTGGGAGCTATTGCCATCACTTTTGTCCGTCGTCCAATAACTTTTGCAAACTTGACTTCTTCTTTGCAACCACTAGGCCAAATTCAAACGTATATTGCACAGACCATCTATGGAGTATACCCTTTCTATTTTGTTCAAATGAAGCAGCTGCCATATTCGGGGTCTGGTTAATGGCCCCAAAGCTTAAAAACCTTTAAAAATATTCTCACGAACCACCAGAGGGAATGCCTTGATATTTGGTATGGAACATCCTTTGGTGTAGAAGATTAAAGTTTGTTCAAGTGAAGTTGGTAGGTCAATATTTGGGCTCTCAGTGGGTGCATATCCAAAATTTTTGTTTCAAGAACCAGTGGGTCAATTTCAACCAATTTTGGCATTTAGTATAAGTGGGTCCTGAGTAATTGATTAATGCCCCCCCCCCCCCCTCCCAAATTTTCACAGCCCCGTGACATACCCAGGGGCTAAAAACAGAAAAAAATCAAAAGCCCATATATCCGAAACCACGATGAACAGAAAACTGTTATTTGGTATGAAGCATCCTTTCGTTCTATCAGGGTGCCTGGTAGAGGGTATTGAAAATATGATGAGTCAGCATTTTTGCAGTAATATTTTTCCCAACACAAATTGCTGAGAGTGCTTCAGACTGTTCACTGTTATCAATCACTTGTGTAAACAAGAAACAGGAGAAACATCTGACAGCTGTCAAATACATAATGTTCTGTTATATTATTTTAACTTAATGTAATGAAATTTCTGTATAAGTGGCAGAGTAAAACTGTATCTGATTCCTGTATGAATACCTTTAATTTAACCCTCTCAAGACATTGTGTTTTCCAAATATTTTATTTTGTGTTGAACACTTTCAATGCTCTGCACAATATGTTTTTTTTCCGGTTTCTTGGAAGCATTTATCTGATTCCTGTATGAATATCTTTAATTTTACCCTCTCCAGACTGCAATGTGGGTTCCAAAGATTTGATTGATGCCATGATCAAACCCTTTTAATGATGTGCACATATATGTTTTTTCTGGTTTCTTGAAAACATTTATCTGATTCCAGTATGCATATCTTTAATTCAACCCTCTCTAGACTGCAACGAGGGTTCCAAAGATTTTATTGATGCCATGATCAAAACCTTTCAATGCTGTGCACATTAGTTTATTTATGGTTTCTTGGAAAACTTTATCTGATTCCTGCATGAATATCTTTAATTTAACCCTCTCAATACTTCAATGTGGCTTCCCAAGATTTTATTTCATGTAATACTGTTAATGAAAACCTTTTTCTGATTTCTTTAAAAATATTTTATCCCCAAAATAAGCTTCCATAAATTCTCTTTCTGTTTTGTTTGTTTTTGATGCTTTAACAATTTTCACACAGACTTGAATTTACTGGTGGCAGTAGAATTCTGTTTCTCGAGTTTGAATTTTTTCTTATTCTTTAAAACATCTGGGCCAAATTCATTCATTTATGGACAGACCATCTTTGGAGTAAACCTTTTCTCCTCTGTTCAAATGAAGCTGCTGCTATCTTCAGGCTGGTGGAATTTACTCTTCTGATTTTTCCCTCAAAATTATTATATCCCTTGGGGTGGGGTTAGTGCGCAATAAGCCTAAAATGCTTTTAAAATCCTCTTTTCATAAGCCACTTGCAATAATGCTTAGATTTCTTGTTTGGAACTTATTTTAGTGATGCAGATTCACTGTTTTTCAAAGAAACTCCGTGAGTCAAAATTTGGGCTCCCAAATTTGGGCTACACTCAAAATTTCTATTTTCAGATCCAATGTGCAGATGTGAACCAAGTTTGCCATGTAGTGTATAACTGGGTCATAACTATTTCATTTTGCCGGATTTTTATTTTGGGGGGGGGGGAGGGGGTGGGTGGTAGAGAGAACCACAGTAGTTGAGAACAAAACAAAATTTCGTTCGGTTGTTGTTTTTTAATACTTCACAAAACGGAGCTTGATAGGAAGCTTTCCTAGGACCAGCAGAAATCAATGGCAAAAAGTTGCCTTTGGTTGTGTCATAGCAAATCAAAAAATTGCTTTTGCTGCTGAGTACTTACTGATACACTTATCTCTTTTGACAACTTGAGCCAGATGATCGTTTTAGGCTCACTTGAGCCTCCGGCTTTGTTCTTATCACCCATGTATTTTATATTTAATAAACATCAGTGCCGTACGTCAGTTGTTTTGTTTCTTTAATCCATACTCTGTCCATACTCTGTAAGACAACTGAAATTGTCCAGTCAATAATCCGAACATACCATTATGAGGTGTGCAAGAGTAATATATTTTCATAGCGATTTAACTCTTATTTACTGAATATTTTAAACATATTTTTCATCAAATTTAGTCATGGCTCTGCATATGATTGGTCGAGGTGAGTTTTTTATAACTCAATGAATAATTTTCCTATCGTGAATGTTTCTGCTTTGTCCGTCCATTTGTCATATAAAAATATGGGTGTTGTTACCGGTACAACCCAAAGTGTAATTACTATTCACATGGATTGTTCACACTAGTTTACTTCTTCAGTATTCGAAACCGCGTGCATTAGGTAATGTTGAAAATATCAAAACGGTCGTGTGATAAAAAAAAATTGGTATGGCTACAATAATATAAACGACGGAGACCTCGACCACGTAAGGGCACATCATAATACAATCAGACACATTGAATTAAATTATAACAATTGAAATGAATTATTTACGCTTTATCGGAATACGAATGTTGGTTGGATGTGTTGAATACAACCAGACACATTGAATTAAATTATAACAATGAAATGAATTATTTTCGCTTTATCGGAATACGAATGTTGGATGGATGTGTTGAGTTTTGTATGCAGTGCTACCCAACGGGATAGATTAACCAATGAACAGCCATAACTAGTGGTCGAGGACTGAGGACTGAGGAATACATCGATTATAATGGTTAAGGGGGGGGGGGGGGGGGGGGGCCTATATTAACTTAATATACCGACACTGGCGATACATTAATTGTCATTCTCCGTCAGTATGTTTTATCGAAAAATCGCCTACCGAATTCGGCTAATTGGCACAGTTGAAAGTGTTTTTCAGTCCAAAGCGCCAGAAAGCAGAGGGAACTGTAAATGTGCCCAAAAATGTCGGAGATGAAAATCAACTATTTTCTAAGCGATCAATGAGATGTCGGGTTACTCCCGTTACATTGCATCACTACTCATCTGCTTTTGTAAACAAATGAGTGTTGATATGAAAATTTAACGAAAACGTGAAACGGTTTGCAAACATTTCATAGTCTGGCATAATAAATACGTTACGGGACGATAGATTTTATAAGTTAGCAACTGAGGCTTAGCGAGAACACTATTGGGCGAGGAGGCGAGGCTATAGCCGAGTCTAATATTGTTCTCACTTCGCCTCCTGCGACACCGTATCCGTCAACTAAACGTCTCGTAACTTATCCACCCCATATTCATTCGCCGATAAAACGACAGATTTTTTGTTTTAATCCTTACGTAAACGTACTCACTATAGAACGTAATGCCTGATTTTGCCTGCCTTTGCAGTGATCATCATCACCAGAAAAAGAATATAGTAGTTTTATTCATATATTTGGTGGTTTGATGCCACCAAATATATGAATAAAACTACAATGAACGCGGACTTGTAGTGAGGATCAGTTTTAAGGTAATCCTATAGAGCTGTAGGATTACACTATTACGTAACGCTTAACGTCCATATAGAAGCAGAATGCATTCTCCCATTTCGACGTAGCCCATCTATGTCAGTGTTAAAGGATTAAAAACGAAGTTGCAGAGCAATTATCACTTCTACTGAAATGTTTGTATTTTACAGGTCGTATATGTGACTGCTACCTTTCCTTATATGTTGCTTTTCATCTTGTTGATACGAGGAGTTACGTTGCCAGGAGCTCTGGAAGGCATCACATTTTACATAACGCCAAATGTGGAAAAACTTAAAGATTCCCAGGTATGTCATGCTAAAGTTGTCTTTGGAACATATTAATAAATCTGAATTAGCGAACATCTTTGTTGGGCGAACCTTAGTGAAAGAAAACCACTATAACATAAACCAAGTTTGAGGTTCACTTGTCCAATCGTTTTTTCTCTCACTGTTGTGATACATTTGCTAACAAATAAGATCTATCGTTGATTTAGGGACATGACGTAAATAGCAGAAAAAACAGTATAAATTATTGTGATGAATTGATGGTAACATGGTGTGAGGTTTGCGGCTCGGAGCTTATGTTCAACCGAGACGCGTAGCGTCGAGGCTGAACATATGCTCCGAGCCGCAAACCTCAGACCATGTTACCGTCAACTCGTCACAATAACGTATATGTTCCAATAAGAGACCATCCATAGCCCAAAACCTGCATCGTGAAACACGAGAGGCTTATTTACTAAACTTGTGATGGTTAAAAGTTGCCTTGTTCCAGGCAACTTTTAACGATCACAGGTTTCGTAAATAAACCTCTCGTGCACATCACGACGGCACCGGATAAATAATAAATAAACCGGATAAACTCATTCCACCTCAGTTCCGATCGTAAATCGGTTCGTAATTTAAACAACACTTCATCCGGAACACCGTCTGCTGCACGAGTGAAAAATCCAAAAGATGAAGCGGCTTACTAGTCACTCGGTTGATGAAGCAATTACGAAACCGGCGACGTCATTTCAAATATTTCGCGTTGTGACGTCAGGCGGTAACATTTGCTATTGGAGACGTAAACATCAAAGAAACTACGCCAGCTCTTATCCAATCAGAGAGCGAGGATTTTACTCTTATTGGAACATAAAGTAAGGTCACAAATGAATAAAATTCTTCTAATCTATATTGTGTTCTCGCTGTCACATTTCCTCTGTTATTGACAAGTTCGATGGACATGTCAATAAGGGAGAAAATGTGACAATTAGAACACGCTGTATTCACACCTTTTCCGGATAGACTGGGTGTCCAGAGTCCGTACTGGCCACTAGTCCTGTTCCCTTCCAGTCAGATAATTTGATTAGTTTATGCACAAACTTAGTAGAACCGTACGACCGTGTAGTGTTGGGTCTTGGGGTTCCGGTTTGCCGCAATAAATAGGAACCCAACTAGAAAACTCCCCAAATTACCCAACTCTACTAATAAACAAAATCAAGAATACAAAGCGCATACAAAATGTAACGCTCACGTGATAATCTGTATCGGAAAAGCATGGAGTGTCCCCGCGCAGCTGTTTACACATGAACCACATTATTCATTATTTCAAATCAACTCCGCCCCTTCCTTTGTAGATCTGCGTAGGCGCATTGTACCTCATAACTCCCATAATGATATCAGATGTAAGTAGGTACTTGGACGTATTCCACACCACCCTCACCTACCATACTTTTACCAGAGGCATAGTGTTACATTTATATGTGTAAATTGGTTTCGTCGATCTTTTTTTTCTATATCTGGACTCAATCCACAAGCCCGGGCTCTTACGCGGCACACTGTACCGTGTATACTTGCAGGTGTTATTTGTTATAGAATTATTTGATAATGTTTTGGAAAGGGTTGATTCTCAGTATTTACTCTGGAACTGCTACCACAGTTGTAACATCGCTGATTTCATATCGCTTTATGGATAAAAATGAATTATTTTTGCGTACAACTTAACCGTTTGAACCCGAGCGGTCGTTTTTCCGCCCAGGAACATGATACGAGATAAGTTGATAAAGTATGATGATTGTTTATTGAATGTGTGGTGCAGCCCAATCAATATTTTCAACGTGCAGCCGTGCGGCTGTGCGTTGAAAATATTGATTGATCTACCCCCAAATAATGAATATGGACTCTGTTAATTGCTGCCATTCAACTGATATGGGAGATACCACCAGTATTCAAAGGGTTAAGTCCGTGTGTGTATCGATTTCTGCGGAGTTTTTCTCTCTTCACTTTGTTTTCTTTAATCTTAATTTGTTATTTCTATTTTTTAACACTTCACCTAACACACCCAACAGGCAACACTTGCAATTGATAAAATACGAAGTTTCATTTTGTGCTTCCAAAACATTATTAATGACCCTCATTGGAATGAGCTCAGCATGCGCGTTCCAATGAGGAGTCATAAACTATGTCTTTGAGGCAAACAATGAAAAGAAAATGAAATTTGATTGACGGTTTTTACGAATAACGCTGACCGATTATGGTTGTTATGTTTTGTAAAGTGTTAAGGAAGCGGTGATTTCAAATGTCAAGCTAATGCCCATAACATATTATTTGCATGTTATCTTACCCCCACTAACTGGAGGCGCTGTCCTTCACTCAAAATCTCCAACGCAGTAACTAAGGAGACATCATGTAAATAAACGGGCGAGCGAATAATATGTCAAGATGCACGAAGCTCCATGCTGCCATGTCGTAATGAGAAAATTTCTTTCAGGTGTGGATAGACGCAGCATCGCAAATCTTTTTCTCGTACGGACTGGGTTTAGGGACACTGATTGCATTAGGCAGTTACAATAAATACAACAATAACATTTACAGGTAAGTTCATATTTAAAAAAAACGAATTTGATAGGGAAAACGAGTTTATCGTTTGAAGCATATCTTTTCAACGAGAAATAACCAATGCTATCTTTCCCTAGCTCCGGTCGGCATATCCGCCCACACACCTGATGTTTTACGTTTCAGGGAGTTTCTTTTTTCAAGTTCAGAAACACGATTGGTAAATAATGTTTCTGCCTTATCAATCTAGCGAAGTTTTCGTCATGATCCACGTGCCTCATCCCAACCACTCCCTCTGGTTAACTGGTAGAGTGCTAAATTATTTTTGGCCCTCAAATCTTGTACACATGCCTTTGCCTTGTTACAATTTATTGGAGAGTGCCTATGGGCACTCTCCAATAAATTGTAACAAGGCAAACCTTTACAGACTTATTAATATCGCTTCAAAGATAATATCAAAACACATCCACTGAATATGAGCCTTGAAGCTGTGGTACCAGCACTCCATAATAAAGCCCAAATATGGGCTTCCAGCACTCTACCAGTTAAAAACATTATACAAATGTAATGGAGAGGAACGATGACAGTTAAACCTCTCAAAACATAGATACTTCCGTGGATCGGTCATTATTTTCTGGTCTGGTGGTATTAAGACCGAACACAACAAAGGTGGGGTATGGGAGACTGGAATAAACGACCGAAGTTGGAGTTTTTCCTATATTTCACGCGCGGCTTCGACGAGCGTGAAATACTGGAAACACACCAAATTGGGCCGCTGATTCCTGTTCCCTGTACTTTACCTGACTTCTGCTCTGTATTCATACCACGATTCAACTTGAATTAAGTGAAAGAACGATATTTAAAGAAAAATATCACTTTCGGTGGTCTGCTTACTTTCTTGCTAGACGCTAGACGCTGTTTTGTGTCATTTTATTCATGCCATAACGTCATCAGATCCGTCACAACCAATTAAAGGCGTTCTTACATGGCGTTCTTACACAGAGGCTGGATTTCACGTGTGGTTTTTCTAGTACGTTTTATAATAATGTCTGTATTGTATCGGGTAACGTTGAATATATAGTAGTCGTGGTGTAAATCTCTCTACCCAACTTTGCCACATTTCTAGGTATGAATAATCATCTAACGGATAGTGCATCCTAGATGTTTCCAACGCATTGTTATTCAAATGTTACTCAATCAGTTTCATAAAGGATGTTCGTCGGGTGGAGGGATTAATATATCGTGACCTGCACATAAAATCTCATTCACCTTGCACCTACAAAGAAATTGCGAATGACCTTTGAAAAAATCGTTACCGGTTTTTTCCCCTTTCATTCATTCATTTTATCGAGTATATTCCAGGTATATCACATATGCATCACCCGAGCCGTGCATCGAAATAAAAATTTGATAGTGAATTTTCAGTTTTGGGACTAGTTTTTCAAAAGTGAATACATCCTCATGTTCCCAGCTTAACACTTATGTTTCATTCAATCAGTTCTATAAATTGTGTTCCTACTAATGGAATTAGTTGTATGGTCATTTGCTTGGCAGCGGAGAGAATACTTTGGAATAACCTTTCGAAATATTCCCAGTTGTCCTCTTTCCGTGCAAGAACGAACCCAGGTGGGAACATCGGGAGCACATACGCCCGCCCTCGTCGCCAAAGTAAGCGGATACGCCGAAATGGCGTCGTGTAAGATGTAGTGATAAGCATAGTTCGCAAGCATTAGTTCAGCTATTCTTTAGCTGCTTGACTGTTCAGAAGATACATACAGTTTTTTGAGTATATACCGGAATTATCTCGTGAGTGACTGCAAAGGAATCTAGGTTTTCACGAGCGGTTAAAAACCGCTCGTGAAAACTTTTGATTTCCAAGCAATCGGGAATGAGATAATTCTATTATTAATTCTAAATTTATCTATAATTTTACTTTAGAGCATCAGGTATTCTTTTCATTATATGCGTTGCGATATGTGAATTGCAATTAAAACACCCAAATTCACCCACTCTTGAAATCTTAGATTTTCTTGCAATCATGAATAATAATAATAAATTATCGGCCTTCCACTGATTTGTTGCGGTCCACTAACGAGGAGGCCTACATTAACCCAGTGCCTGCCGGGGTATTCCTCGCCCACTCTCCCGTCTAATCTCCCAGCATTCTGTCAAAACCTGTTGTATAATAGCACCCTCCCCAATACCCCTCCCTCAGTGGTGCCTTCTCAATCCCCCCAACTATAAAATTGACCCTTTTTATCATGTCATTCCTCATCCAGTTATCCTTCAATAGTTTTGTCATATTTTTCTTTTAGTTTCCCAAGGAGTTTTGTTTTACTAGGCAAATATTTGGGGCATTCTAAAATGAAATGTTCCGGGGTCTCCATTACACCTAAGTTACACATTTGGCAGACTTTTTCCTCAATTCTCCCTCTCAACTCCAGTGACTTGGATCTCACTTTCAACAACAGTAATCCCCCAAACCACCCATCCAGGGACTCCTCAAAAACTGGCGCATATTTTTTATATAACCCGTAAAAAGAACTTTTTGTCCCAATTCCAGCTCGGCTGTTTATATTATAATCCTCGAGAACCCTTTCCCTTATAATGCTACTTCTCTGCTTCAGTCCCCCTTTTAGATCTTAAGTTGCTATAGAGTAATTCTCCATTAGCTCCCTTTCCTGTCTTATACATCCTGTCTGAATGTTATAGTTCCATACATGGAATGAGATAATGTTGACACCTACTTAAATTATATACATTGTGATATTTTAATTGCAATTAAAATGCCCAAATTCAGCTGCTGTGGAAACATCGATTTCCTTGCTGAGTTTTTTACGAATGAGTTAATTCGGGCACCTGCAAAAAAAAATTGTTTTGTTTTTCATTATAGGCGTTGCGATGTTTTAATTGCAATTAAAACACACAAACGACGAAAACTTGCAGTGGTTGAATTACACTTATTATTTAATGCGCGTCACTTCCGGAGAAATATTTTCTTATATCTATCGTGATAATAAATGTCCAAAATATTTGTTGGACATTTGACTATATCATATAAAGTAGCATATAATTAAGTTTAAGCTTTCGGGTGGCCTAAATGGACAACAGGCTGTGATCTTGAAAAAACATAAGACCATTTAATTAAACCACAATTTTCGTTACCCTCGTGTTTTATATATATATTTCGTATGAAAGCGTCCGATTCTATTAAATAAAATAACTTCAAGTCGAGAATTTAACGGATATTTGAAATGCAATGTCATTTTTCATATTCGTCGAAATTAGCTTTTTTCGGAAGGGCAAATGTGAAGTTTGTGTCCACGTTGGTTTATTTACGTCAATGAAATCTATTTCAATTTTCAGATTACCGTTGTCGATGAACGTGCTGTGGGTTTTATTGGATACATAACTACAAAGTTTTTTTTATCTAATATATCAAGCTATTGCTAACATAATGCACAGTTGTTGTTCTTGGTGGGCATTTATACGAACAACAGCAAAGTTAATATTAGAAACCACGTGTATTCAGAAATGATGTCATGGGGATTTGTTAACTTCCGATAACTTTCGGGGAACTTCGTTTGTATCTTCGCAATGTTGTGTTTTCTGCATTAGAGGTTTTTAAGTACAAGATTTAAGTAATTTTGTGTTGCTTCTGAAGTCCCTACACTTTGCTCAGAGTATTTTACACACCCTTTAACATACAAGCAAACATAGTGCCTGGTGGTTGCGTGCATCTCTGGATCCCCCCCACCCCCCACAAGCTGTCATGGTCGACTGAAATTTGCTCATCAGTCTAAAAAGTACTCCCATCTTTGCAAATGGCGGTGCTGGGCATCTCGATGAGCCGGTTCCTATTTTTTCCAGTGTTATGGTATCAGGTGTGAATGATCCGAATGATCAAAGGATTGCGTCTCATAGTCTGTATCTTATATTTCGGACTTAGAGGAGATTATAACCAGTATCGCTGTAGATTTCTTACGATTATCATCTCAGAACACATAAAAACAAACAATATTTTCACAACCTTTTTCACTGATAATGTGCATAACAATATAAAAAAGCACTAACTTTATTTCCGTCTAATTTCAGTGGAGTTTTAAGAATATATAAAACTACCATTTTTCTTTACTTTCACTGAAAAATTTTTAAAAAATTCTGATTTCTTATTTTATATTTTCGAAACGCATATTAAAACTGAAAGCAACGTATCCGGACATAGTGTCAAAGTTCCCACCTAGTTACCAGTTTTCTTTTTAAAACACAATAATAAGGAATCTCGGTTAAACTTGACACGGGAAAACGGCAGTTTGAATGAAAACTGGCCATCACTGTTTTCGGATTCATAACTCTTTCGGGGAATTTACGCCGACCTCTTGATAACAAATGACGCCGCACCTCAGAATATGTATATTTAGTTTTTCATTATCAGTGCCTTCTTCGTTATTCCGCGTTTGGGCTGGGTTTATTTTAGTCAGACCAATCTGAACACGACCTTATTTTCCTTTGCCCATTTATCAGTGGCGTAGATAGCTTTTCGCTGGCGGAGGGGCAAGCCCAAAATTTTCCGACAGACCGAAAATTTTCCGACAGTGTAACAAAAACAAAAACCCAAACAAACAGAAAAAATCTGTTGTTTACTGCAAATGTACTGAAAATTGGTCTTTTTTACCCAAAATCTACACAAGATGACATGTTTTTATCCCCCAAAGCCAGCATTTTAATGTTATTAGGCATAAATCCGCCTAAAAATGGTCCCAAAAAATTTCCGACAAAACTTCTGGTGTGGGGGCTCCGCCCCCCCCCTCCCAGCCCCCCTTTATCTACGCCACTGCCATTTATGCTTTACAAGCACACGACACGATTCACATTCGATTTTCGGGTTTTTACAAGATCATTTGAATACCGTGATGACAAGGTACCAAAATCGTGATGACAAGCTATCAAACTTTCTTATGGACAAGAAAATGCCAAAAGTATTCCTAAATTACCAAATGAATTCATTCCGACCAGTTTTCCACATCACAGATTAATACTTCAGTTTAAAAAATACCTGCCTGTCTCCATTTCCACCCACAACCATATAACGAGGTATCATTTTTCAAGGATGAGAGTATGCCAAGAACATTTCCGAATCATGGATTGTATTCGGTTAGACCAGTTTTCTATATCACAGGTTAAAGTTGAAGAATTTCCACATCCATTCATCTCCACCCATGACCATAGTTATCATATGTTTAACCCTTTGAATCCTGGTGGTATCTTCCATGTCAGTTCCATGGTAGCAATAGGAAGAGTCCATATTTATTATTTGGGGGTAGACCAATTAATATTTTCAACGTGCAGCCTAAGGGCTGCACGTTGAAAATATTGATTGGTATACCCAACACATTTACTGAACAGCCATCCTATTTAGCAACGTTATGACGTATCATGTTCCTGGCCGGAAAAACGGCCGCTAGGGTTCAAAGGGTTAAAGAAGACAATAGAAATAATGATATAGTTGCAGCGAAAGTATTTAGTACTGTACAGTTATCACAGATTTGTTTATTGATTTGTCCACACCACACATTTACCTTACAGTCACCTCCCTTAATGACATTATGACGTAGCTTGTGACCCGGCCGGAAAAAGGGCCTCTGTAGTTCAAAGGGTTAAACCATGGCTTATGGCCCCTCATTTGTCATAAGTGTAAAATAACCATAAAATTATAAATCAAATTAGTAAAGAAAAAACCCGTTTTCATTCATTTCAGAGATGCTGTATTCATATCATGTCTCAACAGCTGCACAAGTTTCTTTGCGGGTTTCGTCATATTTTCCGTTGTTGGATTTATGGCACATGAACAGAACATTGATGTCAGCAAAGTCGCAGCTTCAGGTAAAAAAATGCATTTATCTTTTAATAAATGTAATATATAGTTTTGCCACAGCATTTGAACAGTCCAGTTTCCAACACATTTCACGATTATGGATGCACTGTTCGTTTTGCAATAGATGAAGCTCAGTGGGGACTCTTAATAGTCGGTGGCACAGGCAAAAACTACTGAGTGTCATTCTGCTCGATGAATTACGACTTGACGAGACGGCGATCGCATTCACGATATGGCAGTTTTTCATACTTTGTTTATACTTCTTGTAGCAAAGGCGCGAGGTAATTCAAACAGACAGGTTGTGTTTATTATTGTGTGTGCGCAGGTGCACATACAATGATAAACACATCTTGTTTGTTTGGTTATAAAAAATGTCCATACTCTAAACTCGAAAAATTACTACTGTTAAACAGACATATGCAAGTCAAAGCGAAGTACTGTGTTATTAAACAGAACGGAAGGTAGAAATCACAAGTTCACGCGGGAAGCCAACGTTGACACATATCTATACGAATTTCCGACAATATTGTCTACAACCTCTGGCATAAATTACTCTCATGTTCAGTATAGAATTATTTATCTGGGTTAATGTTTATACTATCAGATTGATACATGCAGCACGAAACCACATCTGTAAAATCGAAGAAGTCACAATTAATGGGTAGAGAGGCCAAGATACTTTGTAGTGATAACGTCATGTATGCACTTGCGGTACACGTATTTCTGTCACGCTGTGTAACAGTACATGGAAAGATCTAACGAAAATGAAGGAACCTTGTACTCACTGGAGCCGGAGGTTTGAACACGAGTTGTGTTTTGTTTTGGAAACGACATGCAAAAGGTTAGCATTAGGTCAAAGCTGCTTATCATTCAATTGTTTGTTGCAGAGACATGAGTAGAAGCAATAGTGGGCGTAACAAATGGGTATAGGGATGTGGCACCCCCTTCCCTCAATAATCTGTGCGTTCGAGACATTTTCTGTTTGGACAGAAGTCTCAGGCTACGATTCGCTTTTACTAGTAATCATGTACGTTCTTATAAGATAAGACTTAACTCCTTGCATGCTGTTGGTGGATATTCCTGCCCAGGGCATTATTTATCTTGCCACTGAATTAAATATAATTTTTGCACATTTAATTATCAAATGTTACCCCTAAAATTGGATGGAGGTTTTCACCAATAATTTGTTGAGTTAAACTTATATATATTTTTGACCAAATCTAGTCATGACTGGTCTGAAGCAGCCATGACCAGATTTGATGAAAAATATCTTGAAAATATCCAAAGGGTTAAGAGTTTTTTTCCAACAATAATTTTATTTCCTTCCAAGATGAAAGAAGGTTTGGCGAACAGGCTAGGCCTATATAAACGCCTCCCCCTACAAAATATATATTGTAAACAGAACATTGAAATGAGTGCATGTGCTGGTAAGGAGTGAAGTACACGCAGACTGGTCAACTATTTCAAATTTCTGCGCATCAAAAGAATCAAGCAGTAGTGAATATGCGAAACCTAACTCCTTAGCAAGTTTTCCGTTTGAATAGAAACTGGCTGTATCTTGTTCCTGTCATTTGAAAGGCCGATGCAGAACTGGAAATAACCGGCGAACTGTCGTTAGGCTACCTGTGGGTCGCCTCAAACTGCAGAAGAATGATATATGCTCTTTGTTACCGTACCTGTCGGAACTTCAACATGTGGCAAAATTGCGACCTAGGTGAGAATGATAATTCTTAAATTTTCAACGGCCTCGTTCGTAGACGGTAGTAACAAATTACAAGATGTGAAGTGGCACTGATAGATTCACCAGTCGAAAGTGGGATATTTGAATTGTTGATGAACGCCCGCTCTCATTAACACTGATCATTGGATCTCCTTTTAGTTCTACAAAATATAGTACAGAGCTGTTCATTGTTTGTTGTGCAACTGTGGGAGGAATTAGTGGCGATAAATAATTTGGGGCAAGTCCATGTATCATTGTGCAAATTGTGCGAAGGGTGTCCAAAAGCAGATTCTCTAAAATATATGTTTCTCTTCTGTACAGTTGTCCCATATTACGACGGCATAATCAAACAATGGGAATATAAAGTGGCTGTATGAGGTTGTTAGTGACGATCGTGATAATCTATATTTTAAGCCTCGAAAACAATAAATCATTTGGCTTACTGTCGTCTACATTCGTTTTTATAAGGCCTCGTCGTGGCTTGATAGCAGCTGAGGTGTTCCTTTTCATGAAAGAAGCGACTGATTATCTTTTCAGTTTTGTTAACAATTAACGACCAGGGCAATTGTCTTGAATCCCACTAGTATACAACCTGTACGTGTCCAGTTGCTTAGCATTGATTTCTAGTCAAATCTTGGCTGTGTGTTAAGGCAGTCAAGTCTTGACTAGAAATCACCGCCCAGGCGATTTGTCTTTTATCAGCAGGGCCTCGTAATGATGGTATGTTAAGGATACCTGTCCCGAGCTCGCCAAAACCTGAAATAGGGCTTTAAACGTTAAGTTGTTTGGAAGAAGTCACAAAATTACCGCAGAAATGATTTGTGTTGGCAAAAGATTGCCAATGTTGAGCTCAATAGCAGTGGCGTTTGTGGCGCTGTGGTAGAATGATACAAAAACAACTTATTCTGTATTTTCATGGTGTGAATTCCCCGTTGGTACTATCAGCAAATCTCAGTTAAGTCAGATACCGAATACCGAACCGATTCTGCGGTACACTCACTGCAAATACCGAAACTGATATCGAATTCAAAATTTCAATATCGCACATCTCTACAAATAGAGGTTTGATACAGTACGTGGAGAGTGGATTGTAACTAAATGACCCCCGAAGTGGAGTTATCACCCAAACTATAACTTTCAAATTTTTTCGTATGGACAAAAAAACACAAGCAGTGTTTCAGCCAATGGACCTCCGGGTTTAACCCGGGGGTCCATTGGTTGAAACTTTGCCTGTGCTTGTTATGTTTTGCAACAAATTTGCAATTATTGCGTGGGTGGAATCTCCACTCTGCAGGTGATTCAGTGATAATACACTATCCACGTACTGTATATCCAACTCGAACTGCTGGGATTCAGCATGACCAAGTCCAGTGAGCGCTCATTAAATAGTAAGTTGTGGCCCATACATGACGACTGTCTCTCCACAAATAAATTCCCAACATCTCTTGTGTTTTTGACTATAATACCAACTGACTAATATTCCAACCACAGCATCAAGGCATGCCTTCGACGAATATTGTTTCAGATGTGACTTGGGTCACCATAGTCGTGACAAATCAGATTTACACCATCACCCCCCCCCCCCCCCCCCCCCCCACACACACACACATCTCAATCGGCCGTCTTAGCAACGACCCCGGAAGCAGTGCAAACAGCAACGGCGGTAGTAGTGAGGAGGGAGGCTGTAAAAGACATTAGTTGTGGGAGTAGCTATTCATTAATTTATTGGTGCTTTACCTCACATCAGAAGCTTTAGGCTACATCGTGGCTAGAAAACGGTAGAAAGTAAAACATGTGATTGTCAATGGCGAAGGAAAATGATTGATTAAAAATAGGAAGTAACAGAAAGAGAATGTCAAAGATAGTAGTTTGAGCAGTAATGAGTGGTGATACTAGTATGGTGAATACCTTATAAATCAACCTATTTGGTTTGAGGCTTGAAGAGTCTCGTTTAAAAGAATAAAAAAAACAAATTTTAAAATTTACTGAAAAGGTTGATTACTTGAAATGATAGAAGTCTGTGCGGACTCGTATGATAAAATAGATATCTTAGAGTTCTTAGTGAAATACTGCCCACTGACATGATTAAAATCAAAGCAATGTAAAAGAATGTGCTCCACTGTCAACACATGTTGGAAGGAACACTCTCTAGTCGCATATTACCCTCCAGCGAAAAGGAATGTGTAAGTCTTGTGTTACCAGTATGACATCGTGTCAGTATTACATGGTCTTTTCTGCAAACGTTACTAGGCGAGTAATGATAAAAAATATCTGGTCGGAAGCGATGGAGCCTCTAGTAAGTGCAGTGTTAGAGATAAGCTGTAGTAGGAGGAAGGTTAGGGGGAAATAAATAATGAGAAGCTAACGCATAAGCACATATCATTGCATGACTGTCACAGACATTGTTGTTACGCACCCTTGTATTTTAACCAATATGCGGTTTGATTTAGATTTCCGCGCCATCGCATGTTTGTAGTACATGGACTTGAGTAATGTTGAATAGTAGTATCGAAACAAAATATACCGGTAGGAAAAGAAGACTTGCACTTGATCTGTATATGTCAGGGATCACCTCGTGCCACAGTTGTTTATAATGATAGATGATGTAATGTTACGGCCGGCTTAGTGGTAGTGGTGGTGGTGGCTAAAGGTATCACCAGTAGTTATAATTCTATGAGAAGTTACTGCTACTACTACTATCAGAAGTAGAGGCATTCGAAGAAACCAATTCTGATGTTGGTAATTAGCCCTTTAAACTGTAGTGGTATATTCCATGCCAGTTCAGTGGCAGCAATAAGAAGAGTCTGTCTTCATTATTCGGGGTAGGCCAATCAATATTTTCAACGTGCAGCCTCGGGGCTGCACGATGAAAATATTGATTGGTATACCCAACACATTTACTGAACAGCCCAGGGTTGGGGGGGGGGGGGGGGGGGGGGGTCGCAAAAGAATGCCAGGATACAAGGTCCGGGTGGGTGGGTCCGAGCCCCAAAGTGCAGTTTTTGCCGGTGTCATGCAATTGTTTGCCAAATATCATTTTACAGACAAGTAATTACAACCAAAGTGAATTCAAGTGCTTAGATTCATAACTTAGAACAGAATAGAGCATTGATAATGTGTTGGGGTCTCCATGTTAGAATTTTTTCCCCATGTTTTACACTTCATTAGGGGGTGGGTCCTGTTCTGGGTCTGGCAAAAATTTGCAAAACAAAAAAGTGATTCCCAGCTATTTGGTCATGATTTTCACTCCTTTATATTTCTACCAAGGCAGTCTGCCTCTTATTAGTGCTTTGTAGCTCCTATTATTTGATTCTTCTGCAAGCCTCGGGGTGCCTCGTGCCATTGGTCTAATGTGCTTCCATGTATGGAATAATTGGAAAGATTGATTGTGGAAAACGTGTATAATTTCAAGGTAAATATGATTCAAGTGATATAAAAAAATAAGTAAAAGGCAATTCATCTCTGACAAGCTACCCTGGCGTGGGTCAAAGAACTTCAGTATTAGGTCTCTCTCAGACCAGCTGTACAAACTAAACATTTAACCGAAAAGTAATGAAATGAAAAACAACTATTTCTTGTAGACAGTTGAAGATATCCAGGTGGGAACAATATATTTTGGGCAGGGCTTCTTGATGGTGGGATTCGACTGTTGTCTGAACAGCATAGACATGTTGTACATCGGGGTAAGGGTTGTGTTGCTTGGAACATGAATGGGTGTATATTTGCAATTCAGTTGGTGGAGACGGGTTCCAGTGGTTACCTGGGGGTCTGAATGCTGCATTTCTGTTGTGGCTTTATATTCAGAGAGATTATTTTGGGGCCATCTGTGGCTAGGGATGCCTTGGATGCCCAAGAGCAGGGCTGGGATATCGGACAAGTTGGTTTGCGGCACCTTTCATGTTTGGGAAAAGTATTTTTTTTTTTATTTAGGTAATTTGAATACTTCGTTAAAGAGATTTTATAAATTGAGGGTGGGTCCCCAATTGTCTTTGAGGAAAAACTGTGCGAGAGGGCTGGGTGTCCAAGACATGACTGGCAAAAATTTGAATTCCGGGGTGTCGGGTCCCAAAAATTGAAAATGTAAAAATTTCCACCTTGTATCTGTAATTTTTTGCCTGCCCCCCCCCCCCCCCCCTCCACGCCCCCCCCCCCCCCTCCTGAACAGCCATCCTATTTAGTGACGTTATGACGTATCATGTTCCTGGCCGGTAAAACGGCCGCTAGGGTTCAAAGGGTTAAAGAAGACAATAGAAATAATGATATAGTTGCAGCGAAAGTATTTAGTACTGTACAGTACTCCTTTGAAGATATCTACTCACCCCCACCCCCACCCCTCGAGATGACGTCAGGTCAATCAATCAATAAACGCGCTAACTCCCCCAATCGATGACGTTTGATATGAAAGCTGTTACGCTGTGACTGTAGTCACAGCGCAACAGCTTCCATATCAGCAAACAGCAAATGCAAGCCTAGGCGAAAACTGGTAACACGGTATCAACTTTCCAATCTTGGCACTTTTTTAGATTCGCTGTTCCGACCATCTGAAATATTCCAGACGAGAGAATCTAAACATAGGCAATGGGCTATTTAAGGACTAGACTAGTTCCATGTCATAATTCGACAAATTCTTGTCTTGAGTACTTGCAACCCACCCAGTGGGCAGTGGTAAAGCCAGTCTATTTTTTTCCACGATTTCCCAGACCATTTTTGGATTCCTCCAAAAACTGTTAATGTGAAGTAGTAAAATACAGCTACACGGTCATCTATACATTTGTTTAAATTTCTTCATCTTGCTGTATTTTACCATTTCACAATAAAAGTTTCTGTGTGTGTGTGGGGAGGGGGGGGGGGATCCAGAAATGGTTTGGGAAATCGTGGGAACAACTGATTGGTTTTATCACTGTGTGATCAGTAGACCAGGTCAATCGACGCGGTTATACCTCCCATCAATGACATTTGATAACGACAAAACTATCACGTTGTGACTATAGTCACGGCTTAACTGCTTTGACACCATCAAACAAAAAGTCAGCACTGAAACTAGTGCTGGTATGTAAAATTAGAATTTCGTTTGAATTTTCGCATGCTTTTCACGCAAATGAAAATTGAAACGTAATTCGAGTTTTACATATCATAACAGCCATATTGGCCGAGCAGAAGAATAGCATGAATTAAATCATGAACGGCTGCAGGGGTTAATTCTTCTGGAACCATCCATAAATACAAAGCAGATTCACCTAATTTGCTGTACATTATATACATTAAGACGTTGTCATTCTAGGGATCAGCACTGAAAGGGTTAAACGGATATATCGTCAGGATTGTCAATGAGATCACTGCATGTAAGAGGTACTTGACGGCGCATGATAACAATAAATTGGACTGTCTCATTCAATGAGCCAATCTGCGTAGAAAAAAAGGTGTTCGTGAAAGGCAATCCAGTGAAGAATGTATTCTACTTTCTCCCATTCACTTAAATGTAATCTTGTTAGGCTAATGTGTGTCTAGCATCTTACATTACGCTAAGTATAAGAAGTTGGCTCACACCTCGGGGCGTTACAGTATTGATCCATTTGCACTACGTCACCTGACCATCAGCACATGAAGCTATGTTTTTTTGCCGAGTGCAGGAAAAAAAAAACACTGGAAAAAACCCTATAGGGAAAGACCCCTTTGGAAAAAAATCCCTATCGAAAAAACCTAACAACCTTACAAAAATCGCATGGGTAGAAAAAACATTATTTTTTGTTAACCCTGAAAATATTTTTACAATTTATATTCCACAAATCCAATTTCAAAGTTAGTTTTTGCGACTTCCTTATTACAAGACCCTTTTTATGATCTCCGTTACCCTCATAATGTAAATAAGAATTTAACCAATACAATCTTGTTTGACAGACCCCATTGTCTAAGCTTAAAATGCTGTTGAAAGAATCAAGCAAATTTCAAATTGTGTTTGAACAATTTAGATAAATGCCAACATGTTGTAAATGGTAGAGCTGGACTTGTGGCCTCCTCTTGAACGCTTCCTCCCCTGTACAGTGGTCCATCACGAATGTACCCACCGCCCCCCCCCCCCCTCAAATTCCACACCGACAAAATCCCCCCCCCCCTAAATAATCAATTACCTTTCAATAAGTACCAAATATTACAAGAACCCTTTCACTGAAAAGACTACCTATTAATATTATTCGCCAACTTTTTTATAAAAATATGTGTCAAAGTGATTTCGCGCCAAAATGGTCGTCGCCCTCCGTGGATATGTTATCTAACACGGAAATCTTACCACCTCAGTAATTACTTAACCCTTTACCTGAAATGAAAAGCAGACAATACTTGCAAAAACAATTCTTGAATAACTAATTTTTTTCATTTTTTGTCTCAAAAACATAGGTTATGACCCTTCATTGGAACGAGCTCGACGAGCTCGTTCCTAAGAGGGGTGATAACCTATGTTTTTGAGACAAAAAATGAAAATATAATGAAAATTAATTGGCGATTTTTTAGAATAGCGCTGGCTGGTTTTGGTCGTTACGTTCGGTAAAGGGTTAAGCGGAAGTTATTTTCAGCTAGTAATATTTATATTGTGCTTCACTTCCTTGACTTTAAGTTGTTATATTTTTTATTTACATTTTGTTGTGTGTATTTTTGTAATTTCAGGTCCAGGATTAGCATTTTTGGCGTATCCAAGTGCAGTTGTACAACTTCCAGTGTCTCCACTTTGGGCAATACTCTTCTTCCTAATGCTGTTAATGCTGGGACTGGACAGTCAGGTAGATGTAGAACATAATAAGTTTAGCTAGCTTCATTCGTCCCGACTGTGATGGCCTAAGTTCCGACTGATAAAATTTTCCAACTGCATTATTCATTCAGGCATGCCTTCGTCGAAGGCATGCCTTCTTGATGTAGGTGGCATAGTTATCAGTGGGATTTATGGTTCAGGACTAAAAGGTTTTGAAAAATTTATTTATATGGACTTCCTAACGCGTTACTTAACCCTTTGAACCCTTGTGGTATCTTCCATGTCAGTTGAATGGCAGCAGTTGGAAGAGTTCATATTCATTATTTGGGGGTACACTCATTTATATTTTCAGCGTGCAGCCATTGGGCTGGACGTTGAAAATATTGATGGGTCTGCCACACACATTCACTTAGCAGCCATCCAACGTAATGAAATGATGACGTATCATGTTCCTGGGCCGAAAAAGAGGCCTCTCGGGTTTAAAGGGTTAATTTGCACGTATCCCACTCCAAATAAAACAAGCTAGGCCTCAACAGGCCGAATTGGATACTACAAACTCCCTTTGTATGACTACATGTGTACCTTTAGTCCACATATCAGACCTAGTCACGAAAGAAACTACACGAAACCCAGCAAGAACGAATCGTTATCTAGGACTTCTATCCAGATGAAAATGCTCCCACTGGAAGAATTATGGGGAGGGGGCTTGTGGCCCTTTCAAACAGTTTATGCACAGGCCACGCTTGTCCACTGTAAAGGGTTTGTGGCCCATTCAAAATAGGTTATGCACAAAACCACACTTGCCCATTTTAAAGTTAATAATTGGTGTAGATGGAAATTATACGACTAAACCATTTCAAAAATGTTAAGTCTAGCTCCCCCCCCCCCCCCCCCCCCAAGGCCGTTACGTGTACAATCTCTGTTAACGCCTTACATACCTGGTGGTATTTCCTGGGTTCGTTCGATGAAGTGAAAAGATTGATTGGTCTACCTTGCAACGTACCTGTGCAAGTCATTTGCATCAATGAATTGAGGACGCGTCATGCGACTGGATTACAAAAGCTGTCTTTATTGAAACAGGGGTTATACAACATGACTGACAACCCGGACACTATCCTCCTGAATGGAATTTCGAACCCAATCCATCTGACCAACTCGGAGCTGAAAATGATATGAAGAAGTTACATATTTTGAATAGAATTTCGACGAGAATACATAATTTGGCAGTTCTTGAACTTCAAGTAGTACACCCTTCTGTTTCAAGTTTGTGAGTTGCTTTCATGGAGAGTAATTCATTTTTGTTCATTTAACTGTGCCGCGTTTTAGCACATTGTTATTTTATGCTACATAAACTCTGCTTATTATTGTTAGTTCGGTTCGCGTGACGATTCTTTTCGTAAATCTATGTTAATCTGCGAGTACAGAAATGGTATAATTTTGAAACTTATCTAGATGTTGTTGCTCAATTTATTTATTTATTTGTTGATAAAGCTTAAAGTAACTTGTAACAGTCTTCAATATTGAAGGAATGGTTTATGCTATTGAATCGACAATTTCTCGGCCGAGATATGAAACGGATGTCCCCATTGCGGTCAGCTCATGTAAAACAATGTGAAGAATCCTTCTCTGTTCAATCCTTAACCCACGTATTCGCAATTTATTTTTTACTTTTTTTATTTATTTGTTGGGATTTAACGGCACTTCAACATCCAGGGTCTTGTCGGCTCGGACAGTATTTTGCGGTTGGGGGAGCCGGAATAGACGGAGCGAACCAACGACACGCGTCGAGTAACTGTCGGACTCTCAAATTTACTAACTCCGCACAACCAGCGTTAGCAGCGACTGGGGACTGTGACAAGTGTAATAATCAAACCATAGCGTATTATTAATCAGTAATGTAATAAAATGCACATAATCCCGATTGCCCACGCGAGGCACGGTGGAGCTGTGCATTAAGACGTACTGCACCTTGATGATGCACTTGTCTTCAGCCAATGTGAATCCTGTTTATACAGGGTTAGTACGCTGTGGAGCGCTGCTGCTCGGTGGTTCTCTCCAGGTACTCCGGTTTCTCCCACCCGTAAAACAAGTATATTTATTTATTGGTGTTTAAGGTCACATTTTTCTGCACAATGGCTAATCATGACCACGACAGTTTTACGGGTGGAGGAAGCCGGAAGTAGTATGTCTCGCACGTTTGGGGTCATAGTTGGGGGACCTCGGTGGGGGACCTCGGAAGTGACGTCATGTCACGTGACCCAGTGGCGCCATGTTGTGTTGTCATGGTAACCCGCGTGGGAGGCCATGTTGTGACGGCATCCCCATAGTGATACGTGGTGTTAGTGCGCATGCGTAGCACCTGTTGTTAGGGTGATACGTGCTTCCGTCGTCCATTTTGTATACTGGAGGCCGCCATCTTGGTTTCTATGGTAGCACGTGATTGCTATGTGACCCAAAGGCCTATAACAAGACAGGGGTATGTTCGGAAGGTATGTTCGATTGAATCGGAGTAAATCAAATTACCACAAACAACCCGACAATCCCTCCAAATCACCAAAATCTATCCCAACTTTTACTATTTCGAATTCTTTCAGAATTCTCTGCTTCTATCTATATGTGCAATAGTTTTCCTCTACCTAGCCATGTTCCTTTGTTCTGGGGTATACTCCAGTAGCGTAGAAGAGCCTATTAGTTGGAACAGCTTTACTTATTATTAATATAATTGCTATTCTTGTCCATTCTTGTTAGTTCTGACCCTATTCGAAGTACTCTTGTTGTTTCATTTATGTAGATCATTTATAACCAATCAGATTGCTTGATTTCCCATAATCTGTATGCAGAGTTATCTCCTCTGAGAATAATAAAAGCCTATATCCAATGGCCATATCCCATGGAATCCCATTTTTGTGGAAACACCCGTGGCTATGGAATCCCTTTTTGTCGTATGAGGCCATGAGGGCTATCTATGTAAAAGCCCTCAATGAGTCCTCATTTATTATGCCTCATAGCCTCATTGAATTTTGAGGTTATGAGGACCATTAAAATCCCTCAATGAGGTATAATTTACTACGACTCTTAGCCTCATTTCAGTATTTGAGGATACCTGTGGCCTGGTATTGTATTATTTGAGGATACCTATCGAGGATATCTATCGAGGATTCCTTTTATAGGATACATATCTGAGGATACTATATAGGTTGTACATATCCCTGTAGGTCTCTTGCTGGCCCTTAGTACTATTAATCCACCTGATGCTTCATGTTATCCTATGACTGGTATAGGTAGTATGCAATGCTAGGCATAGGGGTATCGTGGGTAGGGGTACTGCCTGGTAGTTTAGAACGGTACTATAGTATGGGCGGTATAGGCCCCTGTTAGTGCTTGGTACTATTAACCAATCGATTGCTTTGTTTTATTATATGGCTGGTATATGTAGTACGTTATGGTAGACCTAGTGATTTTGTGGGGGTGGGGGTAATGCTTGATAGTTTAGAACGGTAGTGTAGCATATGCTGTACATATCCCTGTAGGTCTCTTCCTGGCCCTTGGTACTACTGATCCACCAGGTGCTTCATATTATTGAGCGGTATTCTGGGGTGGGGTCAATGCCTGGTAATACAGAACGGCGGCAGTGCATGGTTGGTATATTCCCCTGTAGGTCCCATCCTAACCGTTGATAGTATTAACCTACCAAATGCTTTGTATCATCCTGTTACTGGTAAGATGGTACGTAATAGCAGTGTTCCAAGTACTCTTGTTGTTTCATTTATCTAGATCATTTATATAAATTATAACTAACCGTTGATTTCCCATAATCTGTATGCAGAGTTATCTCCCTTGTGTATAATAAAAGCCAAAATCCAATAGCCATATTCCCAGGCACCCCAATTTCGGCACCCCTTTTGAGGAATCCCATTTGGAGAATCCCTTTTTTCTGAAATGAGGATAAGAGTCGTATTAAATTAAACCTCATTGAGGGATTTTTAATACGACTCATATCCTCATTTCAGAAAAAAGGGATTCTCCAAATGGGATTCCTAAAATGGGGTGCCGAAATTGGGGTGTGTTCTGGAGAATCCCTTTTTTCTGAAATGAGGATAAGAGTCATATTAAAAATCCCCCAATGAGGTCTAAATTACTACGACTCTTATCCTCATTTCAGAAAAAGAAACCCCTATGCCTAGCATTGAATACTACCTATACCAGTCATAGGATAACATGAAGCATCAGGTGGATTAATAGTACTAAGGGCCAGCAAGAGACCTACAGGGATATGTACAGCCTATATAGTATCCTCAGATATGTATCCTATAAAAGGTATCCTCGATAGGTATCCTCAAATAATACCATACCAGGTCATAGGTATCCTCAAATACTGAAATGAGGCTAAGAGTCGTAGTAAATTATACCTCATTGAGGGATTTTTAATGGTCCTCATAATCTCAAAATTCAATGAGGCTACGAGGCATAATAAATGAGGACTTATTGAGGGCTTTTACATAGCCCTCATGGCCTCATACGACAAAAAAAGGGATTCCATAGCCTCGGGTGTTTCCCCAAAAATGGGATTCCATGGGATATGGCCATTGGATATAGGCTTTTATTATACACAGGGGAGATAACTCTGCATACAGATTATGCACGTATCATCCTAACAACACGTGCTGCGCATGCGCACTAACACCACGTATCACTATGGGGATGACGTCACAACATGGCCGCTCACGCGGGTAACCATGACAACACAACATGGCGCCACCGGGTCACGTGACATGACGTCACTTCCGAGGTCCCCCACCGAGGTCCCCGAACTATGGCCCCAAACGTGCGAGACATACTACTGCCGGAGCACCCGGAGAGAACCACCGAGCAACGGCGAGCAACTGTCAGCTCCCCAACATGCTAACTCCACACAAGCAGGGTTAGCATTGGTTGAAGACAGGTGCACCATCGACGTGCAATACGCCTTAGTACACAGCGTCACCGTGCCCCCACATGGGCAATGGGGGTGAAGTGTCTTGCCCAAGGACACAACGCGGTTGCCGCAGGTGGGATTCGAATCGAGGACCTCTCGGCTTGTAGCCTGCGCCTCTACCAACTGAGCCACCGCGCCCCGCCCGAAAAACAAGTAGTGTTATATTAACCAGTATTGTAATAAATACACGACCGGTTGTATAATAATCAACCAGTAATGTAATAAAAATCAGCCTGTATTGTAATAGCCAGTAATGTAATAAACTTAACCAGCAGTGTAATAAAAGTAAGTGATAACGAACTAGCAAAAAAGTTTTCGGGGAGCTCAAAAGATAGTTTTGGTATATTTCATCGATTTTTAAACATTTGATCAGAAGTCTAAATCGTTTCGATGCCCAATATCATTTGTTTGGTTTGGTATTGTGACGGAAGGTGTTTTTATGTTTTTGTGTGCATATATATTGGTGCTTAAGGGCACTTTCAACATCTGTGTCTGTATCACTGCCGCAAGATAAATATAAATTCAAAGTTAGCCAGCCACTTATTTATGATGATGCCGTGCTTGTTAGAGGGTGCTTACACGGAGCATAAGAAGTCCTCTGAGTGCTGATATCCCTATTTGGTTATTTGTGGTTCCTATGGATGAAATTGCATATCCCAAGCTCAAACGGCAATCCATCTATAGTAATCACCTTAATTCCTTCTTAATATTATGTTGGACTCACTAATCTCTCAGCCCCAAACCCATTTACTATGGAGTAGAAGGGAATTTGTTATCCACTCATGAACCGCATTTAAAACGGCATTATCTACACCCTGAGTCTGTCCTAGCCTTTTAACCCTTTGCCTAACATGAAAAGCAGACGACACTTACAAAAAAAGTTTTTGAATAACTAATTGTTTTCATTTTCTGTCTCAAAAACATAGGTTATGACCCCTCTTTGGAACGAGCTCGACGAGCTCGTTCCAAAGAGTGGTCATAACTTTTGTTTTTGAGACAAAAAATGAAAAAAATAATGAAAATTAATTGGCGATTTTTGTGAATAGCGCTGGCCGGTTTTGGCCGTTACGTTGGATAAAGAGTTAAATTAGAAGTAAACTCTCAACAGTTATGCAAGATCCGAATATAGCTGTTTACCACTCAGTTGTTACTTTCTGTTGATCATAATGAACAGTCACTTGATTTCCGACCTGGAATTGAGCATCTATCAGAAAATGGGAAAAGCGCTTACAAAGTATTTACCCTACTTGCATACACAGTACCATCTCGTTGAAAGATGGACTGTTCTTTCCATTTATCAGGAATGCAGAAACAGACGAACTTATTTCGGTGCACCCAACCCCTGCCCAAGAGAAACGTATGCACCTCCCCTTAAAAAACACGAACACCACTCCCGGAAGAACACAGTCACGTAGAATAGCTTCCAAATTAGTCAACCAGGCCGAGAAGGCTATGCATTTCGATATAGTGACTGAAACGACGTGGTGATCAGAGGTATGTTTACATATCGTAAGGAGCGTTATTAAAAATTATAAATATAGACAACGCAAGAGATCCGACAATTCAAGTGTCAGAAGATTACTTATTATCGTTTCATACAATACTGTCTACGACGCTTTTGTAGGGAGATTCAGTAAAAATTTAAACCCACAGCTCTTTTCAGCTGTATTATTGATAGGTTATTTTTTTTTTTTTTTTTTTTTTTTTTTTTTTTTTGAAATTGAAATTTTATTCTGCAGCATACAGATATACAATGTGAGACAAATAAAACAAATTATAAAGTGAGTGTACACTGCATGGAGATGGCATAGCCTGAGAGGTTGTCTTCCTGCCATCCCACACAATTTTCTTTTTCTTGACATCATTGCCCTTTCATTCTTGTCTTCATGGATTCAAATTGAGTGGAACGTTCCCAATGCACAGACCGGAAACAAATAAGTTATTACTTTAATGTACATTCTAAAATCGACGGGGTCAAGAACTAAACCAAATCAAACCAAATCACCTGGGTTGGGCAAACATGAACCCATATGGGGTTCATATTCGCCCAACCCAGGCGATCCGGACCAATCACCAGAAAGGAGAACAGAAAGCAAACCCAGTTATCCTTCTTGAGGACCCAACAAACCTCAGAGTGCAGTATTTTTGGTGAGATCTCTTTAAGCTGATATACAGTCGGGACAAAATGGATTGGTACAAATGATTGTGGAAGAATAAGAATCTAAAATTGTATCGATTATTTTCTTTTTGAATAAGGGCCTACTATATTGCTGTATTTCAGGGTTTAAATCATTCCATACCTTTGGAAAAGAATGTAACGGTAGGTCCGCCGAGAAACGCGTTCTCGGTTTGTTTGTACGTATATTCCCAGCTTGCCTGGTTTCCATTCCAGAAGGATTTCTGTAAATTTCAAAAGTACCGTCAAAAGACACTGGTAATCTATCATGATACCAATCGAACATGAACAAAAGGACGTGTAACTTATATAAGTCTTCAAATTTTAGTATGCCACATTTTTTAAATAGAGGTTCTGTGTGCGAGGTATATTTTCTGTTCGTTATTATGCGAATAGCCTTTTTTGCAGAGTAAGAATTCTGCTTGATGGTGCGTGACCCCATACAAGTATACCATTGGATAGTTTCATATCGGCCGAGCTATCAGACCGATGTAACGTTATATCAACCTGAGACCGAAGTTCGAAGGCTGATGTGAAGTTACCAAGGATTGATATTTCGGCCGATATGAAACTAAAAAATATAAAACCTAAAAAATAGGTACAAAATGTTCTGAGATCTGTTACTGTTATCGGACAGTGTCATTGTTTCTCGTTCCCTTCAAGGAGTCCGCATTTTCCTCTTCTCCTGCAGTTAAAACTAGAAGTCCTGTCACGAACAGTGCCCTTATTTAGGCTTAATTGCGTGTAGGAATTGCGCGCAGTTGCCATATCGAATGGCATCCAAAGCACGGCAGATTCTCCTGGTTACTCATAGCAAACACAGGCAATGTTTCTGCCAATGGACCTCCGGGTTACCCGGAGGTCCATTGGCTGAAACATTGCTTGTGCACATGCCATATGTACAGAATTTGATAGCCTTACTATGGTCATAACGCGTAGATTAATACGCAGAGCGACGTGCTATTTGTGCGCATTTCATGAGAGGACTTCTAGTTTTAACTATAGTTCAGCCATTCGAACGTCTCGGCTTCCCCGCTGGGGGATCCGCGACTTTCGGATATCTGAACTATCTCCTTCCGCACTTCGACAAATGTCCACTTACAATTCTGAATCATAGTTTACGTTGGATTTTCTATACAGCTCTCGTCTCACTTATCTTCATCCTTCTAATCCTTACTTATTGCCTTACCATAAACAACGTAGTTTCAAACTACCCCTATGCCTGCTAAGCCAATTTCTCTGATTGCGGTCTACGAATAATAGAGATTCCGACGTAAACAAATTGGTCACGCCTAGTAACGCAACAAAGGGGACAGCTCCAATTTGGTTCATATCGGTCGAGATCGGCGTCATATCAGCCAAGACTGATGTGATATCTGCCGAGCTTGATAATGGGCAATTAAGGAAAGAAAATCATGTCTAATAAATAACAAATTATTACATAACCTGACGACCGATTGGCTTATTTTTTGTATCGTCTGGGCATCCACTGCCAAATGTTTCTTCACGCAAAAGGGTTAAACAAAAAATAAAAATTCGAAGTCACACCTGTCAGCAAAAAGTACCGATCTTTGTTTCTCTACTAATTTTTTAGTACATCAGGGTTGGACCCCAAATCACTCAAACCATTAAATGTGCAAGCGTGAACAGACCTCGTAATCAACATCCAGACTTCTTAGACTCCAACAAGATCCTCTTCACATTTTTCTTGGTAAAGTTTAGGATTTTCATAAGAATTCTACAAGCAATTCTGAAATCATCATAGGGAGTGGATCCTTGTCCTGAAATTAGCCGATCAGATGAATTTGGCTTTCCCGGTCCAAAGAAGAGCTGACGAAGCTCGATCTCCGCAATATCTTTGGCCAGTACTAAATGCATTACACTGAAATAAAGTAACTATTGCCTTACATGTTAATAATGTTAAAGAGACAGTGCCGGTAAATTGTTATCATTGAATGTATCAGCCCATTTTATAAGACTTCTGGATTTCTCTTTCTTGCCAAATTCCATGTTTCCGGAGACCCTGTGACATAATTTTGATCAACTGCCAATATTTTACAGTTCAATGTCTGAATCCCCCTGAGATTACAAAACTGAAAAAGGGCAAATAATTTTGTAGACGGACTAGATGAAGCAGAATCTGGTGTTTGGCAGAGAATTGAGAAAAGAAATCGCGTTTAAAGCCAATAAATCGAAGTAGTGTAGCACGGAACTAGCTCGGAACTGGATGAAGCAGAATCTGATTTTGGCAGAGAGTTGAAAAAGGAAATCGCATTAAAAGCCAATAAATGGAAGTTGTGTAGCTCAGAACTCGCCTTGGAACAGCACCACCAACCACCAACGACATTGTAATAAATTTAGCCATATATATGTGAGAGTATGCCGTCGTGGATTAAAGAACTACCGAGTTTCGTTAACAAATATCTGTTAACAATGTATAGCCAGCAAACATCCGAAGAATTGCTCTATCAAAACAGAACTTGAAGGAACCGCCGACAGTCGAAGAATCTACACCTGCATATGAGTCAACTTAGAATATTCCATGAGATAATACTAAATTTATGAAAAGTGTAGAAGATACCGCTTTCCTAACATAATCTATTTTATAGATCATGGTATCAATGATTGCGTATTACAGTTTATGAGATTACGACGAATAGCAATTTCTTCCGTGACCAGCATCGACGTTGGAGTTATGGTTTAAACTCGCGAACGAGAATTTCCCGATTACCGGTTCTGAAAATGAGTGCTAATGCCCGGGAAATTCATAAGACTAACATTGTGAATCAAAGAATGTGGAACGCAACCTTTGCTTCCCGCTTCTGTTCTATGAATTTCCCGAATATCGGGATTGATATTCAGAAACAACCGGAAAATTCCCGGTATCGTGACTGACTTTCAAACACACCAAGAACAGTTAACCTGAAACTATTTTCATCTCTGTCTTTAAATAATACAGCTCTTCGTGAATTGAAGTCCACAACACGCTTATAAAACACACTTTAGTCTAATCGCACAATTTTCATATCGTCTGCAATTTTATACTCAAAAACTCAGAAATCGTTCTGAATATCGAGTATATTCTACACCCAGACATTTGTTAAGTTTGGAACGAGCTGCTGTAAGAATGGAAGTGAAGTTTCCATTCGACAAGAGCAATCAAATATTAATCCTAAATAGCTCTTCGGCATTTACGGCGGATGCAATAAGCGCGGAGATGGATTAGTAAATGCATAGGAATCATGCTCAGCCGAAACGAGGACGAACTATAGAGTGTTCGATTTCAGTGTTACCGATGCCTTGGTGTCGAGCCAACTGAAAACCAAGCAGTTACACCTTCCGACTCTTCAACCTAAAATATCCAATCAGGGTAATACTAGAGTGATGAAAGGTATAGATAGCGCTTCGCTGGCTGCATATGACTGAGCTTCATTACACAATATCTGCTACCAACGTGCAACCTTCAGAAATCCTTGGACTAGATCCTGAAAATTCAGAAAACTTAACTTGAGTAAAAATATGAAGGTGTTTTGTCTAAGATAAAATGTTGTATTGATATGGTCATTTCAGGCAACGAACAGCCACCTTTTTTGAATGGAGAGTAAGTATAGATTCCTCTATTTCAATGTCTTCGACACCTTGGCCTCGGGACACTCAACTTGATGAACCTGCATCTTCCGATTCTTCAACCAAGAATTTCCCATCAGAGGAATACTAAATTTATCCTAAGAAGGGATCTTGAAAACTTCAAAACTGAATTTGAAGAAAGATGTGAAGGTGTTTCGTTCTAGATACGTTTTATTGATATGGCCATGTGTCGAGACGATTCATCATCCTCTGAATGACGAGGAAGTATAGATTCTTCTATTTCAATGTCCTCAACATCTTGGCGCCGTCGACACTGCAATCGAGAAATCTACACCTTCCGATCCATTAAGCTAAACTATCCTGTCATGTGGATACCCTTATCTGAATGTAGATTACAGAAGCTGTCACTTTAGGTTATGATGGAAAGAAAGGCTACAGTAGATTCGTGGGGAATAATCTACATTCCAGACAAATGGATGACGTCAGAGGAAAATTTTAGTTTGATGGACTTTTTAACAAAGGCAGTTTATCAACAAACACCAACGCGTGTAGAGCAGATTTAGACCAGTGCAACGGCGTGATGAAGGTTGGCGCAAATTATCAAGCGATCAAGTCCCTAGACTAAATTTGTATGGTATTGACGTTGTTATATCCCGGAATCATTCTAGCTCTTAAATAGCCAATTGCCAATGTTCAGACTCACTCGTCTGGAATATTTCAGTTTGTGGGAACAACTTGTAAGAATTTAGACGCTGTTATGGCCTGGAACCAGTCTAGCCCATAAATAGCCGATTGCCTATGTTTTGATTCACACGTCTGGAATATATCAGCTGGGCGGAAAAGCGAACCTATGGTTCGATTTTCCGACCAGCTGATATATTCCAGACGATTGAATCTAGAAAATACCATAAAGATTCATTTCCATTGAATCAACGCTCAGTCGAGACTTGGTTTGGCCAAATATTTGATTCCATTACCATTCATTAGAAATGAAGACTCGCCACCTCTGTAGTTGTTTGCTAAAGTCGCATAGTTCCATTAATTTTGAATATTTTGCTTTTTTGCTGTTTTGAAAGCGAATTAAATACTTATTGATTGGAATATCTGTAGCTGGAGATCGGAAGAATATCTTTTTGAATAAAATATACGCTACATCAGCGATAGTCGTGCGCAAATGTCCACGAAAAGTGTGGAACCAAACAACGCATAACACCGTCGATTTCCGAACAGAATTAGACTGGTGGTCCGAGAGTTTGGCAAATTGTCTGAAGATTGGCACCGTGACACACGATCGCCCCCATAAGCATAATCATATGTCACGTTTGTATTTCAGTTCTGTGCAATGGAGGGTCTTTTTACAGCGCTGATTGATGAGTTCCCTCATATATTGCGACCAAGAAGAGAAATATTTATAGGGATCGTGTGTTTAGTATCATATTTAATTGGGTTGTCAATGGTTACAGAGGTGAGTTTTTTTATATTTATTGTAATGTTGTTTATTGCAGTTAACAAAATTTTAATGAGCAGTATTCCTGTCAATCGTTTTAACATCAGTTTTTTGTGCAAGGAAAATTAGTCTTTTGTCGAGCTGACGATATAATAAACAACAGAGAGTTGACTCGTTGAGCAATAGTTTAGAACTGTATTATTGGATTATCACTGATCTTCCCCACAAATGTAAAATGGTTCAGCCCATTTGCTGCGAATGGCGCTCCATATTACTGATCCATTTGGGAACACTTGTTTGAGAAGGTTAATTTTGAATATCTGTGTTTGAATGTGCAGCAGCAAACTGGTTACACACTGAAAAATCAGTTGCGTTAGAAATTATCCAACATAATCTAGGTTGAGTGAACCCAGTAGGGTTCATATTCACTTAAGCACTTGATCCGGGTTGACTTTTAACCCATCTGATTTTAGAGAGCAGATTGAAGTAGATATATATGCGAACTGCACTTCTACGGCCCATTCTTTTCTCCATGGAATTACGAAAAAAAACGCAAGTATCTGGCAATAAAAGGGGACCGGCTGGTCAGCTTATACTGTCTCTTTGGGAGAGACAGTGTAAACTGACCAGCCGGCCGCCTTTTATTGCCATATCATTATAAGCAACGCAGTACGAAACAATGTTACGTGGCCGTCCAGAAAAAAAAAACAAAGATAACCTTTGTCCTTTTTAAGAAGAAAACTGTGAAAACTTGTTTTCCGAAACAGATGCCAGGATTAACTACAATAGAGTTGGAAATGCAATGTACAAACTATACCACGTTCTTTAACGAAGCAAAATAAATAATTGCACTCAAATTCTTTGAAAACTAAATGCACCCAAACCCGATCCCAATAATTAGGTTTTATGCGTACGACAAACACAGCTGGAATGGTCAGTCACTCATTTTAAAACCTGAACCCATACCGCCAATGTGACCAATTGGATGAACAAATCACTCGACATCAGCTCCCTTATCCCTGTTACGTTTCGGTAATAGGAAGCACGTGAAACATTATTTTCTGCCTTTACTTTTGAATCGTAGAAAAATATATTTACTCTGATCACAAAAGCGAACAGAGAAATTCTACCTGATCTCGACTGGGTCACGATCTGGCCAAAATTCTTTGTTGGTCACTCTCTTTCCCACAACTCTGTAAACTCTCACCTTTCAAAAAAAGAATTTTCAGAATCTCAGATGCCATTTTTAAATTCTTTTTTTCTTGATTCTATTTTGCTTTCGCTATATTTTATTTAGGAAATCCCCAACCCATCGTTTAAAGTGTGTGCCGCAACTCGGTCACGATCTAATCGAGAAAAGGGATGCTTTTGTGACTGCTGTCCTGAAATATCAGATACTTAAAATTATTTCTTTTCAGGGTTATCACACACTGACCAAGATATGATTGATGCATCAATTCTAATTGATGATTCTTTCAGAGTTTCAATTTCGTCAGTATGCGATGCCTGTTAAATTAACGTTCGTATTGACAACAATTGACAACAATTGACAACAACTGCGGGCAATATGTCAACTAAAACACATATGTGTGTATCTTGTGCTTCTAAATAAGTAGTCGTGGCTCCAGCCACAACGTCCGGATAGCTGAACTTGTCTGACTGTCGCGTTGGAATGCAGTGATAGTCTGTCGGTAGATGGTAAATCGTGAATTAAATATAATCTAAAACTATGTACCGCTTGTGTGGCGCTCGTGTGGTTTTGAAATTTAATCATCTAATTTATAAATAGGTTATTTCTTGTTTGATTTTATATCAGCTCGGGATAACGATGTTATCAGCCAGAAACCGGACCTCGGGCTGATATAAAATCAATCAAGAAAGAACCTCTTAACATCGTTTCAAAATGGTGTATCCCGCCGGTCAGTTCTGACCGCTCGCCACCAAAATATATTGTAATTACAAGTCATTTTGAGAAGAAACTAAACTGACATGCATCAATACAACTTCTGTTGAAAGACGCCGTGACAATCAAAGTGTCTCCTTTACGCAATATTATACATTACTAAAGTGAATGCACGATATATACGTATTATCGCTACAGTGAAGTGATCTGGGTCGTCGTATCACGTCGACTTGAGGAGGTCAGAACAAGACGTGATACGACGACCCAGATCACTTAACTGTAGCGATAAAAGGTTTATTATATGATTTATAGTTCATCATTGCATGCCAACGCTAGCATTAACAATTCCCCCAACCCTTTTTTGGATTCAAGTAAAAAAAGAACTATTTTTGTTTACACTTATTTTTGTAAAGGTGCACACTTCCGGGGAATCCCCCGATCCGCATGAATACGATACAAAATATCATGAAAACGATAAAATAGAAAACCCGGACCTTCGTTCGAGCGCACCCATTCCAGCTCGGAGTAAAGTACTCTCTGTGACCGGAACAGCTAATTATGCGCATTCGAACGCACCCGTAAATAGTCCGTCATACTATAGTGATACGGAATCAGATTCCACACTGTGGATTTTCCGGGGACCAGGAAAAGATCGTCAAGCAGTAGTTATATTTATCGGTTAAGTTACATAGTCATATAATAAACCCCATGATCTTGAAGATGATTCACATGGTTTATGTGCTGTACAGAGAGGGTGATTTTGTCCTGGGTGGGTATCCATCCATCTCCTACTTATTTGAATGATTTACAATTACAATTCCTGAATTTTTAAGATTTTCAATTTAGACAGTGACATGATGCCTGTTAAATTAACACATGAGTATTGACAACATTGAGAGCAATGAGCAGATTGTAAACTGAAATACACATTGTTTTCTTAAAATTAAGATGCACTGATTCGTTATACTCAGTGAATGCATATTTCAAACTGGATGTTCGACACAGTCAAAATTGTTATTGTTTATGGTCGTCATCAAGACCCAAACTATGGACATCATGTTGCGCTAAACCGAGCAAAAATCGGCAATTTTTTTTTCTTTTTCTTCGTTTTTGCGTCTCCAGCATTGCTGTGTAAACTGTGTTTACAACCTTTGCTATGAATTCAGAGACTTGCATATTTCAGGCAACGCCACCCACCATTTTTCTCTATTCGTAAGAGAGATCTTCGATAGTCACAGAATGCATTTAGTGAATCCACGAGTTGATTTTGTATGCTTTGATCGTACTGTCACTGGATCAACGGCTTTATGGATATATTCGTGACGACAGTTTGAATTTTTCGCTCTTCTAAAGTGCATTCGATGATTTCTGCCCAGATTCGGATGAATACTCGAATTCCCATAACGCCATGTCGGCATGTAATTTTCAGACAGAGAATATTATCTCAAGCTGGCAAGCTTTTTACATTCGAATAACTGCAATCCTATTTACTTATGGTCGGGGACGTGGCTAGGGGTTTCCGATTGGGGGTTCCTCCCCTCCCGGTCCCTCCCCTAGTTGGAAATTCACTAAAGAGAAACATTTTGAAAATGAAGCCATGAAAGGGGGCATAAAATTGATTCTAGTAACTGAAATGCCAACACATTTATGATAGAATTATCAGGTTGTTTTATTATTTGGTATTATTCTGGAAATTGAATATGTTCTAACAAACGCTCAAGCTCAGAACTTTCAACAATTCACACTCTCCTCACATTAAATCAGATCTTATGCAGGAATGATCAGGTTTCTATGTTTCATCATTTTGTAACTGTAAATGATGGAATTAACTCGGGATAACGATCTTACATGATGCGATTTTCTTGAAGTGCATTTCGAGATTTTTTTTTATTGCGATAAGTAAACGTACTATAGAAATCTCGTACCGATTGACATCATGCATACTTATGAAGCTTGATATTGCGTACACTGTAGTTGTAAATAGTAACAGTTGGAATTTTTGCCGATTTGAAACCGAGTTGGAATTTGGAATGTAAAGGAGACATCAGCATCACCGAAAAAGCTCTAAAATCCAGATAGATGGGATTTCCAACTACTCATGACTTACCCTCCGAACTTCCAACTATAAGAAATTTTGGCCAGGATTGGGGGGGGGGGTGACACCCCCCCCCCCCCCTCCTCCTCACACACACACACCCTGTTGCCTCGTCCCTTTTGTGGTTTGTTACTCGAATATACACCAAAGTAAATAATGAGAAAATGGAGAGGATTCTAAGAAAATTTTAAAAATTAAATATACGGTACTAAACCGAAGTGGAATTAGGTTATCGTCCCGATGATTATTCTCAAGTTCTGGGACAGAGCATAAGAACCACGAGCAGACTTTTAGCGTATGAACGGAACTCTACCTAAGCCGCGCATAGGCGCCAACACCGTATTGATTTTCGAGAAAAGTATTGGACATCACTTTGGGAAATACAAATGCATTTGAAACTGAAAACAAACGGTTTTTATAATCTATCACATGACGAGGAATGCTCTTGTTTTCGTTAGTAAAGTCTGTAATCACAGGAAGAAGCTGGGACGTTGAAAAATTATATTTGGTGGCATTTTTGTGTCAATCCTCTACGGAAACGCCAGAAATTGATTTGCATAATATTGTTTTTATCAGAATCGATCAAAAATATATATAGAATAAACGTATAGTGTTTTCAAGTAAAACATTTATTCTACGAGTAGGATAAAGAAGGAAACCGACGAGCCTCTGGCGAGTCGGTTTCATTCTTAATTCAACGAGTAGAATACGTTTATTTTGTTTATCCCATAAATCTTCTACAGGGCAGTCGCGGCAAAATCGTGCTATAATTCGCTACAAAACAAAACGAGAAGTGAGGAGCGCATTGGTCTAATTCGATCGACCAGCAAAATTGGCAAAAATAAACAGGGCGCAGTAATACATTTCTGTCAAAAAATAATTCCTCTACAAACTTGAGCTAAACTTGCAAAACTACTTTATTATATGAGCAGTGTGAGGTGTTTTCTACTGGCATTGTGTAATACTTTCAAAAAGATTTAAAGAAATCAACAATCAAACTATTAATGATGCTAGACAAATGTGGTAGAGGCAAGAGGTCAACAAGTCCGTCGCTACTAGGGAATAAATTCTTTCAGTGTTAAACCTACGTGGAAAATTTATCACCCTACTAGGTGAATAAATCAAAAATTTATCCAAGGCCTCTATTGTTCAAATAAACGGCCATTTATGGGATAAAATCATATAACATCATAAAACATTTTCTGACCTTTCAATTTGAGCAGACCACTTGTGTTAATAGCATATGTTCTGAGATTACCTCGTCACATTACGACGCATAAATTGAAAGATTTTAAATATTTGTTATGGTAACGGTTTCCATGGGGTAGAAGACCTCTTTCATTTAGTCAACACCCGAACTGTTTTTTTTTTTGTTTTTTTTGTATAGCACGTCCAGAAAAGCGTGTTGCAAGCATAAATATTTTTATTTATTTTAGACATAAAATTATCTTTATGTGATGTTTTTTCTGTATTTCAGGGCGGAATGTTTGTGTTCCAAATCTTTGATAAATATTCAGCGAGTGGAATTTGTCTTTTACTGTTAATATTTTTCGAATGCATAGCTGTTTCCTGGGCATATGGTGAGTCATTTCTGCACTGAATTCTTTGAGAAATGCAGCGACAAGCACGCAAAACATTCAATCACTTATAAGTAGGTTTTAGATTCTAAAAAGTGACATGAGAAACAAGCAACAGAAAATAATGACAAAACACTCAACAGCAAGCGCCGGAGCAAGTTTCGTTGGTCTACAATCGTTTCACGCATTGGCTACCAATCGACCTGGACGTATTTCATGAATTTGAACAATCTGTCCCTCGCGTTGAGTGACACCTAGCCGCGTAGCCAGTAGCCGCGAGGTGTTACAGCACGGGACAGGTTGTTCAAATTCATGAACTTCCGCCAGCGAGGTTGGTAACTAACTTGCATCCTGTCATTTGTGCAGTCAATAACATTTGCGGACTCCGTTATACCCAATGGACCAGAGGTATTTAAGTGACGTCAGTCGAACACCTGCCCTGTTGCTCTATAAGGTATTTCAAGTTAATTGTCCTCCCCAATGCGGCAATAGAGCCAGGGGGTGAACAGTGTTTTTCTCTGGAAGGTAGCAACTACCCACGCTTTACGACAGTAAGAAGGATGTGAATCACGCCGTTTTTGTATTTCTTTTACTCACACGCAGAGATACTTTGTGTGACATTTCGTTCATAAAGAAGATTACCAAAATTAGTTATCTTGGTTCATCATGGAGATTTGATCAGCTCCCAGAAGGACACAGAACATGGCTTAAACTGGGGTTGCTTAATTTCAAATGCTACCATCGGCTTTGAACAATAAGTCGTGAATGTGAATAAATACACAATTTTTGTTATGCAAAAGTACCATTATGTTTCATATGTCATTCGTAAAAAAGCATTCGTGTCAATTAACCCTTTACCTAACATTAAAAACAGACAACACTTGCAAACAAAATTATTTTTGCGTCAAAAACATAGCTTATGACCCCTCATTGGAATGAGCCCGTTGCACCCTGTCAATCCTGTTTTTTCCCTCGTTCCAATGAGGGATCATAAACTATGTTTTTGACGCAAAAAATGAAAAAATAATGAACATTGAACGGCAATTTTTGTGAATAGCGCTGGCCGGTTTTGGCCGTTTCTTTGGGTAAAGGGTTTAGAATTTAACTTGAAGGTGAGGACGTATTGTTTTTTTCTCAAAAAAGTTCAGACAGCATTTTTTCCATCCCGACCTGGTTAGCCGACCACTCACTGAAAATTAATTTTCCATTTTCGTCGTATTTAGCTTTCTTGTAAAGGACAAAGGGGAAATCTGTATACACGTATTTCTATTTATAACGTTCGCGTCCATGCAATGTATTCTGGTTTGCCCTTGTCGAACCATGTGTTGTGGGCACAAATGCGCGACGTTCGGATAGCTGAACCTGTCTAACTATAACGTTGGTGTGCAGCGATGGCCTATCGGTAGATCGTAATTTGTGAATTAAATATATACTTTGACTTAGTCACCGTTTGTGTTGCGCTCGTGTGGTTTTGAAATTTAACCATCCAGTTAATAAACAGGTTCTTACTTGTTTCATTTTATATCGGCCTTGATATCAGTCTTCGGAAACCTTCGGTCACAGACATTGTTACCTCGAGCTGATACTAAGGCTGATATGAAATCAAACAAATATTAACATCTTCATATCGTCTCAAAGTGGTGTATCCTATCTGTCAATTATGAGCGCTCGCGAACCATGATGCAAAATTATATCGTAATTTCAAGTCATTTTGACAAAACCATCGATTGACATGCAACAATACAACTGTTGTTGAAAGAAGCCAAGACAATCAAAGTGATATTCTAAATTGAGTGTCTCTTTTACGCAATAGTATACATTTGGCTTTGCATTACATGTGTGAATTCGCAATGCGAAGGTCGTGTGCACTTTCACATATGATTAAAAATAGACTTGACCTGAACGTTTACATGGTTAGGCTGCGGTCACATCACCGCATATGATTTTCTAGTCCGTCTGTCGTACACGTAGTTCTCTGCGATTCGCATCGTTGCGTGGTTACACAGTATATACGTTGTCATGGCCTCAAAACTCTCCATAAGGAACACGTATAAATTGAAATATCATGAAAATGGGGTCAGGTCATGGCTGAACCCCTGTATTGAGCATGCTATGATATTTATAAGATTATCTAAATTTTCAAACCACTTAAAAATTAATCATTTACATAATATTCCTAAGTTCACTACCCTACCAGGGTACATGATGCCTGAATGGGTCAAACTACTCAAAAACAAAATTTTTACAACCCCTTGCAAATTTTTTCGTGGTGCCATTTTTTTGCCAAAGTAAATGCTTTAAAATGATTTAGACTAATATACACTCATTATAGCCCTATTAGGGGGGTTGTATTGATGGGTATGTTGAGCTATCTGGGCCATCTGGGCCCATTGCTGGACCCATGATGTTTTGAACCACTAGTTTGTTCGGCCTTGAGTGTCTCGATTTCTGTAATTGCATATTCTATTTGTGTATTTTCATTCGGACTCCCGCGTTGTGTCTTTGAGCAAGGCGCTTAACCCCGATTGTCCACATGGGGGCACGATGACGCCGTGTACTAAGGCGTACTGCACGTCGATGGTACGCATGTCGTCAACCAATCTAACCCTGCCTGTGCTGCAATGCGGAGTTACGATGTTGGGGAGCTGCCAGTTGCTCGCCGTTGCTCGGTGGTTCTCTCCGAGTACTCCGGCTTCCCCCACCCGTAAAACTGTCACGGTCATGATTAACCATTGTGCACAAGTATATGACCTAAATCATCAATAAATAAATAAATATTTGTGTATTTAAAGAAATTTAAATATCTCTTACAATCACAGATAATCAATGTTCTTTTAGGTTCCGTGTGGCTCTTAACCGTTTACCCAACGAATCGGCCATTCCGCCCGCGTAATATGCAAATTCAGCTGCTGAAAAAAAATATTATTTTTCAAAAAACTTTAACAAAACCATATTATATGACCCCTCTTCCAGCTCGTTCCAATGAGGGGGTCAAATGATATGGTTTTGTTGAAATTTTTTGAAAAATTAAAAAAAATGATATTTAAATTAATAAATTTTGATATCGTCTGCATTGGGTAAAAGAAATAAAGACTTTAGAGTATATGTAAATTATTTTTAACATGCATCAAGAATCAAGAAACAACTTACAGTAGAACAGATGGTTCATATAACAATTGCATCAACCAGTGTTAAAATAAAAAAACAAAATTAACAAAAAATTAAAACAAAGCTCTCATGTCACATTTGGATAAAATAGTTACAACTTAAAGGGCCAACGCGGGTTCTAACAACCAGTAGTGTAATAATCAACCAGTAGTGTAATATTAACCAGTAGTGTATTGCAAATTAACCAGTAGTGTAATAATCAACCAGTTGTGTAATACAAATCAACCAGTAGTGCAATAACCAGTAGTGTAATAAACTTAATCAGTAGTGTAATAAACATCCGTGAAAACCAACAATTTTTCTGCAAAATCTGAAAAAATTTTGAATTGGCTCAAATCATAGTTTTGGAACATCTTATCGATTTTTAATCATCTTGTCGTACGTTTAAAGGCGTTTTGCAGGTCAAACATCCTTTCGTGGGTTCAATACGGCGAGTAAAGATATTTTTATGATTTTTATGTGATGTGGCCAATTATTTATAGTAATGCTGTGCTTTTGAGAGACTGCTAACCCCAGGCATAAGTTATCAGGATCTATCATACCAAACAACTTATGGGTGTTGCGAAGTGAGCCCACAGGGGGTTAACTACACTTGTCACCTCGGGTAAGAGCTCGAGCTCTTGGGTCTTTGTTGGGGAATTCAATAGACTCGAGTTTATTTAACTTTTAAGCTGTATGGATGGAACAGAATTAAACACTATAATGAAATTACATGGAATTGTATAAACTGGCGACCAGAGTACAGACGTACTCTGTGGGCACACGTCAGATGTTCTGTTGGCAATACCAGGCATACCTTTGAGAGCCAATATTGTCAACAAAGTAGTAACAATTGAGGATTTGTTGACAGATGGGACAATAACATTCGGCAGTATTACTGGGATGTTGGTGTTCGAACTGTCTACCAATCATAACTTGTACCTGGCGAAACTCCCCCATTGAACTGGGGACGCTGACTTGCATTTTTGCATCAATCACCGGGACATTCCGCCGGTTAACTAGCGCCCGGCGGCGGGGGTGCGGTGGATCAGTAGGTAGAGGTGCAGGCTGCAAGCCGAGAGGTCCTCGGTTCGAATCCCACCTGCGGCAACCGCGCTGTGTCCTTGGGCAAGACACTTCACCCCCATTGCCCATGTGGGGGCACGGTGACGCTGTGCACTAAGGCGTACTGCACTTCGACGGTGCACCTGTCTTCAACCAATGCTAATCCTGCTTCTGTGGAGTTAGTATGTTGGGGAGCTGACAGTTGCTCGCCGTTGCTCGGTGGTTCTCTCCGGGTACTCCGGCTTCCTCCACCCGTAAAAACTGTCGTGGTCATGATTAGCCATTGTGCAGAAATATGTGACCTTAAACACCAATAAATAAATAAATAAATAAATAAATAAATAAATAAATAAATAGCGCCCGGCGGAATACTATGTTAGAGTCAAGATTCCATGGACTGCATGCAGACTGACCGACAGTCTACATGATTTTCCCTCAGTTTCCCTGAGGTCAGGGAGAAACTACTGTCGTCGTCACGTACCCCAAGTATTGCATCAGAAATCTGGTGAATATAAGCACCAATTTCTGACTGCTTAGACAAGTTGTCTCCTGGCTCCTGAAGAACACAGACCGCTCCACCCGAAGAAACCTAGATGCCGCCACAGTGTAAGGTATGAACTTTGTTGCTTGTACAATTGATTTCTAATGCCAGAGACAACGACTTTTTAGTCGCGACGTTTATATCTATTTAGTCTTAATAAAATAGTAGATAACTTGAAAACTGGTCTCCGTTGTGTTATAAACGACAAGTTCGTGAAGTTACTGAACCCAGAATCTGGAGCCTGTGTATGATATCATCTGGTAAGGAAACACAAAACGCTAGGGGCTGGTGGATCCTCGCAGAACCCCCAGTAAACACAACGTGGAAAAACCAAACTTGACGATCCTAGATCGATAAACTTTTCCTTCTATTCCGCAACAATGGGCGATAAAGTGTGGTATTCAAGAGCTAGAATTGTGTGATCTCCTGCGTTGTCTACAATTATAATATTTAATACGGCTCCGGCGGATCTCTTAAGGTCCCTCTCACATTCACCCATTTCAGTCGCTGTATCATTATGCGTGGCTTTTTCAGTCTAGTTGACCGTTTTGAATTCTAAAGTTCGTTTTTCTTCTGTGAGTGGTGCTCATCATATTCCTTGAGCACAGACATTCTATCATATTTTACGAAGGTGCGGTGTGGGGGTGGTTTACCTAAAATCTGTTGTCAGTTATTTTTTCCATCTTGAAGGAGGAGGTCCGTAACACTACTCTTATACTACATTAGAAGTGTGTCATGTGGATAAATGACCCTCATTTCGGGAGAGATTTGGGAAGGCGCAAGCGGCGTCACAGTCACGGGATCCAGGGACGCCGTGTTGTGTTATTATGGTAGCCTGCGTGGGCGGCCATGTTCTGACGTCATTTCCATAGGGATATGTGATGTAAGTGTGCGTGCGCAGCGCGTGTAATTAGGTGACACGTGTTTCCGACGTCTATTCTGTATACTGGACACCGCCATCTTGGTTTTATGGTAGCATGTGGTTGCTATATGGACCCAATGGCCTTGAGTAGAACGAGGATATGTTTTGAGGGTAAGTTCGATTGGACGGGAGTATAATGAATACCAACTACTGCTACTACTACTAATAATAATAATACATCTCTTGCTACTACTACTATTACTACTACTACTATTACTACTGCTACTACTACTACATCTCTTGCTGCTGCTACTACTACTACTACTACTACTATACTACTACTACTACTACTACTACTACTACTACTACTACTACTATTACTACTACTACTACTACTACTACTACTACTACTACTACTACAGCTCTTGCTGCTACTAATACTACTACTACTACTACTACTACTATACTACTACTACTACTACTACTACTACTATACTACTACTACTACTACTACTAATAACCAGAAGTAGTCGTAGAAGTAGTGGTTAGTAGTAGTAGTAGTAGTAGTAGTAGTAGTAGTAGTAGTAGTATTAGTAGGTGGTGGTGGTAGTAATAGTAGTAGTAGTAGTGGTAGCAGTTAGGAGTAAATATTAGTAGTAGGTAGTAGTCCCCGAAGACTGGTCTCCACAAGTTCCCAAAGACTTGTCTCCAGTGGTCCTTACCAGTCCGTAGTAGTCTGGCTCTGTGATCCCCAAATACCTAGATGAGGATATGATGAATGGCAGATTGTGCCTTAATAAGGAATTTCCTGATGGTCCTCATAGCCCCGTGCGATGAAAAAGGGTGCAAATGTCAGTCGGGAGAGTGTCATACCTAGCTAGGACTAGAGCTAATGATAACGGCATAGCCAGGTACCTAAATAGATTAGGAATGGGCAGTAGATGGTTAAAGCAGTCAAAAAGGAGGTTTCTATACAGAATTCAAGCCACATAAAGACGAGGATTCTGGAAGAATCCGTACCTAATAAAATCCTGTAACAGAGTGTAAACGAGGATTTGCCTGCAAGGCCACACTTAGTAAACATACTCTAGTACAATCTAATATAAGGTCATATAGCACTACGTGGTATCTGGGCAGGTCCGTGTCCGTTCGAAACAAGGATTCTGGGAGAACCCGGGCCAGGGAAAGGTCAAGAACATACAAAACGAGCTTTCTTCGCGAATCCGAGCCAGACAAAGATAGCTGTCGGTCTCATTTGATTATTCATTATACTCCCGTCCAATCGAACTTACCCTCAAAACATATCCTCGTTCTATTAAAGCCATTGGGTTCATATAGCAACCACGTGCTACCATAACAACCAAGATGGCGGTCTCCAGTATGCGGAATAGACGGCGGAAACCTAATTACATGCTCTGCACACGCGCACTTACATCACATATCCCTATGGGAATGACGTCACAACATGGCCGCTTATGCAGGCTACCATAACAACACAACATGGCGTCTCTGGGTCCCGTAACTATGACGCCTCTCGCGCCTCCCCCAGTCTCTCCCCAAATTAGGGTAATTTATCCACATGACAGACTTCTAATGTAGTATAAGAGTAGTGTTAACCCATCAAGGAATTCTGCTGAAACAATATTTTCTACATGTTGAATGAGTTCAAGCTTTTTATATTAAATGTAAGTCATCACAGGATCTAAATAGCGGTCTACCATTGGTAATCGAGAACAATCACTTGACATGGCAGACGGAAATGGCAGTGGACCTCCAAAAGCATCCACCCTATTCACCTCGCCTTAGATACCCTCTACTCTCTTACCGACCTCCTCCTTCAAGGTGGGAAAAAAAATAACTGACCGCGGATTTTAGGTAAACCACCCCACCCCCACACCCCCGCCGCACCATCGTAAAATATGGTAGAGTGCCTAAGCTCAAAGAATATGATGAGCACCACTCCCAAAAGAAAAACGAATTTTAGAATTCAAAACGGTCAACTAGACAGAAAAAGCTACGCATAATGATACAGCGACTGAAATGGGTGGATAAGAGAGAGACCTTCAGAGATTCGCCGGGGCCGTATTAAATATTATAATTGTAGACAACGCAGATCACACAGTTCTAGCCCTTGAATATGCCACTTTATCACCCATAAGTTTTCTGGTATGATAGAACCTGACAACTTATGCCTGGGGTAAGCAGTCTCTCAAAAGCACAGCATTACTATAAATAATTGGCTAACTTTGAATTTACAAAACGCTACAAATGCAAAAAGTGGCATTAAACACGAGAAAATACGCACATCACATAAAAAATCATAAAAATATCTTTCCTCGCATGAAATGATGTTTGACCTGCAAAACGCCTTTAAATGTACGATAAAATGATTAAAAATCGATAAGATGTACCCAAACTATGATTTGAGCCACCTCAAAAATTTTTCAAATTTTGTTGAAATATTGTTGGTTTTCGTGGATCTTTATTACACTACTGGTTACGTTTATTACACTACTGGTTGATTTGTGTTACAATACTGGTTGATTATTACACTACTGGTGAATTTCTATTACACTACTAGTTAATATTACACTACTGGTTGATTATTACACTACTGGTTGTTACACGGGTTCATGTGTCAAAAAGTGGTTTCTATAAAACCAGTCGCATGGCATTCCCTGAGTCAAAATCCTCTGTAAAATCTCGGGGTCACATACGAAATGCCCAGAACCGCTAGAAAATGGTCCTCAACCACACTGGAAAAGTGCTAAAAAATGATATATAATGCTGAGAGGGGTGGGTGTCCAAACCATGTCGGATCTTTTTTTTTTTTTTTTTTTTTTTGCAGGATATAGGATGGGTGCTCAAAATGACCGGACAAAATATGCGGAAAATAAGAAAAATCAAGCGGTTATGGAGTGGGTGGATGTCCAGGAAGATCGAATGCTGCAAAAAAAAAAACGGCATCGTGTACTGCAAACTTTCTCCGAAAAGCCCCCCTCCCCCCCCCCCCCCCCCGACCATACTGGGGAAAATATAACACACGAGTTACAAAGAAGCACACCTACCTTCTACACAGCACTTCCGGGAATCAGAAAAAACGATGTGGTACATGCATAATTATGTGGTCTTTCATACTTTGGTTTGACCTTGGCCTTCCAAATATTGAAAATATCGTTTACGATTAGATTCGGTCCGTCAAAAGAATGGAGCATGTTCCATTTATTCGGATGGACAGGAGCGAATATTTTATCGTACACGCTGGTGTAACCACTCTGACGGAAAGCTATAGTTTTCATTTCAATCCGATGACGTATACGATTGTCGTATCAAAAATCGGATGATTGACGTTCGATGGTGTGACCGCAGCCTTACACCAAGCACTGTGCGTCGAGCTCGCGGTGCGTTGTTGTTGTGCGTTACTAATAAATTGAAAGAGTTGTCATTCTTCAACGCATCGAATTGATGATCACAAAGGTTTTTGAAGGTGAAGGTCAAGTGGACTGACTGGGCCGAGTTTACGTCTGACTATATGTATATATATTTATATATAAACTTCTTCAAATACTTTTTATAATTTTGTCAAAATTATATCGGACCCGTTTGACAAATTTGACAAAATTATTCATATATATAGAGAGATATATATGAATATATATATATATATATATGAATTATGACGTTTTAACTCTATTCACTCACGTTCCCCTTATATTTACGTAGATTTCACTTCACTGTGACGGATTTGACGCAAACAGTGTAACAGCATGTGCAATATTTTAAAATTCGCGCCACGTTTCGCACACACAGCGCGTGCAGCCGCTTGGCTATCAGGACCCAACAAGCCTATTAGCTCTATATAGACGACCGGGTAGTCTACCCGGTGGTTCATTGATATCAAATTTGCATATTATATCCTAAAATTGCATTGGATGCATGCCCGCACATACATTTGTTTTTCGCGCGTAGCATTTGTCTAATACGTAAAGGTTTAACGGGTCCGATCTTCGCACTGAAAGGCCCCCAAAATTCTAGCACAAAGTTGGCATTAATAAAACGGGCTGAAAAATCACGAAATATGTCATTTCTACTTTTTCATTTGCTGGGTACCGTTGAAAATGCCAAGAATGGTCATTTTAACCAGAGCAAATCTTTCAGCGAAACACGCAAATATTTGCGAGGGACAGAGGTGCGTTAAACGTATGCGTTGTATAAGGACCGTTAAATATTAGGCATGATGGATGATATTTAATATTCGTCGTGCATGTGCGCCCAGCTTTACTCGTTGCGCGAAACATCACTTTAGCCTATACTTATCTGTATTGAATTCAGTTTATACTTTCATGACAATAAACTTGTGTTTTACAATCGTATTACAGGTGTGGATCGATTCTACGAAAACTTGAAGGATATGTTTGGATATTATCCCAGTGTGTTCTGGAAGATTAGTTGGTTGGTTACAACCCCTGCGATATGTTTGGTAAGTCATTTTATTTCTTTGAATTTTTAGTCTGTGTGAAACACACAGACTATTGTTTTTGCACGGTTTCTTTTTCTTTCTTTTTTTTTCTTTTTTTCTTCTTCTTCTTCTTCTTCTTCTTCTTCTTCTTCTTCTTCTTCTTCTTCTTCTTCTTCTTCTCCTGTCTTCTGTCTTCTCATCACTTTTTTGTCCGCAAGATAACTCGAAAACGAATAGCCCTATCCCGTTGATTTTTGGCATGCAGATAGACAGCCACAAGTTCTCGGCCACCTATGTTTTTCAGATTCCTGGGGTATCAAGGGTGTCTGTAGGGGTGTTTTGAAAGTGGGTCACGCCCATATCTCAGGCGTGGTATGACCTACAGACCTGGGACCAACACCAAATGAGTCGACATTCAATGGAGGTTGAAAATATGGGTCAAGGTCACGGAGGTCATCTAGGGGTCATTCAGTGCATTTTTCATAATTGCTAGAAATCACTTTTTTTGACCCCCTAAAGTATTCCTGACGAACACACATGCATTTTGACGTAAAAAAAGTGGGCGTGGCCAAAATTTTTGAAAGTGGGTCACGCTCATATCTTAAGCATGGTATGACGTATGGACCTGGGACCAACACCAAATGAGTCGACACTCGATGGAGATTTAGAATATGGGTCAAGGTTACCTAGGGGTCATTAAGTGCATTTTTCATAATTGCTAGAAATCACATTTTTTGACCCCCTAAAGCATTCCTGACATACACACATGCATTTTGACGTAAAAAGTGGGCGTGACCAAAATTTTTGAAAATGGGTCACGCTCATATCTCAAGCATGGTATGACGTATGGACCTGGGACCAACACCAAATGAGTCAACACTCGATGGAGATTCAAAATATGGGTCAATGTCACGGAGGTCACCTAGGGGTCATTAAGTGCATTTTTCATAATTGCTAGAAATCACATTTTTTGACACCCTAAAGCATTCCTGACATACACACATGCATTTTGACGTAAAAAAAAGTGGGCGTGACCAAAATTTTTGAAAGTGGGTCACGCTCATATCTCAAGCATGGTATGATGTATGGACCTGGGACTAACACCAAATGAGTCGACACTCAATGGAGATTCAAAATATGGGTCAAGGTCACAGAGGTCACCTAGGGGTCATTAAGTGCATTTTTCATAATTGCTAGAAATAACATTTTTTGACCCCCTAAAGCATTCCTGACATACACACATGCATTTTGACGTAAAAAAAAGTGGGCGTGGCCAAAATTTTTGAAAGTGGGTCACGCTCATATCTCAAGCATGGTATGATGTATGGACCTGGGGCCAACACCAAATGAGTCGACACTCGATGGAGATTCAAAATATGGGTCAAGGTCACGGAGGTCACCTAGGGGTCATTAAGTGCATTTTTCATAATTGCTAGAAATCACATTTTTTGACCCCCTAAAGCATTCCTGACATACACACATGCATTTTGACGTAAAAAAAGTGGACGTGGCCAAAATTTTTGAAAGTGGGTCACGCTCATATCTGAAGCATGGTATGACATATGGACCTGGGACCAACACCAAATGAGTCGACACTCGATGGAGATTCAAAATATGGGTCAAGGTCACCGAGGTCACTCAGGGGTCAATGAGTGCATTTTTCATAATGCTGGAAATCACATTTTTTGACCTCCAAATGCTTCCCCAAAATTCAGACGTGCATTTTTTCATGAAAAAAGTGGGTGTGGCCAAAATTTTTGAAAGTGGGTCACGCTCATATCTCAAGCATGGTGTGATGCATGGACCTGGAGCCAACACTAAATAAGTTGACACTTGATGGAGGTTCAAAAATGTGGGTCAAGGTCACGGAGGTCACCGGGGGTCATTGAGTGCATTTTTTCAGAATTGCTGGAAATCACATGTTTTGACTCTCTAAAGCATTCCTGAAGTCCATACATCCATTTTTACGTAAAACGTTGGTGTGGCCAAAATTTGTGAAAGTGGGTCATGCTCATATTTCAAGCATGGTATGATGTATGGACCTGGGGCCAATACCAAACGAGTCGACACTCGATGGAGATTCAAAATTTGGGCCATGGTCGAACAGGAATCACGAGGGCTATTACCAGAATTTCTGGAAATCATATTTTTGAACCTCCTTGTGCATTCCCTTGATTGGTCCCTTTGAATGCTGTGAAGATATATACCTTTTCTGGTTTCTTGGAAAAAATTATCTGATTTTTGAATGAATATCTATAAATACTGTCATTAAAAACCTATTTCTTATTTCTTTCAAACTATTTTATCCCCAAAATAAGCCTCTAAAGTATTCCCATTACATTCATAGAGGGGCACGGTGGCTAAGCAGTTAGAGGTGCAGGCTGCAAGCCGAGAGGTTCTCAGTTCGAATCCTATCTGCGGCAAGTGCCTTGTGTCTTTGGGCAAAAACACTTCACCCCCATTGCCCACATAATGGCATAGTGATGATGTGTACTAAGACATACTGCATGTCGATGATACACTTGCACTAGCCCTGCTTGTGTGGAGTTAGCATGTTGGGGAGCCAGACAGTTGCTTGTTGTTGTTATTTGGTGGTTCTCTGTGTTCTCTGGTTTAATGCATCTGTAAAAACTGTACGACACGAGGCGGCCTAGCTGTTGAAGCGTCGCTAAACTCCAGTAAATTAATAACATTTATAGAATGTCTTCTATGCACTGTTTGTCAACATGATAACCCAAATACAGTCAATCCTATCTCAATGTTTTTGGTATACTGATAGACTGCCTGCCATTGGTACTTGGTCATCTATGATTTGGAGGCATGTGGGGCCTTCGGGCTCTAGATGTTAAAAATATGTTTACAACATTTACTGGGGAATGAGTTAGTTGAAGAAGTAACCATTATCTAAAACAGAAATCTCCAGAGAGAAAGCTGAGATAGAATTCTTTGTTACATTGAACAGCACTGTATATTTATGTTGTATCATGTTACAAAACTTCAGTCTCAATCATTGAAGAGAGAGAGAAACCTTCACTTTTCAAAGCATTTTTTTCAAAAATCTATTTATTCTCAATCATAACTCAGGATTGATAGGTTTTGGGGTGGAGTGGTGTGTGGCTTTCTCGAAACACCTTTCACAGTTACAAAGTAATAAAATGGAATATTTGAATGGTCAGATTTTAACCCTCTTAATACTTCGATGTGAATAAAAAAATATCTTTAATATAACTCATGGCTACAGAATGTTTTTCGCTTTCTTTTCTGAAACATTTAATTCTATGTGGAATGGGACACCTTTTCAGTGTGCTTTCCAAACTAAGGGATTCTTAACCCTTTAGCCAACATAACGGCAAAAACCGGTCAGCTTTATACACAAAAATGTCTATTCAGTTTTAATTACTTTTTCATTTTTGCTTGAAAAACATAGCTTATGGCCCTTCATTGGAATGAGCTCATTTTTTAAAGGATTATTTATTTATTGGTGTTTAATGTCACATATTTCTGCACAGTGGTTTACCATGACCAGGACAGTTTTACGGGTGGAGGAAGCCAGGGTACCTGGGGAGAACCTCCGGGCAACAGCGAGCAACTATCAGATTCCCCACATACTAACTCCGCACAAGCAGGGTTAGCATTGGTTGAAGACAGGTGCACCATCGATGTGCAGTATGCTTTAGTACACATCGCCAGCATGCACCAACGTGGGCAATGGGGTGAAGTGTCTTGCCCAAGTACAGAGTGAGGACGCTCAACTTGCAACCTGCACCTCTGCCAACTCAGCCACTGCGCCCCCATTTAACGCTTTACCCAACGCAGACGATAGCAAAATTTATTATTTCAAATATCATTTTTTTCAAATTTTCCAAACAATTTCAACAAAACCATATCATGGGACCCCTCGTTGGAACTAATATTTTTTCAACTTCTCAATTTGCATATTACGCGGGCGGATGAAGCCGATTCGTTGGGTAAAGGGTTAAAGGATTAAAATGGAATATTTAAAGCAAATATTTTAACCCTCTGAAGATCTTAATAAGGGGGCACGGTGGCGCTGTGTACTAAAGCGTACTGCACTTCGATGGTGCACCTCTCTTCGAAAAAATCATTGAGAATAATGAAAACCATTTCCATTCTCACAGTGTTGTTCTAAACACACATGGATATAGATGGGACCTCGGTATTTTGACAATGCCAATAAGTCTTCAGACAGGCTCTCGGGGGGGGGGGGGAGGGGGGTCTTCAAGGCCTTTGAACGTGTACATTCCAACATTACTGAACCTTTTTACTTGCAATATATTTTCCAGAGGTACCATGCATGCACTTCATCATTGCCTTGCTAATATGAACATTTGCCATCATCTACAAATATGGCAGATCCGGAGTTGGTGGAGCCAATATTTATAAAGTAGTTTATACTCATACTTCAGGTTTGGTATGACCTATAGTAATGGTACCTACACCAAATGAGTTGAAACTTGCTGGAGGTTCAAAATGTGGTCCACCTCTATGCGGTCAAGAGAGGTTATAAAATGCATACTTTTTCGACCTATTAGGAATTTCATTTTATACCAGTTAATGCAGTTCTGAAGATTATACATCATCTCATCATTCAAACAAATGGCAGCGGCAGTAATGTCCATTTCTTATTCCTTGATCGAACCCTATAAATGGTGTGCACATATATGCCCTTTCGAATTTCTTAGAAAAATTGTTCTGATTCCTGTATGAATATTTTCTCTATGATAGAATTTCACAAAAAGCAGTAGGGAGAAAGCTGTGACTGTCACATGATCTATTTATTTAATCTCATTTTACAGAATTAATTCCCAAACCAAGTTAATATTAAAACAAACAACTTGATCATGAAGAATTCCGGTGTACATATAATTGTAAAACTACACTGGAGATTTGTTATTGAAACCTATCACAATACTGTCAGGATGCCGGTAAAATATGCAATACTGACATAGTTGACTTACTGTTAACTGTGTTAGTGCTATGACTGTTTAAAATTAATTTATTAGAGAAGTTCTAGTTTTATGTATGCCTTGTTTATGTCACTAGATGCTCTTTTATGAGCAGGCCTTCAAATGAGCTCTTGGGGTTTTTAAGGTTTTTATGACAATATCTCCGACATAGAGTCTATGCACCCTTTGTCAGCGCGACAACTCAAATACGGATCGTCCTATCTCGATGCATTTTGGCATGCAGGTTAACAATAACCAGTTTGCACTCATCTATGTTTTTTTCCCCCGTTCCATCTGAATGACAGATGACAGATCTGAAGTTGGTGGAGCCATTATTTCAAAGTGGGTTGCGCTCATTCTTCAGTGTAGATGTAGACATGGGACTACACCGACTGAGTTAAAAAGTGCTGGAGATTCAATACGGTCCACCTGAATGAGGTCATCAAGTGCATATTATTCAGAAAGACTGGGAAATGCATTTACACCTTAATGTATTTCTAAAGTTTATGAATGTATTTCATCACTCAAATTAGTGGGCAAAGCCAAAATTTCCATTTCTGATTCGTGTATCGAACCCTTTGAATGCTGGTCACATATATGGCTTTTCTGGTTTCTTATAAAAATTGTTCTGATTCCTGTATGAATATCTGTATATACTGTTAACGAAAACCCATTTCTGATTTGTTAAAAAATATTTTACACCAGAAGATAAGCCTCCATGAATTCTCTTTCTGTAGAGTTTATTCCTGCTACTTTAACCCTTTTCACACAGACTTGAATTTACTGGATGCAGTAAATTCTGTTTCTCTAGTTTTAGATTAATTTTTAAAACACGGCGTATGTTTTTCATGCTATGGATAGAGAAGTGTCGTAAAAGTACAGATTTATTCGAAGGAAAAGGAAACAAAAAGGAGAAAATTGATGTTTACCCACACGTTTTTCGTAGAAGATATCCGTTCATATCGGTTTTGTGGCAGTAGAAAACAAAACATATTGATATTACTTTGTTCTTGTCATTTTGTCGGATGGGGATCGATGTCAAAAGAGAAAATTCCTGATTAAGAGAAAACGTAGCATGATTTTGGCATGTTGAACATTTTAGGCGGCTCCACAAAAGGGAAACAAACAATGGTTATAAGAGAGTGGCTAAATATGTAAAAATAGAGTTCAAAATTGAAAAGTTTCACCTGCTGAAGTACGAAGCACCATTTTTCGAATGTTGCCATGTATTTACCTATTCCAAAATTCAGTCCGATCAGCTCTGGTGAGAGTCTGCGTGGTTTTGTAATGTTGGTGCCGAAGAAGGCTTTCCCGGGAATGATCGAACCCTCGCTATGCCATTTCCAATATAATCGGCGTTCTTTCTTGATTCCGCGCCGCTCGGGAAATTTGAAAGAGATGTTCTTATTGGAAACAAACAATTGCGTTGTCCAAAGTGATCTTACTGATATTAATCACAAAAGATTCCACCACTTTTACAGCACTTCACTAAATGATTTGAAAATATACGGATGCCACAGTTACTATTTCGAATTACCGTTGCACGTAGGTGGCCGATGAAATTGAATTTGAAATAATTTATTCAACGGTACGGGGCGCGGTGGCTCAGTAGGTAGAGGTGCAGGCTGCAAGCCGAGAGTTCTTGGTTCGAATCCCACCTGCGGCAACCGCGTTGTGTCCTTGGGCAAAGCAATTCCCCTCCATTGCCCGCGTGTGGGGACGGTGGGGTTGTGTACTAAGGCGTACTGCACGTCGATGGTCCACTTGTCTTCAACCAATGCTAGCCCTGCGTGTGTGGAGTTAGTATGTTGGGGAGCCAGACAGTTGCTCGCCGTTGCTCGGTGGTTCCCTCCTGGTACTCCGGCCTCCTCCACCCTTAAAACTGTCTGGCACGAGGTGACCCTGGCAGTCGAAAGTGTCGTTAAACCCCAATAAATAAATAATTCAACAATACACATACGAGGGTTTTTGGTATTGTTTGAATACGGAATAGCTAGCTGTCTTTCCGGGGTCCCCTTAAGTGGTACTTTTGACAGCAGTGCACTGGGCGAAGACAAATGACAACATACTTTTTTCCGTTTAGATAGGGGGATTGAATGTTACGTTTGTCCACACTCATCTACAATGTTCACTTTGTTCAAAGATAGATATTTAAAGTGTGAAGTATCGGCATCTATGAACATATTAGTTGTTAGCTCATTTTATAGAGGGCCTGATGGGTAAACATCAGTTGAGTATTATGCCAGCATGGCATAGGTAGTGTCTATGCAGGATGATACAGTGCGTGCTCTGACCGCACATGATTCGTTTGTTTTTGGCTGGTTGTTTCGTGCAAACGGACGTTCGATTTGTCGAAATTAGAGAGGGCGTCCATCTCGTCTTTTCTTGAGTTTTTCAACTCGGAAGAACATGATATTTGCATCTTATTTTAAAACTATGACCCTGTTTTACAATGGTATCACACTTCTGCTTATCGGACATTATCAGCTATATGAGCTTTTGGCAGGGTACACAGCTCCATGTACCCTATACGAATTTTATGTAACCTTCACCTGCGGCTCAGGGTACATTGGGCTATGTAACATGTCTAACGATTTGTCAAACTGGAAAGCTGTCACAATATTTTCCGAATACAATGTGTTTCTAATATCTTTCCTAACACCCAAGCGAAACGTATTTATACGCAGTCCCATTTATCACCTCGCTCTGTTGAACCACACTCAATAGTGTTCAAAGATGTTGTCTGGATTTTTATCGCTCAAACATTCACAAAATGTTCGAGCTGCCGAGTAATAATTATTATTCTTTGTGGAGGCTTGCACAAATTCCAGGCTGTATGGTTCGCAGATCATTTCATGTTTACTTGATTCTGTACATTTCAGACCACATGTAACTTTATTATTGGTAATCATTTTCTCTGTTCCGTTTTCAAGCGGGATTTATCCCACTTCACTACGAAGAGCGTCGCGTGATTTTTTGTACCTCGACAAAAAGCCGAACATAGCTCTATCTACCTCGGCAAGGTAACCAATCACAGCTCGACATTTGTCTTTGCCGTATGACAATATGGAATAAATAGGTACTAGGGCAGGTAATCAGATTTAAACCACCAGTAGGATAAGGGTTTTAACCACTCGGCTTGCCCAGTGGATAAAACCCTTATTCTACGAGTTGTTTCAATCTGATTACAAGCCCTAGTACCTGTTTGTTTTACTTATACCATGCTCTTAATAAATAATCGACTTTGTCACTTAAAATGGAGAAAAAACTACACTTTCTATCGCAAACATACAGGTTTGTTTTGTTTACATCTGCACCGGTGGGCAGTACTACCGGCTGTACGTGAACGCTTGATTGACAGCCAGACACATCGCCAAAGTTGATTGAATTTACCTTGCTTTTTAAGTCAAATTATTATTAACAATTTTTAAATTTTATTTTAAATATTTACTTGTAGGTATTTTAAACTTAATGTCATTGCACGTAGTAGATATCTGAATGTATCGAAGTTGGCACATTGCGTCATGCTAAAGGTCAAGTTGGACGAATTTCCGACTTTTGGTGTAAATTGTTTTTAACCGCAGTAGAAGCTATACACAGGTAGTGGGGCGAAAAGCTGAAATTAAACATACAGGCTTTTCGTGGGTAGTAACATAGGCGAGCATGGTATAAATACCGATACACTCATATGTACAGATGACGATTGAATTGCGAAACCATCATGATGTATTATTATTTTCTGCAGGGAGTTGTGTTATTCAGCATTGCTAAATTCGAGCCTGTGAAATATTTAGAGTATGACTATCCTCCCTGGGGACAGGCTGTTGGAGGACTGATCGCTGTGTCTTCACTTGTGTGGATTCCAATATATATGGTGTATAAATTTGTAACCACATCCGGAACATTTTCAGAGGTAATTTCTATACTGTTATTCAGATTTTTTTCAATCATGTACAGTGGGAGAGGGAAACAAAGAAAGGGGGCATCCGGGTACGGACAGACAAGAGATAACGCTGTGACTTCACATTTATCCTTTAATATGCTCTACGAGTAACGCCAAATGAAAACGCTATGAACAGTCTGAAACTCCACAAAATTCAAATAAATATACACAAAGCCTGCATCAAATGAAGGTTGGGGTTTATAGAACTCAAAAATATATGCTTCCAACTCCGTAACAGGCATAAAAGGCTCCGGAAAGTCTGCTACCGAATTCGTATCAGAACTGATACTACAGTAATAACTCCTGGGAACTATCCGTGGCCAAATGTGTTTCAGATATCCAAGAACGAGGCTAAAAAAATTCAAAATACCTCAAGACGCAGCGACAGGGCCATATGGAATAAAATGCCAATATTATCGGCTTTCTTTGGCGAGAACGGAATGCGTTATGTTTACGTTTAGGTCAAGTTCAGTAAAGACTGAAAAACACCGATATACATTGTTTTCTAAAATGACATTATGAGACTGATCGCCTTATCACGACAAACTGCCACTACCAGAAACTGCACAGTTGCCATACTATTCACAAGGTATCGTGATCATTTGTTTGAATTTCCTAGAATTCCGAAATCAAGATTATGGTATCACGTGACAAAAACATACACGACAACATGGCGTGCTTCTTCATGAAAAAAAGCATATAGTGTTCGCAGTTTCCTCCAAACAAGACTGTCGCTGCAGCTTGACTTATTTTGAATTCCTGGCATTGTCCCTGAATATCTGAAGTAAATATGACCACTAGTTGTTCACATGATATAATATTTGCGGTAGTAGACTTTCAGGAACCACTCGTGCCTGCAATCAAGTATGTTAGCCAAAAGCAAGCATTTTGTCGTGTTCTATTCACCACAGCCTTTACATGTGTGTTTAATTTGCGTACATGCATTTGGATTTTTTTCAATTTCAATACCTTGTGTATCTGACAGTTCCTCGCTGCTGCTCCGGGGGGGGGGGGGGGGGGGGGGGGTCTTTTCGGGTCATCCGGATTCTTTCACCCGTCAATTTGTCCGACAGGAGGAGATCCTGACCGTCGGAAGTGTCGTTAAACCCCAATAAAAAATATGGAATTTCAGCTTTGGGATTTTCATAGTAAATTGGTTTGTCATTAAGCATATAGCACCTTAACAAACGTAACGGCCATGGCAGACCAGCATTATTCACAAATATTCGAATTTTATTTCAATTTTTTTCTTCCAAAACATACTTTGCGACCCCTTACTGGCACGAGCGAGTCAGAAACTATGTTTTCATGCAAAACTATGAAAGTTCATTCTCTGCTATGCTTGTAAAGGAAGGGTAAAAATCCCAACAGATACTGAAAATTATTCCCCCTTGTATCTACAAAGACAGGGTTTCGAAAAATGTCTATCTTACATAGATTAGTATTAAAACACACAGAGAAGCCTATCCCCCGAGAAGGCCTCGACCTTCGTGAGAAAGCATGCATACCACGGGGAAGGATTTGGCTAATGGGTCTACAGGTTGTTACTAGTTGCTTTAGAGGAAGTTCCATTCTAAGTGTGTTTGATTAGTGTTTCTATTTTGCTTTTGTTGAATTCGTATACAGTTAAGTTGTAATCAGTTATTCACCAGATTAAATTTTGAGCTGAAACGGTTAAGGGGTTTTCTTGATCGATTAATCACATGGATTGACCTTGGTTAACCGATTAATCACTTGTCCAAATAGATATCTGAATAATTGCCATACCGTTGATGATTTACAGCATGAACCCCTTACCCAACATAACAAACTAAACCGACTAGCCCTAAACCGACTAGCCCTATATACAAAAATCTCCATTCAAATTTATTATGCTTTCAATTTTTGTCTCAACAACATAGCTTATGACCCCCTCATTGGAACGAGCTCGTTGAGCTCGTTCCAATGAGGGGTCATAAGCTATGTTTTTGCGACAAAATTGAAAATTGTTAGTAATTCATGAATTTGTTTTGCAAGTATGTATCGTCTCCTACCCGCAATGGGTAAAGGGTTAAGAAGGACCATTTCCATCTAGTGATACAGTATGATGATCATGCAAGTAAACAAGTGTGTCAGCAAGTAACTTGCATGCTTTACTCTGTCTCACATAACTGATGTGAGTCAGTGTGACAATGTTTGCCTGTTTTGGAGCACGACTGTTCCTTTGTTAACCCATATAATACAGTAGTTCAAAAGTAACGTTGAATTACTTTTTGGATCGATCAAGATGTTGATCATAGATTAATCGGTTAAACGGTTAACCGTTTCAGCTCTACTTAAAATTTGCTAGTGCAAACACATGGCTCTCCAAATGTCGAAGAACAGTACAAAGTTCATTCGCATAAATGTACATGCACATTTGATCCACACATTTGCAATCCATTCAAATGTGCCATCTTATATGTCAAACGCAAGGTATGATGGAACGTCGATCGAATCGTTAATTGTGCATACCTCGTAACAGCTCACATTGACCTAAACACAGATGAACAACACCGTACACCGCTCCCCTGCCCCGTGTGTTCTGTTGTTTTTTAGCCGTAGGTCTCTATTTCCAGTTAAGGAATATACACGTCACAGTTTTTCATGAACGTGATATTTTGCGCTTCTTAATTGCTATGATTTTGTTTTGTGAGCTCTACCAGGCTCAAGCACATTCTAACCCGTTTCTTATTACGGACCGAATTATGTTTCAGAAGTACGGGAGAACATCCTCGCTGGGTGAATTTGATTCATCCCGACTGAATTGGAAGTTTGTATAAAGATCCCCTGTAAATCATGTTCTCCAATTCTTGAAGAAGATAAAAAGCTATCACAGAGAAAACTATTTAATCAGGGTAAAATGGGTCAATCGTTTCAAATGTGTATAGAGCGCCGGTGAAATTTTCAGAGTGCAAGCCTAAGTGATTCCAACAGTCATGTATCTGTGCGCGCAAACGAAGACATTTTGCCGAGGGTGTAATGGGGACTTCATTGTTTTTTGTTTTTGTAACATGAAAAGCAGACGACACTTGCAAAAAAATTTCTTGAATAAATATTATTTTCATTTTTTGTCTCCAAAACATAGGTTATGACCCCTCACTGGAACGAGCTCGACCAGCTCGTTTCACTGAGGGATCATGACCTATGTTTTAGAGACAAAAAATGAAAAAAATAATGAAAATTAATTGGCGATTTTCGAGAATAGCGCTGGCCGGTTTTTTCCGCTTCGTTAGGTAAAGGGTTAAATAATAATATAATTATCGTTAATAATGAAAAGTAATAAACAGAGTAATCGCTTGAAAGACTAGTTACGTGAAATAATTCATGAGAGGTGAGGGGCGTTGAACAAACACGAGTGCGCGAATGCGCACGAGTGTTTTACAATATAGTCCCTCGCCTCGGGTGAATTATTTCACGCAACCAGTCCAGTCAAGCGTTTACTCTGTTTATTACTTTTCATTATTAACGATAATTATATTATTATTTAACCCTTTACCTAACGAAGCGGAAAAAACCGGCCAGCGCTATTCTCGAAAATCGCCAATTAATTTTCATTATTTTTTTCATTTTTTGTCTCTAAAACATAGGTCATGATCCCTCAGTGAAACGAGCTGGTCGAGCTCGTTCCAGTGAGGGGTCATAACCTATGTTTTGGAGACAAAAAATGAAAATAATATTTATTCAAGAAATTTTTTTGCAAGTGTCGTCTGCTTTTCATGTTACAAAAACAAAAAACAATGAAGTCCCCATTACACCCTCGGCAAAATGTCTTCGTTTGCGCGCACAGATACATGACACAATTGTTGTTGCATAATTCACTTGTGAAGTTATCGTTTATAATCAAACCCGGAAATCCCAGTAAATCACACTTTGGAAAGTAATAAAAACAGATACGCTGCTTTTGCAACTCAGATCAAGACGATCTTACCCAAATTAATATCTGATACACAACATGGTTTTCTAAAAGCGAGATATATCGGAGAATGAACTTGCTTGATTTTTAGCATAACCGAAAAATGCGGGGGTGAAAATATCCCGGACTCTAACTTCATTAGGATTTGAAAAAGCTTTTGCTCCGATTAAATATTTTTTTTTTTTGAAGAAAACATTCACATTTTTTTTTTAATTTTAGTCTTTCGATCGTTAGATAGTTGGGAATACTGGACAGCAATATTTATAGCTATATTTTAAATAACGGACATTGTTCAGAAAAAAACTTTAATTTAGAACAGGGTGTGTGTCAGGTAGACACTCTGTCATCTTATTTGTTCACACACAGCAAATTCCCAGCGTTGCATGAAAATTTAATCCCGATATAATTGGAATTGATATAACAACTATGAATTTATGATAAGGTAATACTCTCACGACTATTCACTCTTTCTGCACGATGCCGGACCGTCATTGGACACAACCCTTGAAAAGGTGAACATTCATAAGTCTCTGTAGTAAAGTAAACTTTTATAAAACCGAGGTGATATAGATTGGACCTAAAGGGGGTTTGTGGTGACGAAATTATCTCAACACAAAAGGTTAAATAGAACCATAACACCGTCTTTAAAATATTAGGAATAGAACATAATCCGTAGAGTGAAAAGAACATTATGAACAATGGCCTTAACCCTTTACCTAACATGAAAAGCAGACGACACTTGCAAAAAAAATTCTTGAATAACTAATTTTTTTCATTTTTTGTCTCAAAAACATAGGTTATGACCCCTCGTTGGAACGAGCTGGACGAGCTCGTTCCAACGAGGGGTCATAACCTATGTTTTTGAGACAAAAAATGAAAATATTTTGAAAATTAATTGGCGATATTTGAGAATAGCGCTGTCCGGTTTTGGCCGTTACGTTGGGTAAAGAGTTAACTAGCCGAGGAAAATTAAGGAAACTACTGATTGAGCAGTTCTTCAGAAATCGGACTCTCATTGGATATACAGTTGTGATTAACCCCCTCGCTTTTCCAATGCTAATTCATGGCTTGAGTGTAGGGCCCACCCATCAGATAAGGAAATATACTCTGCAGATTACATTCTCTTCTCTTTCATAAGTTCCGTTGATCGAGTAGGAACGAAAACCTCATTCGCCGTACAATAACCAATCTGAAAGAATACGGAGGCCTTTAATTTCTCGATACTAAAACGTACAATTACTCTCGAAAAGTTAATTTGAAAAAAAAAACATTAAGATCTCAACATACTAGCTTCTTGAAGCACTTTGGTCTTAGATGGTTTTGAACGCTATGGAAACTATAAAATTTGGTACTTGCAAAACGAAGGTCTTCGAATGGTGGGGACACATAAGTATATTCGGGAAAAACAAAGTACATGTCTGGTCTCTGTTGGACACTTAATTTACCACACTCCTGAACCTTTATTCATTAACGACAAAATTTAAATTAATTTAAATCAATAATCGACCTTCTTGATAGAAGAAATGGTGCGAAAGAGATATTTTCTTCATTAAGTATCTTTCAAGGTTTCAGAGAAACTATTTGAAGCAGAATCTCGATAAACATTGTAAGTTATTGTGATGAATTGACGGTAACATGGTCTGAGGTTTGCGGCTCGGGGAGCGTCGAGGTTTGCGGCTCGCGAAGCGACGAGTTTGAACGTACGCCCCGAGCTGCAAACCTCAGACCATGTTGCCGTCAATTCATCGCAATGGCGTATATGTTCCAATAAGGCCCTATACACAGCCCAAAACCCACATCGTGAAATAAAAAGGAAACTTTTAACGATAACAAGTTTAGTAAATAATCCTTTCGTGTTCCCTACGACGTCACTGCACAAATAATCAATAAGTCAAATAAAGGTCGAGTCACTCCATCTCAGTTCAAATCGAAAACTGACTTTTAATTCAAACAAAACTTCTTTCGGAACATCGCCTGCGGCACGTGTGAAAAATTTAGAAAAATGAAGCAGTTTGCAAGTCACACCGCTTAAGGAATAATTGCGAAATGGGCAACCTCATTTCAAATATTTCACGTGATGACGTCAGGCGGTAACATATGCTACCGGAGCCGTAAACATAAAAGAACTACTTGTACTTTCATCCAATCAGAGGGCGAGGATTTTAGTCTTATTGGAACATATGACTGTATACCAAAGAGTGATCAACGCAGTATCGAAACGGAAAGAAGCTGTAAGCCAAAAGTCCAGCGACAAGAAAGAAATATGTTGAAAAGGTGACGTTCTCCCAGATGACCCGCCAAACTTTTCACCCATTTCTTTCAGTTAACTGCAGAGACCACCACTAAAAACGCATAAAATGGGAAGAGTAGTTCGCTATTGACCCCCCCCCCTCCTCCGCTCCCGCATCCAGAATTGGAGAGGATGTAGTGGCTCTCTTACCGTCAGTGGTGTTACCAACAAAGTCTCCACTGCAAAGGCAAAATATTACACGGATCGATTTATATCAATTCCCAACTTCTCAAGAGTGCGTTATCAGAAACAGAACTTTACAATGTTTCGGTAATACTGAAGAGACTTTGTTACTGAAGACAATTCTCGTAAATTTTCATGACATGCCGATATGTTGCTTAAAACGTAAACGCCATTGAAGAGATTTGGGTAGACTGAAAGCTTCATCTAACCTACAGTTTCCTAAAATGAAGGAGGGGACGACTTTGGTCGATTCTCACGGTTTAAATTTTTCAGTTTATTATATTTTCTCTCTTCGTCACAAACTAGATAGATATGACACTGTACACTGAACCATCATATTCTGCATGATTAAACCATAAGGACTCAAGGTGTTCAGTTGATTAGCCCGGTCCCCAAACAATGGTGGATAAACTCGATCGACTCCGTGTTGTGTGAAATGAATTGGGGAGGCAAAATATTTTGGCAACAGAAAGATATTCTCTCTGCACTTCATGTTGTCTGACTGCGCCCCTGATAAATAATGATCAGGATGGAAAAAATGACTATTTGGGAAAACACGTTGCAATTATTTCTTTAATTTGTGTTCGGCGAAGGGCAAAATATATACTTACGTTAAATGTGTGTATAATTTTATAATTTCAGAAGATGAAGAAACTTTTGAGACCAGAAATACGGGTTGGAAGAGGGGTAGACCTTGATCTGCCTCCACCATATGCATCAATCAACCATGAGATTAATGCAGCAGTATCATTATAGGAGACTGTTTTTACTGGCATCACATAGCTGATGTCAGCTCTTTGCGATGTGCTGCTGTTTAACATTGCTGTTGACAACAGTGTGTTTTCACACAATGGCATGTCTGTGTTTCTGTGGTGATGAACCAACTAGTGTGACATTGGCCGATGAAACGTAGTCTGCATAATTGAAGGTGTTTGAGTTAGTGTAAATTTCTGGGGGAAGCTTCTTCTGAGCTCTCAAAGAAGGGTGAACATTTCCGTAACAGATCTCACAAATAGTCATGCGACTGTTGCCGAGTAGCAATGTTTCAATTAGATATCTAGCGCTTTTACTGCTACGTACGAAAGGAATGAATGTATGGGTAAGCAAAAACGCAGACGCGAACATAATATCTAAAATGGCTTTCATTTCGCAGAAAGATGGGTCGAACTTAGCGAATAAAAAATCCAGTCCGGATGTTAGAAGCAGAAATAGTAATATGCGGTTTTTGTACTATTGATCACAATTTGCGTGTCGTTTGAAAGTGGACCCACATCAACGAAATGAGAACAACTCAGTAACCAGTTAAGACAAGTGACGTTAAATCGGTTGAATTCGTTTTGTGGGGCAAGTTCGTAAGGTACGCCGGTTGATCTTGTAAATGCAACAGCTATCTCCTGGCGTACCTGCCGAATTCCCCCAGGAAGGGTGAATTCGGCATCTGCGGCCAAGTGCTGTTGAATCTTATATGCTCTTGCTTCTTTCTCCGCGATCCCATATTTCGAAAATATAAGTTCAGACCCAAGATTTCCGATTTAAGTTCAACTCTGGACTCAACTAGAATTGATGTATTATGAAACAAATTAACGTAAAACCTTAGCTGAGTTCAAACTTTTGGACACAATTCATGATGGGTTTCCGATAAAAAGTCAATAGTTCAATGATTGAAGTTGAAGTTGACTTTTTAACCGTCTCAGGCGCCGAATTGCTTGAGTTCGTATTGTGTTTGATGACTAAGATCTTACGTAAAGACTTGTGTCTGAGTTTGATTTTTAACTTTAAGATTTTTCAAAATATCCGACTTCAAAAAATGCAGACATACGTCCTCTTTATGACTTAAGTCAGACATAATGTTTTTCGAAATATGGTGCCGTGGCGTACATGCAAAATACACCCAACTATCCTAATTTACCTCATTCAACGATGTATTTTCTGAACATATTTTCCTACATTTCTATTATCATATTGTGAAGGACGAATAGATCAGTCCATTAGGTATTCACGAAGAGCATGAGAAAATAACCACTCACGCGATTTGCTAGGCATTGTATAGTGTGGGCTTGACAAACTTTTCTTTTATTAAAATTCGCTCGAGATAATGAAAAATATTGTTGAGAAAACTGAACATCTGAGATATTAAGTCAGTGTGATAATTAAAGAATGTTCTTTCAAAGCATAAACATCTAATTTTACAGAGAGATTGTAAACAAGGTTGGAGGCAAATACGCTGAACTTCATTTCTTACGTATATGAGAAGAACCATGGGAATCTGAACCTAAAAGGAATGGGGTTATCCCCAACGACATTGATTAATCAATGAAAAAGACAATACTTCACTTACCTCGTCCCAATGTTTAATTTGTTATTTGTTGTTTTCACTGCATTAAAATTTCTGTGTAGATATTTTAAAATCATCGACATAATGACTTACTGGCTGCTTACATTTTGACGACCCACTGTGGAAGACAATACCTAAAGAGTGTCAGCATCTGTTTTTGTGCGAGTAAAAGCATGACAGTACGGCATTACCTGAGGACAACATTGCTTGTTCATTGTGTTTGGTTTCAGAAAAGATAGATTCGATGTGCTCACACAGTATTTGCTATTTGGTGAACAAAATATTATAGCAGTTTCTTTGATTTCTATCTGTTCTTGGCTAGGCGTAGAGTTCGCGAATTGAACGAAGCTCAGAATCATTTTAAACTTTATGAAATTGTCGCTTTCGTGAAAACTTTATGTTAAAGTTCTTGAAGTCTTCTAGACTGCCTTCACCACTACCCATGTATTGACATAAATATTAACCCTTTACCAAACGCAGACGATATCAAAATTTATTATTTTAAATAACATTTTTTTCAATTTTTTCAAAAATATTCAACAAACCCATATCATGTGACCCCCTCGTTGGAACGAGCTCGTTCCAACGGGGGGTCACATGATATGGTTTTGTTGAAATTTTTTGAAAAATAATATTTTTTTAACTACTGAATTTGCATATTACGCGTGCAGATGCGGCCGATTTGTTGGGTAAAGGGTTAAAAGGCCATGAGATCAGCGTCAGCCCATTACTGACGTGACCATCGCCTATGCTAATTTTGGCACTCTTTCCATCCTTTAGCACATCATATTCAAGCGTTAACATTTTCCTAAGGCCACACGAAACTTAGAAATTCTATTCGATTCTAAATTGTCCCGATGATTCGATTCGCGCTGATTCGGAAATTTTCGAATCGAGATTTTCTCAGAATTCTACCTGTATTGGAGACCTGATGATAGAAGAAGAGTTCAAGAAGGTTCCGCTATCGAAACTACTTTGATGCCGTTCTGGAATATTCTGCTTTTTATTTTCTTTCCCAAACAGACGAGTGGCCGCTGAACCCAACACTTGACTGAAGAATGGCAATATTTACGGTTAAAAGAAGGTGCAAAGAGCCGTGATATTCGATTCTATTCGAAATCTTTAGCCTGATTCGATTCGATCCGAAATTTTTGACGCGACCAACAAAACTTATGCCCCCCTCATTGGAACGAGTTCGTCGAGCTTGTTCTGACGAGGGGTCATATGCTGTTTTTTGAGCAAAACAAAAATAAAGATTTGAAAGATAGATTATTCAAGAAACTCTTCGGCAAGAGCTATCGACAATGTTTGTTGGAAAAGCCACAAAACACAGTGAGAACTTCGTAGTGCCTAATTGTATTTGTGTTTTTTTTAAAAGGACCAACTAACTTTTATGTGAATTGCCTACATACTGTAGGCTCGCCGACATGTCCTATCTTAAAATCTGAAAACACGACAGCAAATACAACGGACAGGCTGTTGTGTAGACTTCTACACTGAACCCAGCACAGTCGATGCTAGTGCCTACAGTCATTTTTAATCTCGAGTATCCTTCTGTTATTGGATTTAAATAATACCACTGCAGTGTCATCCTGTAAAAACAAGAACTGGTACCTGTAAAAGTTGGAGGGTGTGTCAAATGGAAAACTTGAACTTTGAAAATGTTGCACAAGATTGGATCATTGACGGGGAGGGATGTTGTTCCGTTAGTGTCTGATACGATTCTAAAACCAAATATTCCTTCCTGATTTCATCTGACTGGTTAAAGACGGGGAGTCAGGGATATTTTTGCTTGACAGTTTTCAATATTAATTACTCGTGAGCCAAAAATATGCATCTGGTTGATCATAAATGACTTTTCCGTCAATTCGTTTGAAACTCGTATCTTGCTTTGCGTTAAAAATAATACGTTTACGTTAATGTTCTGTTAATCTGATTCGCACATACTTAGCATAATACTCACTATTTTTGTGACAAAATAAAATTTCATTCTCCATTTAATGAATGTTCAAAGACACTTTCTTAGCCAGGATATATTTATGTATTATTCTTCTGTATGTAACATTAAGCATTCATTTTTTGATGTTTCCGAAGTTTGCCCATGACTAGTATCTATATTTGTCTGTGAATATATTGGATATGTGTTTTTTAGCTGGAAGACCTGAGCTTTTCTGTAACAAATCATGTACATAATAATGACCACTGAAAAAGAACGGGAACATCTTTGTTTTAGTAAATTTTATATTCTTAATTATAACTTAACCCTTTAAGTCATGGTGGCATATTCCATGTCAGTTTAATTGCTGCATTTGGAAGAGGCCATATTCATTAAATATTCATTATTTGCGGGTGGGCCATTTAATATTTTTAACGTTGAAAAGATTGATAAGTCTATCTCCATTTACTGAGCAGCCATTTACTTTATAAAATTGGGTCGCCTTATAATCTGACCCAATTGAGCGGACTTACGGGTTCGAATGCTTAAACAAAACAGTAATTTTCCTAAGTTATTTTGTTACTGAAATAATAAACATTTTCAGATTTTTTTGTCAAAATCAGTCATGACTACTTTCACCATTATCTCGTCACGTAACACCGACACTTCCAGAAAGGAATACTGAACAACAATTTAAAGAGTTCGTTCCAATGACGGGCCATAAGATATGTTTTTGATCAAAAATATTCCAAAAAATAACAAGATTTGAATGGCGATTTTTGTGGTCCGCACTGACTGGTTTAGTCATTGTGGGTTAAAGAGGCCTCATGTCACACCAGGAAACTTTTTTGGCCAATGTTGCACCAATGAATAATGATGAATGAGTTTTCGAGACAATTATCAAAATCACAGGGTTTCAAGTCGACGCTGTCAATACAGGAATCCAACATGGCTGCCGCTAAACATCCAGACCACAAAACGGGAAACAATTCAGCTTTGAGGGATAACGCAACCATGTCTAACTTTTTGGCCAAATTGCCATGAATTTATCACGAAGGATAAAATTTAATTTCGCAAACGTTTGATCTACATATTGTACTAAAGAATCATTTTGTGTTTGTGAATTCAGCTATTCGCTTAGAAAAATTACATGACCTGTGCGGCTACGTCGTTATTATGTATGTTTCTTTGCGTATTGAGGTTTAACGACACTTTCAACAACCAATCCCACATCGTGTCTGACGGTCTTACGAGTGAAGGAAGTTGAAGTACCCGGAGAGATCCACCGAGCAACTGTCAGCCTCTCCAACTTACTGACTCTGCACAAGCCGATTTAGCAGTGGTAGAAAACAAGTGCATCATCGACGTGCAGTACACGTTAGTACACCACGCCCCCGTGCCCCACATGGACATCCGGGATTGAGTGTCTTGCCCAAGGACACAACCCATAGATCTTTTGGTTTAAAGTTCAATACTCTAACCAGTGAGCCACCCGCTCCCCATTGTTCAGGACCCAACACTATAAAACTTTTACAATTGTATTTTCTAGAATTGTATTTTTTACCTATTAATATAACTGACTAAAACGAATCATTAGCATTTTAAAAGATATGGCAATTTGCCATCTGGCAAATTGCCAGATCTTTGAAAATGCCAATGGTTAATTTCAACCCGTTTAAAGTCATAACTAGAAAATACAATTCTAGAAAATACAATTGTAAAAGTGTTATATTACTGGCCCCTGGTGGACTGCAAAAAGAGTGCGACGATACACATATCCTGTTGTCACTTGGTGTATCTTACAGAATTACGTCCTGGTTTCTTTCTGCAATATTTTTTGTTGACACCACCGAGACTCCCTCGGTGAACTTCTTGCCAACGAAATATGTCTCAGTAAGTGTGCTTCTTCAACTTCAGACGTATGAAGGATTGTGAACGAAAGTCGTTTCGAATAAATGGGTCGACAGTTGATTTATTTCTGTATACTAACATACCACCAGTCCATTAAGTAAAACGTGCTTATTCAGCTATGATAAATGCATCATTCGACGAAGAAAGGCCTAGAATCTTCTGCGCAATATATCTATGTTTAACTCTCTGAAAACTAACGTTAAAATACCAATTTGCAGTTCCCAGTAGGAAACCCGGTAAGTGAAGCAGTTACTGTATTGTGGTAAACACGCTCTGTGTTACTATTAATATAGGATCCTGTCATCAATGCTTGGGTGGAAGTCCTGTAAAATAGGCAACATGGGTGTAAACGATTCGCTGGACCTGACTTTATATCCACAATGCGGTCACGGTTGGCCATTGTGCAGAATCATGTGACTTCAAACACCAATAAACAATCAATTTGCAGAATTTGTTTCCAACTTGTCAAGCAAGATTAAATTGGTTAAATTCCTAGTTACATTATGGGAAAATATTGCTACTTGCAATTTCGGTATTTTGACCTCGGTGGGCTAAGGGGTAATCCATTTATTTAATAGCGACCGGCAACAATTTATTTACTATTTCATTCATATATTTCCAGGTGGTTTTGTCCAATGTAAATATTCTGTATATATATATATATATCTTATTACCATCTTGTGCAATAATAGGGTATTGACGTCGATATCTTGTTTTGGGGGATTTGGTGCCGGGGCCAAAAGTCTGTCAACTGTGACCTTAGTGATAAGATTGAGACTTGATACACGTTCGTGCAAAAATTGTGATAAATTTATATTGCAGTATTTCGCTTAAGACATGGCTAAACCGAGTGGAGAACTAACATATTCTTTCCCCAACAGTCCAGGTCACCGGTCAACGTAATTGAGTACTCACTTGTATACGATTAGCACCCTAGCCTCCTTCCACCGAATACAGTTCTGTATCAGTGGTCCTGATACACGATATGTTCTTGTAAAGTAGATTCTCAATACCAGCCTATTGAAAGATCAATGGGCATACTGTGGGTTTCGTGGGGGATCGAGGATAATGTAATCCCACTGCCCTTTAGGCACTGGGATTAAATTATCACTAAATCTCCAGAAACTGTTATTCTTTTCGTCGCTGGGTGGGTTGCTAGATTTTGTTAAGTGACCCTAGCGTAGGCATGGTATCCGTTTTAGCTCACCTGAGCACAGCTCAAGGGGAGCTTTACTAATCACGTTCCGTCCGTCGTCCGTCAGGCGTTAATTTTACATTATCGACTTCTTCTAACAAACTACTGGACCAAATTCAACTAAATTTGCTGTGCATGTTCCCTATCATATGTCAATTCAAGTTTGTTCAAATCATGTTGACCCACGCCTAAAAAGTGTGGTTAAATCTTAAAAAATCTTCTTCTCATGAACCAGCAGTAGCAGAGACTTGATATTGGTGTGCAGCTTCCCTTTGAGGTGTAGACTCAGATTTGTTCAAGAGAAGTTCGAGGAACTATATTTGCCTTCGTTATGGGAGGGGCAAGAATTTTCGCCCCGCCCAAATTTTCTATTTTCCAAACCGAGAGGCAGATTTGAACCAAATTTGATATGAGGGCTTATTGGGTCATAAGTACTTAATTTATGCCAAATTTTTTTTCCCGTCGCCCCATGGGAACCGCAGGAGCTAAAAATAGAAAAAAAATTAAAACGCCCATATCTCCAAAACTACACGGCACTGAGAATTCTTATTTGGTGTGACGCTTCCTTAGAACCAACAGAATGGAATGATCAAAACAAATTGCTATCGGTTTTATTATGGGGTACTTTTGGGGGACTTTTGAGAAAGTGCTGAGTCAGCATTTTTTAACACTGTGGGTAATGGGAAAAACATTTAACACTACTTTTCTCCCAAACCACTGCTCCAAAAGCTTTCAAATTTCACATATAACATCTTTGGAAGATTGTTTCACATGTTTATTGAAAGCAATTCCCTGGGCCCATATCTGGGCTCTCTGTGAGAGCCCAAATGTTTAAATTAGTGCAGTATGAGAAATATTCTTTAAAAATCTTCTTCTTCAGATCTTCCAATAGGAATCTTTTGATATTTGGTATGCAGCTTGCTTAGGGAGGTGAGATTCAAGTTTGTTCGAGGCAAATCCCTGAGTTTATATTTGGGCTGAAAATTTGGGGTCCTGGTCCGGACTTAGAAATTTTGGACCAAAATCCGGAAATTAGTTTTTTGTTGTTTTTTTATGCGTTTTGGTCAATTTTAAGACCAAAAATTTTTTTTCTTTTTTTACACTGAAAATTTGGTGTCCGGGTGGGACTTAGAAAATTTTGGACCAAAATCCGGAAATTAGTTTTTTGTTGTTTTTTTATGCGTTTTGGTCAATTTTAAGACCAAAAATTTTTTTTCTTTTTTTACACTGAAAATTTGGTGTCCGGGTGGGACTTAGAAAATTTTGGACCAAAATCCGGAAATGAGTTTTTTTGTTTTCTATGCATTTTGGTCAATTTTAAGACAAAAAAAAATATTTTTTTTACACTGAAAATTTGGGGGCGGGTGGGACTTAGAAAATTTTGGACTGAAATCCGGAAATTAGTTCTTTGGTTTTTTTATGCGTTTTGGTCCATTTTAAGAAGAAGAACAAAAAGTTTTAGTCTGCAAAAAATTTTGTTTGGGACTTCGAAAATTTCCGAACAAAAATTTTTTTAAAAATCTGTTTTTTATGCGTTTATCTCAATTTTGGGATGTACAAGTGCAGGAACTGAAAATAGTAGGAAAATCCTGTGTATTGTGTGGGCACAATAGCTTCGTCTAGTTGGTATATGCTTTTCTTAGGAGGGGCGTATGCAGCTTATTCAAGTCAAGTCCCTGGTTTGATATTTAGACTACCATGTCAGGTGAGCGCCTTAAGGCCCCCCTGGGGCCTCTTGTTTAACACAGCATCTATTGGATATGTCATGTTGATTTATTGATTTTTTTGTAAATAAACATTTGATATATTGATTATAATGTATATAATTCTGTATTTATCAATCATCCTTCATGTTTGTATTTTTCTAAATGTTGAATCATTAACATAAATATTGATTCCATATCAGATTCAGAACACGATTTCAGAAGTTTCTATGCATAGAAGATAAGAAATATGGCATTGGAGATCTGAAGGTTTCAGTGCGTGCATTCTTGGGTTGGACAGATAGTTCTTTTCTTTTTTTTCGCCTTGTTTTTGCTTCTAGTGTCTTTTTTATCTTAGGTCACGCCAATATTATCTTTTCTTCTTCACTCTAACAGTTGTATCGCTTTTCACCAATTTCTATTCACGAAACACGGACAATAACATGTTTAATCGTTATATATTACATCCCTCGTGATTTTCCCGTCCTCTGTGTGGCTGAGATTTACTATATTTCATTTTCCTTTTCCTTCGTGTTTTTGCTTTTGGTGTCTTTTTAGCTTGTCACCCCAATATTTTCTCTTCTTCTTCGCTTTAACCGTTGAGTCGTGTTACACCAATTTCCATTTACGAAACATGGAAAGTAACATGGACAATCACCATATGATATATTTCACGTGACTTTCCTGTCGTCTGTTTGGCTGAGAGGTAGTATACTATTTCCGAGACTTTTACCTGTCTAGGGTTCTGAAAATAATAGAGCACTATTCCTGTGCACTATGCACTTTCTAAAAATAGCCGTGAAATATTATAGGAAGTTCGATTTGCGGAACACAACGCGCCCTTTTAAGAGATTTTTCTAGGTTTCTGTTTTGTTATTTCTGAGTCCAATAAAATGCACGTCTTACCAAGTTCCTTGACAATAGGCAATCTGCTTCAGATTGGAATCCTGATGGGCAGCAAGGTTCTTCCTCAGTTTGTTCGATATAATATAATAATTGTCGCACGACAGGTCGTTCACTATGCCAATGTATTGGTCCTCGAGGAAAATAGTCCACACGTCTCCAGCGGATGGACTATTCTTCCTCGAAGACCACTGTTATAATATTAGAACGTTTCTTTTCATGTTCTATCGGTCGATAGTACCTGAGTTTGTGTGGTTTCTGAAATAAAACCTTCAGCAGCTTTGCTGCTGGAGGTTTTATTTCAGACATCACACAAACTCAGGTACTGTCAACCGATAGAACATTAAAAGAAACGTTCTAATTATTTTATTATGCCGAACAAAAAATATCTTTCATTGTAAGCATTAACTTCAACATGCCACCAATCGTTAACAATATAGTCGAATCCAAAAACATGATTTTAGTGACGTCATTTCGAACGAATGGCGTCTCTTTAGGAGTTTCCAGATCACCAAATTCGAAAATGACTTGTTACAAGTGGGGTCGCTTTGGGAGTTCCTATATCACCAAATGTCAGTGTTTACAACTTCTACCCGGCGCCGGCGTTTGGTGTTGAGAAATTCCAATCAGAGCGTGCGTAATCGACGCTGATCAATGGAAGTGGAGCTTACATTTTCTTTGTTCTCATGTCTCCAGGGAAGAACGTTCCTATAGTACCCGCGCTTTGTCCAAAAACTCCAGTACTATGACTTTTAGAAGGTGTCAAATTAACCACTCACGGTTGATGTCACATACGTAAGGCATAATAATTTGGCATAGTCAACTCCAAGCCGTGTAATATGTGTAATATAATTAACTTTTCCATCTTGAGATACACAGGAATTATACCATAGTATTCATCAGCTTATTTTTTCGACTTCTGGACCGTTTGTAACAGCTCTCTAAGAAACAGTCAGCCATATCAGACGCGTCTTTCGACAGACCACTAGTGTAAACATTAATTCCATCAATACTGTTGAGATATATTCCCAGTGAATTTGTCCCTTTGTAGTTTCTAGTATTTTCTTGAGAATCCAAATTCGATACGCAATATTTCTTCTCCGTATTGGGCAAAATAAGGTCTGTGAAGAGTCAGTCAGACCTCCATATGAACACCTCTAGAAACTAACACGATCTTGAAATTATTTTTTATCGATTTTGACTTGAAATGAAAATTTTCAAATAAGAATTACAGTTTGCCTTCTAGAAGTTCTGCTTGCTGTCTTTTCCGTTCATCCAAACAATATAATCTTTTCCCACACTGACTTGTGAAACATGCAGTTAGTGTGTACTTGGGTGCAAAGACATTTCAGATTTCTGTTGAATATGAAATTGTTAGAAAAAGCAAACCTCCCATCAAAGTAAACTTGAATATTCGACTAAACGCATTTTGAATTCTTTTAAAATATCCAACCCTAGAAAATATTTTAGGAAAAAAACGTTACTTCCAATAAAGTAAACTTGAATATGAGAGAAAAAAAATATTCTACAAATCATCATCTGTTTTCAGATTCTCTTAAAACTATTTACCACGAGGAAAACTCGCATTTCCGAAAACGAGGTGTGGAGAAATGGTCCAGGGTATGGAAGCCCGATGTCATACAATTTGCTGTAATGAAGTGTTGGTTGTTTGAATGGACAGAACCTCTTTATTTATTAAACTAAAACAAATAAGTGCGAAGTGTTACCTGTTGCAGTTTTTTGGCAGTGTTGCTGTTTCTCATTCTTTTCACAAAGTCCGAGGTTCCTCTTCTCCTAGTTCTCTCCTGGTTCATATCAGCCGAGATTGACGTCATATCAATCGAGTTTGATAATGGCCTATTCTGGGAATGTAAATTATATCTAATAAATAAACTACTGGCGGTATTGTAATCTGTCAGCGACTTCAACAATCAACATGGAGGCTGGCTTTAAATAAGTGTTGGTAATTACGGTTGCAGCTTCCTGCAATTCGGACGTCATTGAAGACCAGATCAAGAAGTTTTGCATGGCACCAACGGCTACCAGCACATTCCAAAGCATCAAACTAGACACGATTGAAGATATGAATAGAAAACAACAACAGTAGAACTAAAGAGTATTTCGTTTTAACTTCGTGCCTCCTTGAATGAGTTCTATTGTCGGTTGGCCTCCGTATCTATGCAACAAGAACGTTGAATACAAGCCACGTCTCTACGATTTTTCTATTTGTTTTCAATTTTTCCAAAATTTTGACGCTTCCCGCAAACTCAACGAAGAGTGGGTAAACAAACAGATTATAACAGCGTATAATTCCTTACAAACTTTGAGTAGTGACCTAAGACCTTGGAGAATTATGTGATAAATGGTGTCATGTTTCAATATCCACATTATTCTCGGTTTAGTTAATAGCTATATTTATTTCCCAAGGTTAAAATCACAGACACAAGGCGATATCGATCAGAAAAATGTGTTGATAAAATCCTTTCTTCACAATAAGTATGTATTGGGTCTGTAATTACCTCAATGCATCCGTTTTCAGGGGCCTTTTATATAAAAGATGTATCATGCAACTGCATGGTACAAGCGCGTGTTTAGTTTAGATTTGTTTACGTTACTATTTATAGAACATACATGCGCTCGAGAGACCGTATAGGCTTCTTTGTAAAAACGGGGAAAATTCTTCGCAAAAGTATAATTATTGAATTATTAAACCACATTACTTTTATGTTTCTGTGTCCGAATCTCATAGAGCATTCCAGTTGAAACAACAAGCTGTTTAAAACAAACGCTCTCATTAAGTTTATCCGGGGTCGTGAAAGTTTAAGGCAGGCGAAAAGTGCAGTTTCAGCAAAGCCTCTAATTCCCATTTTCTCCCGAATAGTGCTCATGAGCCAAATGTTATCATTGCTAAAAATACTAATATAATCCTGCTGTCAAGACTTCTTAACTGGTTGAGTGCTAGATGCCACTATCAGGGCTTTCAAAAATTGAGGATACCAGAGCAAAAGCCTGCACTATCCTTGATTATATTTCGTAATCAGTCAAACACAAATAATATTTTGTTCATATAAATTTGATTTATTACAAATTAGTGGAGAGTGCCTGTCGGCACTCTCCAATAATTTGTAATAAAACAAGTTTTGAACAACAAATTCAGACCACCAAAAATAAGCTAGCCTCAACCAGATAATCAGTAATGTGAAAAATATCTTGTTATTGGTACTTTCCGACGTTTGATGTCGCATTTTGAAAAATGTTGCCGAAAATGAATTCCCAGTTACTTTGAACGTCAGGATGATTAAAGTCTCAAAGGGTTAAGGTTGAACGTATTGTATTAGAGTCTCGATTGTGTTTCTAAGGCTCTATCTCAACTCGTCTTCGACTCGTCAAGATATGGCCTTAAATACAAGAGCTCAACTCTGATACAACAATTTGTATGTAAACGTAATGGTGATAAAATATATTTATTGTAATTTCATTGCATCATTAGCAACGCATCCAGAGTGTAATAGCATTCCCTCGGTATGAAATCAGCGTTGAGGAAACTTTGTTTTGCGATTAAGTTTTGTATAGAAACAATGGAATCGTGATTTTTTTTGTGACAATAAAAATGTCAAAATTGTGTTTTTCTGATCACTTTTCTATGCGAATCGGTCAACTCATCTGCGCTGTATAATATTTGCTTTTTTGAACATTATATGTTGTTACTATGGCTTATGCGATAGTAAAAAGTGTAAAACTAAATAATGTAGATGAAATAAAAATACTTAGTCCTTTTTATCGTTGTCTTTGCTTTGCATCTTCAATCCACAACATGTGTACATGCCTGTTGTTTTAGTGAGTTGGCGCCGAGACCTGATTGGACTTGTTGAGCAATGTTGAGTCAGATAGTGCATTTGAATTTAAGAATTAGAAAACTTATGTTGACTTGACATGTTAGTTCTGAGTGACTAAATTAAATTTACAAAAATATGCAAATGCTCCATTTTGCTTTCTTGATAAATTCTAACAGAACTTAATTCTAATTCACTATTTAGAGGCCATTGTAATTTCATTGTTACTGTTAGCTAGATTTGTCAACATCTTGCATTAGGTCAACTTCCATGAGCCGTCAGTAGTTGTATGTGGAGAGTCCTGGCTCACTTCCAATCGTGTGAGCCAGGAACTTAGGTGAGTTAGAAAAGTTGGGTTATTTTGAAAAAAAACCAAAATGTTAGGAAAAAAACTAATTTTTTTTTGAAAAACCCAAATTTTTCTGGTAAAAAAGTTGATTTTTCCAAAAATAATTCAATTTTTGTCTGAAAACCCTGGGTTTTTCCCGGAAAATGTTTAAATTCGAGCATTTCTGGCTCACTTTTCGACGGAATTTCTCAAAAACGTCTAAAAAATCACCGGTTTCAAAAATTTACTTTTTCATACATTTAACACTGATTTTCCCATTGGGGTGAATTTTTTTCAAATTTTCTTATGAATAGAGTTGCACGATTGTGACCAGCGACACATTAGCACTGAGATTTCCATTGGGAAAAATTCCAAAAAACATGCTTTTTGTGATTTTGAGTTGGAAAAATACGTGATCGAATGTCGATTCCCATGGAAAAAAGATTATGGTTCGATCAGGTGAATGCGAAAATTGATCCAGTAAAACTCGATCCAGGATGTGGATTTCCCACAGGAAAAGACGACGATTGGATCAAAATGAATTTGAAGATCGAGCCGGTAAACTTGATTGTTTGAGATCGAGCGCACAAGTCTGAGAATCATTAGATTAGCTGGACGATGATCTGGGGGATTGGGGGAGGAGGATCGCGATTGAAGATGTGTGTATTATGAGTTGCGAGATGAATGATGATAAAATTGTTTTTGTCATTAAAGAAAAAAAAACAGTAAAAAAAAGTTATTTTATTTTTTACATATATATAAGAAGAAAAAACAAAAACTAAATAATTTTTTACAATTAATAGTTATTATCATTTTAAAAAAAACCACACAACATTTAATATTTTAAAAAAATAATCAGCCATGAAATCCTTCACAACTAAAAAATCTGCATTAAAATTGAGGAGGGTTAAAAGATATTCAAAGTTCGATACTAAAATTTATACATTGGAATCTCATGATGCTATTGAATTTTAAGATGTGGAGACTAGTGGTTTGACAGAGGAATATGAGAAAAGTATCTTGCCTCTGAAATTGAATGAAATCACTCTGGATTTAATGTACGAATAACAAGACGATTTGTTGACAATCCTATCGGATAAGACACAAAATTTCAACCCAGCGATTTATCACTGTTCTATGGAAGTAACATATATCTGAATATTTCCGAACAATTAATTCACAAATTGAATTTAATCCCTGGAGAAAGACAAACATTTGAGAGAGTGAATTTGATATTCCGATGGGTCTATCAAAAAGGAGAAAATGTTTCTAAAATGAATATTCTTGTCATTAACATAAAATTATAAAGTCCTTTATAGAGAAATTTCTAAATCACCACTCGAAAAAAAAAAAAACCCATTAAAAGTGCATTTTCATTTCTTTTATCTTGGGGAATGTGTGCATGTTTTCACACGTAATTAACATTTCAATCGAGTGTGATTCTACAGGTGTAACTTAAAAATGATAATTGCTTTTGAAGTGCGCACTTGTAAAATATAACCATGCATGTATCCCTGTGTGAACATTCGGAGAATAGAACTGGCTTTCAAAATGTCTGCATTCATTACTGAATGAAGTGAAAATGTAAAGTAGATAGATTGATCTTATTATGATATATACAAATCTAGGGCGAGTGTGTGTTTCTCGATGTGTGTAACTCTATTCACCTCTGATTGGAATGAATTGAGAAAGTGAGGTAGTACTGGTTTTCTACGGTATACAATTATTTTTTGTTTTTTTGCTTTTTTACTGATGGGACTCGATCGTCAAATGTTTTTTTGAGGTGAAGGTATAAACGATTAGTTCAGATGTGATGTACCTAATTGTCTTAATTTATTTTTTGTCTTAAGTGTTTTTTGTGTTAAAAAAAAATTGAATTTCACTTAAAAAAAATTGATGTTTTTTTTCATTAAAAAAAATATATATATATATATTAAAATAAGAAGTTTAAAAATTCGCAAAAAAATTTTTAAAAAAAAAACTCAAATAATATATATATTAAATAAGAAGTTTTAACATAAAAAATGCCAAAAACAAAAATGCCTAATGTGGAAAAGTTATATTCGGATACCGTAGCTGAATTGAAAAAGTCCTGTAGAAATCTAAGAATTAAAAATTACTGCTGTAACAGAACCAAAGGAGAATTGATTGGAGTCATGCGTGGGGAGACTGATGATGTAACACTGGTGAAATTACAAGCCAAAGTACGTCAGTTATTGAATTTGAAAGGTGTTAAAAACATGAAAAAAGATGAATGCATCGGTCATTTACTCGATGGAAAGGGAATGAACGAAAGATCTACGGAAGCAACAAAAACTCGAATCGTGAAAAAAATGAGAAGGCAGCAGTGATGAAACAGCATTGACAAATGACTGTGGAAACTAAGAAGAAGACTATTAAATGAAAAGTGGACCAGCAGGTTTCGAAAGAGAATGAAAAAAAATGATAAGAAAATGAAAAGTGATGTGGTTCGGGATGATGATTCATTCCAGAAAGCGATGGATGCAGTCCTAAGAGTGCTGGAGGAAAAAAAGGGACACGATGTGATAGAGGGAATCGTATTCAAAGCGTTAGAGAAATCGTTGATTCCAATAGAACAAGATAAAGGATATTTTAATACTTTCAACGCGATTCCCATTCTTGCACATCTTGATCCCGAATCGTTCATGGAACAGGCGAAGGGTGGAGTGTTACATGTATTTCAAAAACATCTAGAATGCGGTCTAAAAATAAAAATAATTTTGCATTGTCTGATGAAAAGGGTCAACATGAAGATGAGTGACAGCGTAGTGGAAGATACCTATTTCCAGTCTAAAAACGAGACTGTGTTTAGAGATGACAAATTATCCGATGTTCATGAAGTGACAAAAACAAGATGTTGGAATCTATGGCTCATTATCATCTCAAGGGAAATGGTTGGCCACGAACGATTCGAAAAGCTAAATCCCACAGTGGCCGTGAACGTCTTGGGATGCGACAATGAAAAATGAATAGTCTATCCTCTCAGACTGACTTCACACAAAAAGAGAGAAAAGATTGTTAATTTGTTATTAATTTCAGAGAGTGACAATCAACATTATTGCTGGATTAAAAATTTGAGAAAATGGTTGTCGAAGCAGATTACTAAACATAATCGTGAGAACTTTTTCTGTCTCAACTGCATGAATTCATTCCATCATCAAGAATCATTGATGCATCATCAGGAATATTGCAATGAAAAGCCAAGCGTTGCCGTCGAAATGCCTAAACCTAACACTTACATGAACTTTTGCAACTACAAAAGAAGATTAGAACCGCCATTCATCATCTATGCCAATTTCGGATGTTTCACCTCAAAAATGAATTCTTGCCAGCCCAGTGAGCATAGGAGTTGTGCCAAAACATATCAGAAGCACATACCTTCAGGCTATTGTTATTATGTGAAATGTTCTTTTGACGATCTAGAATCGTGAGGTCCATTCGTCTACACAAAACGTTCTGAATGCGACGACATGGCTAAAACATTTGTGGAAGAGTTAGAATCGAAAATTCAAGAATTATGTGACAAATTTAAAAAATCCAAAGACATGATCCTCACGCCAGAGCACTGGGAAGAATACAAGGAAACCACTGAATGTCACATCTGTAGACAACCATTCGATAATAATTGTGAAAATAATAAAAAAGTTAGGGATCATGATCACTACACGAGTCTGTTTCATGGCGCAGCTCACAACAAATGTAATTTAAGATTTTGAGATGCTCAATTCTATCCGGTGATCTGGTGATATTTCACAATCTCTTTCTCACCTGTTCGTGAAAAATAAATGGGTGTCAGCAAGGGAGAGTTGAGCTGCATCGTGCACAACGACGAAAAATAGATTACCTTCACTAAATGGAAGGTTGTTGATAAAAAGATAGACGTCGATGGATCGAGTGAGAAAACGATTCCTATCTGTAGAGCGATATGTTTCATTGACAGTTATAAATTCATGTCAGCCAGTCTGGAAAAATTAGTCGACAGTTTGAATAGGGAGAAATTTAAAATTACGAGTAAACATTTTGATGATCGATGACAATTGGTGGACGTCATGTTGAAGAAAGGCATCTACCCTTATGATTACATGAGTGATCTCGAGAAATTCGACGACACCACTCTACCTCAAAGGAGATTTTTATTCGAAATTATACCAGTATCACATTTCCGACAATGATTACGAACACATGCAAAAATTGTGGAGATTATTCGACATGAAATCCATGAGAGATTATCACGATCTCTGTCTGAAAACCGACGTGCTTCTCGGGGCTGATGTGTTCGAAAATTTTCGATGAGTGTGTCATCGATATTGTGAACTAGATCCGGCTGGTATTTAACAGCACCCGGACTTGCCTGGGATGCTCTCTTGAAGACAACCGAAGTCCGATTGGAATTATTAACGGGCGTCAACATGTTGCTCATGTTTGAAAAGGCTGTGAGGGGTGGTGTCTCTATGATTTCCACTAGATATGCTAAAGCTAATAATTCTCACATAGGAAAAGATTTCGATTCGGAAAAACCGAGTAAATATATGCAGTATTGGGATGATAATAATTTGTACGCTTGGGCCATGAGTCATCCTTTACTGATCGGAAATTTCAAATGGGCTGAAACGTTGGAAGAAAAACAAAAATGGAGACACTATCCTTGTATTCTAGAGGTCGATTTGGACTATCCGGAAATGTTACATGATCTACACAACGATTATCCATCCGCTGGCTCCCGAACAAATGAAAGTGTTTGGCATCAAAAAACTCGTTCCCAATTTAAATCACAAATGCAAGTACGTGGTCTATTGCAAAAATCTGAAATGTTACATCGATCACAGGATGAGATTAATCAACGTGCATCGAATCATTCGATTCGACGAGGAGCCTTGAATGAAAAAATACATCAATCTCAACACGAATTTAAGAATGGAGGCTGAGAGCGACTTCGAAAAAGATTTCTTCAAACTCATGAACAATTGCGTGTACGGGAAATCTATGGAAAACATTAGGAATAGAACCAACATTCAACTCGTCACGTTTGAAGAGAGGTCTAGAAAATTAATAGCGAAACCCAATTATAAACATACAATAATATTAGACGAAAATCTAGTGGTCGTACACATGCAAAAGACGCATCTGAAGTTCGACAAACCCTGTTATCTCGGAGCGATCATCTTAGACATCAGCAAGCAGTTGATGTACGAGTTTCACTACGATTATGTCAAATCCAAATTTGATTCGAAAGCCAAACTATTGTTCACCAACATGGACAGTCTGGGTTATAAGAAAGAGACTAGAGATGTCTATGAGGATGTAGTGCCAGACGTGAACGAATGGTTTGACACAAGTAATTATCCCGATGATCACCCATCTAAGACTCCAATGGGTGTCAATAAAAAGGTGTTGGGTAAATCCAAAGATGAGAGCGGTGGAAGACAGATCACTGAATTCGTGGATTTGATACCAAAATTGTATGTTTATCTCTTCGATGGTGAAGAGATCAAGAGATGTAAAGGTGTTCACGCTTGTGTGATGAATAAAAACATCACTTTTGATGAGTATAAAGAGTGTCTTTTCGATGGTTCGATGGTGTATAAAAAGGTGACTGTGATTCAAAGCGAAAAGCATGATATGTACACCAAAGAAATCAATAAGATTGCGTTGACGGCTGACGATGATAAGAGAATTATATGTGAGGATAAAATACACACTTTCGCACTTGAACATTATTCCACGATAATTCAACAACAAAATCGAGAGGATGAATGTAGTATGACTGAAGACATCGAAATGTTGTACGTTTAAAAAGACTTGTGAGTTATAAATTAAAAAAAAGAATAATAAATGAAAAAAACATATTTATGAATAAAAAAATAAAACACATATCCGTAGAAGGTGTTGTCTTACCCAACAAACTCCTATCCAACACTGATCTGTCAAAGGCGGCAAAAGATTTAAAAATCAAACATTTTCGAGGTGTGTTTTCTAGAGATGCCTTACCGAGGAGAAAAGACGATTTGGAATGTGGAATTTTACATCTGGACGATATCGCAGGTGAGGGCATGCATTGGGTCACGTGGTTTTCGAATTGGAATAAAAATTATTATTTCAATAGCTATGGAATTTCACCGCCGATAGAAATAAGGAATTATTTAACGCCAATTATTTGCAATACCGAACGAGTACAAATGCCTCTACACTCTCAAGAGATTGTCAGAAGGAGATCACTTTCAGGATATTCTTAACAATTTACATTAAAGGAGGAGAAAGAAAAAGAAATGATATAGATAGATATATAAATAAAGAATATATAAAAAGAAAATAAAGTTATAATTAACATAAAAACAAAAACAAAAAAAATATTAAATAATAACAAAACAAATCAAAACAAACATGCCAGTTGATAAATTTAGTCGAGCTGACGATAATGCAGGTTCCTCTAGAAAGAAGAGAAAAACGGTTGAAGTTGTTGGTGGTGACATTGCCAACTTGGACGAATGATACGTCCGGAGATACAAACCTCGAGAAGAACCTTTAAACTTAAACAATAAGAAAATCTACAATCTTCCCGAACTGAGCAATCTGTCAGATGTCATGACTAAAAAATACGTCGATAGAGGAGACGAAAATTTCCGGCAGATTATGAGAGATAATTACGTGAATAAAGACATGACGGACGATCGTGACTTGAAATCTAAATAAGTGGTGAATGTAGCGGACCCTGGAGATTCGACTGATGTCACCACTGAAAGATATGCAGATGATGCTCACGGGAGATTCAGTAAACATCTGAGAGATCGCTACATTCTTAAAGTGATGCAGTCTGAATTTAATGCAAATTCTAACAAGATAACCAACGTTCCCGTTCCCACAAATCCTAACGATGCGGCGACCAAACAATACATAGATTTGGAACTGAGAAAGAATAATGTCGATGAGCTAGAAATGAAATCTGGATGCAGGATTCAACAAGATATTGAATCTGTCCCAGATCAATTACACAGATGAAGACTCGACGGTTGTCAACAAAGGCTACGTGGATTCTGCCTTACAGGACTCTCAATCCTATCTGGAATCTCAAGTCGACGAATTGTATCTGAACAAAAAATCCGGAGGAACCATGGAGGCTGGCATCGATATGGCTGGTTACAATCTATTCGGTCTCAACGATGAACAGAATTCGCGTCCAGCACAGTCAGCAGACAGTACTTGGATGAAAATACGGTCTGGAGAAAGGGTGATATCATGGAAGGCAAACTGGATATGAGAGGACACGAACTCACGAATCTACGAGATCCGGCGCACATGCCGGATGACTGCACTCTGATGTCTGTTGTGGAAAAGATAAAATATGCCAGACAATTTATCAATGTTTGGGCCGAGGAGAGCAGTGCGTTAGAAGTGGAAAAAGCCAAATGGTTCTTCAGAAATGGAGGTAACGGACCGCTGCACGGTCTGATAGGATATCCCATGCCGGCGGGAGGTGAGATTATTTGAATGACATCTATGGGACTTGAGCAATAGAGTGGTCATCAATCTCGTGGTGAACAGTGTTGAAACCGATAAGAGGTACAGAGTCGAAATGATGAAGGCTCAACACTCAAACACTAGCATTTTCGGTACACCTCTCTATATTCTGCAGAAACCGTTCTTATTGAAAGAGGCGTTAAAATCGATGACTGATATCTCGTGGCATTTAGAAATACTTGAATGTTTCTCAAGTGACAATGATCGAACAGGGAAGAATTTTTTTCTTGAGACTCATCCCTATCAGTCTGAAATGCCAGTACGATGAATTGGGGTCTTTCCGAAGCAGATTTCACGGTCAATCTCCAATCGAAGTGATTGGTGGACGATGGAATACTTGCTGTGTCGCACTGTCTCATTCTAAATCCCACCGGTAATTTACTCTTCGATTCTATGATCCTGTAGACATACTTTCTCTGCGATCAAAGGCAGCAAGTGTGGAACGAATCAAGATATCTTGTTCAGATTATCTTACCCACATCGGTCGCGGCGGGTCTCATGATGGCTTCATTGTTTCCTTTTCAAATCAGATTGGGTTTGAATCCATAGAGAATCTTATCGTAATCTTCTGCGAATCCAAATGTGTGTTTCAGAGGTATCCTGAACGAAAACGTTCCTCTGGGCCTCGACGTTTGGACGACGTAGTCGAATCTCATGTTGGCACTGGTATTAGCTGCACTCATGTTAGCAACGGTGAAGACGCGTTTTTCATTTTGAGGATCGCTAGCTTCCACAGGCATCATCTTGATCGAACTGTGTCACATGTTGTTGTATTCTTCGTCCAGTTCGTCTAGAATGTTGATATATTTCTTGGTCTTATTGGACGTGAAATACTTGTACATTTTTTTCTTCAGGGTTCTATTCCAACGTTCGATGACATTAGCTTACCCTTCGTTTTCGACCAACGGATGAACGTGACTTTTGTAAAATTCCTTTTCTTTGTCCTCCCACAATTTATCCGGTTTTCGATTTATTCTTCAGAAGTCTCATCCATCCGTATTTCAAAAACACGTCAATGACCGTCAGTATGTAGTTAACGCCCTCATTCCATCTCAAAACTGGTTTCATATCGACCAGATCGGCCAACCAGATCTGATCCAGACCCTTCACGAACACCCTTCTCCTTTGAAATGACAGGCTTTTGTAGTTCGTTAGCCAATGCATTCGTTAATAATTTTTTCTGGACACTTTTTTTTATGACCCAATCTGAATCAATGTTTGGTGCCGATCACTTTACCGACCAGCAAATGTTCAAGTCTCTCTCTCTCCTAGTGGGATTTGGTATATTTTTCATTTGCATCAACATGTTTTTATCGCAGATTCGATTTACGAGTCTCAACATCGGGATGTTTAGCTTAGCACAGATCGTGAGCTTAAGTGGCTGAATCCACCCTATTAATGGGTTTGCTCCAAGATTTAGGAGTCAGATCTCGGTTCAATTTCATATTTAATTTAATGCCCGGTCCTGCGAATTGATGTCCTGGCAGATGCATTTTGATGGGTAGATTATTAATCAATTTATTCATCAGGCCGGCACCACGTTTGACGAATTGCATCTTGGTCAAACCGCACATTTTACACGTTCTGCAAAGCATGGGTCTGTTATTTTTTGTCAATACTTTTTTAACATTAACTGTATCGGTAACTCTCTTGCATTTGATGCAATATATTTATTGGTTTTTTTCGTATATATTCATTTTTTATTTTTCGTATTTTTTTAATTTATATATATAATTTTATTTTTTTTATATTTCTTTTATATATATTTTTTTTCAATCGATTGCTTCCAGAATCTTTTTGGGATCCAATAATTTACAAAACGATTGTCTTTCTTCTTTCCTTCCTTTTTTCCACGAGAGAATCCTTCAATTGTTCCTTGATGATCTGACGACTCTTGACTCTTATATTCGCTACCATCACTTCGTATTTTTGTTTTTCATTCAATATGTCGAGGAATTCGCGGTCCAAAATCCTACCGTCTTTCAATGCTAGGGAGATCTTATCAGACACGGTGTCAATCTTTGCATCGTCTAAAACGCTGATGTTTTCGTGCTTCCTGACCTTTACAGATAATTTCTTAGTGAATAAATTTCCAATCATACTAACGAATCCAACAGTCAAAGCCAATCCTTCTATGGCTAACACAACTGGAAGAACAATGGCGGTGACCGATAATAGAGGTCACGATGAGAGTCAAATACACACCATTCACAAATTTCTCTTATCTCGAATATTTCTTATTGAGCAAATGATGAGAATCTCTCTGTCTCACATCAGATACGATTGAATTCTATTGATTTGTTTGATTCGATACCTCTGTGCCACACCATCCCTTTCTCCTTGTTCTAGTGGTGGTGGTGATAGATAAGGTGCTGTGGGCTCAATATTCAACTTCTCTAATGATGGATAGATTTTTTTACTTCAAAGTTCCATTTTTTTTAATTTTATTTAGTTTTTATATCTATTAGTTTTTATTTATTTGTTTTTATTTTCATCCTTATTATTTAACAACAACAAAAATTTTAGTGGTTACATCCTTTTCAACAAACATTCCAAAACGCATCCTCTGTCTTCGGTGGTGAGACCTCGATGCGCTATCTTCAACTCTTCTGAATTAGTGGGTTTGGGTTCTCCGACATAAGACACGAATTACTTCAAACATTTGATCAAGCCGTTGTGTCGTATGTATTCCAATGCGGGCATGAAATACGTGGTGATGAGGTCTTCCTATTCCATCATAAAACACAAATGATTAATATAGTTAAATTCTCTCTCCTCTCAACAGCCGTGGCATCTTCATGCAAGACGCGAGGAAACTGTTCATTCACAGAGATCACATAAGCTCTACACAGTGCCCTTCGACGAAACCAAGCTCTTGATTCCATGGAATCGTTTGTTTTACTAATAATTATTATTATATATATATAAAAAAATTATATTCTTATTTTTTTTCTATTATTTGTTTTCGTATTATTTTTTTCTTTTTTTTTTCTTTTTATATATTATGTTTTTTTTTTATAACGACACATTCTATTCTTCACATCATCAACCGAATGACTGAATACTTCTCATCTATTATGATCGCACATATTATTATAGGAAAGAGATGACATTTTTTTCAAAAGAAGGATTTTATGCTTTTCATATTTCGATAAAACCATCATTTTTTTATCGTCATCGTCATCATTAGAATGATATGGGAAATAATAGATAATGAGTTTTAACTTTTTAGCAAATTCGATCCACGTTCTATTTGACACGAACGAGTGTAATCTGCGAATAAATTTGACACATGTGCAAATGGATTTTTCAATATTTTCATCACCACCACCACGATCGAATAGATTTACTATGTTTTTCATGCAATAAATACTGTAATGATATTTCGTGTAATTGTAACATTCTACAAGTTTCACTTCATGTTTTAAACGATCTAGGATATCTATAATCATGTGATAATCTTGGTAAGGCACATTTTTTTCATTTGAATACTTTATTGTTTCGATATTTTTGAAATAGCTTCGATTTAGGAATGTGAATAACAATATTAACGAAAACAACGTTCCTTACACATTTAAACACATGTTGTGTACGATTTGTTCCAATTGAATTCTTTCTAATGCATACTCATGTAAATGTTTAGAAAAAGCTAAAAGCTTTTCATAAAACGAACGTTTTGTTAACAAGTCTATTGGAAGTTGTTTTCTCTCCTTTTGCATCATTTTTTTTATTGTTATTTTTTTTTAATTGTTATTTTTATAATAACATATTCAAAAGGGGTATAGTCTTAAACGGCAAATTCGGACCAAACAACAAACCTTCACCGATCAGTTCCACATTCTCTCCTGTCTTCAGACAGAGACCATCTCCGTGGATAGCATCACCACCACCCTTTCTCACAGGTTCTAGATACAATGGTTTACCTTCGACGTCTATGCAACACATGGCTCCTCACTTCTTCAAAAGCAGTCTGTTTTCCCTCTTCTTCAAAAACAATCCTCTACCCTTAATTTGTCGACTCCTGAACCAGCGAGTCCCGAGAGAACTCCCACGCCCATAGCTGGCAACACCGTCTTCATGAGAATGGGTAATACTTTGGTGGCGAGTCCCTCCAATAGTGGTCAGAAACCACCTTTCATTCTCAGATTATATCTCAATTGAGTGGAACTCAGTCTCACCGTCATTCCCATTCGATTATGAATTGCTTTCTCCATCCTTTTGATTTGAGTTTTAGTCCAGGTGATCTGATTGTGACCACCACTCTCCAGATCTTGAAGACTGAATTTAAATCCAATGGGCTCGCTTCGATTTCTCAACACTCTACGAAGTTTAGCTTTCTGTCCTTTGGGTATGTTCACGTTTTTAATTATGTATCGACTCATATTTGTTTTTTTTTTATTTGAGTACATATTGTTTTTTTAATCATTAATATTATGAGTTTCTTTCTTTTCTTTTTATTTCTTATATAATATATAAAATAAAAACCTAAAACTTCTTTAAATTAAAAAAAATATATAGTTTTTTTTTATTAAATATTATTTTTCAAATTATTTATTATTATTTTTATTTTTTTCATATCTCTGATGTGAAATCGTATAGTCACTCTCTCTCCGCGAAGATCTAACAGATCACCGTTCTGATCCATCAACATTGTTTCGATGCTATAAAGCATGTCCAGGATCATAGGTAGATAGACGAGATTTTGAGGTCGCTCCACGATCTTGTAATCCGGTGAAACATCCGAAAATAATGAGTAGATTATAGGCTGAGTGCTACCGTTGATGTAACTTCCCACGATCACACTGACATTCACTAAAATGCTATTGACCGTGAGAATGTCAACTATATTTTCGGATGCGGCATGACCTCGATACATCTTTTGATCGAATCCCAACATCTTGCCAATCGAATCTTCTGCACTAAAATCCACTCGAAAATTATCTCCCAAGTCTAATATCGTCTGTAGAGTACTCGTATTGGGAGTGAGTCTTATCATCTTGCTTCCGTGACCGTCTGTCTTCAGTCTCATCTGAATGTGATGGTTCAGATCATCTATGTTGTAACTCACTTTGGGAAATCGAATCTCGAACAAATCCACACAGTTGGAATACTTGAACGCGTTATTCTTTTTGGTGACATTGGGAAATGAACAGTAAGTCTCAAGATTGAGCAATGCCATCTCGTATCTCTTTTCCTTCTTCAATTCGATGGAAGGTTCGAATATTTCATAGTGAATCGAGTTGTATCGTGACTCACTATGATTTGAAAGGACTGTTTCACAGCCATATTCTCAACTATCTATCCTAATAGCTGTTCTGACATTTTTTTATTATTATTTATTATTTATATATTTTTATATTTTATCTATATTTTTTTTTATTTTCTTCTCTATTATTATCGGAAATATAAAAAAAAATAATCGAATTCGCTTCAATATTTTCCGTTGTTAAATTCGCTAATCAAATCGATCACCTCGAAATTGTGAAGTCCTTTGTCCCACACCTTCTTACAGAATCTCCTGAATTCTTCCCTGCTAATGTCGTTGGCCACGTGATCTCCATAGATGTGACTGAGATTCTTGAGATCCTGATGAAAGAGACACAGAAAATTAGCATTCTCCCTTATCGTCTGTCTGAGCAGTCGAAAATAATTCTGAGACAGATAGAAACAATCCACGTTGCTGTGACGTCCTTGAACGTAATACGATTTGCATGGATTCTGTCTCTTCAACAGCAGATCATCGAAGATCATGAGATTCTTATTCACCGACTTCAACTGTTTGGGATCGGGAACATCGGTGGCGTTCTCGTAAAACAGACATTCCATGTTCAAACACTTGGCATTTCTCCTAGTCAGTTCTCTCGCCGACCCTTCCAATATATTCGAAGTCTTGTGTCCTTCGAATTCGTCTCGATTGTCGAAGACTCTCGACATGACGTCCTTGGGTAATTTACGATTCATGCACTTGTAACAGAATTGATCTATTATGACACTTACTATGTGATTTGCTGATTGTAATGACTTGTCAGTTTATGAAGCCCATTTTTAGACGTCCAAGTCAAGTGCCAGTCTTCAGATAAGTGCGCCAATTCAGCTGATTTTTTTATTCACACGTCGTGCACTCATTCTCCTTCAGGAGTACCGTCTGGCATCACACACTCTTGAAGCAATCTGTATTCCGGTTGAAAGAGACTCTTGCTGAAAACGAATAATCTGTTGTAATCCAACCAGCCGGATCGCAACAATAGATTCATCAAGAGATTGGTCTTTCCGCAATTCGATTTTCCCACAATCAGACCTCTTATTTTCTTGGGAAAGAACTCGTCATTCGACCTCTTCGTCATTGCGTCATTCCAAGACATGTCTTTGATATCCATTTTTTTCTCCAATTTTTTTTTTAACTATGTTTTAAATTCGGTTTTGAACTATTTTTTTTTTTATATTTTTTTATGTTATTTCCCATTTTTATATATATTATTTATAAAAAGTTTTTTATTTATAAATCACTTTCAATCCCGATTCATCATTTTAGCTAAGTCTTGTATCGGTACGACATCATCATAGAAGTCTCTCCAACTTCTCGGTTCGATTCTCGATCGTTTGGCGGGTTGTGGAGTTATCAATTTATTAATCAACGCGACGGCACCTCTCTTGTCAGCTTCTGAAGCTATTCTACCGCTCGCTTTGGTCGCAGCTTTCTTACCCACATCGATCGCCGTCTTCTTTCCAATTTTGAAAGTGCTCGAGGCGATCTGTTTCGTGGCAACGCCAGTGAATTTATGAGTTAAAAATCGCATCATCGAATCCACGATGCCCGATCCACCGTAGACGTAAGATCTAGAGTATCCCCTGTTATTTATCGCTAACATTTGTTTTTTTTTTAAATTCGTTTTTTTTTTATTATTTTTTGAATATATATTTTTTTTTATTTACTTAATATTTTTTTTTCTTTTCTCTTACTATTTTATTATTTCAAACGATTCACCAACTCTTTATAATCCTTCCTAGTCAAGACCTTCTGCATCAACAATTCATCGCACACGCTCACTATCTCGGTATCCACTCCAGTGTTACCGGCCTCCCTGCTGGCCATCAACAATCTCAATCTCTCCGACAAGGTATAGGGATCGTGCGGAAGAAATATTGTATCGGCCATTCCCTTTCCAGTCGTCGATCTCACGAATCTCTCATTCGACTCCCATATGGGACTCACCACATTCTTCTACTTGTAACCTCTCCTATCCTTCAGTCTCGTCTCTTTGGGATCGTTGTTCTTCTTCATTGTGTGAATCTGAATCAGAATGTCTCCGTAATTTTGGTAATCCTCCTTCATGTAATCTGCGGGTATCTGGTGAGTGAGCAGAGTATGCAGTCCGTCGGTCATTTCGTACCTGTTCGAACCGACGATCAAATAGCCGTCTTCAAACGACACTTCCGTGTCACCCACGAAAGCTTTATCAGTCGATCAAGACAAAATCCGAACATCGATTCCACTACTAACAATGCTCGAAGCGTCGCTAGCGACGCTACTTCGATCGGTCTCGCTATCGACGCCACCTGGATCGGTCTCGATTCTCACCGGAGTGTATTTGGACAAAGTGCTCCATACAAAACTATTAACGCTACTTCGATCGGTCGCGATTCTCGTCAGAGTGTATTCGAACAAAGTTCTCGACGCAAAACTACTAGGCTGCGAAGACATCCTCTGAGAACCTTCTTTTATGGGTCTCAATTCCTCGACGATCTCTTTCTTGGCTCGTTCCTGAACCTCGGTGACGGGTCTGAACAACTTGGTCGTGTCTCGTCTCAACACTGTCTCTCCCAATCGCCTGGCCCTATTCTGCACCTGAATATTCTCCTTACTCCGTACTAATTCGCGAACCTGCTCGTCCCTTCGCTTCGTGTAGAAACATTGTTTTATTTATTTATTATTATTTTTTTCTTTACTGAAAAACAATTATTTTTTGTATTCTTATTTTTTTTTTTTGGAATGTTGTTTTATATATATATTTTTCTTATTTTCATTTTTTTAAACGGTCAGTTTTTTTTCATCACTCGTCTCATAATAATATATTACATACATTTTTTTTTTTTTTCAAGCGCCATCCTCCTCCCCTAATCCCCCAGATCGTCGTCCAGCTAATCTAATGATTCTCTGACTTTTTGTATTTTTCCAAAAATAACCCAACTTTTCTAGCTCACCTAAGTTTCTGGCTCACACGATTGGAAGTGACCCAGGACTCTCCATATACAACTGCTGCCGTCCATTTGAGAAGGAACGAGCCTTCATTCTTAGTTAAAGCTTATTATTTTATAAGGTTTGGCAGGTAGGTTGACTACTTTTAAAAACGTATCTCCTTGGCCCCACAGCATAACAATAACTCTTTGGCTATCGCCTGGTTTGTCGCAGTTCTCACATGAGAAGGCCTTAATTACCCCTGGGCTCTTTGATTTTGCCCTATTGCTCACCCCTTCTCTCCGCTCAATTCCCTGAAACGACCTCTTTATCAGCATACGGATCCTCTCCTTTGTATCACCCTATAACCACCTGCCCTTCATTCCCTCATCTAATTTACTCATACTCTTGGTGAATCCTGTTCTGTCAAACTGATATTTTGGAGATTCTAAGAGAAAGTGTTCCAGAATATCCACTGTTCTCAAACTAAACATTAGGCACTCCTTGTCACCTTCTTTCCCAATTTCCTCCTAAACACCAGCAACATCTACCTCAGTTTGGACAGCAGTGACCCCCCCCCCCCCTCCCGAAAGGTGCCATCCAAGTGCTCCCCAAATGTTGTTTTCTCATTATCACACATGTCGTCCAAAGACCTTATCCCCAAGTTGGTACAATCATCCATTATTCTCGCCTTGACGAGTCTTTTACCATAGCCAATATGCCCTCCCAGGCCACAAATCTATCTTTATTGAAGAGTTTTCCAATAACTATTTCACTTGCTTAACCCTAACCCACACCGTCTTACTCCACTTACTTTACCCGCCTCGTCTTAATATTAGAATCCAAAATATTCTGAAACGTTATTTTACACCACCGACTGTCAACGAGATTAACCAAATACATCAGGTAACACATTTTCATCAAATCTATCCTGTCCTGTCCTTGATCCTCGTCCACCAAAGTTTCCCCCTGACTGCTTCAAATACCGCAACATTGTTTGACCCTGTTTGCTTTGAAGTATCCTTTCCGTACCATATGTTATACTTGGTACATCTCCCCGTAGCGGCAACTTTTCATACTTCCGATATAATATAGGAATCTTTCTTCTGCTCGGAGAGTGTCTTTCTCCTCGCATCGAGCAGCCAAGTTTCGTCCCCACTCGGTAAATTGCACGTTGCAAGGATTACATCCTGAGAGAGAGAGAGTCTTCACGCACCTGGGATTCTTGCCCGAGCGAGGATCCGATCGAGCTACCGGCTATATTTAGTTAGGCGGGATTTTTTTTTTTTTTTTTTTTTTTTTTTTTGCTTCTGTCGTCCTGTAGTCATGTTAGGTAATGGGTTAAACAATTTCTGTCAGCATTAACTCCTTGCAAGCTGCTAGCGGATATTCCTGCCTAAGGCGGCTAATATCTCTTCTCACTAAAATCAGTAACATGTGAGCACATTTAACCAAAAATCTCCCTGCAAATTGTTTCGACTTTTTGACTAGCGATTTCTTGAGTCAAATTTTCATTAATTTTTCATCAAATCTAGTTATGGCTGCTTTATAGAAGCCATGGCTAGATTTGATGAAAATATTTTTAAAATACTTAACAGGCCACTGGCATTCTTCCATAAATTGTAACAAGGTAAATCCAGGCGGACTGATAATTTCAGTCCAAAGATAATACAAAGCACACCAACAGAATATGACGCCTTTAAGTTGCGGCACCTGCACTTCAGGAAAATAAACAAATATGGGCTTCCAGCACTCTACCTGTTTAAAACAAGAGGAAAAGTTATCTGGACTAGTTTACATTCGATCAAGTTGAGTTGATGATACTTTACGGGCAATGTGCCATGTAACCATGAGTCATATATAGATTTGCCTCGTCGTGCGTTTGCTGTTATGGACACTTTGAGCATTTTTTTCAATTCAAACCGCCCATGCATGGTTGATATGGGATTGTTATCTCTGCACTGACCATAAGGTTTTGAGAGAGAAATACAGTTATTTCATTATATGCTTTGCCACAAAATTGTGGAAAGTGAATATTCGGGTGGCACAAATACCCAAGAGATCGGACTAAAACCATCAAAGGGTGAGTAGCAGCAGTTATCGTTTACGAATCCATAGATAAACGGAAGAGATGTGACAACTGGGTTTTTTCGAGGTGTCATGAGAAGGAATCCTACGATCGATTATTTTCGTATAGTTTTCAACTCGAATCCCCCAGTTTACCTCAACATGCGTCAGATTGTATATTGACTGACTAGTCGCCCATATCACACTGTTTCTCATTCATTAAGTTCCAAGATAAAGATTGATATGTGTATCGCGTGAAAAAGACTCGTAGTTATATGATTAGCAAAGCATGAGAAAGATACTTCTGAAGGCAGACCGGATGATAAAGTTCGATAGTGTGTCAAACTTCAGAGATGTTAGTTTTCCATACTTTTGCCTGATTTCAGATTTTTAAGTGTCACCATGGTAATCATGCATAAATACACAATCTCTTCGCGTAATTCGCATTTAAATACTAACACACTTTATTCCTTCAGTTAGAAACGCTGAGACTTGGAGCACTTGTTCAGAAGGGTGCATAGATCCAGAAAAACTGACCTTCTACATTTGGTTAAAGAATCCTAGGCTATGAAATCCGAAACCCCAATACTGCATTGAAGTTTTGCAATAAAGTGTGTATTGTCGTGCTTGAAATGTTTTGGATTCTTCATGTACCGCTGCAGCCATTTTAGTATTTTCATAGATCGTTTCCGGTGGATAGCTTGTGGGGTGTATATACTTTCTGAACAATGAAACCAGACTTAGGTATTACAAAAGAGTCTGTAGGTGTGGACGGCGGTTTAGGATTTCCATTTGTCATCTGGATTTTCCAGCATAACCACGTTAGTGCTTACGAAAAACCTTTTGGAGAAAAGCCTTTAGGATACATACTACTCAGAGTTTGCTAAGCACCAAGTATATCCAACTACCTGCTTTACGTTTTAGTTGAAATATTGTTATGAAAAGTGTATATATTTTTTATTTAATTATATCTTTAATGATTTAAGTACAGAAATTAAGATTGTGTTTGTGTTTGACATTATTTTTTTGGCTTTTGAATACGATAACCATGGAAAATGGATATTATTGGTAAAAGAGGAATTTTTTCAAATTTGCCAAAAACTTGACGAAGCGAACTGATATGTGTTCAATATCGAGTATGAGACCCATTATTGTTAATTACAGCTTCACAACGAACGCCTTCTCATGCTCCCACTCAGCTTCCAGATGGTCCTTTGTGGGATGTTGTTCAATTCTTGGACCAGCATGGCACCAAGCTCCTGGACACTTTTTGGTTGGACTGGACGGACTGAAATTACAAGCTGCAACTCGTTCCAGACATGTTCGATTGAATTGGGGTCAGGGTATCTTGCTGGCCAGTCCATACGCTCAATCCTCTCTCTCTGTCGGTACTCCCGGACAGCATGGGCAACATGAGGACGGGAATTATTGTCCATCAGAATGAATCTATCACCCACTGCACCTGCATACAATCTGACGTGGGCATCCAGGATCTCATCAATATACCGATGTGCAGTCAATGTACCACGGGCAAGGACACAGAGGTCTGTACGTCCATCCCAGCTGATGCCGCCCCAGACCATTATTGACCCTCCACCATAGCGGTCATGCTCAGCAATGTTGGCTGCATGGAATCGCTCTCCTGGTCTTCTCCATACCATAGAACGTCTATCTGTGTTGTCTAGGCAGAATCTTGACTCATTTGGAAAAAAGGACAGGTCGCCAATCTTCTCTGGTTCACCCAACGTGATCCATGGCCCATTCATATCGTGCTTGGTGATGGTTCTGGGACAGCTGAAAACGAATACATGGTTTTCTTGATCGGAAACTACCTTCGTGCAACCTTGCCCGGATAGTCTGCGTCGAAACATTTACCCAGGATGCATTCTGAAGGTCACTGCGAAGCTGGGTTGCTGTGTCAAGCGGTCCCTACGGGCCTGAATGATCAAAAACCGGTCTTCAGGTGCAGATGTTGCCCTGTCTCTGCCACCACCACGTCGTCTGACTGGTGTGCCATACTGCTGCAATCTTGCCCAGGCTCTGGTGATCACCGTATGGTGCACACCCAGGGCTTCACCAACCTGACGATGGGTAGCCCCTTGCTGCACCATCCCTACAGCCCGCCACATTTCTGCTTCAGACAAATGTCTTCTTACATGTGCATTCGCCATATTCAATCATTAAATCACAAGGGTTTGTGTTGAAATGAAGACTGAATACCCTACGCATCTCGTGTACAAGTCGACAGTACACGAAAACATCGTACATCAAACATCAAGGGTACATGCTTTCCATGACTGTCACGAAAAGTCTGCATGTCAAGAGAGCTAATGTAAACACTGGGGACCATCTCAATACATTCCTCAATCATATCCACCAAAAATATCACAAATGTGTCACAAGAAAATTTCACAATGATGTGTCAAATATGTGGTGCTTAGCAAACTTTGAGTAGTATATAATTCGATGTAATGAAACTATATGCTTAGGTGTTGTAATAGGACCTGTATATTTGAAGGAGGGTTTCTGGCTTTGCATGTATCACCACAACCACTTTAGTGGTTTCCTGGACCTTCCTGATGAATGGCTATAAAGTATGTATTCTGAAACGCCGAAAGTATGCAGAGGTGTTGTAATAATAGGTTTGTAGATTTGCAAAAAAGATTTCGGATATTTCAAGTGTCACCTGACTGTTCCAGTACAGTTACATCATAGGTTTTTGTAGACCGTTTCTGATGAAAGATTTCTCGGGTATGCAATTTGAATGTTGAAGCTATGCTGAAATGGTGCAATAGTGTCTGCAATGTGCACAAATATTTTGGATGTTTCACTTCTTGTCAGCTGGTAGTGCCAACATAACCGCATTAGCGTTTTCTTATTCCATTTCCAACAACAGGCATCTTATGTATATGATTCAAAATTCTGAAACTATGCTCAGATGATGAAAAAAGGATCTGGAAATTTGCAGGAAGTTTTCTGGTCTACTATGTGCCACTCCTGACAGTATCTACACAACCACTTTAATGTTTTCTTAGATCATTTGATGCAAGAGACTTCTATGGTATTTTAACTCAAGACGCGATAACTATACTCGAATAATGAAATGCGACCAATTTCCAGATGTGCATAAATATTAAGTAGCAAGTAGTTCCGCTGCAGCTATTTGACCCTTTACATAAAGAATCCCCCCGCCTCCGCATAATTTTACAAAAGTAAAAAGTTCTTGCAACAAGACCATATCATGTGAACCCTCATTGGAACGAGCTCGTTCAGGACGAGAAGAGGGGGGGGAGGCATATAAATACACAGAACGACACGCATATGTGAATGGGTTAATCGATGTGGCTCGACTGCTAGCGCGGAAGGATAGAACTAGAGGCCACAGGCATTGAGGTTTATCCTTCCGCGATTGCACAAATGCCATATCGATTAACTCATTCACACACGCGTGTCGTTCAGTGTCCATTATACGCCTTCACGTCTGTAAAAACATTATTAGAAAGACACTCAGCAATTTATTTGACAACTATCGACAAAAAGAACACATTTTATCGCCAACCAAATTTGCGAGGGGAACCCGAGTTACTATTTCGTCCCCTGAGTTCCAAGAATACATTGGAGCTCGGGGGACGATTTTCAGCTATCGCTGGTGATTCAAATTGTAATTGCGTTGCACGATTTGTAGAAAATTCCAGTGAAATTTCGCTTGTATTTAAATATAATCCGTCAACGACTTCCGTTTCATACATATGTGCGGAACGGATTTTCATTTTCCGCATGGTTTAGTGTTGCTGTAGATGGGGATTTCATAGAACAGATGTGTAATAACACGGTGGATATTTCTTTTTAAATTTCAAGAAAAACAAAATAATTAAAATAATAAATTTTGGTATCGTGTACGTTGGGGAAAGTGTTAAATGTGTTCATACAAACAGACGCTCTTACTCAAAATCAGAAATGAAAATGAGGAGATAGACAATTGTCTGGTTTGCGTACAAGTAAAATCATCTGGTTTTAAACTCTGAAGCAAAGGGATTACCACATGTCAGAGGATTCGGCACAACAAACCTACCCCTGTGGTATATCACGACGTTGTATTTTGTCTTATTGTGTGTTTATCCTGCAGTGAACGACCAGAAGAGAGCTTGATTACAAACAGTACAAACATTTGAAATCTGCATTACCTGAATCAGTGGTATGATCTTCATGACTTACCCTCATTTACTGCACGCGTCTTATTTATTTGGAGGCATACAGTCTGATGTAAATTGTGGAAATGATAGCTAGTTGGGGCATGGCACGTTAGATGTGTATTTGAACATTCGAATTTGAACTCTTGTGGGATAATTGATCCTTTATCTAATGTAACTGGGTAAAACCCACCAGCGCTATTGACAATAATCGACATTCAATTTTCATTACCTTCATTTTGTCGCAACAGCCTGACTTACAACCCCTCACTGGAACGAGCTTGTTAAGTTCGTTCCAAAGAGGGGTCGTTAAGTACGTTTTAAGGCAAAAAATGAAAAGTTTCAGAAATTCTAAATTATTTTTAACAAGTGTATTCTTCCATTCGCCTTGGTCAAAGCGTTAATTGCATCCTGAGGTAATTATGATTCTAAAACATAACATCGTTCAGCAAACATCACTTGTCTTACGCTTTCTTGAGTCATCCAGAAGAAATTCGGATATCAACATGCGTGGCATGCTCCTTTTACATGAATCGATTGACATAATTGAATTGAAATACTGTGCAAAAGACGTGCACTAAACATTAAAATTTGCACCAATTACCCGAGAAAAAAAATGAGCCAATGCTAGTGGCAACTTAAGCGATCAGTCACTTTTCAGTAACATTTGTGCATGTAACAAAAGATTTCTGCTTGCACAAGACGTTTCACACACGAGCACAGTAGTCGAGTGGTTTTAACGCTCCAAAGTACGATGTGGGGTTTACGACCCCATTAACAGTTCAATCGTACTATTCAACGTCCAGAAGCCGAAAAGGAGAAAGATGCAAAGAAACCCAAGTGACCGCCAAGATCCAGCCCACAGCCCATCCAGGTGATATTTCGGAGTTTGTTGTCTTCATGTATGTATAATCTGTCACTTTGCTGTTATTGGTCATTGAAATGTCTCGAGGCTCTTATTGATAAGTATAGTCCCCGGCTTTGTTAGTTAGCTGAACTCTTGTGTCGTTTACTGATCTTCGGGCAAGTATAGTCTGCTACTTTGGTATACATGCCACGTCTTCTCTGATGGTTACGCATTCTGTTTCCCTCTCTCACGAAACTCCTAAGCAACTTTTGCTAAATAATCAAAAGCGAGATGAGTTTCGAAAGAAATGATTAACTGCCGGTAATGAGTCCAGTAACGTTCGAATGAGCAAAGGCCGAAGAGGTCAGAGTAACAGAATACCTCGTTGACAAGTACAACATCCTAACTTCGAAAGTGAATCTCTGACGGAAGCCCAGCCAGAGTGGAATGGACATCCAACGTATCATGCCAGGCGGCTAACACACTCTAAGGAATATATCTTGCAGATTAAATTGTACACACAGAACTGGAATCTGTGATGAACAATGAAGGACAAAAGGCCTACTTATCCAACCTTAACCGGCTATCGTCTGTCAACATTTTGAAAGATGAATGAACAGAGAGGAGATCTCTGTGGCTGGGAGGCGTACATAGAATTCGACTAACTGCATGCACTTTAGACACAGATCAGATTGAATATAGTATTTTATATTCCACGAGATTGCTTGACACCTGTAGTAGGTGGAATACTGAGTATTATTTTCCGTGAAACTAAAATCAAGATATTTGTTTCGGAGAGAGGTTAGGTGAAATAATGTGCGTGTGGAAGCGAAACCCAAGAATTAAAAAGCCCAACCACACAAGTCTCAAGAGTTTCCTGCAAAATTTTATCGTGGTAATTCTAACATAAGTTATTCATTCTTCTTGTTTTTTTTTTTATTTTGTTACTTTTTAGTGCACCCAGATTAAGAAGTTTTGTCCGATTTTTACCATTAGCATTTTATATACACCTGGAACTTAATTAAGCACCCCCTGAAATATTTCATGACAGTGCAGTTGCTGTTACTGATTATTATGTTTTAATGATTGCTATGTCTTGCAGTACATTTCATCTCGTGAAACATGACGTTTCTGGTTGATAGCGTACCCCAAACACATCCCCTCGTCCACCTGAAGTATGTTACCCACGAATGTCACAAAAACGCTATCATCCACATGGAATATTTGCGTATAAAACAAGAAAATATGTCTCTTCTTTTATCAGTAAATGTTGACATGTCAGAGGCACTAAGATGACAAATCCTTGGCATGCATGCAACAGGCATGTCATCCAAAGCTATTGGAAGGCAACTTGGCTATAGTCATTCTGTCATCAGCAGACTTGTCCGAAAACATCAACAAACCAATGATGTTAAGGCCTGGACAACCCCGGAAGACCTTTCCTCGGGAAGACCGGAGTCTGACACGCCTCACTGGACGAGAACCCTTTGCTTCCAGGAGGATTTTGAAACGCCTGTGCCTCCCCAAAAGGCGTTTGTGCAACAGAATTGTCCGCAACCGTCTCAAAGCACTGGCTATGAGGTCCAGAAGGGTCATCAAGCGTCCAGCCCTGTCAGATCAGCATCAAAGACGATGCTTGGAGTGGTGCATGGCACGAAAACATTGGAATCTTAGGACATGGAGGAGAGACCATTGGTCAGACGAGAGTAAGTTCCTGCTTCACCTCACAGATGGTCGCATGAGAGTGTGGGGCATAGAAATATTGCTTACGTGCCCAGGAACATCAGACCTACTGTACCTTATGGTGGAGGATCAGTAATGATCTGGGGATGCCTCTCTCATGATTGTAATCTTGATATGGTGACTGTACGTAGGAATACCAATGGTCATCATTACATCAGCGACATTCTCAATCCGGTTGAAATGCCTCATTTTGACAACCACCCGTTGGCCACTCGTCCTGTATTCATCGACGACAATGCAACTTGCGTTGCATAATACAACGCCACGTCGTTCCCATGCTGTGAGAGCATTCCTTCAGAACAAAGTTATTACAACACTACCTTGGCCTTCAATGAGTCCCGATTTGAATCTCTAAGAACACATCTGGGACTTTCTTGGACGACGTGTCCAAGCAAGGGATCCGCCTACACAGAATTTGGCCGATTTGGAAGCTGTATTGCATGAGGAGTGGCAGAAGTTGCCTCTGGACCGTATCAGAAGGCTCACTGGTAGCATTAGGAGAAGGGTTCAAGCTGTCATACGAGCACATGGTGGATACACTCGCTACTCATGTCAGACACTGCTATTGTGTTCAGGAGATCATAAGTTATATTTTTTGTCAGTAATTACCGGCATTGTTTCATAATGGACCGTTCCAGTACCATACTTGTCGAGAGAACATTTTTCCATCAAAACATTAGTGACAGATATGTGTAATTAGCGTCATTAAAATACTGCATATTTTCATCAATGTGTTGTCTTTCATTTGTCAATAGACCATTCTTTCCGCAAATAATCATTTTTGGCCATCTTAAAGATACAATGAAAGTAATGACAGTTTCTATTAACACCACTGCGAAAAAAACAGGGGGTGCTTAAATAAGTTCCAGGTGTATATATTCCCTTGAAAGCATAAAGTGTGTCGATTACAATTCTTAATCTTCGTGCTTTCAAGGGGCGATATATTTGCCCTTATTTTGCATGTGATGTTGGCATTGATGCCTGATTCGGAATTAGCATCGAATAGGCTTCTTGATTCGTTTATTTTTGAGTCGCTTAAATCTTGTTTTTCAGGAAGGGACAATGATAAATAAAAATGTCTTCTGTTGGCGAATCCATGTCGCAAAAATAAGAGAATAGTTGCCGGTTACGTTTTTTTTTTCAGTTGACTTATCGATATGCTTGTCTGGCTCACAAGTTGCAATGTAGTATTTGTTGCGTTTTCTGTTTAATCGGTTTATCAGCATTAGGGTTTAATCACGGTCACGATACCCGGGAAATTTATAGCACGGAATCGGGAAACAAGATATTTTCAGTCCCTCCACGCCTAAACGTGTTTTACAGTCCTGATTCCTGACGACTCTTCATTTTCAGAATTACTGGTATCTCTAATCACTACTTCATTCAACATCAACTTCCTCTTCACTGTCGCCACCAGTCTCGCAGAGGACACTGGTGACGACAGTGAAAAGGGAGTTGATGGTGGAGGATGTGGTGGTGATAATACTAGTGATTCTGAAAATGAAGACGAGTTTGAAGAGGATTTGGGTCTTCACATTTCTGTTATGAAAAGAACAATTTCCATTTGGAGAGAACAGATTGCCAATAAAATATGTTCATTTTCCTGAAAATCAATTCGACTTGTTACTCTGATAAATTTCATTCCTGTTCCCGATTCCTGGAAAACCGGGGATATATTAAACCCTAATCAGCATGCATGTGACCTCTGCACTCCTGGTACTTATGCTATCTGCGGCAAGCGTAAACCGCAGGGCTCTGTATGGTAATAAGGTAACTTTGTAAAATGGGTGATTTCATGAAAATATTTTCCCGCTGTCTCCGATTCGCTTCAGATTTGATGAGGACACCAGCCTCCTGAATTGATTCGAAGATAGAAATTTTGATTCGCAAGGACATGCTTATAATATGGTTTGTACATGCATGTGGTGGTAAAACCATGCAAAATGTGATGAATGTTTGAACAAAACACTGCACCAGACCAACCGCATCGCACTGAAGTTTTTTTTTCTATGTTAACTTTTGATTAACCAATAACCATGTTTCGATTCTTTACTTGTCAGTCTTTCAATATCCTCTTTTGTTAATGTATTGTAAGGTCTCCGCGAAAAGAAAAGGTGATGATTTATTAAAACAATTTGCCAACGGAACATATGGAATTCTTCCAGACTGTTATTAATTTCATTAACATTTCGGCAGCGTTGTTCAGAAATTTCAAAAGACTTTTCTAATAATATCGATGTTTTTGACAGTGCCAAATCCTATAATGGGGAGATTTTGCTTGTATTTAGACCTGGGACTTCTCGACAAATCTTTTCCCCTTGTTTACCGGCAATTTTCTTTCATTTTTATTTATTCAGCTGTCACTCAGATTTGGTGAAAAGCACTCTGAGTTTTTCCGTAGCCTCGTATATCGATTCCACGATACTTAGTGTTATTGAAGTTAGTAGAATAAATCCGTCGTCTCTCTATTAAGTGTTACTATTGGTACATCGTCAATATTGCCGCTTCTGTTCTCCAACACTGTCAATCTCTTTAAGAAGAAAATTGATTGTTATTTTAACGCTTTCGATGGAGCAATATAAGTCAAATCCCCTCATAAACAGAAAACTACACACGAGATGATTTGGTTTCTGCCCTACACTATCACACACTACCAGGCCTGAAAATAAGCCATCTGACATTTGCAGAATGGAGTCCCCAGAAGGTGAATTTGATGACGCTGTCCCACACAGTGGGCCAATTTATCCTCTGAGGACCTCTTTCTGTTTAGTTTTGAGACTTTGCTTCAGACTGAGGTTCACAGAGGGTAAATTTAGTGATGCTACCCTGCTATGCAGGGTAGCATCACTAAATTCACCCCTGGGGACCTCATTTTGCAGATGACAGTCTGCTTATTTTCTGGCTTGCAAACTACCCCACTCTGGGATGGTGAACATATCTCTCAATCTTACTCCCAACACCAGTGTATTTAGCTGGCTATTTTGTGTGGTTTTACGACATTTTAATCTGGCGGTGTCATTCGGTTTTCCTGGTGAAAGGATCGGAGAGAATCTTCAGATAGAAACTCTCCAACTTACTGCCCCGGAAAAGGCTGGGTTAGTATTGGTTGACGAATTGTATTCCATTGATGTGCCGTATGCCGTCACTCACAGTGCCTTGTCTCGGGCATTTGGCGTTAAGCGTCCCTGCGAAAGTGGCAACTGGGAATACGCTGGTTACGGTTGAATCTACGACCTTTCGATGTGGGGCACGCCGCCGCACACAGTGATTTGTCTCGGACAGTTGGCGTTAAACATCTTTGCGAAGGGCACAGCTCAAAGATGCGGGTCAGGATCGAGCCTACGACCTTTCGACCCGAAGTCTAACCTATAAGCCATGACGTGCTGATGTACACCAGTAAAAACGTGAGGATTAAACAAATAAATTTCAGTTGCTTGATCAACCGATAGTTTAACCGATAGTCCATGAGATGCGAATTTTCTTATTAGAGCCTCAGGATTCGATTGGTATAGCAAGTATGGGCAGGCAGGTGTCCTCTTGTTAACCCTTTACCATACGAATCGACCGCATCCGGTCGCATAATATGCAAATTCAGCAGTTGATAAAATATTAAACTTTCGACAAAACTATATCATGTGACCCCACCCCCCCCCCCCCCTTTCCTGGAACGAGCTCGTTGAATTTTTTTATTTGAAGAATTGGAATAATAATATTTAAATAATAAATTTTGATATGGGTAAAGGGTTAAGTTATTGGATACCCTATCAATATGTCCCTGCTGTAATGTAACTATTATTACACCCCATTGCACAAAGAAGAATAATTGAAAAATAAAGACATACAAACATGCATATACAATGAACGCTGTTCTTTGAGTTTGTTGGAGCAAGAAACGCCACTTGTGAAGCCTAGTGTCATTTTAGAAGTAAATGGCTTCTCTTTGAAGTTGTGGGGTAGACAATTCAATATTTTCAAATTGCAGTCTGCTGCATAAATATATATATTTGTTTTTTACAGTTTTTTAAACATAAAGAAATACGCAACATATATTCATAAATTCATAGGTTGACAGAAGTAGAAGTTACGCTGAAAATATTCGTTCTTCCACTCCCGATAATGAATATCGGCATTACCTGTTATAAACTGACCTGATATGGAAAATAGAATCCTGGTCAAAGGGGCTATTTATTTCACCCTAATCGTTAATCCATTAATTTACAAAATGAGTTCAGTATATTCTTTTGAATTTAGCCTCCAGTAGGTTTCGAACCAACTCTTCTGAACGGAGTGCGTAACTTTCTCTTTCAACTAAGGACGCGTTAAGGCTTTTGATCATCATTTAATATTTACAGTAATTAATTCTGCCTGAAACAAAGAAGAAACATGTGTAGATCCACAGAAACTCTTCTCCAAGTTCACCGTTCCTGCGGTGCGCGTTCGCTACATAAAATAGTTCTCGAGTGAGAAGTGCAAACTCATTTTTATCAATGAACTTTCAGTTAATAAACCGAATCAGAAATGTAAAAAAAAATTTACAAGTCCCAGACTATGACGACTCGCAAAAGACTTATAGCCCGCTGCCAAGTGCCAACTTTCCGCCCAACCTCAAAGTCACGTCCAAAGTTTTTTCTCAGTGGTTTCTGATAGCTGGACATCTCGTGATTCAGAGAAAAGTATACTGGACGTCTGACAGCATTGAGATATATTCGTCGCAGAGAAGGGGTACCCAATTTCAATTCGCATAGTTGGCCTAGGTGCTGAAATTCTCATATATAATTGGCATTTACTAGAAAAAATCTAGAAGTTTTACTCATGTAGACACAAATGACATTATTCAATACATAAATAAGTTACAAATGGCTATTTTGTTTTGAAAACAAGCGTTTTATGAACAGTATTTATAAACTAATAAAGAGCGTTCACAAGACAACATCAAATTGAAACCTAAAGGCACTCCTTCGGGTCAGCGGCGTCATTTTACATTAATAAAACACCAGCACTCTTTGTCTTGTCGTCTCTTTCCTTCAGTTGAGAAGCCGCGACATATAAGTTCTCATATCTTTTTGCACCTTCTCGATTTATTTTGATTTGAAATCAAGTTGAATTGAACATTTTCCTATTGACGAATGGCGATTATTGTTTGACGGCAAAGCTTGCCTTATTCTTTTGTAATTTCATTTCTCTTTAGTCCGGCATTATTTGATTTTTCTGTCGGTTTATGTGCAGAATCTGCCCTGGCTGATCACTACTTTTCCTCACTGAAATATGGATGTGAAGTTGTTAGGGTAAATGGCCGTCTGATAAACGTGGCATCGAAGCGAGTCGAGAACGTGATCAGATGAAAAAAACTGTATGATGGTGGTCTGCATGTAGATTTCCAATCGCAGCTAGATTTGGATGGCAATTTAGACTTGAGAAGTCACAAAATATTGTGTAGAGAAATATGTTCACCCAAAGAGTGTCAAACAAGGTACATCAAGCAGAGATATTCCTACCGATGCGGATGCACCACCGGAGAAAAGATCAAGGTGATGTCAGGCACAAATTGTGTTTGATTTCAAAAGACACTGTCAATAGTGGGAGAGCTGACACCCGTTTTGACGATTTTTATTTAGGTGAAAAGCTCTATTGGTATTTTTGGAATGTGCGGGAGCTGGCGGATCAGAAAACCCATTTCTTGCAAGTGGCATTGGCTGCCTTTGGTCGCTACAGCCATTTTTTTCGTCTTTTCCGGGTGTGTGTGGGGGGGGGGGTGTGGGGGGGGTGTGGGGGGGTATTTTTCAGATTTTTCATAAAAAACAGTTTTCTATAAATAACAGGCGGAAAAAATCTTTAATATACACAAAGATTGCTCGTGATTGTGTGCATTACGTATCCCTATAGCATGATATAATTCCCTGGGTGAATACTCCCTTAACAGTCATGGACCGTGACGTTATCCGATAACCTTAGGCAAAATTCTCTCGTCGATTCAGCCAAACACCCGCATTTGAATGACTGTGGCGATAAATCTATTTACACCATGGTAACCTATTCTACTATATATGAAAAGCCTATGACATAAATGTTAGTTTTACACACCAACCGTGGTGAACACGCCAGCAATGGGATTTCAATGGTTAAATTTTACACCTACAGTAGAACTACATCCATGTTGGCCTTTGGTGACGGCGACCTGAATGCAAACTTGTCTAAATTTATCGCACGTCGCCTCGCGAAGAGTGAAATGAAAGTGGCAATTATTTATCACGTTTTTAAATGGGTTTACGTCATAAGATACCAAAAATTAACAAACATGAATTGTCTTGTGTTAATAAAACATCCATAACTCGAAATAGTATTTTATTATGTTATTAAAACGAAGAAGGCTCCGTTTCTTTTTTCCATTTCGTTTCGGTGATAAAATTGACAGCGGAAGTACCGCCTACCGATGCTCATGTAAACAAAAACAAATTTGCACGTATGTCCGTCTACTGTTCAGTAAAATTGGGAAAAAATAATAGCGACTCTTAATAATCTGACGATCATGGTATAAATAAAATATACCCATAGTAGCTTGGCGTACCAAATGTTCACCACTCGTGATGAACATTTGGTACACCAAGCTACTATGGGTATATTCTATATACAACTTACGCATGCTGTTCATGAAATAAAAACTGCACCAAACTATTGCGATCATTTTGGGACAACAGTATCAGGATAGTCCCAGTGGTAACCGAGAAGTCGCAATTTAGCTTCCCCTACCCCTTATTCTGAGGTTTTCCGGGGGATCTCACTTACCGTTCTCCTTCCAGCAGAGATCTTATAAACTAGGATCTTCTGCATTAGATAGTGAATTTCTTATTACAGGGCCTGAACAAAAGAGACCAAGAAAGTTCCAACAAGCTCTGCGGTCATCAGATTTTAAGCTGCTCTCCTAATATTCCTGGTCAACGAGTGGGCTAAGAATGTTTATTCGCAAGCTCTCATGGGGCACGAAGTCGTTGTTGGACTTGACAAAACTGCATTTCTTTTCACTGTTCACAGTGACCGAGTTGTAAGAACAGAGGTGCCCGAACTATTATGCAATCACGAGGAAGCCGATACTCGGATCGCGTTACATGTAAAGCATATCTTCGACAGCAAATCTGCGAGAGAAATAGTTGTTCGATATGTGGCACGGACGTCCTTGTTGTCCTCCTTTCCAATCTTAAACTCTTCCTGTGCCGTATCTGGATGGATGTTGGGTTATCTAGTAATAATACCAAACGATATATTGATATATCTAAATTGGTGTCAGAGTTGGGAGAGAAGCTTTTCCAATCTCTTCCTGAGTTCCACGAGTTCACTGGAAGTGATTATAGGAGGAGTTTTGCAAGGAAAGGAATATAGTCATGCCCCTAAAAATCCTCAAGAACTCTGAGGAATTCCTTTCAGCTTTCGCCGATTTAAGGATTTCTTAAAAGTTGGATAGAGATATGATTAATACGATAGAACGATTCGTTTGCCCCATGCATGGCCGTCCCAAAGACAATTCAGGCAATTTGAGTCAATTCAACAGTTTACAAAAATATTGTACTCCCAAAGTTATGACCGAGCCACTGAAAATATCGAAGTTTTCAAGCGGGACGTTGTTGGGCTTTCAGTGCAGCTTGTCACCGAAATTAGACTACACCCTACCAGGGATACTGATTAGCAACGTCCATTTAGTTTTTTTTCAACAGTGTGTCAGATAGCAGTACGCTGTCGTCTTATCTGGCAGAGCTCTAGATAAGGTTTGAATGGCAGCATTTCCCCAGCAATCATAGTTTCGCCATATTTTGTTGTTACGGGCGCGGGAACCGAGGGGGCACGTGTGGTACGTGCCTCCTCAAACCTTTCCAGAAAAAGTTGCAAGGAATAGAGAGAAACGGTGTGTGTGAAAGATAAAGACAAAGAAAGAGAGAGAGATAAGGCCAACATTATTTTTACCAACATATTTTACACCAACATCCCACCACCAGTATCAGTCTATGTGTAGAGGTGTGTAGGCGTATGACTCCATTTCAGTCCGCTAAAACTTGTATTTCTCTTGTTCTCGCCATTACAATCTTATTGAGAATTAGCAGGATGTGGGGTGCACAGACTCGTTTCTCATGAAAGGTGTCCGAAGATTAACTCGTACAATTTGACTCTTCTATATCCGTTAAAGTCAACTTGTGCACGTTTTATGCTTCATATTTAACAAACGTCTCCACTGACCGAAGTGACGTTTCGGCTCAGTGGGAACAATGGTTAATGTGGAGCCAGAGATATGTATTTTTCTCAATGTTGAAGTGTGTTAATCCCAAACATAGCTTTGCGTTTTGTGTTCCTACCATGCCACTAAGACACATGGACGACCACTGACGCATATTGTCGTATGGGTGCACTTCTATGCCGTGCCCCCTCCCCTTCCCCTCTACCAAGTTTGAATTGTTTCCTATGATCCTGATTATTGAGAAGCGCATATAGACACTCTCCGATAACTTTTAGGTTCCGTGACAATGGTTACTTGTTCCTAGTTCCTTATTCGGCATTCGTTATCAACCCATAAGATCGATTGATAACGAATGTCGAAAAAGGAACTGGGAATAAGTAACGGTTGTCACGTCCGATAACTTTTAACAAAAAATATACGTGAATAAAATATCGTTGGTTACTACTTGACTATGAAGCACATCACAATGATAAGAAACATTTCTTTTGTCACGGTGCCACTACAGTGACTACAGTGAACGATTCGAGAGGGACGGGTGCAGCGCACGTACCCTCTAAAGGTTTCCTAATTTCGCATATAGCACATACACGTGGAGCACAAGCGAGTAAGCTTTCAGAAAAAACATATAATCACATTATGATTAGTCTGTGTAAAACACACAGACTATTGTTTTTGTACGGTTTCTTTTTCTTTCTTTTTTTTCTTTTTTTTATTCTTCCTCTTATTCTCCTTTCTTCTGTCTTCTATGCACTTCATTGTCTGCACGATAACTCGAAAAGGAATTGTCCTATCTCGCTGATTTATGGCATACTGATAGACAGACACAAGTTCTCGACCACCTATGTTTTTCAGATCCTGGGGCATTAGGGATGTCCGTAGGGATGTTTTGAAAGTGAGTCACGCCCATATGTCAGGCATGGTATGACGTACGGACCTGGGACCAGCGCCAACTAAGTCGACACTCGATGGATTCAAAATATGGGTCAAGGTCACTGAGATCACCTAAGGGTCTTTGAGTGCATTTTTCAGAATTGCTGGAAATCACATTTTTTGACTCCATAATGCATTTCCAAAGATCATACTTGCATTTTGTACACGACAAAAAAGTCGGCGTGGCCAAAGATTTTGAAAGTGGGTCACGCTTATATCTTATCATGGTATGATGTATGGACCTGGGGCAACATCGAATGAGTCGACACGCGATGGAGGTTTAAAATATAGGTCAAGGTCACTGAGGTTACCCAGGGGTCATTGAGTGCATTTTTACGAATTGCTGGAAATCACTTTTTTTGACCCCTAATGCTTTCCCAAAGTTCATACGTGCATTTTTACACGAAAAAAGTGGGCGTGGCCAAAAATTTTGAAAGTGGGTTACGCTCATATCTTAAACATGGTATGATATACGGACGTGGGACGAACACCAAATGAATCGACACTCGATGGAGGTTTAAAATATTGGTCAAGGTCACTGAGGTTACCCAGGGGTCATTGCGTGCATTTTTCCGAATTGCTGGAAATCACAGTTTTTGACCCCCTAATGTTTTCTCAAAGTTCATACGTGCATTTTTACCCGAAAAAAGTGGGCGTGGCCAAAAAAATTGAAAGTGGGTCATGCTCATATCTCAAGCATGGTATGATATATGGACCTGGGACCAACACCAAATGAGTCGTCACTCGATGGATGTTCAAAATATGAGTCACGGTCACTGATGTCACCCAGGAGTCATTTATTACATTTTCAGAATTGCTGGAAATCACATTTTTTGACTTCCTGTTGCATTCCCATATTTCATACATGCATTTGTACACGAAAAACGTGGGCATGGCCAAAAGTTTTTTTTAAAGTGGGTCTTGCTCATATCTCAAGCATGATATGAGGTATGAACCTGGGACTAACAGCAAATGAGTCTAAATTCAATGGACGTTCAAAATATAGGTCTAGGTCACTGAGGTCACCCAGGGGTCATTGAGTGCATTTTGCATTCCCAAAGTCCATGCATGAATTTTTTATGTAAAAAAGTGGACGTGACCAAAATTTTTGAAAGTGAGTCACCCTCATATCTCAAGCATGGTATGACGAATGGACTTGGAACAACACCAAATGAGTTGACACTCGATGAAGGTTCAAAATGTGGGTCAAGGTCAGTGAGACCACCCAGCGGTCAATGAGTGCATTTTGCAGAATTGCTGCAAATCACATTTAAAGTTTATACATGCATTTTTACACGACAAAAGTGGGCGTGGCCAAAAATTTTGAAAGTGGGTCACGCTCTTATCTCAAGCATGATATGACGAATAGACCCGGGAACATCAACAAATGAGTTGACACTCAACGGGGGATCAAAATATGGGTCAAGGTCAGTGAGGTCACCCAGGGGTCAATGAGTGCATTTTTCAGAATTGACTCCAAATGCATTCCCGAAGTTCATACATGCACTTTGCATGAAAAAAGTGGGTGTGGTCAAAAATGTTTAAAGTGGGTCACGCTCATATCTCAAGTATGGTATTACGTATAGACCTGGGACCAACACCAAATAAGTCGACACTCGATAGAGGTTCAGAATATGGGTCAAGGCCAGTGAGGTCACCCAGGAATCATTGAGTGTTTTTTCAGAATTGCTGGAAATCATATTTTTGGACCCCTAATGCATTCCCATGATCGAACCCTTTGAATGTTGTGCACATATATGCCTTTTCTGGTTTCTTCGAAAACTTGATCTGATTCCTGATGAATATCTTTAAATACTGTTAATAAAAAACTATTTTTGATTGCTTTAAAACTATTTTATCCCGAAAATAAGCCCCCAAAGTATTCCAATTACATTCATAGAAGGTGCGTCGTGGTTCGGTGGGTAGAGGGGAAGGCTGCAAACCGAGAGGTACTCGGTTCGAATCCCAGCTGTGGCAACCCTGTTGTGTCCTTGGGCATTGCCCACATGGGGCATGGTGGCATTGTGCACTAACACGTACTGCACGTCGATGATGTACTCGTCTTTAACCAAAGCTAACCCTGCTTGTGTGGAGTCAGTCTGTTGGGGAGCCTGACAGTTGCTCGCCGTTGCTCGGTTGTTCTCTCAGGGTATTCCGGCTTCCTCCACCTATAAAACTGTCTGACACAAGGTGACAGAGGCTGTCAAAAGTGTCGTTAAACCCAATAAATAAATAAATAACATTCATAGAAGGCATGCCTTGATGGTGTAGTTGTAATATTTCTGTCTTCTATGCACCGTTTGTCAACATGATAACCCGAATACAGTCAATCCTATCTTAATGTTTTTGTTACACTGATAGACTGTACTGGCAAATGAGTTCATTGAAGCAATAGCCATTAGGTAAAACTTTAGAATATCTCTCATAAACAGAGAGGTCAGAGAGAAAGCTGAAACTGTTACATTGAATAGCATGGTATATTTATTTAATATCATGTTACAAAATTAATTCTCAAACCATATTGAATAAAGAACCCTTCACATTTCAAAGCATTTTTTAAAATTTATTTATTCTCAATCATAACTCAGGATCGACAGGTTTCGTGATGCAGGGGTGTGTGGCGTTCTCGAAACACCTATCACTGTTATAAAGTAATGAAATGGAATATTTGAATGGTCTGTTTTTTAACCCTCTTAATACTACAATGTGAGTACAAACACCTTTCATATAACTCATGGCTGCAGAATATATTTACGCTTTCCTTTCTGTAACATTTAATTCTACATAGAATGGAATACCTTTTCAGGTGTACCTTCCAAAGTAAGGCATGATTAACCCTTTACGCAACATAACGGCGAAAACCAGCCAGCGTTATTCACAGAAGTTTCCATTCAATTTTCATTATTTTTTTCATTTTGGCTCGAAAAACATTGCTTATGACCTTTCATTGGAATGAGCTTGTTTTTTAAAGGGTTAAAATGGAATATTTAAATGGATTATTTTTACCCTCTCAAGACCTTAATATGGGTCCCCAAAATTTTACTTTTGCAATGCAGGAATAATGATCACACTTTCTGTTCTCACGATGTTGCTCTAAACACGCATGGGCATCGCCATCGATGGGACCTCGGTATTTTGCCAATGCCAATAAGTCTTCAGATAGGCTCTCGGGGGTCTTCAACGCCTTTTTACGTCTATATTCCAACATTACTGAATTCTTTTACTCGTAATATATTTTCCATATGTACCATGTACCTTAACATTTTCTATCTAATACGAATATTTGCTATCATCTACAAATATGGCAGATATGGTGTTGGTGGAGCCAATATTTTTAAAGTGGTTTATGCTCATACTTCAGACTTGGTATTACCTATAGACATGGGACCTACACCGAATGAGTTGAAACTTACTGGAGGTTCAACTTGTGGTTCACCTCAATACGGTCAACGGACTTAAATGGAGGTGATTAAGTGCATATTTTTCAGAACTATTAGGAATTTCATTTTATAACAACTAATGCAATTCTGAAGATTATCCATGTATCTCATCATTCAAATAAGTGGCAGAGCCAGTAATGTCAATTTCCGATTCCTCGATCGAATCCTTCAAATGGTGAGCACATATATGCCTTTTCTGGTTTCTTATAAAAATTGTTCTCATTCCTGTGTGAATATCTGTAAATATTGTTAACGAAAATCCATTTCTGATTTGTTTAAAAAATATTTTTCTCCCGTAAATAAGCCACCATACATTCTCTTTCTATATAGCTTTTTCCTGATACTTTAGCCCTTTTCACACAGACTGGAATTTACTGGATGCAGTAACTTCTGTTTCTCCAGTCTAGTTTTCTTTTGTGATAACCGACTTGCTTGCGTGGATGGGATTGGTCAATATGAGCTTTTCATAACTCGAGGAATCATTTTCCTGTCATATGAATGTTTTTTTCCGCCCACCTGTCATAAACGTTTAGGCTTTTCTAACGCTTTAATTTAACTGTCATTATATTTGGTGGGCTGATAAGTTGTACTTTATTAACTTGTTATTACAAAACAATTATTCCTAATTATTCTGGGTCGGGGATGGCTCTTTGAAAGGCTACATTCATCATACACACAGGTATATGGATATTTGTGTCTGTCATGTATGTGTTTGTATACATAGATGGTTCTGATATATATATACTATTCAAAAAAAGTGTCTGACAAGCACACATTCCACGCACTGTGCTGTAGAAGACATGGACGGTCAGTCAGAGAATTTACCACATTCAGTCCAAGACCTCAATACCTTGTAAATCCTCCTCGGTTCGCGAGACCAGCGCGGATCCGACGTGACATTCTCCTCACCAAACGTCCAATATCAGCTTGACTGATGTTATTCCATTCTTCCTGCAGTGCAGCGGCGAGTTCCTGGACATTGATAGCGGGGTGTTGGCGTTGTCGTAGGCGCCTGCCAAGCATATCCCATCGTGCTCGATTGGTGAAAGGTTTGGACTTAGTGCTGACCAAGGCAGTGTAGTGATGTTCTGCTCCTGGAGGAACTCTGTAGCGACACGGGTCCTGTGTGCTCTTGCGTTGCCATCTTGGAATATGAATCAACGGCCGTGGCGTCGCGTATATGGCACAACATGAGCTGCTAGCATGTTGTCACGGTAGTATTGCCCTGTGACACGCCCTTGGATGACATGAAATGCTGTTCTGCTTGTCATGGCTATGCCTCCCCACACCATAACCGATCCACCACCAAAAAGATCGTGCTACCTAACGGTTACGTCATGGTGTCGTTCGTTCCGCCGCCGCCACACTCTGTTTCGCCTTCCTGAAAGTCGAGAGTGAACCTCGATTCATCGGAAAACATGACGTTGATCCGCCGACGATTGTTCCAGCGCTGTCGTGCTCCACACCAATTACGCCTTGCTGCGATGTGACGTTCCGTCAAACGTGGAATTATTCGAGGTCGTCGAGCGTACAAATTCCAGCTGTGTATGCGATTTCGGATAGTCTGCCCACTGACTCGCACATCTGTCGCTCGGTGCAGCTGCTGTCTAATTTCTGAGGCACTTTGATGTCGGTTACGTAATCATCGCTGTGGTTTGGATGAAACGATCCTGATTAGCAGTTGTCGCCTTTGGACGACCTGACTGACGTCTGCCATCAACATTGCCTGTCTGACGGTAGCGTGACCACAACCTGCTAATCACCTATTGAGTACCGTTGAGAATTTGAGCCACTGCAGTTTGTCTGTTGCCTGCTTCCAACATGCCAACGCCACGTAAATGTTCGCCATGGGTCCGTGTTCGCATACCTCAAAAGTTACGTTTCGACCAGAAACTATTGATGAACGAGTTTATACCGAGAAAAGAACTATAAGACCTCCGAAAAAACCCGTCCAGTACAAAGGAAAATTTCCAAACGCACCCCACAGACATTAAGGCGGCGCTCATTCGAAAAACCTGTACGAAGTTTTCGTGGGCCGGTGACATTCATGATCCACACTAAACTTGGTAACATATTGATGGGTCCAATCACGCGTATCCAATACCATTTTCCGAAAATATCAACATCAGTTTGGATATCCCCTACTTTTTTAATATTTTTATATGTATACACACACATAGATATATATATATTCGTCTAAATACAGCTCAAACAGCACAGGAAAAAAACCTTTTCACCTAGCATTCGGTCTAATGAAGACCTTCTTCAGGGTAGAGACACAACAACAAAAATACGCACAGAGTGACGAAAGAAACGAAATGTGGCGATATAAGCTATTGAACAGTTACTGAAAAGTCATTGCTCGATAGGATTCGAGTCGGTCGAGCAATGACTTTTCAGTAACTGTTCGATAGCTTATAAGGGATATTTGGGATAGGTATGTCTTGTGGGGGCCTAGAAGGTTGGGCCAAATAGGTAATAGTATCCTCAGATAAGTATCCTATAAAAGGTATCCTCGAAAGGTATCCTCAAATAATACAATACCAGACCATAGGTATCCTCAAATACTGAAATGAGGCTAAGAGTCGTATGTGCTAGTCACTCTAACGAGCAATTGCTCGATAGCTCATTTGCTCGGTAGACTTCGAGTCCTTCGAGCAGTATGTGCGAGTCACTCGAACGAGCAATTGCTCGATAGCTCATTTGCTCGATGAGCTTCGAGTCGTTCGAGCAATTACTTTTCAGTAACTGTTCGATAGCTTATAAGGGATATTTGGGATAGGTATGTCTTGTGGTGGCCTAGAAGGCCGGACCAAACAGGTAATAGTATCCTTAGATAAGTATCCTGTAAAAAGGTATCCTCGAAACGTACCCTCAAATAATACAATACCAGGCCATAGGTATCCTCAAATACTGAAATGAGACGAAGATCGCATGTGCGATTCACTCGAACGAGCAATTGCACGATAGCTCATTTGCTCGGTAGACTTCGAGTCGTTCGAGCAGTATGTTCGAGTCACTCGAACGAGCAATTGCTCAATAGCTCATTTGCTCGATGGGCTTCGAGTTGTTCGAGCAATGACTTTTCAGTAATTGCTCGATAGTTTATAAGGGAAATTTGGGATAGGTATGTCTTGTGGTGGTCTAGAAGGCCGGACCAAACAGGTAATAGTATCCTCAGATAAGTATCCTATAAAAGGTATCCTCGAAAGGTATCCTCAAATAATACAATACCAGGCCATAGGTATCCTCAAATACTGAAATGAGTCGAAGAGTCGTATGTGCGATCATTCGAACGAGCAATTCCTCGTTAGATCCTTTACTCGATGGGATTCGAGTTGTTCGGGCAATATGAGGAGTCACTCGATCGAGCAATTGCTCTAAAGCTCATTTGCTCGATGGCATTCGAGTCGTTCGAGCAATGGTTTATCAGTAACCACTCTATAGATTTTTGGCTTTGGGAATGATATCGGCTTTTGCTATACATAAGGGAGATAACTCTGCATACAGATTATGGGAAATCAAGCAATCTGATTGGTTAGTTAGCGCCAGTAAAGTGGACTGATTGGGTGATCTAGATAAATGAAACAACAAAAGTACTGGGAATAGGGTCGGAACTAACAAGAACAGACCAGAAAAGCTAAATATAGTAATAATAAGCAAAGCTGTTCCAGCTGATAGGCTCTTCTACTATAATGGAGTATACTCCAGGACAAAGGAGCATGGTAAGGTAGACGAAAACTATTGCATAGATAGATAGAAGCAGAGAATTCTGAAAGAATTCGAAATAGTACAATTTGTCGGGTTGATTGTGGTAATTCTGCGAATCGGGAAATTACTCCTATTCAATCGAACATACCATCCGAACATACCCCTGTCCTATAAGAAGGTTATAGGTAACATAGCAACCACGTGCTACCATAGAAACCAAGATGGCGACCTCCAGTATACAAACTTGACGACGGAAACACGTATCACCCTAACAACGCGCACTGCGCATGCGCACTAACAGCACCTATCACTATGGGGATGATGTCACAACATGGCCGCTCACGTGGGTTACCATGGCAACACAACATAGTGCCACTGGGTCACGTGACATGACGTCACTTCCGAGGTCCTGGACCGAGGTCCTGCAAATATATGGCTCAAACGTGCGAGACATACTATTAGGGGATTCAGGTTTCGCCGACATGTGCTGTTGAATGAATCGGATGTTGGCATCATTGTGCGCGCTTCACAACCGGTTTTTTCACAGGCTTGGCTGACACCAAGTTCAGAATAGACTGGGCTGAGGCTGGCACGAACAAGAATGTCGCGAACATTTCCCAAGCCTCCAGTCGTGGCTTTCAAGCGTACAAAAAACATTCGCGACATTCTTGTTTTATATACATATATAGAAAAATAAGGAGAAAATATAGAAAAATGGAAATAGTTCAAATGACAGAGAGTAACATAATAAATATATTTTGAGCTGAAACGCTGCTTTTCAATGTTTCTACATATCATCAGAGATCAAATCAAATCTCTCGGTATATGGTCCCAGCTTTTAAACACAGGAATATATATATATATTAGTGCTTGATGGGGATGGTTTTTATGCATATATATATATATATATATTGTGCACGTTTGTATTTATGTGTCATAATTGGTCCGTGTGTCTTAAATGAAAACCATCCCCATCAATCACTTGCCAGTGGAGGGGGGGGGGGGGGGGTTATTCCATGTTCTGTGTATCCGTGGGAGTTTTCGCATAATCCTAACAGAAAAGTTACCACTAACAACATACTGACTTTAAAGATGAGAAAAGATGACCATCATACTTCATTCGACGTCTGTCGTCCGCCCTGTTAATTATGCTTCTCTTTCATATGAAGTATTTAGTTTTAAATATGTTGAGAAGTTGATCAGCAGAGCACCAGGGAAGAATGTTTTCCAATTCTATATTAATATAGTTTCCAAGGATATTAAGATCAGTTCCAGATGAATATGTCTTGGTATCAGCTGCGAATGATACTATATTTAAGGACGTGACGTGGCAGAGGTCGTTTGCGTATAGCAAAAACAATATCGATTCAAAATTGAGCCTTGAGATACACCACGGGAGATTGAAATCTTTTCTGACTCATGGCCATTATATGCAACGTACTGTGCTCTATTAGATAGATAACCTTTGCACCATTCCTGGCTAACGCCACGAATGTCATAATGGTCTAATTTCCTTAATAGTATTGTATGGTTTATCGTATCTAATGCCTTTGGTAGAACTAGAAACACAGCTTATGTGTTATATCTACTTTCTTCATTCTTTTCTTTAGCAACGTTCTTCAGAAGCTGCTAGGTGGGGTGGATTGTAGAGTGTTTTTTTACGAAGGCCGTATTGGTTAGGTGTTAGAATTTTAAATTTATCCAGAAAACTTGCCTTCACTGAATGAAATGTTAGAAATATGAGCCAATTGTTTTCTTATTTTATCAATTACATGCTTAACTAAAAACGTTGAAATATTATCACAATCTTTACTTTTTTCCTTTCATGTTTTTAACTATATTATTTCGTGTTCCGAGGTGGGATTTAAAAAAAAATTATTGAGAAAATTTCCTAGTATGGAGTATGTGAAAGAAGTATTATTACTTGTTATTTGATCTCTAGTTCGGGTCCCTGTGTTGACAAAAAGTTGTTAAATTCTTGGGCAATGATATTTTGATCCTTTATATCCTTTTCATCTATACGAATATGAGATGGCAATGTGGCATTATTTTTAGACTTTTTTATTACCTCATTTAAAATTTTCCACGTATTTCGATATTGATTTGATTTTCTTGGAATATCTGATTATAATATATGGCTTTACTTTGCTTTTTGACTTTATTGAATATCTTACAATACCTTTTATAATTACTACAAATGGAGAATTTATGCTCGATCTGCAACGTGAGGCGGCTTCGTAATGGTATCATTCATTGTGTGTAAATTTGCGAGAGGGTGCCTCAAAGACAAAGATCGGGGCGATTTAAAGAGGTAATTTAGCAGCACGTATGCAACTCACGTCAAACATTCCCTTAATCTTCATAAATTCTCGCACAAGTATTGTCTGTGACAGTGAGAACAGTGATTTCTCTGTATCTTTTAATGAAAAAGGCGCTAGTTTGCGCCGTTGAGCTCTGAAGTTGTATTCTGAGGAACAGTCGATCTATACTGTCAATGTAATTAAATCAACAGTAACCGCAAGATCGATACCTACTCACCCTCATTAAATTGTTGACACTTAGTTGCGAAATTGCTTGAAAAGTGATCACTATATTGAAGTATTTCCTGTGAGAACCCCGGGAAGTGAAGCAGTGTTCGTTTTCTGTGGTAAACAAAAACTATTTTACTGGTAAAATAGGACCAGGTCGCCAATTCCTGGGGTGTAAGTCCTCTAAAATGGGCGTAAACGAGTGGCTAGACTTGACTTTATAGCCATGTTGCGTTCAAGATTAGCTATTGAATAAATGAATTGGTTCCACTCAATGTATGGGTTTACTTCAACGACTGTAGTATGTTTACTCAACACTACAAATTTATAAATAAAGTCTACCTATACCTCTGAGGTCTGTGCAACTGGATTGCTGGATCGCTCATTATTTACAGAGTATCTCACCGGTGTATTCTCACAAAATTTAAATTTCAGCTGTGAGTACAAAATCTTTCTATGTCCGTCAAAAATGGAATGCATTGGTTAAATTCACAATTGCGTTATGGAAAAACGTTTAACATTTTAAATTCAACAATATATCGTCCATTGAGTACAACAAGGCGATATCTGCAATGTCTTAGGATTGCAGATGGCGCCTTGTTGCAATGAGGGACGATATTTATAAGTACATAAATATATTAATTGGTATTTCATGTATTTTGCCGCAAAATGTGTATAGTACAGACTATATTTCAAATCTCTATTGTCTAAGTTATTAGCACATTTTTATGAGAACAATACCAGCTGGCAAAGTGATAACACCCCGTCTCACCGGCAGCCATCTTGGGGTGGGTGGAAGTTGCTACAAATGAACAATGACCAACAGCAAAAATTTATAGAAGGTTTTCAATTTCCAGACGCCGCGCAATCATCGATATCGCGTTTTATCCCATAAATGGCCGTTTATTCGAACAATAAAAGCCTTGGATAATTTTTTGCTTTATTCACCTAGTTGGGAGATAAGTTTTCCCCGTAGGTTTAACACTGAAAGAATTTATTCCTATAGGAGAGACGGGCTTGTTGTTCTCCGACCTCTGCCGCATTCGTGTAGCATAATTAATAGTTCATTTGTTGGTTTCTTTAAACTCTTTTGAAAGTATTACAGAAAGTCAGTAGAAAACACCACACACTGTTCATTTAATAAAGTATTTTTGCAAGTTCAGCTCAAGTTTGTAGGGGAATTATTTTTTGATAGAAATGTATTATTTGCTTATTTTTGCCAATTTAGCTGGTCGATCGAATTGGACCAATGTGCTCCACACTTCTCTCTGTGTTTGTTAGCGAGTAACAGCACGATTTCGCCGTGACAGCCCTGTAAACGCTTTATGGGATAAACAAAATAAACGTGTAGTGTTTTCAAGTAAAAAAAATTATTCTACTCGTAGAATTAAGAATGAAACCGACTGGACAGAGGCTCGTCGGTTTCATTCTTAATCCTACGAGTAGAATAAATGTTTTACTTTAAAACACTATACGTTTATTCTATATTTAGAGAATATACTTTGATGTCTGTGTAAAATGAATATGTCGGTGATGTGCATATTTTTCGCAGCAATACAAATTGAATACTTCCAACATATTTTAGTTATTATTATTGTTTATTATTATTAAAAAAAAAACAAGTGCCGAGACTGGACAGTTCATACCACGTAACTAATTTTGATGCTCGGGAAACGCAAAGAAAACACCAAGGCGTTTAGTTTAAACAATATTTATTCAGAATTGAACATGATATAATACATACAAGAGATTGATAATATTACATTAACTGTACAGAATTTATAATAGAAGGTATGCATTATAGCAAGACATATAGAAATAGCTGACAATATCAAAGGAGAGGATTCGGCAGAAAGCACTTAACTTATACAAGCCGCCAAGACGTTTGATGACGCAAAAGCTGTTACACTGTGACTAAAGCTTTCACGTCATCAAACGTCATAGACTGGGAGGAGGTTACGTGTTGATTGGCTTGGCCTCATCTTGTGGGGGGGGGGGGGGGTAGTTTAAGTGACGAGGTTCTTCACTGACGTTCCACCAACCCATTTGTCTAGAGGTCATTGACCTAAGTCAAATACTGCTTGCAAATAACAGCAAAAAAGTCACAAAAAGTAAAATTTCGTTTCCTTTCAAAAGATAGCTTTGATTCTTCATTAGAATGAGGGAACATCGGCATTGTTTAAGAAGAAAAAACTGAAAAATGCAATTTGATGGATGATGTTTTGGTGTAGAACTAGACACGTTTTGCTTGTGTTATTATGTGAACCGTTAAATAATCTTGTAACTTGTTTATCAAATGCCTGGCCATTGCAGTTTATATAAGAGAGTGTTGGAAAAGTCGTTAAAAGGTTGTGTGAACCCCGATTTCCACTCCGGTGGCAATACCAGCGCGGGCATTGAATGTTAACATTTTTTCAAATTAGGTTTTTTGCTGTTTTTAATTTGGTTTTTATCACACTACCACCATTCAAGATGATTATTTTGTGTGAAACACTTTTGCCTGTGGAAGAAGACAGGGCTGGACCAAAATACGCAGTGCTCGTAATCGTGGTACTCGAGTACCAGTTTTTGCCAAAGTACTCGTTACTCGTATTTGTAGCCAACTCGTAAAATTTCAAATACTCGTACTCGTTACTTTCAGAAAATGTCAGTACACATGAGTATTTTATGAGTACTTCATAAGTTCTTTATATAAAACTTTTAAAGTTATAAAAATGTATTAAAACTATTTCTTGTGCATATTTGGCTTTAACTTAACCCTTTGAAAGATGGTGGTACCTTCCTTGTCCCTTCAGTGGCAGCAATTGGAAGAGCCCGCAGCCATTCTTTTCATCGTGCAGCTTTGAGTCTGCACGTTGAAATATTTATGGGTGCTCCACACATTCACTTAGAAGCCATTCTACTTAATGAAATTATGACGTATCATGTTCCTGGGCCGGAAAAGCCGACTCACGAGTTCAAAGGATAAAGTCATCGACATTAATTCATTCATTGGAGCTTTGTTTTTACCAATAAAAGTTGTTTGTTTAGTAGCTTTATCTTCATTGTTTATTTTGATTAAGATACAAACATTTTCATAGTGATTAGTTTAACACATCCACCACCATGTTGAAAAGAAATAAACGTTGGCCAAATGATTTATCATTAGATTACCAATATGAATGGTATGTTACGGAAGCGTATTAAGGACATGATCAAAAATAATTCCCAGAAAGTCGATATTTCGACTTTTTATTTCGAAATTTCGACTTTTTATCTCGAAATTTCGAGCTTTCATCTCGAAATTTCGACTTTTTATCTCGAAAGTTTGACTTAAAATCTGGAAAGTTCGACTTTTTATTTCAATATTTCGACTTTTTATCTCGAAATTTCGAGATTTCATCTGGCTTGGTATGCACGTTGTCTTTTTTTCATTAGCAGTGTGCGATAGATTCCGATACACCAGGTTCTGACTTCTAACAAATTTTTACCCAGCCGACAGGACACGAATGCTGCCCACCTGAGCCCGGTCCTGAGAGTACAGTTAACTCACTTTTCAATGAAATCCAATACGTGAGGTTCATCGAAGACTTCCCACATGCCCTTGGAAATCTTCCCTGTCGCGCCATTATAGACCACAGAGGTTCACCGTAGACTACCACATGACATGCCATTCGATGTCTTCCCCATCCCGCCATTATAGATCACAAAAAGAGCGATACACCAAAATAATATCAGTGCACACATGCGTCTCCTACCCTCTGATAAGTAATGCTGCATCAGCACCCCCCCCCCCCCCACCCCCATCCCGAAATTTGCTTCTCAGTAAATATCACTGGAGTATTTATTTATTGGTGTTTGTGACCGCACATGTAGATAAAGTCAGGTTTAGTCAATTGTTTACGCGCATTTTAGAGAACTTCCACCCAAGCATTGATGAATGGCACTGATAGTTTAACAGTAAAACAGAGCTTGTTTACAGCAGTAAACGAGCACTAAGCACTAGATCACTTCCCTGGGTACCCACCGTGAATCACAGGAGTAGTCTACCATTACGACGAAGAGATGCTGCCCAGTAATTATCACTGGAGTATTTTCCCTTGCGATGAGGTGCTACATTTTACCCAGTACACTGCCGAAATATTACAGAAGACAAAATAAAAAAGACACGACATACATGTCACCCAAGCCAAGTGAAGCATCATTGTGTGGATAAACAACAAGTTAAATTATAGGGGTGCACTGCCAGAAGTTTATTCTGTAAGTCTTTTTGAACAACTGGGTAAAAGTGATATTTATTGGGCAGCACTTTCCGAGCGTGGGAGAAACAAGTGCGCACTGAGATCATTTGGGTACATTTTGCCGTAAACTTTAGGAAGCTGTGCAGTCGGGTGTATTACATTCTTGTTTACCGTTAGCGAACGGATTGAACATGTGAAACCTAAAGGTAATTTTGCATAATGAAAATTGTGGCATCGTTGTTGTGCGAGCGGCCAACAATTTTTCCGACAGACAACTTGTAAAATTCCGACACGAACAGGGTCATGGAATGTACCTCCCTGACCGCACCCTTTTAGCTTAAGGCCTGGGGCATACCATTCTAGCCTTAATTTCATTAAAATGTTGGACACCAGTATAAATAAACTATGGAAGAGTATTGGTGCCACCAGCACAAGTGATGGTCAGCATGCAGCTCTGTCAGTCATAGTGACCGAAACTCTGCTGAAACAACCAACAAGTACCTGGCTATACCTGTCTTATCCAGAATTGAATACAGGTGTCCCTCCCCCCCCCCCCCCCCCCCACCACATCATCTCCATCGCCACCACGACAATGCATTGTTATCCCCAAGACGAATAAAATAATTTTCCAATGCATTAGAACGCACAATACGCCGGCTTCTGATTTCTAACAAACTCTCGCCCTACCGACCGGACACGAAAAATATCCCACCCCTCCCCCCCCCCCCCCCCCGATCCGACCCTTGACATTCCTACCAGCTTGGACGTAGACCTCATTTTCAGTAATTAACGACCGCTGCAAGTGGAATACTATTTTCCGAACGAGTACAAGAGACCACACCCTCACAAATGCCCAATTTTGTCCATCCACTTTGCCATCCGCTACCTAACGGTAAATCAGAATTTAGTCCAACCCTGCCCAGCATCCTAAAGTTGATGATCAAATAAACTGACGCTCTATTCCAAACTGTATTTACAAAGTTTGACAAATGCTATTCCACGTGAAATTTACCAATCAACCCACCCTCCCCTACACACACAGAGTTGTGTCCAATAAACAGTCTAATAAAATAACCAATAACATACGTTAGTGACAAGTACCATTAAATAACGTTGCAATAAAAGTCCAAACAGCGCTTTAAAAATATACATGAGGCTCCGTGAAGACGTCCAACAACTTCGGAGTTCGGATGCCTCCCCATCTCACGATTATAACCCACAAAAATAGCGATACATCCAAATGATATCAGTGCACGCATGTTTCTCCCACCCGCCAATGAGCAATGCTGCGGAAGTTGCACCCCCCCCCCCCCCCCCGACCCCACACACACACACACACACACGCACCTCTCGAAAAGAGCTGCCCGATAAATATCACTGGAGTGGTTCACCTTTACGAAGATATGCGACTTTCACCCAGTTCAGTGCCCCAAATTTACAGCAGAAAATAAAAAATCATGGAAATAATGGTCTTCCACCCCTAATGCAACTTTACCCCACCCAGCGTTTCTCCATTTCGAATCTCGCACCAACACCCATAATAGATGAAGATTAAAATGGAACACATCCCACAAAGCAATGTGAAGAAGCGTCATTGTGTTCTTAAACAGTAAATATGCAACACCGTCGCAGCTGATAAGGCTACCAAATATACCACAAAAAGTAGAAATTTCGAGATAAAAAGTCGATCTTTCAAGATTTTGAGTCGAAATTTCCTGATAAAAAGTCAAAATTTCGAGATTTTAAGTCAAAAATGCGAGATTTTAAGTTGAAATTTCGAGATAAAAGTCGAAATTTCGAGTTAAAAAGTCGAAATTCGAACGCTTCCGTAGTAATATAACCGTGGGGAATAACTGTCGGTATCTGTCGTGAAACAATGGTGTTCAACTGATGACCTGTAGACAAATTAAAGATGATAACAATTTAATAGCGAATCTAGTATTCCAAATATCTCACAGCAATCAACATTTAATAACCGGACTTGTTGGATATCCGAACAATTTTACAGCAATAACTCATGGGATTTCCCCAGGGATGTGGCTACAGGGTTTCAGCTGGGGGGGGGGGGGGGGGGGGGGGCACCGGTGTAAATTCCAACTGTGACTGGTTTCGATACGTGGTTGTACTGCAGCGCTGGGTGATATCTTTTAAAGTGATTATACATATAATCACTTTAAGAGATATCACCCAGCGCTGCAGTGCAACCACCTATCGAAACCACTATATATATTACTGTTGTTGTTGTTGTTGTTTGGGGTAATTTTGCACATTAACATATTCTTCTACCTATCTGCGTTAAAACATAGAACGAAATTGGATCAAGATGTTAAAATGGCTAGACACTTGCAACAACACATTTCATTATGGAAGTGGACCAGCCTTGTACAAATAGCTACTAAACTGCAACTCTGCGGATAACTGAGACTTATGAAAACTTTGAGAGTTTCACTAGTCCTGAAACGGAAAAAAACATCATTTATAATGTGTCTGGGTCAGAAAATTTACCGGATTGATGTCAGAGTCGAAATTTTGAGGCCATGTCAATTTTGGAGTAGGAAATTTGAAACTCAAGTTTCCAGTTGGAAATAAAAGATCAAAATTTCTCATCATTAGTTGGAATTTTAATATTTTTTATGAACAATGTTAATTTATTGAATTTCCAACTATTTGATTTTTGACCTCGGAATTTCCAACTATTGACAAAAATACTCCTAGCAGGGGGGGGGGGGGGGGGGGGGGGCACACACACACACCTCCCCTATCGCACATCCCTGGATTTCCCAGTAAAATGAAGCAGAGTAACGTTTGGAAATCCAAACTATAACTAAATTCTTACTTGTGATCAAGGCTATATATACAATACAATAAATGCGTCATGTTATAATACGTTTACTTAATATAAAGACTTAATATAAAGTAATCTTTCACTGGGTCTTAATGAGATGCCTTATTAACTTAGCTTAAATAAACAATGGAGGGAAACAATGAATAGAGGCAACTTGTTAACAACTTCTATGAGCGAGGCTTGCTGTCACACGACGAATGAAAAAATATGCCAAGTTTGAAACACTTGAAATTAAATTGGACAAAATGCGAACAGTAGATTGTGAATGCAATATAATAACAGTAAATTTGTCTTTTTGTTTCGAGAGTTTATCATAGTCTGTACACGCTCCGGTGATATTTGGCCACTGATTTTAGATCAACAATGTAGTTCTGATTTCGTCTAATTGATTATTAATTCACACACCACTTCCACAAGTTGCAATAAATTGTGTTCCAATCATATTATCAATCAACATCTAAAACCAATACGAAGTGTTTAAATCAAAATTCAATCAATAGGGATTACTATGCACCAAGTGTCTCATTGGTTAACTGCCTTGATTAACACCTTTCAAAACGCATGCTGAACATGCCCACTGATTAACATATTACCTGTGAAAAAAGACTCAAAACACTATTGAGTTGCTTTTATTCACTGGCAATATGGACGGGACAGGAACATTTTTATTGGATATAATTATATTAGCTTCCCACTATATTCAGACCTCATGCACAAGAGACAAACAACTGATATTTAGTATAAATAACAAGTTGGGTGCTGGTTTGTTCACTGGAGTCAGTTTCAGTGTCCACGGCTTTTTGCAGTGACAATAAAAGTTTGAACGCAACGTCTGCTGCAACCCAATCACTCAATGTGTGATTTTGTCAACTAACGGGAACTCATTATTTCTAAATGAAATATTTATAGACTCAGATAAATTTAAAATCAGTTGACCATTCCTTGCGTGGTTGTAATCCATCCGTTTTCAGACTAAAATGCACAGTCAGATTGCGAATCCATCTGGGGAAGTTATCTGGGCTGTCAATTCTACTGGGGTAGTTGTATGGCTGCATTTTTGGACTGGGGAGCAGGCGTCTTGGGGAGATGGGAGTACACCTATCCTTCATTCGCATCCATCCTACATGCACCTTATTTCGTTATTAAACGTTTATTGTTGTAGGGTTACCGTTAATCATTTTGAGTTAACGTACTCGTACACGAGTACTTTGAATGTACTTTTACAGGTACTCTTACATCTTCCAAAGTAGGCTACTTGTACTTTACTCATACTTTTTCTAATTACTCGTATCCGAGTACTGGGTGTGTGTGTGGGGGGGGGGGGGGGGGGGGGCTCAGTACTCGCCCCCGCAACGGAAGAAGACAAAGTACGCCGAAAATGCTCCCAGCGGCAGGTTCTAAAAAGATCCGAAGTAATTTTCGAACTTTTCAGCTCATTGAAAAAGCGGAAGCGGGTTTTTATGGCAGATCACATTGCTTAACGGCACATAACCCGTCCATGCACAATTTTATTCGCACACTACATCATAAGAGTAAGTAGGTTGGACTGTCTTCCTCATAGGCAGACCACAAGCATACGATACACTCCCATCGCGTTCAAGTGTAGCAACCTTCAATGGGATGCTAGGCGCAGCTACACTTTGTACTCATACTCTCAAACAAGTAGTGTCAATCACTGTCTAGGAAGAAATAGCCAGAAAGATGAAGTGTGGCATAGTACATAGTTTGAGCATGACATATATACGGAGCTGTCGCTAGTCAAAAGTCAATTTAGTAAATATTTTCCCCAATTTTGGCTTCTAAATCTTATGTGAAACGCGGAATGTTTTACACGCAACTAAATTCGAAAGGTTTAGCTATTTAGGAAACGTTGTGAGTAATGCCCTCTATTCGTTCCGGGAAGGCGGGGAGGGTTTATCTTCTCGACAGACTGTCGCAATAAATAGTAGGAAATGTCAATATGAACTCCAGCTGTGTATATCAGTAAGGACGGCAAGGCGTTTCAGCTCTTTGATCAATGGAATGTTGTCAAAATTACTTCACGCTGTACGGTTTATTAAGTGTTAACTTTTTCAACCTTGACGCCCTGAGTGGTATCATCATGTATGCCCTGAATGGTATCACCATGTACACATTGAGGGTCCGCCTTGTATTTGTGGGGAAGCTCAGCAATAATTTAATCCTACAGACGTTTAGGGCTTTTGAATTAAATTATCACTGATTCTTCAGTTGGGTGTTTCTAGTGTTGTCTACCAGGGGCGTCGCGGAGATGACCGATTGTGGTAGATTATTATTTCTTTATTTATTGGAGTTTAACGACACTTTCGACAGCTAGGGTCGCCTCGTGTTGAACAGTTTTTCCACCACGTGGGCAATCGGGATTAAGTTACTTACCAAAGGACTCAACGCAGTTACTCTTGGAGGACATCGAATCGTGGACCTCTCGATTTGAAGTTCAATGCTGTAACCACCGAGGCACATTTTTGTGGGGGATGTAATGCTAATTTGTTCCGAATGTGATTGCTGAAGTTCCGACTGACTAATATTTAGGGCTGCACGATATTCAAAACTGAATACCGGTATCGGTATTCAAAAACATACCGCGATATACCGATATATCGAAAACTGTTCAGATATATGAACACAAGTACCACAATCGACACTCGAGGCACCACAGTCGGAACGAATTAGCATGCCTTGTTGATGCGGTTCGAAAAACCTTTACCCGACGAAAACGATATCAAAATTTATTATTTTCAAATTTAGTTTATCAGATTTTCCCCAAAGATATCAACAAAACTATATCATGTGACCCCTCAATGGAACGAGCTCGTTCCAATGATGGGGTCACATGATATAGTTTTGTTGAAATTTTTTAAATTTATTTTTCAACTGCTGAATTTGAATATTACGAGGGCACAAGCAGACGATTCCTTCGATAAAGGGATAATATTATTCATTCGGGGCTACAGTTAAAAAACTCAAGACATCTTGAAAATTAAATTGTTGGTAAATAAATAATGACGATAAACCGATACTTTTGAAATTACATCGGTATCCAATCGATCGATATTGGCTTTAATAGTGGTTTTTATCAGTTTATCGATATACACTGAAAAAAATAAGGTTTTTTTAAAAAAACAAAACGCGGTTCTATCTTGTCCCTGAGATGGAACCAGTTTAGTTTAAACAGTATTTATTTCAAATCAAATAAATTAACCAAGATTAGCATTCAATTTTAACAGAATAATACATGAACTGAAGTAGAATCAGCAGTAAACTTGGAGCTCTTTCAACGCAGTCGCAAGACATTTTGAAACAAAGCGAATATAAACATCTGGTATATTGGTTCTATACAGAACCAAAACTGGTTCGATATGCCATCTGTTCATATCTCCTTTGCTTAATAATGATTTGAGACAACCTCCTATAAGCTATAAACTTACGGCTGAAACCTCCTTAATTTATGTTTAATTTTGTTAATATTTAGTGTTAATCTTAATAAATTTATTTGATTTGAAATAAATACTGTTTAAACAGAATTGGTTCCAGCTCAGGGGCAAGATTAGAACCAGTTTTGGTTCTAAAGAGAACCTATATTTTTTGCAGTGTACTGTGCAGCCGTACTAATCTTCTAACTAGATCACCAAGCCATGCCTTCGTCGAATTCAGAACCACACATACGTGCCATGTACATCCTTGCCCTATTGACCATATTGGGTTTTGTGAGTGGGGCGTGGGTTGGGGGCGGGGATATTGTTTTTCAGAACTTACGAGGTATATATTGTTCAACGTTTTGAAAGAGTGAACCTGAGACTTGTTTTTTAAATACTGTGTTTTTTGTGAATTAGCAAGCGTGAGACATAGAGAATATGTATTGTAAATGAAAGTGTCAATGACACTGCAACTCAATTTGTGCAAGAAGGGACTGAACTAAACCGAAAGCTCCATGGGCCGATATTCTAGGAACAATTACCTTGAGCATCGTAACGGCAACCTGGGCTAAGGTGGCGTTCAGTATGTACAGAGTGTGTGTGGGTCGTCTCCTGAATTAGCCTCAGGCCACGAGATTGGTACAGGCGGGTGGTTGTGTGAGCGTTTTTATGGGCTTGTATCGTGGGAACATGAACGATGGTCTCAACAAGAATAACAAGATGTCCCAAGGGGCCTTAATCGCTCACCTGACAAAGTGGTTCAAAGAAGTATTTTGGGTCACATTCAGTTATTGTTCATGATCACTACAGAGGAATGAAGTCATGAAATTATTCATAACTCTGGCGGCCATGTCAGATGATTACTATCACAGGTCTTCCCGGATGCTTCGAATTCTATCAGCTGTAAACAAGCACTGCCAAACTTCCAACGGTTGTTATGTCACTGCAGTTAGAAAGTCAAATTGATTTGAACAAACTTGAGCCTAACCTGCACCCCCACCCCATAGTCAGAGAGAGTGAGAGTCAAAATATTAAGCCAGGGACTCGAATTGAACAAACCTGAATCTGATCCCCTGGAAATGTTATAAACCAAATATGAAAGAATTCTGACTGGTAGATCTGAAGAAGATGAGTTTTAAAGAAACCTCCTCGTATTGCACTAAGTTAAACTTTGGGTTCTAATAGAGAGCCCAAATATTAACATAGGGACCCGGTTTGAACAAACTTGAATCTGACCCCGCCTCCCTCCCCCACCTGAACATGGTGTATACCAAATATAAAAGGATTGTGGCTGGTGGATCTGAAGAAGATTTTCAAAGAAATTACCTCATATTACACTAAGTTAAAATTTGGGAGCCCAAATATTAGCCCAGAGACTCGATTTGAAGAAACTTGAATCTGCCACCCCCCACCCCCACCCCCCACCCCGGAGAGATGTTGCATACCGAATATGCAAAAAATCTGACTTGTAGATCTGAAGAAGGAGATTTTTAAAGATTGTTCCCCTTATTGCCCTAAGTTAATAGCCTTCTGTACCTCCCTTCCTGTACTGAACCCAAATATGAAACGAGGACTTAATTTGAACACACTTGTATCTGACCCCCTATGGACGCTGTATACCAAATATCCAGACATTCTGATCAGTGGTTCTGGAGAAGAATTTTTTTTCTAATTTTTGCAAATATGCTGACTCAGCATTTTTTCGATGCCCTCAACCGAACACCCTGATGCAAGCGATGGCATTTTTTAGCATTCCATTCTGCTGGTCCTAAGAATGTTTCTTACCAAAAACCAATTCTTTGTTTGGTCTGGTTTGGGAAATATGGGCGTTTGAAAATATTTCTATTTTTAGCTCCTGGAGTTCCTACAGAAACACAGGAAATGTTTTTGCGTGAATTAAGTACTTTTGACTCAATAATACCACATACCAAATTTGGTTCAAATCGGACATCGGTTCAGAAAATAGAAATTATGGGCATCTTGCCCCCACCCCGAGAGATGTTGCATACCGAATATGAAAAAATTCTGACTTGTGGATCTGAAGAGAAGATTTTTAAAGATTATTCCCCATATTGCCCTAAGTTAATAGCCTTCTGTACCTCCTGTACTGAACCCAAATATGAAACGAGGGCTTAAGTTGAACACACTTGTATCTGACATATGGACGCTGTATACCAAATATCCAGACATTCTGATCAGTGGTTCTGGAGAAGAAATTTTTTCTAACTTTTGCATTTTTGCAAATATGCTGACTCACCATTTTTTCGATGCCCTCAACCGAAGACCCTGATGCAAGCGATGGTATTTTTTACCTTTCCACTCTGCTAGTCCTAAGGATGCTTCTTACCAAACAACAATTCTCTGTTTGGTGTGGTTTGGGAAATATGGGCGTTTAAAAATATTTCTATTTTTAGCTCATTGAGTTCCTACAGGAACACAGGAAATGTTTTTGCGTGAATTAAGTACTTATGACTCAATAATAGCACATACCAAATGTGGTTCACCTCGGACCATCGGTTCAGAAAATAGAAATTATGGGCATCTCCCCACCCCCACCCCCATTACAAAGGCAAATATTGCTCCACGAACTCCGTTTGAACAAACTTGATTCTACACCTCAAAACGAAGCTCCATACCAAATATCAAGTCATTGTACCCACCGATTCATGAGACTGTTTTAAATTTTGGAGCATTTTCCCCACCCCTTCCCTATAGTGCGTGTCACATTTATTTGAACAAATTTGAATTGTCATATGATAAGGAATATGCATGTCAAATTTGGTCCAGTGGTTTATAAGGAGAAGTCGATAATGTAAAGCTCATGGCGGACGGACGGATGACAGACAGAAAGTGATCACTTAAACTCCCCTGTCTTTCAGTCAGGTGAGCTAAAAAAGGGGCATTAGGTTGAGTTTATTCTGTGTGATGTGGTGGAACATGTACACTCAGTTGACTCAATGGGTGAGTTTGTAGAGTCAATGAAGTGGAGAGGAGGAAGGCGTAATATGTCGTGTGACCATTGTCAGTAAAGGTAACCTTTCCATTTCGATTCACTTGAAAAACTCGTACCCGTTTTTATCTGGACAACTAGAGCCCAACATGCTGGAAAACTTGTACCCACTGCTGGACAACTCGTATCCATTTCTCTTTGAATGGGTTTGAAATGTCAAAACGTGGGTGCGAGTTATCCAAACATAGGTACGAGTTGTCCAGACGAAAAATGGGTAGGAGTTGTCCAATTATGTGTATGAGTAGTCTGCACTCTAAATCGGTTGGGTTAAAAATCAACCCAAATCGACTGGGTTGAGTGCATATGAACCCAATTAAAAAAATTCCGATACACAAGGCCGGGGTGGGTGGTGGGTGGTCCAGCAACTCCAAAACTCACTTTTTCCAGGTGGTCTAAATTTTCTCCTCACATACTTTTAACAGATAATTATAGTTGGAATTTGTTAAGATGCATTTTGGGATGATTTTACAATATATTGGAGTAGTTATTATGAATTGGGAGGTCACCTGTGGCTCTCAGACACCAGATTAACCCATTAACCAATGTGGATAGAAGACGACACTTGGAAAAAAATTGTTGCCTGACTAAAAGTTTTCATTTTTTGTCTCAAAAACAAAGGTTATGACCCATCATTGGAACAAGCTCTGTTTTGAGTATATATTACTTGATGATTCAGCATTAGTACCCAGAAGGAACTGAATGAATTGGGAGGGCCCTGACAAACTTTCCAAATACAAATAGGACAAACATCAATCAGGAGGATATGAAATCGTTTTGTAAAATGAAATTGTTATCAGATGAAGTATATTGAAGTACAGCTTGGTGCAGCAGGGTACAGTGTTATAAACGGATGTAAATGGGCATAATTTCAAAAATGGTTACTTCTCCAGCTGACGTCTCAGAAGAAAACAGATTTGCCCACTCGGAATAACATTGTGTGTTCATACATAAAAATTGAAATCGGACAACGAACCAATATGAACATACTTGTGCATACATAATAAATAAAACTACTTACTTTGTGCATCATCCTCAATCCTCGCTGATGATATTTAAAACAGAAAATGGTTCCGCCTCAGAGAAAATTAACTAAAAAAGAACTAGGGTTAAAACAAAGGTCAGAAATGAAGGATAAAACATAAAATGAATATAAAACTTGTGAAAACAGGTAAAACATAAAGCATCCAGAAGCAATGGAACTAACATAAAATAAGAAAACAGAAAATGGTTATTGTGTTCGGGTGAATTAGGTTTTAGAGATAAAAAGCAATCACAATTAATGAATATAGTCAGTTACCACCCCGCCCCTCCACAAATATTTTTACCTTCCTACTCCCCTGTAACATACTCATCCTTCAGTTGTAAGTTGAAGTTCACAGAAAACTCTTCGAAAAAACTCAGAAAGTACACATGTTGTCGTGTCAGCCCGCTCGATATTGCAGAACGTTGTGAAAATAAATGGATACATGAAATCAGGTTTTTTATGCTCATGAATTCTGATGAATTCATGACTAATGAGCACCAAATATGATATTGTACCATCTGCTTACCCTTTATGTTGTTGGGAAAGCTGAAACCAGATGTAATTAAAGTAAAATTTGCACCGACGCCGATAGAGCTGCATCAAGTTGCATATGTCTTTGTTTTGTTAGTTACCTCCCTTTGGACAGCTTAAAAATTGGACTGACTGTAAGAACAAAATAGGAAGATGAAATGCAAGTGAAAACATTTAAAATTTGGAAAATTTAGACCAGATTGGTGGTTAATGAGGGGTGGGTGTACTATTCGAAATCGGGAAAAAATTCCTTCAAAAAGGGGGTGGTGGGTGGTCTTCGGGAGGAAAACATTTTTTTACCCCACCCCACCCCACCCCCAGCCCATGCCGGAGACGCGTATTATTCACTGACGAGTCTCGGTTCACGCTTTACAGGTCAGATGGGCGATAACGTTACTATCGACGTCGAGGTGAGCGATATTCTGACGCGAGCGTTAGAATCGTGTTAACGTCCCCAACAAATTGCTCAGCTCACGCAGGCCGTTCTTCAGGAGTGGAATATCATCCCACAAAGGACCATAAACAACTTGATGAGATCAATGGTAAGGAGAGTTAGAGTATCGACTAAATCCCGGGGTGGGCACACTCGCTATTGATTTTGATCAGGAAATGGTGTAGGGTACCCACGTTTGAACGTTATCAGTGCAAACGCCGTCTGCGTTAAGACAACAAAACTCGCCAAAGTTTAATCACAAATGAAGAAATAACATTAAAATCTAAACAACGAAGTATTCATCCATAACACATTTGAAATATTTACCACGGAGAAAAATTTGCTTTTCTTTTTTCCGATAGTATATTTAGCACCTGCCTTTTAGTTTATCGTTTTACCCTTTACCTAACATAATAGAGAAACAAACGGCTTACGCTATTCACAAATATCAACATTCAAATTTTATTACTTTTTCATTTTTTGTCTCAAAAACACGCTTAAGGACCGTCATTGGAACGAGCTCTTTGAGCCCCTTCCAGTGAAGGGGATCATAAGCTATTTTTCAAAGCAACAGATTACAAATTTGAGTTTTGCAAGGTTTTTGGGAGAGTCTCCTATTCGGGTTGGCTAAATTGTTGATTAATAACCAAATACAATTGTAGACTAATTAACCATATCTGTGATTTATTCCTTTATCTGATAACAATAGTGTGACGAATTTTATATTTTTGTGGCGCGGAAGGAACGGTGGTCAGTGGTGAGTGGTGCGGGTAAAGCAGTAATGTTTCTGTCATGCTCTGTATAAAATACGAAGATCTGCGATGTAGGTCAGAGTTGTGGGGCATTGTTGTTCCGTCGGTTTTGTCAGCATCACCTTCAATGTAGAAAGAATGGAAAGAAGCGTGTTTAGTGTTTATTAGAGGACTGGTGGGTAAAAAGGCGTGTAACAAATTGTTGCTAATTTTTTTTTTCACTGTTTATCTAGTTCACAAAATTTATGTTACCACATAAGTTTAATGACATCTTTGCCGACTCGACCGCATTACGAGACTGTGTGTGGCATTTACGACGGGAGGGACTATTTAAGAAAGCTACACACTTCGAAATGATAAGAAGGTTGTCATTAGCTAACTTATTCTTTTTAAAAAGTGCGGAAAAATTGTGACGAAATAATTTATTGTTGTGTGTAAATAATTGTCTTACTACCAATATTACTATGGCTCTCTTTGGGTACTCCGTCTTCCTCCACCCGTAAAACTGTCCGACACGAGGTGACCTTGGCTGTCGAAAGTGTCGTTAAACACCACTGAATAAATAAATAAATAATATTATTTTCTCCCGCAGCATATTTCACCGACACACTCTAAAATCAGGTGGGTTAAAATTGACCCAAATCATCTGGGTTGAGTGTCTATGAACCCAATTGAGTTCATATTCAATCAACCCAGTTGATTTGAGTTAATTTTTAACCCAACTGATTTTAGAGAGCAATCAATGCTATAAGCACTCACCGACTGAATTCTATTTTTTCTACCACAGCTACAGCTAATAATAATAATAATAATAATAATAATAATAATAATAATAATAATAATTTTGCTGGCTGCCGATTTGTCCCGGTTGTCGGGTGAGAAGGCCTTGATTAGACCTTTGTTCCCAAATGCCTCCTTATCCCACTCCTCTCCTCTCCTCCCAACACTCGGAGACGAACTGCTTGATGACATCCCGTACCCCATTCTTCCCATTCTGTACGATAAGCAAACTAGCCCTCTCCTTTGTGTCATCTACCAACCACATCTCCTTCATTCTCCCACACCACGTCCCCATCATACTCGCGGTGAATTATTCCGTTAGACTGGTATTTTGGACACTCCAATAGAGAGTGTCCCAGGGTCTTCACTACGCCTAGATTGCACATTTGGCTTTCCAGATCTCTTTGCTTTGACCTCCTCTCGCCAATTCATGTTACAATTTGCCCTAACACTTTCTCTGACGATTTTCTTACCTTGGGATGAGACCACTTCTAACTCTGAGGTCTCCTTTGATTAGTTCTCTATTAACTCCCTCACATGGTATATCCACCCCGTCTTTATCTTTGAATTCTAAATATTCTGAAACATTAATTTACATCATCGGCTGTCGGGGAGATTTATCAAATGGTTGAGATAGCAGAGTTTCATTAAGTCTATCCTGTCCTTAATCCCCATCCACCCAAGCTCACCCACTATCGCTTCTGATGCAGCGGCATTGCGTTCTCCGTGGACCTGCGTCGTTCTGCAGGGTTTCCAAGCTCGTTAAAGCGATTTGGTTTAAGGGCATTACTTCCGTACCATATGTTATACTTGGTACACCCACCATTTCCCAAATTGTTTCCCCCACGAAAACCTTATTGAAGCTGTTTTTCCCTGTAAGTTTCATTTGATTAAGGATTCGTTTCCTCTTCACGGTTAGTTTATTCGTGTGGTTTCAGTAGACGCCTCTTTCCGTAGTGTTTATATTTACCTCTAAACACTCGTAGTCACATGTCTCTCCCACACTAAGAAGTTTGCTGCCACCTCCCGGAATACAGAACTCCGCCACTCTCCACCTTAGAGTAGGTTCCACTCTTCGACCCACGGGTAAAACTTTGTTTTTGCTTCCATTTAATTCGAGTCTCCATTTGTTCCCATATCTCCCAGCAATTGCCAACATTTTCTCTAGCCCAACTTCGCTTTCTGACACAAGTACCATATCATCTGCAAAGAATAACCCTGGGATCTTCAGGTCCCCAACTGCTACGCCCAGTTCGTTATGCAAGAGTTCATCTCCTACAATTTTGATGTACAGTGCAAAAAGAATTGGCGAAAGGATGCACTCCTGTTTCAGCTATTTTAAAAATGTTTTCTCTTCACTTGACTCGGAATGACAATGGTGGCGTATTCTCTGATGCTCGTTTTGTAGCTCCCTCTTGGTATGGTCAGTCAAGCAACTCCACCAATATTACTATTCCACTGGCTGCTCTTTTATATGAAATATGGAGACAAACATTACGGCATTTTCCTCTGCTTTCTAAACAGAACCCCTACGCCATACTTACCCCCCCCCCAAAAAAAAAACAAAACAAAAAAACAAAACAATAAATAAATAATAGAAATTAAATAGTTAATTAATTGAGTAACAAAAAGTCTCCTTAAAGTTAATAAGCGTATCATTAAAGGGAGTTAACTCTCACAGAAGAGCCCGTCTTTTTAAACAAGAGTCACCAGAGATTTTCACAGTGAGAAGCTGCAGAAGACATCTCAAAAGAAAAACTTGATTTGTTACCTTGTTTCACGTGGAAAACGCCTATAAAAATAGAACATTTCTAGTAAAAAAACGATTATTTTGACCACCTTCCTCCCGTCTACTGCTTTTTTTTACTGTGCACGTGCCTTTCCCCTTTTTATTTTAAATCACTTGACTAATTTGACTTTAGGAGATCAAGAAATTTTCCATGTATTTATCTAGCAAATTAAAAATGCCTAAATTTACACTAGTGACATTATTTATAAAAGAGGAGAAACTCCCTGAGTATTAACTTTGTTCCTCAAAATTTGTAAGTACTTTTATTCAGTCAGTGTGACCAGTGAATAACTAGTGTCCTTTTCGTTCTATCTTTTTAAACATATCATCCAAAGGGAATTAAGGTTCCCCGAGCCATATATACGATCTCATGAAAAAAAGATTTATGTATTTTAAAAATTAATTGGGTGTAATCTGTGATTATAGAATCCCTTTTCATTGTACGCGCCAGTGTGCTGCATTATGTATTGCGCACATTGTGTACCAGGACACAAGTACATATCAGTGCAAATCATGTTCCAGTGAGCTACATGTGTTGAGAGCGCATTGTGCATCATCATACAAATGCATTCCATCGCACAACCCCGCGTTCCGAGTAATCCCTTCAGTAACTCGTCTATGGATATATCCTTTTTCATTGTATGTGTTGCATGTGTTGTGCACACATTATGCATCAGCACACAAGCATATATTAGCAGATACATTGTGCACTATCACACAGGCACATTCCATCAAAGACCTTCCCCACGTTACGTGCCACCCCCTTTTCAACATCTCTAACTGACAAGCCTTCGGCGCCCCTTTTAACTGCGATGAGTCATTTATTTCGAGGAACAAGTGCTCTTGCTTCCCATTAGCTCATGTGATTAATTAATTCACGTTTCTCGGTACCCCACTTATAGCACCCATGTCTTACAACTAAGAGGGAAGTCGGCATACTTTTCCGATCATTGATGCCCAGAATCGTCAAAACAAGCAGCCTGTAGTGGTCTACTAGTAGTTGTAGAAGTAGAAGCCCTCAGCAATAAAGAGTACTGCTTGCAGAATCACTTTCACAGAATCACTATCTAGTATTGGCTTAAGAATCCCTATTCCCGAAGTGAGTCGATGGGTCGCAAGAGCGTTTAAACCATGGAACAACTGTTTCCCATAGCTCTTCGATTCAAGTGACTAGTTAAAAACCACAGGTATCACCAAATGGAGATAACTACTTCTGAACCTAGAATGGGGCCCTGAATAGGCAGATGACCCACCAAAAGACCTCTTCCAGTCGGACCATTCCGCTGGCTGATCTTCCTTTAAGTGAGATATGGGAACAAACGTTACTACACGTGTGCATGTATGCGTGTAGTCGGCGTGAATTGCCTCCATTCCACCAATCTTTTGGTCGGTATAGAATAGGGTAGTGTTAAAAAAACAAGATCGAATGACCGATTAGCTGCAACCTTCTGACAATAAACAAATAAAATTAGCACAGACAGTCCAGTTATCTGAGAAAGAAAGAAGGCACCACCCCTGCATTTTATGTAATGTATGGTATTCATTACCATATGGTTCCATGTAGTTCTATGAGGTTCTATGTGGTTCCATTTTGTTCTGTGGCCCGATAGTGCTATGTAGTAAATCGACGCACCGACACTGAAAAATAACACTAAACCAATTTTTCATGGCCATCGTCGTCATCATCAATTCTTGTATATAAGCCTTTCACTCTTTCCGGCCGAACAATTGTTAATTGTTACAATTAACTTGTAGGTGCAGACTTTTTAACTTTTGTAACGTTACACTCAAGGTTTGACAGTTGGAATTGGCCTCTTGTTTTCTTGTCTTTGCTTGGTTTGATGGGATATTTCTGTCTGTGTTGTACTAACCATTTATCATTTTATATGCCACAGTTAGGTCTCCTTTTAGTCGCCTATACTCGAATGATGTCAGTTGTGGGTGTTCTATATGTAGTCTCTGTTGGTATGATAGTTTTTTTTATTGTTGGTATTAGTTTTGTTGCTCGTCTTTATACTCTTTCAAGAAATATTGACTTCTCCGCTCTGCATAGAAGTACAATATACTGATACATTGTTACTGTCCTGTAATATTGGTCACACGAGTGATGTACGGTATATAATTTGGTAAGCACTGATGAGTTCATTGTGATAAATATGCGATTGATGACTCCCAGGATTTTGTTGGTTTTCTTTTTCTTCAACTTGAAAAATGGACGTCGTTGTTAAGTTTGTCGTCAACGTGTACGCCCAAGTCTTTCTCGCTATCATTACTTAAAATTTCTGGTTTATCTAGAGTGTCTGTCATGTGGCAGCAGGCTTGTATATGTGACCGTATGGAATGCCTTTTTAAAGTCTAAGTAGATGGCATCGACTGGTTGATTGTTTTCTAACATTTGTTTGTTTTATTTGTTTGTTTGTTTGTTGGGGTTTAACGACACCTTCACCAGCCAGGGTCACATAATGTCGGGCATTTTTATGAATGAAAGAAGCCGGCGCAGCGACGAGCAACTACCAGACTTTCCAACTTATCAACTCCGCACAAGCAAAGTTAGTAACTGTTGAAGGGAAGTGGACCATCGACGTCGAGTACGCCTCAGTACACAACGCCACCCTGGGTCGCTTGGGCAATCTGGATTAAGTGTCTTGCCTAAAGACACAACGCAGTTACCGCTGGTTAGGGTCGAACCCTCAACCTTTCGGGTTAAAGTTCAATTCACTTAACCAGTCAGCCACGGTGTTCCCTTGCTTTGCAGTTACATACTCTGGATAATCTAGTAGCTGAGACTTCGCTAACACACCGAACGCTTGGTCACGGGCAGTCGAGAGGACAGATAAATGTCTGTACTCCCTGAAATGTTTGGTCGCAGCTAAGAAAATAATACAACATTGTCCACTTGTCAGAAGCGAAGGCATTTGGGGACATCTCATTCTTCAGGGAGTTCGCATTTTGAGTGAATGTTTTGTCTGTCGCCAAGTCCTTTCATTTTCCCGTCACAATGGCAGACCCCAAAGAGGCGGTTCAAAGCTCATCGGAATCTGAATTGAGTGATTTTATTGAGCCAGAAGCGCCGAATGATATCGAACACCAAACGTTATTTGCTAGTGATTCATATGAAAATTTATATTATGAAGACATCGATGCTGATAATGTCCGTGGGGAGTCGGCGGGGACTATTCATGCAATCGTCAGACAGGGGTCGATTTGTGGCGAAAGTGACATGAAATATGACATAAACTCCGAAAAAGAACCTTTACAGAGGACCCCAGATGAGTCAGATGACTTGCAATCAAATGTGAGAATATTGAAAGTCATACATCCGTTTCTTGGCAGAAAGAAACCGCGCATCTAGTATTCCACGATTTACACCAAAGAACACAAACGTAATAAATGATGTTGGGAGCGGTCAATTCGTAATCAAGACAATACTGTTACAGCATTTCCGATATTGATGACGTTTGCCACCCCTTTCATAACCTTTATTCATAAAACAGTAAATATGTGAATGCACCTACTTTCTGTTAGTTTCTATGAAACGGAAACCTGATCACATTCGCTCAAAGAGGTCAATTATGAGGGTCGTTTCACCCAATTAACACCCAATTAATAAAAAACGTCAAAAATTGTTTTTTTGGGTGAATTCTAGGAAGAAGACTATAGTGCGCCGATGGAACCCGTTATTTTGTCAGACAGTTTTGAGATCGTTCAGTGTCTGAGTAAAGAATGTCTATATTGATATATTTAGTGTGATTAGGCAGGGAGCAGTCAGTTAATATGGGAGATATCAAATCAGTGTACATGTATTTGACCTTCCAATGCCCCTGCAGTGAAGACGTACAAAATTTGGTATATCCCCTGCCCTTCTCGAGTGTTGTAAACCTTTTTTTGTCGGCGCTGTTGAAAGGTCCACAGCTTGCATGTTTCTACAACTATGAGCGCGGCTAATTTTGTTAGAACCAGTTCTATCTCACACAGTCAATGTGTGTGGGGGGGAGGGTGGGGGTATTCTGTCATCGTGTATGTCATTAATACACAATATCTCAATATATAAAATGTACTCACACAGTCAATATGACCATATTGAATCAATAACTTCGCAATTCAGTGGACGTATATATTAATTGGGTGTAATTGGGTGAAACGACGGACCGCAATTATGATCATTGCGTATAGGGCATTTTTTTACGAGTTTCCGTTTCTGCATTGATATAGGTTTTGGTGGAACTCTGGCTTATTAACATGATGAAGCAGTGGTTGACACTTCACCCTTATTCAAATCTCAATAAACAAAGGATAAAACACAGTTTGGATCAATAGACACTGCCCAAATGTAAAGAAATATGTGTGCTATTGAATGCAGCCGGTAATAAGGGCAAAAGCTTAATATATATCCTTATTTTCGTGTTGTGAGTTCCCAGTGAAACTGCAGGTCAATTGCCAATGAATTTGAATGGGAGGAATCTGAATGTGGGGGGGGGGGGGGGGGTGGGGGTGGGTAGCCACCACATTCAGATATGAATGAAAATGCATGTCTGTTAGTAGTCAAGACCTGCTGCCCACAGCCAGCATATAGTACTTGCCAGGGTTTTATCACGAAAATGCCCACATGTACCCTGTTCTTCATTAATTAAATATTTGATGAATATTCGTATAATTAGTGTTTAGAATCGAGTATTATTGCATCCATGGAAATATTGCCCACCAGTGGAGAGTGACCAGTCCATGCCAGTCGTACTGTACACACATCTATCCTCCGTGTCATACATGTCATACAATAATCCTCTTGTTACTTTATTTTAACCGCAGCTATTCAACATACATTAAAAAAATAATAAAAACAGGGTTCGCACAGGTTATGGAAAGTTATGGAAAAACGAAACTGACTTTTCCAGGACCTGGAAAGTTATGGAAAAATGGGGGTTTTTCAAGTGGGTTATGGAAAAGCTATGGAAATTTGCATTATTTTTCTTGAAGCAACTCTTCAAAATCACTAAAATGTCTATCCCTGGAGATCATCCACGCAGTTTACAAAAAATAATTGGAAAAAATCGGTAGTTTTACGCGACTTTTAAACGTTGGTACGAATCGTGCTGGTGCCGATTTGTGGGGGTTGCGCTACCAATTCCAAACCAGTTTAACCTGTTCCAGAACACGGAATCACATATTTCCATGTGTTTTTGTCACGCACATGCCAAACCTGTTGAAATATTTGAATAACAATACTGCTGAACAATAAAGATGCCTGGCAAATGTGTTTTCAGTGAAGCATGGACAGAAAATGAATTATATGCATGCTGGTTAGTGCGAGTGCCCGGGGATCGGCACAGCGCACGTTGTTTGTGTTGTGTGAAAAATTTTGACATCGGAAATATGGGAGAGAAAGCAATGCTTAGCCACATGAAGGGACAGAAACATTCCCAACTCGTTTCGAAAAAAAGAAGTTCGCCAGGTATAGGAGCTTTTTTTTATAAAAAAAGCCAGCTGATAAGTTATAACGCTGATATGTTGTCAAAAAAGCCTTCGGAAAATTCTTCAGTGACTGTATCATCAGACGTACGACAGCAAAAATGACCCCTTCAACGCTTAGAAATGAAAATACATGGCGTGCAGAAATCATCTGAATCATGCATAGTGTTGTTTCACACTTCTCATATCGCAGTTTAGGACATTCAAATGCAATTTTTAAGGCAATGTTTCCAGACTCTGCCATTGCAAACTCATTCAGTTGTGCTGAACGCAAATCATCATATATGGTGAACCATGGAATTGCTCCATATTTTAGGTCCCTCTTGTTTGAAAAGGTGGAAAACGCTGACCACTTCACTTTATTGTTTGATGAATCACTTAATAATAAACTGCAATGGAAGCAGATGGACATCCACATCAGAATGATGGAAAATAATAATAATTTAATAAAGCCGAAACATTCTATTTAGATTCCGTATTTATGGGTCATGGCAGAGCTACTGATTGCATTGAACACTTTAATGCAGCATGCAAGTCATTGAACCTGGCTAATTTATTACAAATTTCTATGGACGGCCCTAACGTCAATCTAAAGTTTTACAAAGAATTTACAACGGGCATTTTACCAGAGATTAGCGACAAAAAACTTGTAGACATTGCGACATGTAGTCTCCACACATTACATAATGCTTTCCGTGACTCATTCAGTGCAACTGGCTGGGAGCTCGATCGATGTTTTAAATCCATATATCAACTCTTTAAGGATTCTCCAGCTCAACAAGGTGACTTTATAGAAATCACCAAGTCTTCTGTTTTCCCCATGAAATTTTGTGTACACAGATGGGTAGAAAACACACCTGTTTGTAAAAGAACTATAGACGTTTTATCAAATGTCCATTTATTTGTCAAAGAAGTTTTAGCAAATAAAAAAAAGTACACTACACCTTCTTGTCAGACATTTTCAAATGTAAAGGAGTTCTGCAATGATGTGTTGTTACCAGCAAAGTTAGACTTTTTTCTTTTTGTTGCTAGTCTTGTTGAGCCATACCTTAAAAAGTACCAAACAGATCATCCAATGGTCTCCTTTATAGCAACTGATTGGCAAATCATGATGAACGAAGTAATTAACAAAATTCTAAAACCAGATGTTTGCAAATCTGTTTCTGACAGTTTAATAAAACTTTCAAATTATTAGCTGGAGGAGAGTGATCTTCTTGATTATTCAAACGTTGATATAGGTTTCTGTGCAGACAAAAAACTGAAGGAACTTTTGGTTACAAAGAAAATTAAGGACAAAGATAATGTGACGTTCCGCATGGATGCCAGGAAATGCCTGAAAACCATGCTCAAAAAACTGTTGAATAAAAATCCACTGCAACATAGTTTAATAAGAGCAACTACTTGTTTAGATCCATGCAAGATGTCTTCTGATCCTGAAAATTGTAAGAAAAGACTGAGACGTTTGTTGAATTACCTTGTTTCACTTGGACAGGTACACGAAAGAGAATGTGATAACATTCTCAAACAATATACAAATTTTCTAGACAATGAAGTTTCCAGAAATCATACTGATTTTCAGAATTTTGACTCAAACAAAATGAGGTTAGATGAATTTTATAACGACAAAATGGCTTGTGATGGTCAGTATTTGCTAGTGTAGGCAGTTGTTAAAATTGTGCTGGTATTGTCTCATGGACAGGCAACTGTGGAACGGGGGTTTTTGGTGAACAACACCATATGTGTTGAGAATAAAAAGGAAATAACTTACCAGTCACAACGACTTTTAATAGACTTTGTGCAAAAAGCTGGTGGGCCTTTAAACATCAAAATCACGAAATACTTAATTTTACATTGCAAGTCAGCCCATAGCAAGTATGAAGACTATCTGCAGACTGAAAAAATTAACAGAAAAAGGAAGATTAGTACCCAATTAGAAGAGGAGTTAGGTAGACTTGTTAGTGATTGCAAACGACTTCGTGCTGACATTGAGCATCTTGAAGAAGAAGCAAATAAAGCTGCTGAATGTGCAGAAAAATCATCCAACTGCCGTGAATGGATTGTTAAATTTAACTGTTTCAGAAAAAGCATTAAGGAGAAAAAGGAACAGCTAGCTTGCTGTGAGGAAAAACAGCATGAACTGAAAAAAACTTCAAAATAATAATTTAGTGGTCTGAATTTTGAAACATCTGACTGAATGTATAAATAAAAGGTAAGAGTAAGATTGGTTTTCAACATACATTCATAAACCCATTACAATACATGGTGAGCGATCTGCAAATAAATCACCTGTGGAGCGGTATCGCTACCCCAATGAATAACACTCAGCCAGTGGATCTCTGGGTTTAACCCAGAGATCCACTGGCCGAGTGTTATTCATTGGGTAGAAAACCAAGAAGCTGAAGGGTTGCCTGTAATACATATTACAAACACACCATGTTCATTGTTTATGTTGGCTGTCAATACATTACATTCCGCCTAATCCTGGGCTATGGAATTTTTCATTCTGGGCTATGGAAAAGTTATGGAAAAAAATTTTTTCAAACCTGTGTGAACCCTGTAAAAAGGAATCTTACTTACAGTACAGTCACCGTGGAATGGTTGTAATCCATGTGTGGCCAGTGATGTCCACACGTGTTTACCAGGTTATAAAAATCATCATCAGCAAAATTTTAACCCTTTATTTACTGTAACCTGAAAAAGAGACAACACTCTTGAATAGCTAAATTTTTTTCATTTTTTGCCTCAAAAACATAGGTTATGACCCCTCATTGGGACAAGCTCATTCCAATGAGGGATCATAACCTATGTTTTTTAGACAAAAAATGAAAAAATAATGAAAATTAATTGGTGATTTTTTAGAATAGCGTTGGCTGGTTTTTGCCATTATGTTGGGTAAAGGGTGAATGAAGCACTGGGTTGTACCCAGTGCTTCATTTATTAAATTTTTGATGATGATTCCAATAATTAGTGTTTGAAATATAATATTAGTGGAAATATTGCCACCTGTGGAAAGTGATCAGCTCACTGCAGCCGTACTGTAACATCCACGACATCAAAATTCAGAATCATAGAGATACTGTACCCGGCCCAGATAATGAGGCATCTATGGGGAAATGATGCCACACAGAAATCTAATGGATTTTCACGCTAAAAGCACTCAACCTAATTGGCCTGGGAGAGAACGAATTTTTAAATCATCTTATTCATTTAGTTTTTATGTGTACAAATACTATGTATGGTACACATAATGTCGACATCTGGGGTGGCCATCTGCCGTTTGTCCGTCAGTCTGTCCGTCTGGCATCCGTATCCATTTCTTTGGCATTCGATAACTTGAAAAATATTGCTTGGATTGTCAAGTTACTTTATATTTGTGTTCAGGTTACTGATGTGCCAGGCTGTATATAGTTTTTGGTGTAAATCATCGGATAATTTGATCCTGAGATATTAACCCTTTATCCTTCAAATTGAAACTTCTTCCAATCCCTTTGGCATTCGATAATTTGACAAAATATTGCTTGGATTGTCTAGTTACTTTATATTTGTGTTCAGGTTACTGATTTGCCAAGGTGTATAGTTTTTGGTGTAAATCTGATGATTTGATCCCGAGACATTAACCCTTTATCCTTCAAATTGAAAATTCCTCCAATCCCTTTGGCATTCGATAACTTGAAAAATATTGCTTGGATTGTCAAGTTACTTTATATTTGTGTTCAGGTTACTGATATGCCGAGCTGTATAGTTTTTGGTGTAAATCTGTTATTTTGATCCTGAGATATTAACCCTTTATCCTTCAAATTGAAAATTCCTCCAATCCCTTTGGCATTCGATAACTTGAAAAATATTGCTTGGATTGTCAAGTTACTTTATATTTGTGTTCAGGTTACTGATGTGCCGTGCTGTATAGTGTTTGGTGTAAATCTGATAATTTAATCCTGAGATATTAACTCTTTATCCTTCAAATTGAAAATTCCTCCAATCCCTTTGGCATTCGATAACTTGAAAAATATTGCTTTGATTATCAAGTTACTTTATATTTGTGTTCCGGTTACTGATGTACCGAACTGAATAGTTTTTGGTGTAAATCTGTTATTTTGATCCTGAAATATTAACCCTTTATCCTTCAAATTGAAAATTCATCCAATCCCTTTGGCATTCGATAACTTGAAAAATATTGCTTGGATTGTCAAGTAACTTTTTATTTGTGTTCAGGTTACTGATGTGCCGAGCTGTATAGTTTTTGGTGTAAATCTGATTATTTAATCCGGAGATATTAAAAGGGCTGTTGCGATTATTCGATTAGTCGACTAACCGTCGACTATTGAAGTAGTCGACGTTTTTTATTTTTAGTCGATCGTCGTTCATTTTCAAGGTAGTACACGTCTACTACACATCGGGGCTAAATTGCATTGTTTTGTGAGGTGAATGATCAATGAAGGTGAATAACTTTAAATATCTAACCATAGTTAGCATTCATATCCGGAAGACTGTACGACTGTCACTGACTGTGTAAGAAAGAACACTCACAGTTACTCGAGAAGAATAGATTCTTTTTGTACACACGAATGCACCCATTGGAAAACCCAAAGCGCGGAAGTGACAAAATTATGACGAAAGTCAGAACGTCAGATCACTTCTCAAAGTTCGGAACTTCAGACTAAGATCCAATTTTAACAACTGACGAGGGAATGCATAGATCTCAATGTTCAAAATTTTGAGAAACTTATTGCAGAAAGGAAACATATGCAGGAACGTTCTTTGGTAAATTCATTTTAATTCATCGGCTTCAATCTGGTTCAAACTTGGACCCGCAGTCAGTAATATTATTTTGGGGGTTGGTACGTCCTACATGACGTACCAACCCCAAAAATTATATTACGGACCGTGGGTCCAAGATTGGACTACATGTAGCTTCAGTCGGGTCCGATTTGTTGTTCCCAAAACCCCACTTCGTCTGAACACACTGGTGCCATTGTCATTTTCAGAGTTTTATGAACAGAAGAATGATTTGCTAAAAAATCATGGAAAGCGACTATTAATCGACTAACCGTCGATTACTGGTCACGATTAGTCGATTACAAAAAATGATAGTCGCGACAGCCCTAGATATTAACCCTTTATCTTTCAAATTGAAAATTCCTCCAATCCCATTGGCATGAGATAACTCAAAAAATATCAATCTGATTGTCATGTTACTTTATATATTTATTCAGGTTACTGATGTGCTGTGCTGTATAGTTTTTTATGTAAATCTGATAATTTGATCCGGAGATATTAACCCTTTATCCATCAAATTAGACACTCCTCCAATCAATTTCTATATGTACCCATACCATGTATGGTGTACATAATGTCGGCATCTGTGGTGGCCCTCCGTCATACAGCTTTCTACTAGTTGCGCATATGGGTACACATCTGACGATTTCATCAGCCTATTTTTTAATCTTGCAGAACAGTCTGCATCTTAATATACTTTTTATGCTTCCGACCCTCTTGGGGGCATTATGTTTCCACCATGTCCGACCGTCGTCCATCCTGTTAACGTTTTGTTTCCATCCAATAACTAAAGAACTGCTTATTTAATCAAGTCATAATTGTAGAGGTTAGTTGTGGATGACTAGACAATGCTTCCTTTTCAATTTTGGTCCAGCTAACCAATTCAGTATATGGCCGTCATGGTGTTATGATACCATCAGGGGCTTATGCCACACTTCATGTTGCTCTTGTCTTAAAATCCAATGCATATTTAGTATTTTGGAACATTAGGGTATATGGGATCTGCTGCTTGTTTTACAGGGCACAGTTAAAAGCTCACATCTGACATCACCCAATTCCACTTTAAAAAAAACACCAGTTTTTGGATTGAGTGCAAGTGAGTAAATTCAGAAAAGAACTGATGATTGAGTTTTTTTCTGTTTACCAGTACTGTGTTCTCCTTTAATATAAAAAGAAGCTGTAAAATGATCAGTCTAACTTAATAAATTAACATGGGATCATCGCAGAAAGCTTTTGTGTCCAGTTGGAAAGTGAATCCAAGATTGGAAGCTATGATGTGAAGCCGGTCTAATGAAAATATGCAGTGATCTTAAAAAATTTATAATTTATATATTTTTTATACTTACCAATGACCCAGACATAGCTGGTGCTAACTCTTAAAAATATAGGGCCAAACACAAATTTTGCCCCCCAATCCCCAAAATTTGCATCTAAAACCAAAGAAAACATGTCCTGAATGGCCCTCCATACTACACCTCTACTGCACATGCGCAGTGTCAAGGACGTCCCGAAATTGGCGCCATTAATCATTCTTACCAACAGTGCCTGGTAAGCGCTATGTCCTCAGCGCGGAGGTATGAGTTCCCAACTCCTGGGAGGGCCATCCCCGTCTGGGTCATTGGTAAGTATAAAAAATATATAAATTACTATAAATTTTTTAAGATTTTTATACTGTACCAATGACCCAGACATAGCTGAATAGTAAAAAGGCTGGAGGGCCCAGGACATAGAGGAAAATCCAATAAGCTCAACTATATAAATAGAGTCATCTCCTGTAGGAGAAAAGGAGAAATAGGCTTCACGTGTATCTTTCTTATTTTATGACAAATTAGAAAGACACAATACCTTTTATAATTGAGCATGATAACATCCATGTTCTCTATTAATATCCAGTATAATTCGTATACTAATTATATTTAAAGTAAGCCAATAAATAAAGTTAGTCCAAAGAATTGAGACTCTTTATACTCTTTTAAAAATGTCCGAGGATAGTATAATAACATCCGTTTGACACACGACATATACAAATGCTATACTTTAAAACTATGACATGAATGAATTTAAAAACATAACTTTCACTTAAGAAACCATCCCAGTAACAGCTCAGAAATACTAACTCCGGAGGAGGTATCCCCTTGTGTTCATAATAAAAACAGGTGACCCGAGGGAACACCCCCCCCCCCCCCCCCCCACCCTTTTTCTTGCCCTGGGTCAAATAGCCCAGGGCGAAGAGGGCAGCAGGACTGAGTCACTGCCGGAACATAAAGCCTACATAGCTATAGTTGCAATTGTTAAGAGATCGACTTTCTGAGCAGCTGATAATGGACCTAAACAATGCAGGTCTCCAGAAATGGATACAATATTTCTGAGACAAAAATTCGTGAATGTGGATGGTTGAGCCCAATATGCAGCCTATTAATCTATAATAGCAAAACTATACGTCAGCCCAAGATGTAGAAGAGCTCTTACTTCATGAGCCGAAATCTTAAGCACAGACTGCTGAGTTAAGGATAGATTATCCTAAGCAGTACTGATAGTTAACTGAATGCATTAAGTAATAGAATGGACCGTAATGACCCTTCTATTAGGCATCAGAGCCAGAAGAAGCTTTACGTCCTACTGATAAACTGAGATCTGTTAATAAATACATAAAGGTCTATCCGGACAGAGTAAAGGCCTATGCCTGCTCGAAGACGGAAGGATCTAAAAAACAATAGGTTCCGGAATCCGGATATCATTAGGAGCCTGATTCTTAACCAAAAATACAACATTAGTAGTAAAGGTAATAGAGTTCCCGATACTACGAAAGTGAGAGTCGTCCACCGATAGTGCATGAAGCTCACTGACTCTTCAGCAGAAGAGAAGGCTAAGAGAATCGCTGCCTTAAAAGACCAGAATTGAAACTGCTGTCTCAAGGATTCAAATGGTTGCTTTAGTTAATAAGAACCCAAGCTAAATTCCGAACAGGAATTAATCTAACGATTCTAGGTCTCTTATCGAAAAGTTTCAATCTAACTTAGATAAAGAGACATTACATGTAGGCACCATTGTAAACTATCATGGTGTGCATAGGTATCAGATAACATAGACCTATAACCTATAACAGTAACTGGCTGCAGTTGATCTCGTCAAACAAGTATACTAGAAAGTTTGCAATATCTGGTATGTAGGAATCAAAAATATCAACATAAAGATCCCTACACCAATGACGGAAGACCCTCCACTTTAGCCGCATAGTATAGCGAAGAGGAGGTCCTTCTACAGTTAGGAATCGCGTCCACTGCTGGTCCTATACAGTGCTTGCTATGCAAGAAGGACTGCACAACGGAATACGTGAAGGTTGAGACCTTGCGGGTTGTGATAGAGTTGACACGATTTCCCCAGCGAAAAAAGATCCTCTCGTGGAGGAAGTTTCCGCGGTAAGTCCCACAGTAGACATCTAAGTAAATATATCCACCATCTCTGTGGGACAGAGATGCTACCAACAGAATTGTATTGTGAATGATAATTCTAGCAATACTTGCTGAATCAACAGCGATGGAGGATACGCATATCTTATCATAGCGTCCTACTAGATCGATAGAGCGTTAACTACATATGCTCAGGGATCCGGACACGGTGACACATACGTCTACAATTGATTGGAGAGTTGTGTCGCAAATAATTATCACTGGGCGCTCCCATTGATAGCAAATCTGATTGAATACTTGTTTGTTGATAGTCCATTCCGACGGCAACAAACGACCCTTACATGAAAGGGAGTCTGCTAATACGATCCGACGACCAAGAATATGACGAACCGAAACAGAACTTGGTATTCTATAACAAACAGAAGGATTCTTTCCGTTAAAATTAATAACGGAACCGAATGAGTGCCTCCCTGCTTCCGGATATACGCAACTACTGTCGTATTATCGGACAGGATTGAACATGCGTTTCTGAATAAAATTCATCCAATGACGTAGTGCAAGCCAACATAATATTCTACCTTGGAAGTAAGGAGCTTGCCTAAAAACTGCGGAACCCAAAGACCCTGGCACTTCGAATCCGTTGGGATCAAAATTGTGTCCCAACCTGTTTGACTGACATCCGTCACAATCGAAAAACTCGGATCCAGCAACTACAGTGGAACTCTCTGAGTCAACCACCGAATGTATGCCCACGTCTGAATCTCTTGTTACACTTGATAAACAAGAGAACGTGTGTATCGAGCAATTCAAGATTGCTGAAAGGTTGCCGTCGAAGAGAAGCTTCTCGAGACCGAAGTGACTTTGAGAGAGTTCTTCACCTTACTATCCATGCGTGTGGATGTAGCTAGGGCTGCGTCATGTCTAACCAACTCCAGGTTGCCACTGAAGGGCGGAGTTATACATGGAAAAACTACTGCCCCTGAAAGAAATCTCGTTGAGGATCATATCCTGGAATTCTTTCTGTTGAAGACGTAATGATAAACATCTCAGTAAGGTGGTATATGTATGATAAAGCATCTAAGTTAAGTCTATTATACATCATTGTCGTTTCCAACATCGTGGTTGGAATTGACATTGACGGCGAAAAAGATAATTAGCAGTCTTCAGTCTCGCCGTCTTAGACGCAAAGGAACTCTCGGTAAGCCCAGTTCTGCCAGTAAACAATTATTTCCTAGAATGCACGAAAGGCAGAATAGAGCATTGCGGACAAGAAACTATACTAGCATGTTGATAGCAAGCTTATATATATATAGCGTCGTTCAATAATTCAAATGTTCTAAGACATTATTGGACTGCGTTGGCAACTCAGGGACAATGTCTCTGAACCGATCCAAAACTCCGTGTCCAATGAAGCTATAGTCTCTTATCCAGAATCGCAGCAATGTAGTCCGACGGAACAACCTCTGGAAGATAATGCCGGAAGAAATGTATGGCAGCTTCTGTTGTTCCGAAAGGGAAAGCTCAAAATCATCCGAATCCCTTTCGCCATCCTGTCGGACCCTTTGAAATATTCGGTCGTCCGTACCTGATGCAACAGCGGAGCGTACCGACCCAGCGCTGTCGGATTATTCCTGATCCGACCGAGAATCTGTCGTTTGCTGGGATGCTACGATAAGCTGTGCTATTTTGGATAGGACGTCCATCACTGAGACCTGTGGAGAAGCGGTCTTACGATGCATTGCCGCTGGAAGCTCCGTGTTCGTTACCCCGTGCATACTTCTATTATGCGAGTGACCGGAGTGTGCAGGCCTCGTGTTCCTTGGCTACCGGATGGCGTGATCTGTTCGCCATGGAACCACTGAATGCCGAAGCTGGCCGGATATTCAAGGTCACGTAGCCAATGTGCGGTCGTGTGCGCTGCTGTGAGGATGAGGAAGCATTATCGACAGTCACTCGGACTGTCTATATAACGGAGCGTCCGGAGTGGCGGACATACGCTCCGAAAGTGAAATGTCTGTACCACAACATCCGGTCCCAAATGTTGTTGCACGAGAGAGGGACCTCTCTCGCTCGCCGCCCGGATGGACCGGACGAGCTAGGAACCGGACTAACAGGCTTCCTCCGATCTCTCCTCTAATCCGTCGTCACTGGGTGTGTACTAAAGTCTATAATAGTGCTCGCATCACCCAAATCTCCATCCTAGACCGCAACGGATGAACCCGACTGCCAAACCATTCGATGAATGGACGCTACACCGGGTGAGCTAGCGAATGTCAACTCCGTCGATCCTACTAGGGACCTCTTAGGAGATTGACGTAATCCATGAGAACTAATTGCCGCTAGCTCTTCATTAACTATGACGACAGAGGCACACTTTTGAAAAACATCTCAGTAATTTTGCGAACAAGAAACCAGATATGCTTGTACATAGCAAGCATATAAAAAATATATATAGCGTCGTTCAATAAATCGAACGTATCTGAGACATTATTGGACTGTGTCGGATCTGAGGGATGATGTCCCTGAACCGAACCAAAAATTTCTAAGTCCACCGACGCCATCAGTTTCTTATCCGGTATCGCAGCATTCTGGTCCGATGAAGAACCTCTAGAAGAAGTCGGATGACATATACAGCAGCTTATGTTGTTCCGAAAGGGAAAGCTCGAACACCTCCGAATCCCTTTCGGCATCCCGTCGGACCGTATGAAATTTTCGGACGTCCGCGCCTGATGCTTCCGCGGAGCGTCCCGACTCAGCGCCGTCGGATATTATATTATGCGACAGAGATCCTGTCGTTGCTGGGATGCTGCGATAAGTTGTGCTATTTGGGATAGCACGTCCGTCACCGAGGCCTGTGCAGAAGCGGTCTTACGATGCTTTGCCGCTGGAAGCTCTGTGTACGTTGACTCCCGCATACTTCCTTATGTGAACGTCCGGAGTCTGCAGGCCTCATGTCCCTGGCTATCGGATGGCGTGACCTGGTCGCCGAGGATTCTCTGATTGGCGAAGTTGACTGGATATCGGAGGTCACATAGCCAAGGTGCGGTCGTGTGCGCTGTCATGAGAATGAGGAAGCCTTATTGACAGTCTCTCCGGACTGTCTATATAACGGAGCGTCCCGAGCGGCGGACGTATTCTCCGAATGCGATACATTTTGTACCACAACATCTGGGGCCAGATGTTGATGTATGAGAGAGGGGCCTCTTTCGCTCGCAGCCCGGATGGGCCTGGACGAGCTATGAACCGGACTAAAAGGCTTCCTCCGTTCTCCCCTCTAATCCGCCGTCACTGGGTGTGCACATGGATGTTTATAGTGCTCGCATCACCCAAAACTCCTTTCTAGACCGCAACAGACGAACCCAGCTGCCGAACCATTCGATGAATGGACGCTACACCGGGCGGGCTAGCGGACGTCAAAGGCCGTCGAACCTACTAGGGTCCTCGTAGGCAATTGACGTATTACCTGAGCACTTTTCCGCTAGCTCTACATAATTGTGACGACGGAGGCACACTTTTTGGAAGACATCACGGATACATCACCCTGATCATGATCGTCTGAAATAGAGATTGATAAAGTAGAGTGACCCTGCGGGGAAAGGACCAGAATGGCCAATTCCCCACTAACATACTGTGACACACGCTTCCCATGTTGTCATTGTAATCAACACATACAGAACAGGAGTTAGTGCGAGTACACTGACTACATATACAATGATTATGAAAGTCAGAGGAAGATTTCCTCTTATTACAATTGAACAATATCCTTTCAATGTGAAAAGAAAACAAAGTCCTAGTACTCGCACCAACTCCTGACAATCAAAATACATAATAACAAGATCCATTAACATAGAAAAAATAATTGAATCAAAAACTTTTGAAAAAATATTTTTTCAGAACAGCCCAAGTTTCTGAAAAGTAACGTTGAGCCCCAATGGATCCCAAGTCTAAGTGTGGACAAAAATTCTAAAAATATTTAAAACAATTTATGCAACACTTACGAACAATAATAATATGTCTAGTTATGATTAAATTAACATCAAGATATTATTTTCAAGAAATCCCCCCTCACACAGAGGGCTGTTGGAAATGTAAACAATAAGTGTAAAAACACTAGATCAAGACTCCAGGCACCCTGGCCCGAAATCAGTTACCAATAATACACCATCTGATGCAAAACAGAGACTTCCAGGGAAGAAACTGCAGAACATCAGATGGTAGATGCAGAACACTACGCCTAACCACCCATAGGTGAAGACTAAACATGGGGAAAAGAACAGAATACATTCTGTTATCTAGCTAAAACATCCCAAGAAATTTTAGTAATAATATTACAGAAAATATGCCCAAAGGATGGGAGAATAGCAAGAGGGGACTTAAAGGAAAGGGAGAGAGGAAAACACTGAATAAGCAGTGTAATCTTGATAACAAGAATGACCACAACAGGCAGTTGCCTCGAAAATAGGTAACTTAACATAATTTGATCAAAAAATTTTAAGTTACAGCCCTGATTATTTTCTGTCACTCATTTTTCCTCTCCTCCTTCTATATCCTCCTTAGAATCACCATTTCACTAATATTTATGTGTCTGGCATCATTTAAACTGAGATTTACAAGCACAAAGATCAGTCAGATGTTAACTGATGAAGGGCCAAACTAAGAATGATTAATGGCGCCAATTTCGGGACGTCCTTGACACTGCGCATGCGCAGTAGAGGTGTAGTATGGAGGGCCATTCAGGACATGTTTTCTTTGGTTTTAGATGCAAATTTTGGGGATTGGGGGGCAAAATTGGTGTTTGGCCCTATATTTAAGAGTTAGCACCAGCTATGTCTGGGTCATTGGTACAGTATAAAAATATTTCTGTGTTGTTAGGTGATACAGTTTGTCACTCTTAGACTCTTGCAACAAAATAAATATTTTCTTTTTTGAAATAAAAATACCAAGAAATGCACCCAAGACATACATGTACCTGTTCCACCATGGAATAATCAATCTAGTGTAATGATATTTTCATCATGACCCTATCCCAGCACAATACTACATGTACATGTATACTCCCTTGAATAGAATGGTAGGGGCGTTTGAAAAAATTCTGAGTCAGCATATTTGCAAAAATTGAAAAAAAAATCTCTTCAAAACCGCTGATCAGAATCTTTTGATATTTGGTATACAGCATCCATAGGATGGTCAAATACTAGTGTGTTCAAATCGCCCCCCTCGGTTCATATTTGGGCTCAAAAGAGCAGCCCAAATAATTAACTCAGGGCACTATCTGGAATAAGCTTTAAAAATCTTCTTCAGATCAAACAGTCAGATTCTTTTGATACTGGGTATACAAAATCTCTACAGGGGTCAGATTGAAGTTTGTTCAAATATAGTCCCTGGGTTAATATTTGGGCTTTCTATGGAAGCCTGAATATTAACTTGGTGCAATATGGGGAATAATCTTTAAAAATCTTCTTCAGATCCAGCAGTAGGATTTTTTGTTATATTTGGTATGCAGCATCTGTGGGGGGGGGGGGGGGGGGGAGGAGGGGGGGGTTAGATTCAAGTTTGTTCAAATGGGATCCCTGGATGAATATTTGGACTCTTTGTTGGAGGTCAAATTTTAACTTAGTGCAATATGAGAAAGTTTCTTAAAAATCTTCTTTGTCAGACCCACTAGTGAGAATCCTTTCATATTTAGTATGTGACATCTCTAGAGGTGTAAAGTTCAAGTTTGTTCAAATCGAGTTCCTGGGTTAATATTTGGGTTCCCCAAGGGAGCCAAAATTTTTACTTAGTGCAATATGGGGAATTATCGTTTAAAATCATCTCCTTCAGATCCAGCAGTCAGATTCTTTTGATATTTGGTGTGCAACACCTCTGGGAGGGTTAGGTTGAAGGTTGTTCAAATCAGGTCCCTGGGTTCATATTTGGGCTTTTTTATTGAAGACCTAAGTTTAACTTAGAGCAATATGAGAAAATTTCTTGAAAATTCTTCTTCTTCAGATCCACCAGTGAGAGTCCTTTCATATTTGGTATGTAACATCTCTAGGGGTGTCAAATTCAAGTTTGGTCAAATCAATTCGCTTGTTGTTGTTTTTTTGTTGTTTTTTTTTTTTTTTTGGGGGGGGGGGGGGGGGGGTGCTAGAGAGAACCACAGCAGTTTAAAACAAAACAAAAATTTTGTTTGGTTCTTCTTTTTTAATACTTCACAGAACAGAGTTTGCTGGGAAGCTTTCCTAGGATCAGCAGAAATGAATGGCCCAAAAAGTTGCCTTTGGTTGTGTCATAGCAAATCAAAAAAATTGCTCTTGCTGCTGATCACTTGCTGATACACTCATTTGTTTTGACAATTTGAGCCAGTTGAGTGTTTTAGGCTCACTTGAGCCTCTGGTTTTATTTTAACTTTCTTTTTAGCACACCTGACTGAAAGTCAGGGTGAGCTTTTCTGATCACTTTTCATCCGTCGTCTGGCATCCGTCGTGAAGGTGGTGTTTCCGTCGTCCGGCATCCGTCGTGAAGGTGGTGTTTGGGCCTTTTTCTCCCAAACCACTGGCCGCATATTAATGAAATTTCATGTGAGTAGGGGTTATATAAGGGCATTTTGATTTTTTGACAAATTAGGTTTCGGCTCATATTGAGCAGAGGGATGGGGCAAAAATGCTCCAATTCTTAAAAAATCTTCTTCTCAAGAACCAGCAATAGCAGAGACTTGATATTTGGTGTGCAGCTTCCTTTTGAGGTGTAGACACAAGTTTGTTCAAGAGAAGTTTGTCGGGCATTATTTGCCTTCGTTATGGGAGGGGAAAAAGTTTTGGCCACGCCTAAAATTTCTATTTTCAGAACCTTAAGGTCGATTTGAACCAAATTTTATATGAGATGATAATGGGTCATAAGTAGTTGATTGATGCAAAAAAAATTTTCTCATTGCCCAGTGGGAACCTCGGGAGCTAAAAATAGGAAAAACCTTAAAACTGCAATATCTCCAAAACTACAGGGCACAGGGAATTCTTATTTTGTATAAAGCTTACTTTTATACAGTAGAATAGAATGGTTAAAAAAAATCCCTATCGGTTTGATCACAAGGTACTTTTTTCAGGACTTTGAAAAAGTGCTGAGTCAGCACTTTTTAACACTGCAGGCAATGGGAAAAAGATTAAAAAATCTTCTTCTCCAGATCCATACAGCAGGCAGAATCTTTTGATATTTGGTATGCAACATTGTAGGGTGGATCTGATTGAAGTTTGTTCAAATCGGCCCCCTGGGTTCATATTTGGGCTCAGTATAGAAGCTTGCATTCGAACTTAGAGCATTTCAGGCAAATTTCTTAAAAAATCTTCTTCTCCAGATCCAGCAGGCAGAATCTTTTGATATTTGGTATGCAACATTGTGGGGTGGATCTGATTCAAGTTTGTACAAATCGGCCCCCTGGATTCATATTTGGGCTCACTATAGAAGCCCGAATTCGAACTTAGTGCATTTGAGGCAAATTTCTTTAAAAATCTTCTTTTTCAGATCCAGCAGGCAGAATCTTTTGATATTTGGTATGCAACATTGTGGGGTGGATCTGATTCAAGTTTGTTCAAGTCGGCCCACTGGGTTTATATTTGGGCTCAGTATAGAAGCTCAAATTCGAACTTAGTGCATTTCAGGCAAATTTCTTAAAAAATCTTCTTCTCCAGATCCAGCAGGCAGAATCTTTTCATATTTGGTAAGCAACATTGTGGGGTGGATCTGATTCAAGTTTGTTCAAATCGGCCCCCTGGGTTTATATTTGGGCTCAGTATAGGAGCCCAAATTTGAACTTAGTGCGTTTCAGACAAATTTCTTAAAAAATCTTCTCCAGATCCAGCAGGCAGAATCTTTTGATATTTGGTATGCAACATTGTAGGATGGATCTGATGCAAATTTGTTCAAATCGGCTCCCTAGATTCATATTTGGGCTCACTATAGAAGCTTGAATTCGAACTTAGTGCATTTCAGGCAAATTTCTTAAAAAATCTTCTTCTCCAAATCCAGCAGGCAGAATCTTTTGATATTTGGTATGCAACATTGTGGGGAGGATCTGATTCAAGTTTGTTCAAATCGGCTTCCTAGATTCATATTTGTGCTCACTGTAGAAGCTCGAATTCGAACTTCGTGCATTTCAGGCAAATTTCTTAAAAAATCATCTTCTCCAGATCCAGCAGGCAGAATCTTTTCATATTTGGTAAGCAACATTGTGGGTGGATCTGATTGAAGTTTGTTCAAATCGGCCCCCCTGGGTTTATATTTGGGCTCACTATAGAAGCCCGAATTGGAACTTAGTGCATTTCAGGCAAATTTCTTTGAAAATCTTCTCAAGATCCAGAAGGCAAAATCTTCTGATATTGGGGGGTGGTGGGGGGGTGGGGGGGGGGGGATTCAAGTTTGTTCAAGCCAAGTCCCTGGGTTCATATTTGGGCTCACTGTGGTAGCCTGAATTATAACTTAGTTCAAAATGAGGAATTTTCTTTAAAAATCTTTTTCTCCAGATCCAGCAGTCGGAATGTTTTGATATTTGGTATGCAGCATCCTTAGGGGGGTGAGATTTAAGTTTGTTCAAGCCATGTCCCTAGGTCCATATTTGGACTCACTGTGGGGGCCCGAATGATAACTTAGTTCAAAATGAGGAATTTTCTTTAAAAATCTTCTTCAGATCCATCAGTCAGAATGTTTTGATATTTGGTATGCAGCATCCTTAGGGGTGAGATTCAAGTTTGTTCAAGCCATGTCCCTAGGTCCATATTTGGACTCACTGTGGGAGCTTGAATTGTAACTTAGTTCAAAATGAGGAATTTTCTTTAAAAATCTTCTTCTTCAGATCCAGCATTCAGAATGTTTTGATATTTGGTGTGCAGCATCCTTAGGGGGGTGAGATTCAAGTTTGTTAAAGCCAAGTCCCTAGGTTCGTATATGGGCAGCCTGAATTATAACTTAGTTGAATATGAGGAATATTCTTTAAAAATCTTCTTTTTTTTTTTAGATCCACTGGTCAGAATCTTTGGATATTTGGTATAAGCTTTTCTTAGGAGGAGCAGATGCAATTTGTTGAAATCATTTCTCTGGGTTGATATTTAGGCTACCATGTCAGGTGAGCGCCCTCAGGCCCCTTGGGGCCTCTTGTTATATTTGTTTTCCTATTCTTATGCAGTTACTTATCCGTGGCACAGCACCATATATATATTGGATGGGGAGGGGAGGAGGTGGCAGGATGATGTATTTCAACCATTCACTAACACAGGTGACGCATTTTTTCCCCAAACATCTTGAAATGTTAAGTTTGTGTTTCAAAGAGGGGTTATAGGCAATAGTTGAATGTGGAATTTGAACAAAAAAATTCAGATTCACTAGATTTTTTCTGTTTTGTGTTGTAATGGTTTTTTTTTATTAATTATTATTAATTTAGTGTAGTTAGTGTGTCAAAAAATCTTAATTTGGAAGGTAACCGTAACTTGGACATATTGATTTTTTCTGTTAAAATGAGTTTTGATAATGTCTATGCAAAAACATGAAATAAAATTTTTAGTTGGGCTACTTCAGAAATTTGTTCACAAGTGCGTGGTGTCTTCTATTCGCATATGGCAATGGAGTTAAATAATATTTAAATGTTGATTAAAAAACCCTCACATATTGAAAAGTATGTGGGGGAAGGCAAAATTATAGAATCTGATCTATTATATCCGTACATCTCTTGTCAAACTAATGAATTTTGGGAGTCAGATTTCAAGCAAGAAATTGTTGAAGTTGTGAAAAAAATTTACAAATACTAAATTCTTTTTGTGTACATGTAGGTGGTCCAAGAAATTGATTAAATCTGTAATCTGTTTGCCTAAGATTCTCAGAGGTTTTAATCAAGTGTCAGACATTGTCCAGAGAAATTACATCACTGATATTTGTCATTTATTCCTCTTGGATCTTAAGTGAATATTTATTGGATATGCACTACAGTAGGCCACCGTGGACTGGTCACTTTTCATAGGTGGGCAATATTTCCACTGACACAATATTTAATATTGGATTCCAAGCACCAATAATAGGAAAAGTCATCAAAAATTTAATTAATTAAGCACTGGGTACATATGCGGTGTTCATTAATTAAAATTTTGCTTATGATGATTTTTATCTGGTAAACAAATCACTACCCACATGTGAATTACATGTACAGCCAGTCCACGTGGCAGTACTGTACTCACGAACTCACGAAGTGTTTGCTTGCAGTGTACATAAAGTGTAGGACTAATAAATTTGTTGCTAACTTTACATTTGTACAACAGTAAGCTGTCATATACATGTACAGTACAGTACGTGCCAGGTGTTTTACCACCAAAACGCCTGTTGCTGTGGCAGCGACAATGGGTGGAGAGGATTGAAATCCGCAGCGGATCGCTCCAAACTAATAATCTATCACTGCAAATGCAAGTGTTGATGATTAGTACTTTTCGGGAAAATGGTCATGTTTTAATGAATGGAAAATGCTTTTGTGCGTGTGATCCGCCACAACGACGTTGGGTGATTGGGATTAAATTTAATTCATGCCAATAAATATGTCACCCGAAGGAAGAACTGATTGTTTCGGTTGTGGCAAACATGTTATCGGACATGTAACAACATACATATGTGCACGCATTTTGTTTATCCTTCGTGTGAGAAAATCCTTCTCTTGTTACTTTATTTTGACTGCGACTGTTCAGCATAGTCTAACAAAAAAATAAAAGGAATCTTATTTTTTTCGTAAAATCCACGCATGTTTGGTATTTTGGGAAGACATAATAAATCGTGAACAATTGGTTTCCAGATAATTTGACATTGATTCCACCTACGTTCATGAAACTCATAGGTAGATTGGCATTGGTGCAAGAAAGAGCCCTATTTATTTCGGAATCACTAGGTCAAAGGTCAAGATCACAGTGACTCTTCACATAGTAAATTGTAAACAATTGGTTTCCGGGTGATAAGTTGATAATGATTAAACCCACCACATTTATGCTGTCACAACTTGACATTGGATCGGTGATCCTATCGGCATTTTTTTTCTACTGTTGATGTATGTCTGCTATTTCATTGCCTCAAAACGTGCATTTCCCTGTCTTTTCATATTTGGTTACGTGGGGTGTCATTTATCACTGAATAAAGGTTTGAGCCCAGTCAGTGACTCACCACCCTACCAGGTATCACTTGAAGAATCAAAGAATAAAGCCTTAAATTTAATAGCCTACGTTTTGGACTCCCTCATTGTATGGATCTCAGTTTGTGGTATTTGTTCAAAAGAACAAAACACAGCGGAATGAGTTTTAGGATTATTTGCCATAATATTGTTAAATACAACAATTTATAACTTTACTTGAAGTCAAAACACAGCCCGCCAAAATGTCGCTCATCGCATCATTTTGAATTGGATGACATTTCACCCCTATTCAGTTCGACCCAGATGATAGTCATGCCACAGTGAAGAACATTTATATCACTGCCCTGTGCCGATGCGTATGACTGCAATTGACATGTTGGAGTTCATAATATTGGAAAAGAAGATTATCACTGAACCACCTAGGGGTGGGGGGGGGTTCCACCCAACAATTATTTTCAAGTTTAAGGGATTAGCAGCATACGTTGGATGTGAAATGCACACCGTAACTAGTAGCATAGAAATCGCGTAAGTGGATGGTAACCCCCACCCAAACAAAATGGAAAATTCCCAAACCCTCTTGTGACACACACTGTCCATCCCATCTCTGTGATTCACAGGTGCCCCAACCCAGCGCCCTTTGATCCTTGCCATCCAAACTTGAGACTTTCAGTGCCACCCTCCCCAACCCTTACTGCCTCTTGGTTATTTTTTAGTGTTGTTTCCGCAGTATCACCGAACACGAGTTATTATCTGGGTGGAATTTACCTGGGTGGGTGTTTCCAAATCCGCCCAATATCCCTGTTCTGTTTGTGGGTTTGTGCCAGACTTCTGAAGAATCTCACTCACCTGAAAATAAATTTCTGCGGAACTGAAAAAATTCTATTCGTTTATTTGACACAAAAACATAGCTAAAGCCCTCATTGGAACGAGCTTGTTCCAGTGAAGAGTTTCAACTCATATTTTTTAGGGAAGAAGTAGAAAAACATCTAAATTTTGTTGGTGATTTCGGGAAGGGGTTGCATCTGTTCGTTTATAGTTAATTTTGTGACAAGTATAAGCCAAATACTAGTTTGATTGAATGTGAATAGGCCTGTATATGTTGGGGAATTGGTGGGGGTGGGGGGTGGTGTGTGGTTGAGATAAATCAGAAAAAAATGAAAAACTATTTTGAACTCTTTGGGTCTGACAATTTGAGACTCAATTATTGTTATTATGGGGTGGATCTGGATTCGCCAGGAAACACAATATAGAAGGTATGTGTTGTATTTTCCCCACCCACCCTTAATGTTCGGAAAGACCAGATTGTGCCAAATATTAACGAGGGTCTGAGACACAAGGCTAAAAATAGAAAACACATTTCAAAACAAAAATTTATTCTATGTAACACATGCAACTGAACAGAAACTTTTATTGAGTATATCTTTATTAGACATATTATTGGACATGGCGGGGGGAAGTGTACTGAGAGGGCTCGTGACAAACCTATCCACAACTAGCTTTGAGAGAGATGTGGGAGTGGCAGCATTATCGTTAATAATTAAGATGTGACCGAAGATTCCCTCGAATAATTTGTTGTGCCGCCATTGGAAATCTGATGCAAAAGAAAAGATGCTGCATCCTTTGTTAATCCAAATAGGTAGGTGGTTGGTTTCTCTACAGGTTTTGCGGTGGAAATGGAGGATGGAAAGGAAATACACTAAATCCTCCAATGATGGTTATACTCTAGCAATATGGAGTAACAATTTTAGTCTGTTTGCATATACATGTCCACTTCCACGTTTTTGAATAGTCCCCCTCCCTCCCCCCCCCCTCTCCCCTGCTCCTTTTCCAGCCAGTTTAAACATGTTGAAATGCACCTTTCAAATTTTTATTAAAAGGTTAAAAGTTAGGAGAAAGGTTAAATTTATTTGTTATTTGGTTAATTATTGAAATTATGCAATAAAATATAACTGCAGTCAACTTATCTTGTTTTGTTCACAAGACTCCTTTTCCATTGCATTCCTGTTGTAAATTCGGAAGGTATGAAAACAGGTGTTTGGGTGTTTGAATTATTGCTCCTGTAATCTTTTGCATGCCTTTGTTAATGCTTTTAATTAGTTCAGCCATGTAATTAACTAACAAGTCAGGCATTAAATATCATTATTAGCTCAACTTTGGCAAAGCCAAATTTGAGGTATTGTAATGGCCCGTCGTCTGTCTGGCCGTCTGGCTGTCTGTCTGTCCATCGTGCCGTACACACAGCTCGGGCTAGAGGCTGTATTTATGAACCAATCTTTATGAAACTTCATGGGTGCCTTTGTTATCACCGTGAAACGAGAATGAGTGTTTTTGGGTCCAGTCCAAAATTCATGATAGCCGCTGGCAGCCATTTTGTACAAAATTAGGTGCAATCAGATTTCTGCGCAGAACTTTCATATGAAAGCTCTGATTTGAATAATTTTATGTATGAATGTTTAGTACCATGGGATACATCACATATAATACAGTTTTTTCCTCTGGGTAAATTAAGCAAATGAGACTAACTTTGATTTATTTAGTGTTTCTTTCAGCACTGTAACTGCAAATGCCAATACGGCTCGGGCTAGAGGCCGTATTTATGAACCAATCTTTCTAAACCTTCTTGGGTACCTTTGTTATCACCGTGGGATGAGAAAGAGTGTTTTGGGTTCTGGTCTGAAATTCAAGATGGCCACTGGCAGCCATTTTGTACAAAATTAGGTGCAATCAGATTTTTGCACAGAACTTCCATATGAAAGCACTGATTTGAATAATTTTGTGTGTGAATGTTTAGTACCAGGGGATACATCACATATAATACGTTTTTTTTTGTCGTGCATAAATTATGCCAATTAGACGAACTTTGATTTATTTAATGTTACTTTCAGCACTGTAACTGCAAATGCCAATATGGCTCAGGCTATAGGCCGTATTTATTTGTTCAGTGCTACTTATACACAGTTAAGTGCACATGTCAATATGGCTCGGGCTAGAGTATTTATGAACTGATCTTCATGAAACTTCTTGGGGTACCTTTGTTATTACTTTGTGACTGGAATGAGTGTTTTTGGGTGCCTTTGTTATCACTGTGCTATGAGAACAAATATTATTGGGTTCAATCTGACCCACTCCGGGGCTCAAAGATTTCTTTTCTAGTTGAGCATCTAACTGTCACCCCACTTTTACAATACTTTACCTATATATTTGTTACAGGCTATGGTCAGCATTTATGTACAGACCGTTACAGTACTTTACATGTACCTTTGTTATCAGGTCATTACCTAGATGTTTATCATTGCTGTGTCACACACTATACATGTACATGTCTTAAACAAGTTGAGCTACAGTGTCATTAACACCTTCATTTCACCCAGACATTGAGAGAATTTCAAGTCAAAAGACTGGCAATCAGGTTGTTTTTGCATCTCGAAAATGCAAAATGGCCTAAATGCACATTTAGACATGGTCTGTTTTCTTCGAGAGCATTTGCTTGACGTTTCAGTTCAAAATTCGCAAGTGCATTTTCAAAGGCGACATTCCCAGAAGTTTACAAAAATACAATTGCTATCTTGTTTGTCTCTACCAGTCCATCGCACATGAACACCAAACCAATGCCGTTTTAAATAGAATAATGATGAGAAAGTGAAGCTGTTTTTCAATCCAAAAGTTGGCTGTGATTTAGTGCCAGAAGTCACGTTGCTGACATTGCATTTCAATTTGAATGAAGTCTCGATTTTTCAGCCAGCTTAACTGCACAACAAAAATTAAATATGGAGTGATAAGGTAAGAAATAGTGTGAGTCTGTGCTGTTTAAGTAATATTTTGTTGGGGTTTTTTTTACAGCTTGACAAAGTGATTAAAAACTGGGGGTAAATTTATTGGAAATTTTCCGCACATCTGATCAAGTTTTCTTCTCATTAAAATCCATGTTAAGTTCTCGGATCCGATCAGTGTACTTGATTGCTGACTAAAATCCAGTGTGTAATTACAGTAGCTATTCAGTGTTAATCCTTGTCACTCGTAGATTCAGGGGATCATCAATTTATTGCCACTCAGAGTGTGCAAGTGTTCACACGAACTCTGCACCAGATATGTCGCCGCACACGGGAATTTATAGCACAATGCTTGGCACGTACTGTATACAGTGTCATTTTTAACTCCCCTCCTATGGAGTGGGTGGAGCTCATGTTATGACCCTTGGTGTGTTGGCTTCCATGTCTGGTTTGTAAGTGTTTAATATGTTTAGCTCAGTTAATCCCATGGCAGCAAAGAATACAGCAGTTATGCCTTGTTTAGCACTAACCCAACACTGTTTGACTGACCCTTGTGCTGTCTATATTTTTCTGGGAAATTATTTTAGAGTGGTAAATCTTTGTCATTTCTTATCAACCTACCTTACAATTGTTTACAACAGGCTTGCACTACAATGCAAGTCCCTAACTCGGAAAAATACTCTCTATTTTCTTCTTTCCCAAGCAATTTGGGAAAGAAAAGTGGTGCAAAAGCACCAAGGTAAAATAAGCCAAAACTGGGTCGAGTGCGACCGCGCACACCCAGTGGGGGGGAAACTTTTCTCCTTGTACAGTTAAAACTAGAAGTCCTGTCCCACTAGAAGTCTGCACTAATTTGAAATAATAGAATGTTAGGTTAGCGCAGCAAATTGTCCTGTCCCATATTCTGCACTAATTTGAAATAATAGCACGTTAGGTTAGCGCAGCAAATCACCACAGAATCACATCAGATGCACGGTAGTGTATCGCGATTTCTGCAGAATTATAACGCGTGATGGCTGATTGACATTCAGTACTTGTAACAGGCTATCAACAGTAATGGGGGCGCGGTGGCTCAGTTGGTAGAGGTGCAGGCTGCATCCCATCTGCGGCAACCGCGTTGTGTCCTTGGGCAAGACACTTCACCCCGATTGCCTACATGGGGGCACGATGACGCTGTGTACTGAGGCGTACTGCACGTCGATGGTGCGCATGTCTTCAACCACTCTAACCCTGCCTGTGCTGCGGTGCAGAGTTCAGAGTTACGATGTTGGAGAGCTGACAGCTGCTCGTCGTTGCTCGGTGGTTCTCTTCGGGTACTCTGGCTTCCTCCACCCGTAAAACTGTCACGGTCACGATTAGCCATTGTGCATAAGTATGTGACCTTAAACACCAATAAATAAATAAATATCAACAGTAATTAAGTCGCACCTCCTACTGGCATAAGGTGGTAATTAAATATTAGAATGCAGATACTCTGAGGACAAGATTATGTTCATTCATCTGTTTTTCCCCTTTTATCAATTCATTTTGCGACAATACAAGAAGTATTTAAAAATGTGTATTGCATGATATTTGTCTTTGAAGATTGACGAGAAGATCATGCAGGTTGATTCAAGACTGCTAAACCTTGAGAAGGCAGCAGTATTGACGTTTTCACATCGAGAATTTTTAGAGTACAATCAATCGCAGCCGTTCTGAGGAACTACGGGAGAGGCAAGCATGGTTGGAAATATAGAATGCTCTCCACAGAATAGTGAATTCGGAATGCTCAGCTATTTATAAAGAATGTTTCAATTTCAAGAGATAGTTTGTGTTATGTAAAATATGCATTGGGGTAAAACCTGAACAAGAAATTAATTATTCACCTGGAATTTTGAAAATCAACTCAACAAAAAGACATTCCCCCCCCCCCCCCCCCCCCCCCCCACCACACACACACTCCCTTTCATCAGCAGAACCCTGAAGTCCATGCATCCATATCCTTACACAAAGGGAAGCATGAGTAGCAAACTGCCAATTCCTCAGACACACAACTCTTCCTCCCCGTGCTAGCTTCGTTTTTGTAAGCAAAAGGTCAAAAAAAATATTCTCAAGTTCAGTTGGTGGCCAATGTAATGTCACGTTCGATCAATGAGAGTTAAACAGGCTTAATATTATTAGTTATAAAGGAACGTTGTATTAAAAATGAACTATGCATATTTATTTTATCCATCATGGCTTATTGTGTGAGGTTGTGTCTGTGTGTGTGTGGGGGGGGGGGGGGATATCCCCCTCTCCCCCCTCCCCCTACCTCCCCCCCACCACCCCCAGCAACATGCATTTCTGTCAAGTGCTGCATGGTTCAGTGGACATGCTTGTGTTAACAATTTATGATTCATAAGGCTAGACCTACGCTTCACAACACTTTTTTCTGGGACCTACATTCCTACTCTTCCAAATGTGTGTCAGTTAAATTTGACCTATGATTCACAGTACAGTTCAGTGCTACTTATACACAGTTAAGTGCACATGTCAATATGGCTCGGGCTAGAGTATTTATGAACTGATCTTCATGAAACTTCTTGGGGTACCTTTGTTATTACTTTGTGACTGGAATGAGTGTTTTTGGGTGCCTTTGTTATCACTGTGCTATGAGAACAAATATTATTGGGTTCAATCTGACCCACTCCGGGGCTCAAAGATTTCTTTTCTAGTTGAGCATCTAACTGTCACCCCACTTTTACAATACTTTACCTATATATTTGTTACAGGCTATGGTCAGCATTTATGTACAGACCGTTACAGTACTTTACATGTACCTTTGTTATCAGGTCATTACCTAGATGTTTATCATTGCTGTGTCACACACTATACATGTACATGTCTTAAACAAGTTGAGCTACAGTGTCATTAACACCTTCATTTCACCCAGACATTGAGAGAATTTCAAGTCAAAAGACTGGCAATCAGGTTGTTTTTGCATCTCGAAAATGCAAAATGGCCTAAATGCACATTTAGACATGGTCTGTTTTCTTCGAGAGCATTTGCTTGACGTTTCAGTTCAAAATTCGCAAGTGCATTTTCAAAGGCGACATTCCCAGAAGTTTACAAAAATACAATTGCTATCTTGTTTGTCTCTACCAGTCCATCGCACATGAACACCAAACCAATGCCGTTTTAAATAGAATAATGATGAGAAAGTGAAGCTGTTTTTCAATCCAAAAGTTGGCTGTGATTTAGTGCCAGAAGTCACGTTGCTGACATTGCATTTCAATTTGAATGAAGTCTCGATTTTTCAGCCAGCTTAACTGCACAACAAAAATTAAATATGGAGTGATAAGGTAAGAAATAGTGTGAGTCTGTGCTGTTTAAGTAATATTTTGTTGGGGTTTTTTTTACAGCTTGACAAAGTGATTAAAAACTGGGGGTAAATTTATTGGAAATTTTCCGCACATCTGATCAAGTTTTCTTCTCATTAAAATCCATGTTAAGTTCTCGGATCCGATCAGTGTACTTGATTGCTGACTAAAATCCAGTGTGTAATTACAGTAGCTATTCAGTGTTAATCCTTGTCACTCGTAGATTCAGGGGATCATCAATTTATTGCCACTCAGAGTGTGCAAGTGTTCACACGAACTCTGCACCAGATATGTCGCCGCACACGGGAATTTATAGCACAATGCTTGGCACGTACTGTATACAGTGTCATTTTTAACTCCCCTCCTATGGAGTGGGTGGAGCTCATGTTATGACCCTTGGTGTGTTGGCTTCCATGTCTGGTTTGTAAGTGTTTAATATGTTTAGCTCAGTTAATCCCATGGCAGCAAAGAATACAGCAGTTATGCCTTGTTTAGCACTAACCCAACACTGTTTGACTGACCCTTGTGCTGTCTATATTTTTCTGGGAAATTATTTTAGAGTGGTAAATCTTTGTCATTTCTTATCAACCTACCTTACAATTGTTTACAACAGGCTTGCACTACAATGCAAGTCCCTAACTCGGAAAAATACTCTCTATTTTCTTCTTTCCCAAGCAATTTGGGAAAGAAAAGTGGTGCAAAAGCACCAAGGTAAAATAAGCCAAAACTGGGTCGAGTGCGACCGCGCACACCCAGTGGGGGGGAAACTTTTCTCCTTGTACAGTTAAAACTAGAAGTCCTGTCCCACTAGAAGTCTGCACTAATTTGAAATAATAGAATGTTAGGTTAGCGCAGCAAATTGTCCTGTCCCATATTCTGCACTAATTTGAAATAATAGCACGTTAGGTTAGCGCAGCAAATCACCACAGAATCACATCAGATGCACGGTAGTGTATCGCGATTTCTGCAGAATTATAACGCGTGATGGCTGATTGACATTCAGTACTTGTAACAGGCTATCAACAGTAATGGGGGGCGCGGTGGCTCAGTTGGTAGAGGTGCAGGCTGCATCCCATCTGCGGCAACCGCGTTGTGTCCTTGGGCAAGACACTTCACCCCGATTGCCTACATGGGGGCACGATGACGCTGTGTACTGAGGCGTACTGCACGTCGATGGTGCGCATGTCTTCAACCACTCTAACCCTGCCTGTGCTGCGGTGCAGAGTTCAGAGTTACGATGTTGGAGAGCTGACAGCTGCTCGTCGTTGCTCGGTGGTTCTCTTCGGGTACTCTGGCTTCCTCCACCCGTAAAACTGTCACGGTCACGATTAGCCATTGTGCATAAGTATGTGACCTTAAACACCAATAAATAAATAAATATCAACAGTAATTAAGTCGCACCTCCTACTGGCATAAGGTGGTAATTAAATATTAGAATGCAGATACTCTGAGGACAAGATTATGTTCATTCATCTGTTTTTCCCCTTTTATCAATTCATTTTGCGACAATACAAGAAGTATTTAAAAATGTGTATTGCATGATATTTGTCTTTGAAGATTGACGAGAAGATCATGCAGGTTGATTCAAGACTGCTAAACCTTGAGAAGGCAGCAGTATTGACGTTTTCACATCGAGAATTTTTAGAGTACAATCAATCGCAGCCGTTCTGAGGAACTACGGGAGAGGCAAGCATGGTTGGAAATATAGAATGCTCTCCACAGAATAGTGAATTCGGAATGCTCAGCTATTTATAAAGAATGTTTCAATTTCAAGAGATAGTTTGTGTTATGTAAAATATGCATTGGGGTAAAACCTGAACAAGAAATTAATTATTCACCTGGAATTTTGAAAATCAACTCAACAAAAAGACATTCCCCCCCCCCCCCCCCCACCACACACACACTCCCTTTCATCAGCAGAACCCTGAAGTCCATGCATCCATATCCTTACACAAAGGGAAGCATGAGTAGCAAACTGCCAATTCCTCAGACACACAACTCTTCCTCCCCGTGCTAGCTTCGTTTTTGTAAGCAAAAGGTCAAAAAAAATATTCTCAAGTTCAGTTGGTGGCCAATGTAATGTCACGTTCGATCAATGAGAGTTAAACAGGCTTAATATTATTAGTTATAAAGGAACGTTGTATTAAAAATGAACTATGCATATTTATTTTATCCATCATGGCTTATTGTGTGAGGTTGTGTCTGTGTGTGTGTGGGGGGGGGGGGGGGGGGGGGGGATATCCCCCTCTCCCCCCTCCCCCTACCTCCCCCCCACCACCCCCAGCAACATGCATTTCTGTCAAGTGCTGCATGGTTCAGTGGACATGCTTGTGTTAACAATTTATGATTCATAAGGCTAGACCTACGCTTCACAACACTTTTTTCTGGGACCTACATTCCTACTCTTCCAAATGTGTGTCAGTTAAATTTGACCTATGATTCACAGTACGACATTTTTAAATTTCTCTCAAATACTGGTAATAGCAAGAGAATATTAAACAACCCTTGACATATACGTGTTTTATTTTAGACAGATATCCATGAAACCTTTCAAACAGTCGTTGTCAATGTTTAATGAAGTCTTAAAAAAGCAGAGGCAATTGAAAATTGTCTACATGCTCATGCTAGAAATCAATTAAACATCAGTTTTTAGCTCACCAAAGGGAGATAAACTTATCACTTGCCATTCGTTGTCGTCCGGCGTTGTGAACATTTTTAGCTCAACTTTGGCAAAGCCAAACTTGAGCTTATGCCATGGCAAGTCGTCCGTTTACAATTCAATATGGCTAAGGCTAGAGGCCGTATTGATGAAGCAATCCTTACGAAACTTCTTGGGTACCTTTGTTATGACCATGGGACGAGAACGAGTGTTTTTTGGCCCGATCCGAAATTCAAGTTGGCCGCTGGCAGCCATTTTGTACAAAATTAGGTGCAATCAGATTTTTTGTGCAGGACTTTCATATGAAAGCACTGATTTGAATAATTTTTTAAATGAATGTTTAGTACCATGGGATACATCACATATAATACGGATTTTTTTTCTCGCGCGTAAATTATGCAAATTGGACTAACTTTGATGTATTTAGTGTTACTTTCAGCACTGTAAGTGCAAATGCCAATACGGCTTGGGCTAGCGGCCGTATTTATGAACCAATCTTTACTAAACTTCTTGGGTACCTTTGGTATCACCGTGGGACGAGAACGAGTGTTTTTGGGTCCGGACCGAAATTCAAGATGGTCAATGGCAGCCATTTTGTACAAAATTAGGTGCAATCAGATTTTTGCACAGAACTTCCATATGAAAGTGCTGATTTAAATAATTTTTTTGTGTGAATGTTTAGTACCATGGGATACATCACATATAATATGGGGTTTTTTCTCATGCAGAAATTATGCAAATTAGATTAACTTTGATTTTTTCAGTGCTACTTACACACAGTAAGTACACATGTCAATACGGCTCAGGCTAGAGTCTGTATTTATGAACCGATCTTCACGAAACGTCTTGGGTACCTTTGTTATCACCTTGGGACGAGAACGAGTGTTTCTGGGTGCGGGCCAAAATTCAAGATGGCTGCCAGTGGCCATTTTGTACCAAAATTTGGTCCAATCAGTTTTTTGTACACAACTTGTATACGGCTCAGGCTAAAGGCCGTATTTATGAACCGATCTTTACGAAACTTCTTGGGTACCTTTGTTATCACCATGGGATGAGAACAAGTGTTTTTGGGTGTGGTCCGAAATTCAAGATGGCCACCAGCAGCCATTTCGTACCAAATTTAGTGCAATCAGTCTTTTGTACAGAACTTATGTATGAAAGTTCTGATTTGAATAAATTTTTGTATGAATGTTTAGTAACATGGAATACATCACATATAGTAAAGGTTTTTTTCTCGAGCAGAAATTATGCAGATTAGATGAACTTTGATTTATTCAGTACTACTTATACACTGTAAGTGCACATGTCAATACGGCTCGGGCTAGAGGCTGTATTTATCAACCGGTCTTCACAAAACTTCTTGGGTACCTTTGTTATAACCTTGGGACCAGAACGAGTGATTCTGGGTGCGGTCCAAAATTCAAGATGGCTGCCAGTGGCCATTTTGTACCGAAATTAGGTCCATTCAGTTTTTTGTCACAACTTCTATACAGCTTGTATTTATGAACTGATCTTCACGAAACTTCTTGGGTACCTTTGTTTTCACCTTGGGACAGGAACAAGTGTGTTTTGGGGTGCCTTTGTTATCACTGTGCAATGAGAACAAATATTTGGAGGTTCAGTCAGACCCACTCTGGGCGTCAAAACATTTCTTTTCTAGTTTAGCATTTGACTGTCACCCACCTTTACAATACTTTACCTAAACATTTGTTACAGGCTCTGGTCAGTATTTATGTACAGACCATTACAATACTTTATATGTACATTTGTTATCAGGTCATTACCTAGATATTTGTCATTGCTGTGTCACATACTATACATGTACATGTCTTAACAAGTTGAGCTACAGTGTCATTGACACTTTCATTCAAACGACTTCTCCTCTGAAACCACTAGGTCGATTTGCTTGAAACTTGGTATGGATGTTCATTACCATATGTCAATTCAAGTTTGTTCTAATGAAATGGACATGCCCACTCAGGGCTCCATAGGGAGCATAACTCCAATAGCACCCCATGTATATTAGAGAAATTAGTAAAAAAATCTTCTTCTCCCGCACAAGTGGGTAGAATCATTTGATATTTGGTATACAGCATTATGGGGTGGATCTGATTCCAGTTTGTTCAAATCGGCCCCCCTGGGTTCATATTTGGGCTCACTATGGAAGCCCAAATTCGAACTTAGTGCATTTCAGGCAAATTTCTTAAAAAATCTTCTTCTCCAGATCCAGCAGGCAGAATCTTTTGATATTGGGTATGCAGCATGCTTGGGGTGGGGTGGGGGGGGGGGGGGGCATTTATTTAAGCCAAGTCCCTGGGTTCATATTTGGTCTCACTGTGGTAGCCCGAATTATAACTTATTTCAAAATGAGGAATTTTCTTTAAAAATCTTCCTCTTCAGATCCAGCAGTCAGAATGTTTTGATATTTGGTATGCAGCATCCTGGGGGGGGGGGGGGGGGGGGGGGGGGGGGGGGGGAGAGAGATTCAAGTTTGTTCAAACCATGTCCCTAGGTCCATATCTGGTCTCACTGTGGGAGCCCAAATGATAACTTAGTTCAAAATGAGGAATTTTCTTTAAAAATCTTCTTCTTCAGATCCAGCAGTCGGAATGCTTTGATATTTGGTATGCAGCATCCTTAGGAGGGTGAGATTCAAGTTTGTTCAAGCCACGTCCCTAGGTCCATATTTGGGCTCACTGTGGGAATGAGGAATTTTCTTAAAAAATCTTCTTCTTCAGATCCAGCAGACAGAATGTTTTGATATGTGGTGTGTAGCATCCTTAGGGGGTGAGATTCAAGTTTGTTAAAGCCAAGTCCCTGGGGTCCATGTTTGCGCTCCCTGTGGGAGCCCAAATTATAACTTAGTCAATATGAGGAATTTTTCCTTAAAAATCTTCTTAAGATTCAGCAGTCGGAATGTTTTGACATTTGGCATGGCATACAGCATCCTTAGGGGGTGAGATTCAAGTTTGTTCAAGCCAAGTCCCTGGTTCATATTTGGGCTCACTGTGGAAGCCCGAATGATAACTTAGTTCAAAATGAGGAATTTTCTTTAAAAATCTTCTTCTTCAGATCCAGCAGATGAATGCTTTTGATATTTGGTATGCAGCATCCTTAGGAGGGTGAGATTCAAGTTTGTTCAAGCCATGTCCCTAGGTCCATATTTGGGCTCACTGTGGGAATGAGGAATTTTCTTAAAAAATCTTCTTCTTCAGATCCAGCAGACGGAATGTTTTGATATGTGGTGTGTAGCATCCTTAGGGGGTGAGATTCAAGTTTGTTGAAGCCAAGTCCCTGGGTCCATGTTTGCGCTCCCTGTGGGAGCCCGAATTATAACTTAGTCAATATGAGGAATTTTTCCTTAAAAATCTTCTTAAGATTCAGCAGTCGGAATGTTTTGACATTTGGCATGGCATACAGCATCCTTAGGGGGTGAGATTCAAGTTTGTTCAAGCCAAGTCCCTGGGTTCATATTTGGGCTCACTGTGGGAGCCCGAATGATAACTTAGTTCAAAATGAGGAATTTTCTTTAAAAATCTTCTTCTTCAGATCCAGCAGATGAATGCTTTTGATATTTGGTATGCCGCATCCTTAGGGGGGTAAGATTCAAGTTTGTTCAAGCCTTGTCTCTAGTTCCATAAAATTTGTCTCTCATGACTTCATTCCTTTGTGGTGTTGATGAACCATGTCTGACTGAATGTGACCCCAAATACTTCTTTGAACCACTTTGGGTGGTGAACGATTAAGGCTCCTTGGGGCCTCTTGTTTATTTTTTGTCCACAGGCGGCTTTTTTGGGGTGAATTGATATTCTTACGTGGTACACTTGATGGGTTAATATGTCATGGGGAAGCATTTTCAAAGGACTGAGAACAATCAAAAATGTGTACCAACTATTTATCCATGAAAAATATTTGAAAAAACGTTATGGTAAACTTAGTGAGCATGAACATTGTGGACAACTTTCTCGTCCACATAATGACACGCAGTTTTAGAAGTTGGTACATGTACATCCTCTCTCGGTTTCATACCACAGGCGACTTGACCCATCGTTCATGTGAATTAAACATTCTCAGACACCGTGAACAACTGTACTTTTGATTGTGGATATCCTGTGACCTATCTAAAATCCATCCACGGTACATGGTGTATGCTTTTGTACAGAAACATGAACAAAGTGGAATTTCCACACACACTGGATTGTGTTATGTGAAAGAAACATTCTCAACTTCAAGTGAGCTTCGAACCAATATAAAAAGCCCTATCCACTGAACCATACTGTGTGTTCCTTGTGCTTACTTTGTCACAGAAACTGAGTATATCATTTGGGTGGATATTACCCACCTGGAGTGTTTTGCAGACACCCCAATTCTTTGGGAGTTCTTCGAGGGAAAACTCTGGTCATCGGACGAGTAGATGAGTACAAGTGGAGTTTCCTTGAGCTGAAATTTGCAAGACTTCAGTCGGATATCACAAACGTTGGGTGGGGATGGGAATTTTATAGACCCATTGCACACACAAGACCATCGTCAACTATGTTGAACTTTGTATCTCTTGAAAATGTTGAATAAATATTGTTTAAACAAAGACCCTGTCATATCTCTAATGTAGGCTTACTGTTCATTTAGATTGGACTGTCATTAAATCACCTGCGCAGTGAAGTTTTTCCCCCACAAACTTGAAAGTTGATGCAAAGACGTTTAGTCCTCAAGCCGTCCTCAAACAGACTGCTGTGTGTTTTTCCGTGTTCATTTGTCCTTGTATTAATACTTTTTTTCCTTCAACAAACTGTGGATGTAAACCTACAGTAAGCTCAACTTATTGTACTTTCACTTCTGGGAGAGATGGCTTGTCAAGTTTTAATTTTCATAAATTGTCACCAGACCATTGTTCCTTTGAATATTCTACACTCTTGCTCCTCATTTATGGAACAAATGTGATTATTATTTATTGACGCTGAATACTACATCAGCAGCTTGGGCTATATTGTGCCGACGGCCACATATGTGACGTATAGTATCAATAAATATGGTTGATGATCGCTATTCTTCTCGATGTAAAACATACATCGAGAAATCATTTGTCAGCCTTACGACCTGGCTGCTGAAGGTCGGTTTATGTCAAATAGCGGGAGTGGTTTGGATCAAAACGATGGGGGTCGATTTGGCCAGGGGATGCACTGAGCCATTCCTATCATACTGAGTAGCGAGTTGCGGCCCACTGTGTCTATTTTTATTGGGTGTAGCTAGTAATATAAACAAGGCCTCAAAAAGGAATTAGAATGTTTTAAATAACACTGAAAATTTGCTGCGAATTGCCCGTTAAAAATTCAAATGGGAGACTGAGCGGTGTTATTGGTATTTGTTTTTTTACAGTGATTTTACGAACAGAGTTATCCATGTTTTCCAAGACAAACGAAGTCAAAGATATTAATTGATAAAATAATGGTGTCAAAAAGTTTTTATTAGGCTATTTCAAAACGATCACATGCTGGGTTGTTCGTACATACACATCTCACACAAGTCTCATCCCTGCGCTCAACAATAGCACCGAATAAATCATTTAAAAGACGATTATCAGATTTGGCAGCGACTTTGATTTCACTGTCTGGGCTTCTTGTGAAAATTAAAACTGGTCATTTCGACAATTTTTTTCGGTGTTTTTTCTTTCCTTGCCACCACCCACCATGCCTTTCGGTCTCAACCTGGCTCCTTTAGCCTGATGTTGCATGTGATAGCCTTCCATGCACTCAGTCCAGGGTGACTACTTCGGCATATCTGGACGATATCCTCCAGAGGCACTCCAATGCTGCTCTTCTGGAGTCAGATGTCGACACACTTGAACCTGCTCATGTCTCTAGGGTTCAGATTCAACGAAGAAAAGTCGGACCTGATCCCTTCTCAGTCGTTTTGTCACTTCCATACTCAGCTGAATGCGGTGTCGATTCCACGGGCGAGGGCTGTGATTCTCTCGGCCTTTGCCCTGACTCTGACTCAGTCCATGTCCACGACAGCTCGGAGTATTCTCCGGCTAATCGGTCTCTGCTGTTCGGTGACGGATCTCATTACTCTAGGTTCGGCTGCATGTCAGACCTCTCCAACACTTTCTCAGTTGTTGAAGCCCGACTGTCGATCCTCTGGATCTGGTGCTTCAGTTACCAGCATCTCTTTATTGTCACCTTCTTCTCTGGACAGATGTTCAGTGGATTATGCAGGGAGTTAAGTTGGACTTGCCCATGCCCGATCGTGCTCTGACAGCTGATGCCAGCGATCTTGGATGGTGCGCAACATTGGATCCTTTGGTCTTTCCCTTCACAGTGTATGGGGCCAGGATCAAGCAGCTCTTTGCATCAACCAGAAGGAGGTGCTTGCTATTCTTCTGAGTTTCCGGCAGTGGATCCCCACCTTTCAAATCGTCAGGTCGTTCTGTTCTTCGACAATTCAACAGTGGTCGCTTACATTTGGAACCAGGGCGGCACACACTTGGTTCCCATGTACGAATTGGCTCAGGATCTTCTATTGCTCACTCAGGATGTCAACGCCAGGGTGGTGGTCATCACATTCCCAGTCGTCTGAATGTACTAGCCGACTCCCTGTCCTGGCAGGTTCATTTCCACTGAGTGGATGCTTTACAGGGCAGTGTTCCAGTCTCTTTGCGATCTCTGGGGTCATCCCCATTTCGATCTTTTTGCGTCCTGTTGGAACCCTCAAGTGTATACTTTCGTGTCCCTGTGTCTAGATCCTCTGGCTTTCACCATAGATGGTCTGTTACTCGATTGGAACGGTCTAGTCGGTTACGCCTTCCCGTCTGTTCTGATTCTGCCTCAGGTTCTAGCCGAGATACGAACCTGCAGTTGTCGAATCATTCTGATTGCTCCCCTGTCGCCTCTGCGGGTGTGGATCAATCAGCTCCGCTCTCTGCTGGCAGCAGTTCCGGCACATCTCCATCTGTGTCAAGATCACCCGAGGAGTTTTCACTAGAGCTCTAGGTTAACCGAAACTGAACCGAGGTTTTTAGTTTTTTTTAGCTTAACTTGACATAGTCAAGATAAGCTATTGCCATCACGCGTGCGGAAGTCTGTGAGTCTATTAGTCTGTGACGTCTGTTCACATTTTCCTTTAGCACGGGCTACACCCCGCAGTTCTTGTCTGATCATCACGAAATTTCATATGCAGGTTTGGGCTCATGTCTAGATGAGAACGTCCCCTTTTGGTCGCAATCGGGCAACCGGTATGGCTGCCCGAGCCCAAAACCCGAAAACCATTAGCACAGTCTACAGGTCGTATTTATGAAGGGATTTCATTGTAACTTGGTAGAATGCCTCTGTATAATGCCTAGATGAGAACGTCCCCTTTTGGGCTTGATCTATCAACCGTGATGGCTGCCCAAGCCCGAAACCCAAAAACTTTTAGCACAGACTGCAGGTCATGTTTAATGTGGAGGGATTTCATTGTAACTTGTTAGGATGACTCCTTATGATGTCTAGAAGAGAATTTCCCCATTTGGGCATGATCTGCCAACCGTGACGACTGCCCGAGCCCAAAACCCGAAAATCTTTAGCACAGTCTACAGGTCATATTTATTGATGAATTTCATTGTAACTTGATGGGTTGACTTCATACAATGTCTAGCTGAGAAAGTCCCCTTTTGGACTTGATTGGGCAACTGTGACGGCTACTGGGGCCCGAAGCCCGAAAACCTTTAGCACAGTCTAGAGGTCATATTTATGAAGGGATTTCATTGTAACTTGGTAGGATGACTCCAAATAATGTCTAGATGAGAACGTCCCATTTTGATCGCGATCATGCAGCCTTAATGGGTGCCCGAGCCCAAAAACCTTTAACATAGGCAAAAGGTCATATTTATGGAAGGATTTCATTGTAACCTGTTAGGTTGACTCCATATAATGCCTAGATGATGACATCCCCTTTTGGTCGTGATTGTTCAGTTGTGATGGCTACAAGTGCCCGAAGCCCGAAAATCTTGAGCACAGTCCACAGGTCATATTTATGAAGGGATTTCATTGTAACTTCTTAGGATCACTCCAGATGGTGCCCAGATGAGATTGTCCCCTATGGTTGCGATCATTCAACCATGATGGCTGCCCGAGCCCAAAGCCTGAAAACCTTTAGCACAGTCTATAGGTCATATTTATGAAGGGATTTCATTGTAACTTCTTAGGATCACTCCAGATGATGCCCAGATGAGATTGTCCTCTATGGTTGCGATCATTCAACCATGATGGCTGCCCGAGCCCGAAGCCCAAAAACCTTTAGCACAGTCTACAGGTCATATTTATTAAGGGATTTCATTGTAACTTGGTAGGTTAACTTCATATAATGTCTAGATGAGAACGTCCCCTTTTGGACATGATTGGGCAACTGAGGCGGATAAAGGTGCCCGAAGCCCGAAAACCATTAGCACAGTCTACAGGTCATATTTATGAGGGGATTTCAATATAACTTGTTAGGATGACTCCAAATAATGTCTAGATGAAAACGTCCCATATTGATCGCGATCATTCAGCCTGTATGGGTGCCCGAGCCCAAAAACCTTTAGCATAGGTAAAAGGTCATATTTATTGAAGGATTTCATTGTAACCTATTAGGTTGACTCCATATAATGCCTAGATGATGACATCCCCTTTTTGTCATGATTGGTCAGCTGTGAGGGCTACAGGTGCCCGAAGCCCGAAAACCTTGAGCACAGTCCACAGGTCATATTTATGAAGGGATTTCATTGTAACTTCTCAGGATCACTCCAGATGATGCCCAGATGAGATTGTCCTCTTTGGTTGCGATCATTCAACCATGATGGCTGCCCAAACCCGAAGCCCGAAAACCTTTAGCTCTGTCTACAGGTCATATTTATGAAGGGATTTCATTGTAACTTGGTAGATTGACTTCATATAATGTCTGTATGAGAATGTCCCATTTTGATCGCGATCATTCAGCCTTGATGGGTGCCCGAGCCCAAAAACCTTTAGCATAGGTAAAAGGTCATATTTATGGAATGATTTCATTGTAACCTATTAGGTTGACTCTATATAACGCCTAGATGATGACATCCCCTTTTGGTCGTGATTGGTCAGCTGTGATGGCTACAAGTGCCCGAAGCCCGAAAACCGTGAGCACAGTCTACAGGTCATATTTATGAAAGGATTTCATTGTAACTTTGTAGGATCACTCCAGATAATGCCCAGATGAGATTGTCCCCTTTGGTTGCGATCATTCAACCATTATGGCTGCCCGAGCCCGAAGCCCGAAAACCTTAAGCACAGTCTACAGGTCATATTTATGAAGGGATTTCATTGTAACTTGGTAGGTTGATTTCATATAATGTCTAGATGAGAACGTCCCCTTTTGGACATGATTGGGCAACTGTTACGGCTTCAGGTGCCCAAAGCCTGAAAACCTTTAGCACAGTCTACAGGTCATATTTATTAAGGAATTCCGTTGTAACTTGATAGGATGACTCCAAATAATGTCTAGATGAGAACGTCCCCTTTTGGTCGCGATCATTCAGCCTTGATGGCTGCCCGAACCCAAAACCCCAAAACCTTTAGCATAGTCTATTGGTCATATTTATGGAAGGACTTCATTGTTACCCGTAAGTTTGACTCCATATAATGCGTAGATGATGACATCCCCTTTTGGTCGTGATATTTATGAAGGGATTTCATTGTAACTTTGTAGGATCACTCCAGATGATGCCCAGATGAGAATGTCCCCTTTTGGTTGCGATCATTCAACCATGATGGCTGCCAGAGCCTAAAGCCCAAAAACCTTTAGCACAGTCTACAGGTCATATTTATTAAGGGATTTCATTGTAACTTGGTAGGTTGACTTCATATAATGTCTAGATGAGAACGTCCCATTTTGATATATATATATATATTTATGAAGGGATTCAATGTAACTTGATAGGATGACTCGTTTTGGAATAATTTCAGTGTAACTTGGTAACTTTTGTTGATATATGTTAACTGTGAGGGCCACATTAACCCACCCCTCAGCTCTTTAGTACAGTGTACACCTCATATTATTTTTATCATAAACATAGCATACAGGGAACAGAAATGAACATATTCCCAATTATCACAATTCTTGTCTTATTTCATAATCCTTTCATAAACATTGAACATTATCCTTTTCATCAAACACAACACACAAGTTAAGCTATAGTGTCATTGACACTTTCATTTTAAAAACCGAAACCGTCGACATCTCGTAATCTAAGGTTTTCCGTTTTTTATTAAATACTCTCTTCCTGCTGAAATTCATAGAATGTAGCCATCCCAGAGTAGTGAGAGTACCCAGACACTGCCAACGGCCAACGGCAGTGTCTGGGTACTCTCACTACTCTGGGAAGGCTACATTCTGTGAATTTCTGACATTTCAGTTTAGTTGTGTTTGCAGCTTTCCTCAAGTTGCGTGTAGGTGTCAGATCTCGAAAAATGGCCAAGCACAATAAAAGTTCTGTATATTTAGGTAATTATTATATTGGCCTTCCTGATTCTTCATGTATTATAGCTTATTTCGGGCATTCAATGAGTTTCACACAGTTTCACTGCCATTCAGGAATGAGTTTTATTGAATTTTATTTGGCCTCATGAACAAACCGAAAACCGAACCGAACCGAGGTTTTACTCCACCTGAAAAACCGAAACCGAACAAGAAATTTAAAAACCTACAGCTTTAGTTTTCACATCGACCTGGCTTCATTGTGCCTTCACGCATATCTTTTGTCATGTCCTGTCTCCTCCAGAGTTTTTTCAAGACGATCAGTGGAGTTCATTTCTTCTTCAAGGCAGCACTCCACTGGTTTAGCCTATGCAGCTGAATGGAAGGTCATCTGTCGATGGTGTGCTGATCACTCTGTTGATTATGCCTATCCTTCGATAACACAGATTGTGGAGGTTCTGGTATATCTGTTTGATTCTCGGGGTCTCCGACCTGTTACCATTTAAGGGGACAGGTCCATGCTTTCGGAGACCTCTTTGTATGTGGGAAAGCGTCGTATTGGCAATAATCCATACCTCTCCCAGCTTATTGTAGCTTACCCCAAGATGGTATTTCTCTTGGGTGCTGCTTTGCATGGGGGAGGGGGGCACCGTTAGAACCTTTATCCCAGGTGGATATGCGTTTTCTCACATAAAAGACGGCTTTTCTGATGGCTTTTGCCTCGGCCAGAAGGGTTAGTGAACTTCACACCCTCTCGGTTGACCCGGCCTTTTTCAGAAGCTCTCCCAACAAGTGTTATTTTTACCACTGATTGCTCCTTTCTGGCCAAGAATCAGAGACCAGAAACGACTCAACCTCCAATCTTTATCAGGGCTCTTCCTTCTGCTGAGGGTAATCGCCCTTTGCTCTGTTTGGTTTGTGCAATTCGCACTTACCTCAACCGGACGCAGTTCAATAGGAAAGACAGGAAAAGATATATTTCTGGCTCTTATCCCTGGTCAACAGAAGATCTCCTCAATCCATTTCTAGATGGATTTGTCTTGCTATTCGCATGTTATACGACTAGCGACTGATGATTGTAATACCAATCGTTTTTCTGCCCATGAGGTGTGTGCATTGTCTACTTCCTGAGCTTATACTAACTCCGTCAGTTGTCGGATGTTATGCAGGCAGCCTACTGGAGGAATGCTTCTACTTTCTCCACCTATCTGCGTCAGTTGCAGGAACAGTCTGAGGACCTTTTTTCTTTAGGCCCTCTTCTGCTCTCGCTGTCATCAACCCTAGCCATTAGGGTTCTTGCTAGGTCAGTTCCAGCCCTGTTCTTGGTACTGTCCTTTCTGCCTGTGTGTCACACAGGACCATACACCTCATCTCCCATTGTCATTTTTTACTTATGGTTGTGATGCTATGGTTTTATAGGCCATGTGAACTCTTCTTCTGTCCACGGTTCCAGCACAGTCGGGTTATGTGCGGGTTGGTTATGTGATTCCCTCCTCCTGTTGTCTATTCAGCCTGTTGTAAACAATTGTAAGGTTGATTGATAAGAAATTTAAATTTTATAGTAAATTTCCTTTCTTATTATACCTACCGCAATTGTTTATGTGGAGGCCCTCCCATCTTCTTTTTCGAGTAAGTATCGTTTCTTCCCGCTAATCACATAACTCTAATGTTGGCAGATTCAATAGAATGACATGTTGGTTATACGTCTGCGCACTGGTTCCGGAAGCCGTGGAATAGTACAAGGAGACGAGTGTCCCCTACTGGGTGTGTGCCGGTCGCACTCGACCCAGTTTTGGCTTATTTTTTCTTGGTGCTTTTGCACCACTTCTCTTTTCCAAATCGCTTGGGAAAGAAGAAAATAGAGGGTATTTTTCTGAGTTAGGGACTTCCACTGTAGTGCAAGCCTGTTGTAACAATTGTGGTAGGTATAATAAGAAAGGAAATTTACTATAAAATTTCTATTTTCAGTTATCAGAATTTTCGTTTAGGACGTCATTGTTGCTTCAGGTCCTTTCATTACAGGTCATTTAATACTGTTACTTCGAGTACTTCTATTACAGGTCATTTAACTGGTAGAGTGCTGAATTATTTTTGGTCATCAAAATTTCTTCACAAACGTTTGCCTAGTTACAATTTATGGGAGAGTGCCAATGGGCACTCTCCCATAAATTGTAACAAGGCAAATCCTAACAGACTAAATAATTTCACTTCAAAGGTGGTATGGACAACATCCACAAAATATGAAGCCTTTAAGTGCTGGTACTGACACTTCAGAGTAAAGCCCAAATATGGGCTTTCAGCACTCTACCAGTTAACTCTTCACATGCTGTTGGTGGATATTCCTGTCCAGCACAGGGTTTCTCTTGTCATTGAAATCAATATAATTTGGGCACATTTATTCTCATTTTCCCCCTATAAATTGAATGAATTTTTAGCTCAACTTTGGTGAAGCCAAATTTGAGCTTATGCGATGGCCAGTTGTCCGTCTGTCCGTCAACAATTCAATACGGCTCAGGCTAGAGGCTGTATTTATGAACCGATCTTTACAAAACTTCTTGGGTACCTTTGTTATGACTGTGGGCCGAGAACGAGTGTTTTTGGGTCCGATTCAAAATTCAAGTTGGCCGCCAGCCGCCATTTTGTACCGACGATGCAGAAATCTGTTTTTTTTGTACAGAACTTCCATATGAAAGCGCTGATTTGAATAATTTTTTGTATGAATGTTTAGTACCATGGAATACATCACATATAGTACAGGTTTTTTTTCTCTTGCAGAAATTACGCAAATTAGATGAATTTTGATTTATTTAGTGCTACTTATACACTGTAAGCGCACATGTCAATACGGCTCGGGCTAGAGGCTGTATTTATCAACCGATCTTCACGAAACTTCTTGGGTACCTTTGTTATCACCTTGGGACGAGAACGAGTGTTTCTGAGTGCGGTCCAAAATTCAAGATGGCTGCCAGTGGCCATTTTGTACCGAAATTAGGTCCAATCAATTTTTTGTCACAACTTCTATACAGCTCGTATTTATGAACTTATCTTCACGAAACTTCTTGGGTACCTTTGTTTTTACCTTGGGACAGGAATGAGTATGTTTTGGGGTGCCTTTGTTATCACTGTGCTATGAGAACAAATATTTTGGGGTTCAGTCAGACCCACTCTGGGACTCAAAGATTTCTTTTCTATTTAGCATCTGACTGTCACCCACCTTTACAATACTTTACGTATACATTTGTTACAGGCTACGGCCAGTATTTATATACAGACCGTTACAATACTTTATATGTACATTTGTTATCAGGTCATTACCTATATGTTTGTCATTGCTGTGTCACATACTATACATGTACATGTCTTGACAAGTTGAGCTACAGTGTCATTGACACTTTCACTTCAGCAGTGATTTCTTGTGTATATTATACCCTGGCGAACGAAGTTCAGGGGGTATATATAAATCACTCTTTCTATCTGTTCATCTGTCTGTGCATGTCGTGTCTGGTGCAGAACATTTGATGGCCTTGAAGGATATTAATGATACTTGGTATTAATGTTGCCCACCACCAGAGGGTGTGTAGCAAATAAGGTTGGAATGCCTATCTATAAGGTCAAGGTCACAGACTTAGTTCAAGTTCACATACATGTACCCTCAAGTCCAACAGTAACAAGTCGTGTCCGGCTCCGAACTTTTGATAACCTTGAAGGATGTTAAGGATACTTTGTATTAATGTTGCCCCCCCCCCCCCCCCCCCCCCACTAGAGGGTGTGTCGTGAATGAGGTCTGTGCAAGTCCTGTCCAGTCCAGAACTTTTGATGTCCTTGAAGGATATTAACGATACTTGGTAATGTTGACCACTAGGTCACAGACTTAGTTCAAGTTCACAAACCCTCAAATCCAACTATGAGAAGTCGTGTTCGGCTCGAAATTTTTGACAGCCTTGAAGGATATTAATGATACTTGGTATTAATGTTGCCCACCACTGGCGGGTGTGTTAAGAATAAGGTTGGAATGCAGGTCTACAAGATCATGGTCACAGACTTAGTTCAAGTTTACATACCCTCAAATCCAACTATAACAAGTTGTGTCCAACTCAGAATTAGTATTAATGTTGCCCACCACTAGAGGGTGTGTCACGAATAAGGTTGGTTGGAGTTCCTGTCTACAAGGTCATGGTCAAAGGCTTAGTTCAAGTTTACATACCCCCACATCCAAATCCAACTATAACAAGTCAAGAACTTTTAATTGCCTTGAAAGATATTAATGATACTTGGTATTATTGTTGCCCACTACCAGAGGGTGTGTCACAGCAGGTATTCTTGGTCCCAAGTTGGGACAGACCACAGTATTTAGATTTTTTCATCAAATCTGGTCACAGCTAATTTACAGCAGCCATGACTAGATTCAATGAAAAATATCTTAAAAATACTCAGCAGGTTAACAGTTAATGTCATCAGAAGTTGTTTTGGGCCATGATTACTTCCATTAACCTTCATAGTCTAATTATGGATGGGCTATATTGTAAAAATTTTTAACATTTTTCTGTCAAAAATGGCTCAGTTTATTGTAAGAATTTCTGTTTAGCTCAGCTGTTGTCCATTCAGCAAGAGTTTGTTTTGATCAGTTACTTTTTAATCCCATTGCTGCAAAACTTTTATATTGTAGTTACATGTGTGTATTGCTTAGGTCCCTGTGGGAACCCTGGGAAGTGAAGCAGCGCTTGTTCACTGTGATAAACAGGCTCTGTTTTACCGTTACAATAGGACTCTGTCACCAATGCTTGGGAGGTGCAAACCCTCTCTAAAATGGGCAACATGGCTTATTAACACTCTCCCCTGGTCCTGAGTTGATACTCATGTTGTGGTCATGATTAGCCATTGTGCAAAAGTATGTGACCTCAAACACCAAGAAATAAATAATAAATAAATAAATATGTATTGCTTAGGACTATCCCAACACTGTTTAACCCTTACAGCCTGCATGTTTTTGTTTGCTGGGGAATTCTTTTTAAAAATAATTCTTACTCATTTTAAGTTGACAGAATTTACATTTACATCATTATTGTACCTTCAAGTCCTGTTGCAGGGCAGTTAATTTGTCAGAATTTGTTTTGGACCATGATCACTTCTATAAACCTTCTTAGTTAGGGTATGGATTTTTTTTATCAATTTTGTCATATTTTTATGCCTAAAATGCTTTAGTTCCCTGGTGTAACAATTTATATTTAACTCAGTTGTATATTTTTTTTAAGAATTTAGGTTCAACTCATTTACATTGAATTCCATGGCTGCAAAGCTTTTATATTGTTTTAGACTATTATAGTGTTGAAATGAATAATCAACTTATCAACTATGACAAGTTTTTCGTTATTAATCGATAGCAAAATCACCGATAACTAGTTTCCCCCTTCTATTAACCACAACATATCATCACCCATATACGAACGTCATGTAGTTACCAGCATGCAAGCATTATTCATTTTAATTTACTTCATAAAATGATGTTCACACTGTAACATACATATTGGATAATAGAAATTTGTGATGATATTTTGTGCAATATACCAAAGAATCATTCTATTTTCAACAGACTCAGCTTATTTTCGAACTGAGTATACTAACCCATGAATAGGCTATGATTACCTATCACATTTATGAGGTATGTTTTCATGTCATTTGATTAGTTTAAGTTGATGCACCTGCCACCAGATGGACGGCAGATACAGTTGGAACTTTTCTTGTTTAAAATTATGCGACACAGGCGCTGGTTCAGTTAGAAACAGGGAATGTTTCCTGTTTGCAATGAGATTCTCAAATTATTCTGGTATATTATGGCAGCCAAATCAAGCCATTTCAAATAAGCGAGAGAAGACATTTAGCAGTTGATTCCGGTGTATTGCACATATTATTTCGTCCTAAAAATGAGTGATAACCTAAAAGAAGCATAAAATAACCTGTATTTTATCGTCGGGTTGGGTGTAACAATAGGTGCTGTCTGCCCCTATAATATAGTGTTATGGTGATGGCTGCCTACTCGTCGTCGACTAATGGCCGTCGACTATGAAATTCCCGGATCATTTCAACACTCTGCTATCCTAACACTGTTGATCCCTTTACTATTATATTTTGTGTGAATTTTTTTTTTCAATTGTAAAGTCATTTTCAGGTATCAGAATTTACATTTAGGTCACCTTTGTGACTCAAGTCCTCCATCTGTAGGGGAGTTAATTTTTTCAGATGTTGTTTTGGGCCAGGATCACTTAAATTAACCTTCTTAGCCTTGATAGAGAATTTTGTTTTAATTTTTAGTCAAGTTTTCAGAAAAAAATCTACCTTTGGTATGGCGAGCGGGTTCCCCTTTTTGCTTATAACTTAGTTGTTTCTGGACGGATATGGATAATATTTTTTCAGATGTTGTTTTTGGCCAGGATCACTTAAATTAACGTTCACAGTCTTGATAGAAATATGTTTTTTTTAAATTTTTAGTCAAGTTTTCAGAAAAAACTCTACTATTGGTTTGGCGAGCGGGTGCCCCTTTTTGCTTATAACTTAGTTGTTTCTGGACGGATTTTGATAATATATGGTATGTTACTTGATATATATGCTCAACACTTGATGACGTGAAATAGGGCGTGTTATGGTCCTTTGTTAAAATTGATTAATTTTGAGCTTGATAGCACAATAACATCAACAAACGTCAAGTTATATGACTGATATTTGGCACAGAGGTTTTAAGGAACAATGTCTTCATCAAGTTCGAAAATGGGCTCGGTCCGATGTATGGTTTTCACAAGAGTTATGTCTCTTTGTTAAAATCGACTAATTTTGAACTTGATAGCGTGATAACTTCAACAAACGTCAACCGATTTGACTGATATTTGACACCTGGGTTTTAAGGAACAATGTCTTAATCAAGTTCGAAAATGCACTTGGTCTGATGTAAGGTTTTCACAAGAGATGGCCCTTTGTTAAAATCAACTAATTTTGAGCTTGATAGTGTGATTAACTTCAACAAACGTCACCCGATTTGACTGATATTTGACACATGGGTTTTAAGGAACAATGTCTTGATCAAGTTTGAAAATGGGCTCGTTCCCATGTTGGGTTTTCACAAGAGAGTTATGGCGCTTTGTTAAAATTGACTAATTTTGAGCTTGATATCACGATGACTTCAACAAATGTCAACCTATTTGACTGATATTTGGCACAATGGTTTCAAGAAACAATGTCTTGATGGAGTTCAAAAATGGGCTCACTCCAGTATGTGGCAGCAGAATTATTGGGCTGACTTGGTTATTTTTTGCAAATTTTTGTGCTTGATAGCGCGATAAATTAAACAAATGCCAACCGATTCGATTCATTTTTAGCTCAACTTTGACGTAAGTCAAATTTGTGCTTATGCCATGGCCAGTCGTCTGTCTGTCCATCAACAATTCAATACGGCTCAGGCTAGAGGCCGTATTTATGAACCGATCTTTACGAAACTTCTTGGGTACCTTTGTTATCACCGTGGGACGAGAACAAGTGTTTTGGGTCCGATCCGAAATTCAAGTTGGCCACTGGCAGCCATTTTGTACAAGATTAGGTGCAATCAGATTTTTGCGCAGAACTTCCATATGAAAGCTCTGATTTGAAATTTTTTTTGTATCAATGTTTAGTACCATGAAATACATCACATATAATACGGGTTTTTTTCTTGTGCGTAAATTATGCAAATTAGACTAACTTTCATGTATTTAGAGTTCCTTTCAGCACTGTAAGGGCAAATGCCAATACGGCTTGGGCTAGAGGCTGTATTTATGAACTGATCTTTATGAAACTTCTTGGGTACCTTTGGTATTACCTTGGGACGAGAACAAGTGTTTTTGGGTCCGGTCCAAAATTCAAGATGGCCACTTGCAGCCATTTTGTACAAAATTAGGTGCAATCAGATTTTTGCGCAGAACTTCTATATGAAAGCGCTGATTTGAATAATTTTTTGTGTGAATGTTTAGTACCATGGGATACATATAATACAGGGTTTTTTCTCGTGCAGAAATTATGCAAACTAGTTGAACTTTGATTTTTTCAGTGCTACTTACACACAGTCAGTACACATGTCAATATGGTTCGGGCTAGGGGCTGTATTGATGAACCGATCTTCCCGAAACGTCTTGTGTACCTTTGTTATCACCTAGGGATGAGAACGAGTGTTTCTGGGTGTGGTCTGAAATTCAAGATGGCTGCCAGTGGCCATTTTGTACCGAAATTAGGTCTAATCAGTGTTTTGTACACAACTTCTATATGGCTTAGGCTAGAGGCCGTATTTATGAACCGATCTTTACAAAACTATTTGGGTACCACTGTTATAACCGTGGGATGAGAACAAGTGTTTTGGGTGTGGTCCAAAATTCAAGATGGCCACCAGCAGCCATTTTGTACCAAAATTAGTGCAATAAGTTTTTTGTACAGAACTTCTGTATGAAAGTTCTGATTTGAATAAATTTTTGTATGAATGTTTAGTAACATGGATTACATCACATATAATACGGGCTTTTTTTCTCATGCAGAAATTATGCAGATTAGATTAATTTTGATTTATTCAGTGCTACTTATACACAGTAAGTGCACATGTCAGTACGGCTTGGGCTAGAGGCTGTATTTATGAACCGATCTTCATGAAACTTCTTGGGTACCTTTGTTATCACCTTGGGACGAGAATGAGTGTTTCTGGGTGCGGTCCAAAATTCAAGATGACTGCCAGTGGCCGTTTTGTACCAAAATTAGGTACAGTCAGTTTTTTGTCAACTTCCATACAGCTCTTTTTTATGAACTGATCTTCATGAAACTTCTTGAGGACCTTTGTTATCACTTTGAGACAGAAACAAGTGTTTTTGGGTGCCTTTGTTATCACTGTGCTATGAGAAAAAATATTTTGGGGTTCAGTCAGACCCACTCTGAGACTCAAAGATTTCTTTTCCAGTTTAGCATCTGACTGTCACCCATCTTTACAATACTTAACATATACATTTGTTACAGGCTGCGGTCAGTATTTATGTACACACCATTACAATACTTTATATGTACTTTTGTTATCGGTCATTAGCTTGATGTTTGTCATTGCTGTGTCACATACTATACATGTACATGTTTTAACAAGTTGAGCTACAGTGTCATTGACACTTTCATTGTTTTATTGTTTTCTAAGAAGATTATCTCAATTGAATTCGAAAATGGGCTTTGTCCGATATACGACAGCAAAATTATTGGGCTGACTTGGTCATTTTTTTGCGAATTTTGTGCTCGATGGCATGATAACTTGAACAAACATCAGCCGATCCAATTCATTTTTGTTATGTGGGTTTCCTGGAACATTTTCTTGATTGAGTTCGAAAATGGTCTCTGTCCATTTTTTTTTTAGTTCATAGCCACCATTCGTTAGCCATGAAAACTCGACGATGCAAACCATTGTTTCAAACATTTTTCTGCCAGAAATACTTACTTTTTAGTTGTAATCCTTAGTCAGTTTCTTTGAATCACATGACCCCATGACTTTCATATTGCATTTGTGCCATGTTTTTTTAAATTTTCAGTCAAAAATTGGTTGTATGTAGATTTAAGTGCATTGTTTTTTGTTTTTTTTAAAATTATAGTCAAAAATTAGTTCTGCATTGACCTAAGTCATCCATCAACTTTTCATATGAGTCTTCTCAAGGGGGTGGGTGGGTGGGTGGGTGGGGGGCGGGGGGCACAGTGGCTCAGTAGATAGAGGTCCAGGCTGCAAGCTGAGAGGTCCTCAGTTCGAATCGTGCCTGCAGCAACCGCATTGTGTCCTTGGGCAAGACACTTCAACCCCATTACACACGTGGGGGCACAGTGGCATTGTGTACTAAGATGTACTGCACGTCGAAGGTGAACCTGTTTTCAACCAATGCTAACCCTGCTTGTGTGGAGTTGGTATGTTTGGGAGCTGACAGTTGCTCTGTGGTTCTCTCCGGATACTCTGGATTCCTCCACCCGTAAAACTGTCATGGTCATGATTAGCCATTGAGCAGAAATATGTGTCCTTAAAAACCAATAAATAAATACGTCTTCTCAAGAACCACTGGAGCAAACCATAAGAAACTTGGCACACATTTGTTGGGGGGATAACCTTACATGTTTGTTAGAGGTAGCTAAGCCCAATGGACTGGGCGCAGTGCCTGAAAACCCTGAAATTTTTCAAAAATCTTCCGGTCATAAATCTCCAGTCACAATGCTTTGAAATTTGGTATGCCTTGTATGCACAAGATTAAAATATGTTTAAAGAAAGTTTGTGGGACAATATTTGGGTTTGTACTGGGAGGAGCAATATTTTTGACCCTGCACAAAATTTTTATTTCCCAAATGTGTGGGCCAATTTGGACTAAATTTGGAATGCAGTAGTGTTAGGGGGGATTTTCTAGATTTATGCCTGAAAAGAAAGTTTTTGTCCCCCTGTGAGAATCCCAGGACCTAAAAATAGACAAAAATTAAAATGCCATTTCTTCCCATAGTTTTTTTTGTATACAGCATACTTAGATGTAGAACCAATAGAATCGAATGGGTACAAAAAGTCTCAACGGTTGCGTCATGGATGGCCAAATGGGCTAATGAAAAAATGCTGGGTCAACACTTTTCAGAAATGAAAAAAACATTTTTCATTGGAACTTCCAATCAGAATCTTTCGATATTTGGTATAACAGATTTAGGTTTGTACAAATCAAGTCCCTGGGTTCTCTCTTGGGCTCTCTATGGAGCCTGAATACTAACTTAGTGCAATATGAGAAAATTATTTAACCCTTCACCTAACACGAGAGGCAAACAACACTTGCAAACAAAATTCTTGAATAATTAATTTTTTTTCATTTTTTGTGTCAAAAACCTAGCTGATGGCCCCTTATTAGAATGTGGTCAATGAGCTCATTCCAATGAGGGGTCATATTTTAGACAAAAAAATGGACTAAATAATGAAAATTGAATGGTGATTTTTGTGAATAAGTCTGGCAGGTTTTGTCCGTTACATTGGGTAAAGGGTTAAAAATCTTCTTCAGATCCACCAGTCAGAATCTTTTTATATTTGATATACATCATTATTTTGGGGATCAAATTCAAGTTTGTTCAAATTCATTCCCTAGATTCATATTTGGGCTATTATAGGGAATCCAAATTTTAACTTAGTGCAATATAAGGAAAATTCTTTTAAAATTTTCTTCTAGTCTACTTCTTCAAATACACCACATAGAATCTTTTGATATTTGGTATAATGAGCAACAACTGTCCCAAATGTTTCGGCTTTAATGGCCTTCTTCAGTGGGAACCACATATCTTAGTTACAGAAATAATATTTAAATCAGGCATATTTGATTTAAATATTATTTCTGTAACTGAGATATATGGTTCCCACTGAAGAAGGCTGTTAAAGCCAAAACATTTGGGACAGTTGTTGCTCATTAGAGTTTTTATTATAATTTTAATGAAGAGACATACATGTCTATATATCATCCTTATACATGTAGGGGCCAGATTCAAATTTGTTCAAGTCAAGTCTGTTGGTTCATATTTTGGTTCCTTGTGAGAAGCGGAATTTAGTTCAGTATGAGGAGCAATTTTTTAAAAATCATCATCTTAAGATCTTTGATTCATAATCTTTTGATATTTGATACACAGCATCCTTAGGGGGGTCAGATTCAAGTTTGCTCAATCAAGACCCTGTGTTTATAATTTGGCTCCTTATGGGAGGCCAAATTTTAACTTAGTGTATACTTGTACATTAACAAAATTCTGTAAAAATCTTGTTCTTCAGATCCACCAATCGGTGTTGTTTCATATTTGGTATACAGCACACTGGGGGTAATTAAGTTTGTTCAAATTGGGTCTATGAGTTCATATTTGGCCTTAGTATTAGAGCCCAAAGTTCAGCACAGTGTAATATGAGGAATATTTTTTTTTAATCTTCTTGAGATCCACCAGTCAGAATCTTTTCAAATTTGGTATGCAGTATCTGTACCTGAACAATGTAGGTCGGTCAGATTCTGGTTTGTTCTCTTAAAGCCCATAGGTTCAAATTTTAATTTCTCTCACATATTCTTCAGATCCACCAGTTAGAATCTCCTGGTACATGGTATACAACACTTCATTATGAGGCCAGATTCAAGTTAATCACTGGATTCATATCTGGTCTCCATATAGGGACCCAAATTTTAAATCAGTGCAATAGGAAGAAAATTCTTTAAAAATTTCTTCAAATCAACCTGGCATAGATTCAAGTACAGGTCAAATCCAATCCATGGGTTCATAATTGGCTCACTGCAGTGAAATATGATATTTGGTAAGAAAACAAATTTTATTTCAGTTGAATGTTCTGCTTTTATTGTTACTTCTGTCCTCACACAACTGATGGCTTCCAGAAACACTGAATATTTCAACGAACTTCTACCCAAAATTTTAACCAACCTTTTCAGAAAGAAGCCTAAGATAGGGTGTGTGCTTGGAGTAGCAGGTTAAAAAATAGGCTTTACTTTTCAGAGCCTTTTCGGGCGATAGTCATTGCAGTATCCACACATGTACAAGATGACACTTACTTTTTGCCTCCATCTTTCTGATTTCTGAAGACAACTCGATCCAAGTGAACAGTTTAGGCTCACTTGATTCTCTGGATTTTATTTTGCGAGTGATATGGAACTTGCTTGATGTAGCTATCTTGGAGTTTGTCGAAATTTTGAAATAACTGTATCCTAGGTGATCGCCTGATTGGTGGGGTGTTTGCATCCCTCTTGTTTGACTTTGCAACTTGTGTCTTCTTCTGTTTCGAATACTACAATGTAAACCTCTTGATCCAGACTTTTTGCATTTACTGATAGACACTCTGCTATTGCAATTGTTTGGCATAGGTGGTGCAAGTTCATCGACGTTTTGTTTTAGCATTATCAATTGACAGAGCCAATATCTTGGCTTCTTCAAGTTTATGAAGAGCATTTACTGCTTTTTAAAAAAAATAAGTTGTTTCATCACAGACCATGAGCAATCATATTTCTGATTTCCAGTGACTACAGCGCGGCTTCCGTGGACTGGTCACTTTCCAGGGGTGGGCAATGTTTCCACACACGCAATAATATTAGATTCCAAACACTAATTATAGGAATAATAATCAAAACTTTAATTAATGAAGTACCAGGTACAACTTGGTGCTTCATCATTTAAAATTTGGCTGATGATGATTTTTATTACCTGGTAAATGAATGCATGCAGAGACATCACTGCCCATGCATGGATTACAACCAGTCTACGGTGATTGTACTGTTCAGTTCCAAGTGAAGGCAGAGCAGTTAACATTGTAAGGATATTGTAACTTCTTTTGACCCTAAAATCCTCAGATTAATTTTATGATAATAACCACTGTGCATACTTGTACTCGATCATAGAAGACTTAACAGTGTTTCTACATTGTACATCATTGTAGGCTGTCTGTACAGGCAGCCCACAACTATGTAGAAACATTGCCAAAATAAATCCAGCCTAACAGTCAAGTTTTCAAGGAAGAATACACTTGGAGCAATTAGAGTTGGGTGATTAACCGAAAATTCAGTTCGGTTTCTGTTTTGTTATCAAAACCGAAATGATTGCGGAAAACACACCGTCGCACTTTTCAACTTCAGTATTGAAAAACTCTAATCAGGTCTTCACTTCTCAGAATAAAGAGAGAAACAACCTAAAGTTAACCCTGTTTTCAAACTTCAGAGTCACGATACCCCTTTTTCAGAACAACTGCACTAATTGGTATTGTGTTCGAGCATGGCATTTATGGTGAAAATAAGTGACAAAATTACTTCTTATGGATCATGTTTTAAACATTCATCTGTTTAGCAAATGTGATTTACTTAGCAGTACTGGCACTTGTCACTTGTTCCACATTTATAATGACAAATATATTTATTTCTACACATAATTTTGAAAGATTGAACTCCAAAGCCAGCGTCAAAATCACTGTTGCAGTTGGATGAAAATTTAGGGTTACAATGACCTATATGAGCGACTTTTACTAGAGAAAACTTTTATGGTCGGCATAATCTTTTAGAGTCGGATGGGTTACCCTAAACACGGGTATTTGGGGGTGGGGGCTAATTTTGTAACAGACTCCAGGCAAAAATCGTTTTTCTCAAACTTGGAATTCTTGAAATAATTTATGCAAATACAGTATGCTCAGAAAATCAGAGTACCAGTATATTACACAGGTGTGTTGCTCTGGAAAGGGAGCCCCTGTGACACTGTCTGGTGCCAAATAATCTTCCTCTATGCAAATGCAATGTATTGTTATGTTTGTACAATGAAAACCAAAACTGAAAACCCGACTCTTTCAATGAAACCGAAACCATAACCGACATGAAATTTGAAAACCACCCATCTCAAGGAGCAGTCTTTTTCAAAACACTATAAAAGTGGCAGTTTGCGCCTGTGTGTGGACTTAAGGGCTGAAAAAGTAGAAGCAAATTTATCAAGGACAGTTACTTGAATAGAATTTATAAATGATATTCACATATTTCCTGTATAACAATGTTAATTTTTGGTTAGCTGTAATATATGCCAAGGAGCAAGCATATAGATTTATTCATAAGTATTTCTCTTTCAGTTTTCTATGCCAGAACTGGTTGAGGCACTCGAAAATCAGTCAGGCAATGAGAATGTTCAAGAAATAGAGTCTCCTTCCATTGAGGAAGTTACAGATCTTTCTGATGAGGACAATGTGTGTAGTTTAAAGTGGAGAAGTAGAAAGAAGCATGTGTTTGTACTGACGGATGCAGGAAAACCTGTTTATTCTCGGTGTGTATCTATTATTTTTTACTCAATGTATGAAGTGTCCATGTACTGTAATGAATGACTGGGTTATCTCACTAGAGATGTGGCTGTTGGAGCTTTCTTTTGAGGTGTAGAATCAAAGTTGTTCAAACGAAGTTCATGGAGCAAAATTTGCCTTTGTGGGAGGGGCAAGATCTTTGGCCCCACCCAAGATTTCTGTTTTTCTATACCGATGTTGGACTCCCACGTTGTGTCCTTGGGCAAGGCTCTTAACCCCGATTGTCCACATGAGGGCACGATGATGCTGTGTACTAAGGCGTACCGCATGTCAATGGTACGCATGTCTTTAACCAGTCTAACTCTGCCTGTGCTGCAGTGCAGAGTTACGATGTTGGGGAGCTGGCAGCTGCTTGTCATTGCTCTGTGGTTCTCTCCGGGTACTCCAGCTTCCTCCACCCTTAAAACTGTCACGGTCATGATTAGCTATTGTGCGTAAATATATGACCTTAAGACACCAATAAATAAATAAATATTCTATACCGATGGTCCGATTTAAATCAAATTTGGTATGTGGTACTATTGAATCATACATGTAAGTGCTTTATTCACGCAAAAAAAATTTCCTGTGTCCCAGTTGGAACCCCAGTAGCTAAAAATAGAAATATTTTCAAATCACTATATTCCCAAACCACATGGAGCAGAGGACTGTTATTTGGTATGAAACATCCTTCGGTTCAGTAGAATGGGATGGTAAAAGAAATTGTCATTGGGTGAGTCAAGGTGTACTGTGGTGGGGGGGTGGGGGGTCATTGTAAAAATGCTGAGTCAGCATATTTGCAAAAATTTAAAAAAAATGTCTTCATCAAAATCGTCTGGTATTTGGTATACAGCATGCATGGGGGGGGGGGGGGGTACAAGTTTGTTAAAATTAAACCCCTTGGTTCATATCTGGGCTCAAGCTCAACTTATGGCAATATGGGGAATAATCTTAAAGAATCTTCTTCTTTAGAACCACCAGTCAGAATCTTTTAATGTTTGGTATACGTCATTGTTATGAGGGTCATATTTAAGATTGTTCAGATCTAGTCCTCGGTTAATATTTGGGCTTCCTATGGGGGACCGAATTTTAACTTAGTGCAATATGGGGGATAATCTTTAAAAATCTACTTCTTCTGATCGACCAGTCAGAATCTTTTGATATTTGGTATACAGAATCCTTAGGGAGGTTAGGTCTCATTTTGTTTAAACCAGGTTCCTGGGTTATTATTTGGGTTCTCTGTTGGAAGCCGAATTTTAAATTAGTCCAATTTGATGAATAATCTTTAAAACTCTTCTTCTTCAGAAACACCAGGCAGAATCATTTAATATATGGCATACAGAATCCTTACAGGGGTTGGCTTCAGTTTGTTCAACTTAAGTCCATCGGTTAGAAATTGGTCTCTCCAAGGGAGCCTGAATTTGAACTTATAGCAATATGGGGAATAATCTTTAAATCTTCTTCTTCAGAACCACCACTCAGAATCTTTCAATGCTTGGTATACATGATTGTTATGAGGGGCAGATTTAAGATTATTGAAATTAAGTCCCTCGGTTAATATTTAGGCTTCGTATGAGGTACCGAATTTTAATTTAAAAATCTTCTTCTTCAGATCCACCAGGGGGCGTGGTGGCATTGCGGTAACCGGTTCTCGACAGATCACCAAAGTTAAGCAACGTCAAGCCTGGTTAGTCCTTGGATGGGTGACTGTCTGAGCGATAGATTCGGACTCCCGCTTTGTGTCCTTGGGCAAGGCAGTTAGCCATGATTGTCTACATGTGGGCACGATGACGCTGTGTACTAAGGCATAACTCACCTTGATGGTGTGCATGTCTTCAATCTAACCCTGCCTGTGCACCAGTGCGGAGTTACGATGTTGGGGTATTCCGGCTTCCTCCACCTGTAAAACTGTCACGGTCATGATTAGCCATTGTGCATAACTATGTGACCTTAAACACCAATAAATAAATAAATAAATCCACCAGCCAGAATCTTTTGATATTTGGTACACAGCACCTTAGGGAATTCACTCAATTCAGATCTTTGTTCAAATCAATTCTTTAGGTTAATATTTGAGGTATAATCTTTAAAAATCTGCTTCTCGAGATACAATCAGAATCTTTTGATATTTGGTATACAGCATCCTTAGAGGGTGCAGATTTAGTTTGGTTGAATAAAGTCCCTGGGTTGATATTTCTGTTCCCTGTGAGGGGTTTGGGGCAAATTTGAACATAGTACAAAATTGGTAATATTCTCAAATCTTCTCCAGAACTACCAATCAGAATCTTTTAATATTTGGTATACAACATCAAGCTAAGTCCCTAGGTTGATGTTTGAACTCCCTAGTTATGCATTACTGAAAATCTTGGCATTATTTCTGTGGTAGCATCCCAATACTAGAAAAAATCATCTGGCTGGGACAACAGAGTTATAAATAATTAAATAACTGAATTCCCCTGTAGTGCAGTGCTAAGTAGCCATAGATGCTAATTAAATGTTTCTTAAAACAACTGTGGTCAGGTGAGCATTTCAGGCCCTAAGGGGCCTCTTGTAAGCTTAACTTGACAAAGTCAAGACAAGCCATTGCCATGTGTGCGGAAATCTGTAAGTCTGTTTACATTTTCTTTAGCACAGGCTACACCCCGTAGTTTTTGTCCGATCATCATGAAATTTCATATGCAGGGTGAAGGTCATGTCCAGATGAGAACATCAATTATGATGGCTGTGAGAGCCTGAAATCTGAACACCTTTAGCACAGTACAGGTCGTATTTATGAAGGGATTTCATTGTTATTGGTAGGATGACTTCGCCCCCTTTTGGTCGCGAGTGGTAACCAAGATGGCTATGCGGACCCGAAGTCCGATAACATTTAGCATAGTCTACATGTCGTATTTATGAAGGGATTTTATTGTAACTTCATAATAGGACTCTGTATAATGTTTAGATGAGAACGTCCTTTTTTGGTCGTGTTCAGTCAGCCATGATGGCCACAGGGGCATGTTACCTAGATTCCTTTAGCACAGTCTACAGCTTGCATTTATAAAGGGATTTCACTGAAAATTTGTAGGATAACCCAGAATAATGTCTGGATGAGAACGTCCTATTTTGGCCATGATCGGTCAGCCATGACAGCCACACAGGCACGTGACCTAGATTTGTTTAGCACAGTCTACAGTTCATATTTATGAAGCAATTTCATTGTAACTTGGAAGGATAACTTGGTATGATGTCTAGATGGGACTGTCGTATTTTGGTCATGATTGGTCAGCCGTTACCACCGCCTGGTCACTTGACCTACTAGATTCCTTTAGCATTGCTTACAGGTTGTTTTTATGAAGGGATTTATGGTTGGATGACATGGTATGATATCTAGATGAGACTCTCCTATTTTGGTCATAATCGGTCAACCGTGAACTAGATTCCTTTATCAAAGTCGACGAGTTATATTTATGAAGGGATTTCATTGTAACTTGGTAGGATGACTCGTTTTGGAATGATTTTACTGTAACTTGGTAACATTGGTTGACATACGTTAACTGTTAGGACCACATCAACCTAGGTCTTAAATCTTTAGTACAGTCTACACTCAAATTATTCTTATTGAAAACATAGCAGCATACAGGAAACAGAAATTAACATATTCTCAATTATCACAATTCTTGTCTTATTTCATAATCCTTTCATAAACATTGAACATTATCCTTTTCATCAAAACTACACACAGTCAAGTTAAGCTGCAGTGTCATTGACACTTTCATTTTAAGCTCACCTTGACAAAGTCAAGCCTAGCTAATCTCATCGTTCCTTGTGTCGTCTGTCACCACCATGTTTTGGTCTTCTCCACCAAAACCACTGGGCCAATTCAAGTAAAAGTTTGTGTGAGTGATGATCCCGAAGGCGCATTGCATTTTTGTTCAACTCAAGATTCCCAGCCCCATAGGGAGGGAGGTTGGGGAAAATGCTCCAAAATATTTTTAAAATCTTCTCATGAACCAGTGGGTACAATGGCTTGATATTTGTTCTGGAGCTTCCTTTTGAGGTGTAGAATCAAGTTTGTTCAAACGAAGTTCGTGAAGCAATATTTAGCTTCGTAATGGGAGGTGTTAGATTTTAAGCCCCGCCCAAAATTTCTATTTTCTTAACTGATTGTCCGATTTGAACCAAATTTGGTATGTGGTATTATTGGGTCATAAGTACTTGACTCGTGCAAAAAAAAAATTATGGGAACCCCAGGAGCTAAAAATAGAAATATTTTCAAACACCTATATTTTCCAAACCACACAGAACAGAGAGCTGTTACTTGGTATGTAGCATCGTTAGGACCAGTTGAATTGAATGGTAAAAAAAAATTGGTCATGTTAGGGTGTCCTGTAGAGGGCATTGAAAAAATGCTGAGTCAGCATATTTGCAAAAATTTTAAAAAATCTTTTCTCCAGAACCAATGGTCAGAATCTTTTGATATTTGGTATACAGCATTCATAGGGGAGTCGGATACAAGTTTGTTAAAATAAAGCCCATTGGTTCATATTTGGGCTCAATACAGGAGCCCGAATTTTCAACTTAGGGCAATATGGGGAATATTAGTACACAATGGCACGGTGCCCACACAGGGACATTCAGGATTAAGTGTCTTGCTGAAGGACACAACACAGTTACCTCTAGTCAGGACCGAACAGTACACTTTTTACTTTGAAGTTGAATGCTCTAACCGCTGAGCTGCCACGCTCCCAGTTATGGCCCTTGATTGATTTTTAAATGACCAGATGTCTGAAGCTTTCAGGCCACCAATCTAATTCTGTAAGGGAGATGACTTACATAAGTTATAAGCTTCCTGTCCAATCTCTCCTTTCCTCAGCAATATGTGAATTATCATATTTGTTATATTGTATACCGCTGTATCTTAATTTGTTAATTTTGATTTTTCTTTGTTGTAACATGTATTTTATATATTGTAGGTTTCTAACATAATTTTTCAAATAAATTTTGTTTAAACTAATTCTATAAGAAATTTGATGCTGTTTATGGCCAGGAACCACAAACTGATATATTCAGGATGATTGAATCTGAAAAATTTCATAAAGATTTATTTTCGGTAAATCAAAGCTAGAATTGCTGCTCAGTCAAGACTTAATTTTATAGACATATTGATGACATGAGAAAAATTAGTTGGAGATATGGATTTTGCAGCACTGTTTTGTCTTTTTAAAAATCCTTTTTGATATGGTTCTTGGAACTTCACAATGTGAGTTTCACCTTATCTGTTGCCCTTTGATCATATTCACAACAAGCATCAGAGCTCAGTTTACTGTTTTTGCTTGCCAGGAGCCTAACTTTTAAACTTTTGAACATTTCCTTAACCCTTAAGTCCTAGTGATTTTTACATATTTTTGCTACACTGGTTTTCTGCTGTTTTTTGGCAAGTCTTGGCTGCCTATATATGCAACCAATACCTGCCTAAAAATAACTACCACAGTAGTTAGAATGTAACTTGTGACTTAGCCCAAAGACTGCATGTAGGGGCACCTGTGCTGTTGCAAAAAATGTCATCAAAGTCGGAATTACCCGGTAGGCCCTTAAGAGTTATCAGTTCTGACCATAAGCAAAGTTTTTTATGGAGTATAACCCACTTAATTGGATATTTTTTAATTGAATAAACCCATTAACTGTACATAACTATCAAACACAAAAATGTTACTTCTTACGGTAGAAATTTGACCTGTTAATTAATTACACATACATTAAGCTCCTATTAACTGAATAAAACGTCTTGTGATTTTTCAAAGCATTGATGACAGTCACTGAATTCCCCACTTTAAACCTTTTCAGCTTCAGTACATCCAATGTAAGCATTTAATCTATTTAATATCTAGTCAGAGATACATGAGCTCTGTCAAACAAGTTATCATAGAATAACTACCCAGTTTGTTGCTAGAATACAGTACAGCCTCCATGGACTGGTCACTTTCCATGTGTGGGCAATATTTCCACGAATGCAATAATATTCGATTCCAAGCTCTAATTATAGGAATAATCATCAAAACTTTAAATTAATGAAGCACCGGGTTCAACCTGGTGCTTCATCAATTAAAATTTGGCTGCTGATGAATGACGATTTTATTATCTGGTAAATGTATGCGTGGCGATCACTGCCCACACATGGATTGCAAGTAGTCCATGGCGACTGAACTGTATGGGAAAAGTGCTAAATTCTTGTCAACTGAATAGTTTTCACTACCAAATTGGCTATTTCATTAATTCTTTACCTAATGTCATGGGAAGCTCATGGCTAGATCATTGGACTTGAGATCAGAAGGTCAATGTTTTGATCTTTATCTGCATCATCTGAGCTGTGTCCTTGGGCAGGACACTTCAACTCGAATGACTATGTGGAAGCACGGAGGTGCAGTGTACTTAGGTATATGGCCTGTACATTTGCCTTCAGTCGATGCAAAGCCTGCTCGTGCCCAGGCCTGGAAATAAGGAATGAGCTTTATAATAAACATGTTATGCCTAATTGATCATCGTAACCTGTTTAAAGTTATGGGGCGACCAATGGTTGTTGTAGGAAAATTTTGAATTCCTGGATTCAAAAACCCCCATTTCCTTACATATGAGCGCCTTAGCCGCCGTATTTCATCTAAATTTCAAGACACAAATTTTTTTTTTTTTTTAGATATCCAAAAATATTGAACTGTTTCCATGACCTAATTCCAATATTATAATCAACCCTGGGCAATTGTGTGTGATCATTGACAATGTGTTTCAACATTTGTGAAATATCACATTCAGGCATATCAAAGGAGCTAACTACACATTCAGGCATATCTAACTATCACACTTAGACTACAGACCATCGAGCAGAGCAGTCTGCCATTCCCAAAATTAAAATGAAAAAAGAGTCATTTCAAATGATTAATTGAATGGATTTCTTTGCATTTGTCAGTAGCATTCCCCATAGAAAGCCCTTTCAGGTGATGGGTCTGGACCAAGAAGCTTGTCAAGTGTTTGATCACCGTTTCAAATTGAGGTGCTTGACACATGAGTGAAGTGACGATCTTTTTTTTTGTTCCATTCGTGGTAAAATGTGATCGCGAACGGTCGGAGGTTATGGTTTTTAGCTCAACTTGACAAAGTCAAGCTGAGCTATTGCTATCACTTCTCGTCCGTCGGCGTACGTACGTACGTACATACGTACGTACATACGTACGTTAGTACATTAGTACGTACGTCCACAATTTCCTTTGGCACACCTCACAGGTTGCATTTATGATCAGATTACTTTGAAACTTGGCATGCTTGTTTGGGGTGACCTCTAGATGGGAGCTATCGATTTTCTTCAATTTCTGTCAAAAAATGTTGCCGCGGCCAATGTTCTTAGAACTTAGTTTAGTCAAACCACAATATTTTCCTTTGGCACACCCTACAGGGCACATTTATGATTTGATTGCTTTGAAACCTGGTATGCTTATTTAGGGTGACCTCTAGATGGGAGCTATCGATTTTCTTCAATTTCCGGCAAAAAAATGTTGCTACGGCCAACGTTCGTAGAACTTAGTTTAGTCAGACCTCAATATTTCCCTTTGGCACACCCTACAGGCCACATTTATGATCAGATTGCTTTGAAACCTGGTATGCTTGTTTGGGGAGACCTCTAGATGGGTGCTATCGATTTTCTTCAATTTCTGTCAAAAAATGTTGCCGCGGCCAATGTTCTTAGAACTTAGTTTAGTCAGAAGACTCAATATTTCCCTTCGGCACACCCTACAGGGTACATTTATGATCGGATTGCTTTGAAACCTGGCATGCTTGTTTGGGGTGACCTCTAGATGGGAGCTATCGATATTTTTATACTGTACCAATGACCCAGACTTAGCTGGTGCTAACTCCAACAAAACCAGGGCCAAACACAAATTTTGCCCCCCAATCCCCAAAATTTGCATCCAAAACAAAAAGAAATCATGTCCTAAAGGACCTCCATACTACGCCTCTACTGCGCATGCGCAGTGACGCAGTCGTCCCGAAATTGGCGCCAATTATCATTCTCTGTTTGGCCCTTCATCAGTCAACATCTCACTGATCTTTGTGCTTGTAAATCTCAGTTTAAAGGATGCCAGACACGTAATTTTTGGAGAAAATGTGATTCTAAGGAGGATAGAAGGAGGAGAGGAAAAAGAAGTGGCAAAAAATAATCAGGGCTGTACTTAAAATTTTTTGATGAAATTATGTTAAGTTGCCTATTTTCGAGGCATGGGACTCTTGTTGTCATTCTTGCTAATTGTTGCACTGCTTATTCAGTGTTTCCTCTCCCCTAGCCTTCTAAAGTCCCCCCTGGCAACTCTCCCATGCTTTTGGCATATTTTTGAGAAATTTCATTTCTAAAATTTCCTGGGAGAGTTGCTTGGTTACAGAATCTTTTCTGTTATTTTCCCCATAGTTACGTTTTCACCCATGGGTGTATAACGTTTGTGTTCTGCATCTTCCATCTGATGTTCTACAGATTCTCCCCCGGGAGTCTCTGTTTTGCATCAGATAGAGTGTAATTGATGACTGATTCCGGGCCAGTTTTTTCAGTGCCGGGAGTCATGTTTTCTAGTGTGTTTACACTGTTTGTTTTCATTGGCAACAGCCTTTTTTGAAAGGGGGGCTGTTTGCCTTTGTGGTAGTTTATCTCATTATAAGATACATTTATATTATCCGAAAGTGTCTCATTAATTATTTTATATAAATTTAAAATTTTTGACCACACTTTGCCATCGGATCCATCGGGGCTCAACGTTACTTTTCAGCAACTTGGGCTTCTCTGAAAAAATATTTTTTCAAAATTATTTTGTTTTGCAATTGTTTTTTCATTTATTAATGGATCATGTTATTATGTATCTTTGTGTCAGGGGTTTTTGCGAGTAACTAGGACTTATTGTTGTTCTTTCACAATGAAGGGACGTTGTTCAAATTGTAATAGGAAGAAATCTTCCTCTGACTTTCATGATCATTGTATTAATTGTAGTCAGTGTTCTCGCATTAATCCCTGTCCTATATGTGAACATTGGGATGAGAAACATTGGAAACGTGTGTCACGATATGTTGTTTCTGGAGAAAGAGCGATGCCGGCTCTTTCTCCACAAGGTCACTCTACTCTCTCAGTTTCTATTTCAGAGGAACCAGAACAGGGTGATGTTTCCATGTTATCTTCTTCAAGTGTGCGTCCGTCGTCACAAATGAATTCAGAGCTAGCGGCAAAAGTGCTCATGGAGATTAGACAATGTCGTCCGCTAGCTCGCCCGGTGTAGCGTCCATTCACCGAATGGTTCGGCAGCCGGGTTCGTCCGATGCGGTCCAAGAGGAAATTTTGGGTGATGCGAGCACTATAAACATAATAGATGCACACCCAGTGACGGCGGATAGTAAGCGAGAACGGAGGAAGCCTTTTAGTCCGGTTCCTAGCTCGTCCAGGTCCAGCCGGGCCGCGAGCGAGAGAGGTTCCTCTCTCGAACAACAACATCTGGGACCAGATGTTGTGGTACAAAATGTGTCTTTAGCGGAGCATACGTCCGTCGCTCGGGACGCTCCGTTGTATAAGCAGTCCGCAGAGACTGTTAAGGCTTCCTCTTCTCGTCAGCGCACACGACCGCACCTTGGCTGCGTGACCGCCGATATATTACCAGCTTCGCCGATGAAGGATTCTTCGGCGACCAGGTCACACCATCCGGCAGCCAGGGATTCGAGACCGATGGGCTCCGGACGTTCGCATAGGAAAAGTATGCGGGAGCCATCTGATGCGGAGCTGCCCTCGGCGAAGCAGCGAAAGACTGCGCCTCCGCAGGTCTCGACGTCGGACATTCTTGTGCAGATAGCACAGCTTTTCGCAGCATCCCAGCAGCCGACAGAAACGGTGTCGGATCGAGAATTATCCGACGGCGCTGGGTCGGTACGCTCCGCCGAAGCATCGGGGGCGGACGACCGGGAACATCGTGAGGTCCGACCGGATGGTGAAAGGGATACGGATGACTTGGAGCTCTCCCTTTCGGAACAACATAAAGCTGCCGTGGACTTCATCCGGCACTTTCTCCCTCAAGTTGTTCCATCGGGCCAGACTGCTGCGCTTCCGGACAAGAGAATTATAGCGTCATTGGACTCTGAATTTTTTGAGCGGTTCAGGGACATCAATCGCGAGTTTCCGTCGCAGTCCAATAATGTTGCTAGAACATTTGAATTATTGAACGACGCTATATTTAAACTTGCTTCCAGGACGGGGAAAGCAGGTTTCTTGTCCGCTAATACTCTCAACCTGCCTTTCATTAATGCAAGGAATAAATTCGATACGGCAGGACAGGGTATACCGAGAGTTCCTCTGCGTATGGACGACGAGGCGGAAGACTTAGAGCTATCATTACCGTCGTCAGCTTCTATTCCAACCGCGGTGTTGGAAACAGCTATTGCGTCTAACAGAGCCAATTTAGATGCCTTATCTTACGCAGATCACCTTACTAAGGCGTTATCACTGCGCCTTCAAGGGGAAGAGTTTCAGGATATACAATCCTCTTTAAGACTTCTTTCAAGGGCAGTAGCTTATTCCACGTGTAACTCCGCCCTTTCAGTGGCAAATCTGGAGTTGGTTAGACGTGACGCAGCCCTAGCTACATCCACACTAGTGGATTCTAAGGTGAAGAACTCTCTTAGAGTCGCTTCGGTCTCAGGAGAACTTCTCTTTGACGGCAAGCTTTCCGCTATTTATGATAAAATTAAAAAGAAAGCTAATGATTCTCTGTTGTTCAGATCGGCTCCTAAAAAGTCGGATACAGCAGACACGAATAAGACAGGCACTTCTGGGTCTAATGTGCCCAAGAGAGGTTCCTATAGAGGTTCCGGTGTGTCCTCTTGGTCTTATTCGAGAGACCGTCAGGATAGCGACTCTCGTTCGGGACGTCCTTCAGGCCGGGACAATCGGTCGGACGCCCTGAGGTCGACGAGGCGAGGTGCGGGTCGTGGAAGACGTGGTTTCTCCTACCGCAGGCCTCGCAGGTCCAGGAGGTGATGGCTTAAACCTCTATCGCGTTCCAGTTGGCGGAAGGTTGTCGAGTTTTTCACAAGAGTGGGCGTCGATTACGGACGACCCTTGGGTGAGAGGAGTGACTTCGGAAGGTCTAAAGATATCCTTCAAACGAAAGCCTCCATTAACTCGAAGTCCAAAGTGGACTCATCTTCCGTCAAATCCACAGAAAAGAGACGCTCTGTTATCAGAGGTGCAGTCTCTTTTAATGAAGAACGCGGTAGAGGTCGTAGAAAACCAGGAATCTCTGGGATTCTACAGCCATCTGTTTCTGGTTCCGAAACCAGATGGCTCGTTCCGTCCAGTCATAGATTTGAGCTGGATAAACAAGCTGATCGTCGCTCCGAAGTTTTATATGGAGACGATTCGATCGGTCAGAGCGAGTATTCGGGTGAACGATTATGCAACGAGCATAGATCTCAAAGATGCGTACTTTCACGTCATGGTACATCCGACATTCCGAAAGTATCTATGCTTCGCAGTCCTAGGAGTGGTGTATCAATTCCGGGCGATGTGCTTCGGATTGAATCTAGCACCCTGGGCTTTCACTCGGGTAATGAACTTGGTAATGATCTACTTCCGAGCTCATTCGTCTGCGGTAACGTCGGCCTACCTGGGCGACATTCTTCAGAGGTACGGCAACGAGTTAACGCTTCAGAACGATGTTCAGAATCTTCTTCTATTGCTCCGACGTCTCGGTTTTATAGTAAACGAGGAGAAGTCGGATCTGGTGCCGTCCAAGTCATTCACTCATCTGGGAATGAGCTTCGAGACGCACAACAATCTCGTTCGTCTGCCGTTAACCAGAGCGAAATTAGTCAGTTGTTACGCTCGCTATTGTCTGCACGCAGACAAAGTCACGGCGAGAGAATTTATGAGACTGATAGGTCTGTGCGGAGCCGCCGCGGATCTCATTCCGATGGGGCGGCTACACACACGTCCTCTTCAAATTTTCCTGACTCAGAATTGGAGTGTGAAAATTCATTCGCTCGATGTAGACGTTCTCTTGTCAGATCAAGTGAAACAAGAGATTCAGACTTGGGCAAACATTCAGTGGTTAACTCAAGGAGTTCCGCTGCAGTTGCCGGATCCGAGTTTTACCGTTATGACGGATGCCAGTCAAACAGGTTGGGGTGCATCATTAATCCCAACGGATTCGAGATGCCAGGGTCTTTGGGATCCGCAATTCCTGTGCAAGCACATAAACATCAAGGAAATGATGTCAATTTGGCTTGCGTTACGTCACTGGATGGACATTATTCACGATGCTCATGTCCAAATCCTATCCGACAATACGACAGTAGTGGCGTATATACAGAATCAGGGAGGCACTCATTCAGTTCCGTTGTTCAATCTAACGGAAAGAATCCTTCTGTTTGCGTTAGAACATCACGTTCTTCTTTCGGTCCGTCACATACCGGGTCGTCTGAATGTGCTAGCAGACTCCCTTTCACGAAAGGGTCGCTTGTTGCCGTCGGAGTGGACTCTCAACAAACAAGTATTCAATCAGATTTGCTACCAATGGGAACGGCCAATGATAGACTTATTTGCAACACATCTCAACAATCAGTTGCAGACGTATGTGTCTCCGTGTCCGGATCCAAGAGCATTTGCAGTAGACGCTCTGTCGATCCCTTGGGACGGAATGATAGGATATGCGTATCCTCCAGCGCCGTTAATTCAACAAGTATTGCTAAAGATAAAACAATCTCAATGCAAGATTCTGTTGGTAGCATCTCTGTCGCCACAGAGACCGTGGATAAATCTACTCAGGTGTCTGTTGTGGGACCTACCGCGGAAGCTTCCTCCTCGAGAGGATCTTCTTTCGCAGGGGAAATCGCGCCAACTCCATCACAACCCGCAAGGTCTCAACCTTCACGTTTTTCCGTTGTGCGGTCCTTCTTGCATGGCAAGCACTTTACAGGACGAGCAGTGGACGCGATTTCTAACTGTAGGAGGACCTCCTCTTTGCTAAACTATGCGGCTAAGTGGAAGGTTTTTCGTCGTTGGTGTAGGGATCATTCTGTAGATATATTTGATCCCTCTATACCAGACATTGCAAACTTTCTAGTATACTTGTTTGACGAAATCAAACTGCAGCCTGTTACTATAAAGGGTTATAGATCTATGTTATCTGATACCTATGCACATCATGATAGTTTACAAATTGGATCTAATGTCTCTTTATCGAAGTTGGTTAGAAACTTTTCGATAAATAGACCCAGAACTCTTAGATTAATTCCTAAGTGGAATTTAGCTTGGGTTCTCCTTAAATTGAAGGAAAAGCCATTTGAACCTCTTGGGACAGTAGATTTCAAATTCTTATCTTATAAGACAGCTTTTCTCTTAGCTTTCTCTTCTGCCAGAAGAGTCAGTGAGCTTCATGCACTATCGGTGGATGATTCTCATTATCGTAGTGTTGGGAACACTATCACCTTCACTACTAATGTGGGTTTTTTAGCTAAGAATCAGGCTCCTAATAAATATCCGGAACCTATTGTTATTAAGGCTCTTCCGTCTTCAGACGGGCGTAGGCCTTTACTCTGTCCTGTTAGAGCACTACGTATCTATAAACAGAGATCTCAGTTTATCAGAAAGGGACGGAAACGTTTCTTTCTGTCTTTGATGCCTAATAGAAAGGACATTTCAGTCCATTCTATTGCTAGATGGATTCAGTTAACTATCCGTACTGCTTATGAAGATTTATCTTCTTCTCAGCAGTCTGTGCTTAAGATTTCTGCTCATGAAGTAAGAGCTCTTTCTACTTCCTGGGCTTATGCTAATAGTGTTGCTATTACAGATTTAATGAAGGCTGCTTATTGGTCTCAGCCATCCACATTTACGAATTTTTATCTCAGAAATATTGAGTCCATTTCTGGAGACCTGCATTGTTTAGGTCCGTTATCTGTTGCTCAGAATGTCGTCCACTAAACAGTTGCAACTATAGTTATGCAGGCTTTCTGTTCCGGCAGTGACTCCGTCCGGCTGCCCTCTTCGCTCTGGGCTATTTGACCCAGGGCAAGGGGAAGGGGGGGGGGGGGGGGGGGGGGGGGGCGGGTGTTCCCTTAGGTCACCTGCTTTATAGTGAAAAGCAAGGGAATGCCTCCTCCAAGTCAGTATTTCTGAGTTGCTTCCCGGATGGTTTTAAAGTGTAATATTAATGTTTAAATTCATTCATGTCTTATTTTTAAAGTGTAGCTCGGTGTGAAGCATTTGTATATGTCAAGTGTCAAACGGGCTTTAATATACAATACTCGGACACTTTTAAATGATTATAAAGAGTCTCAATTCTCTGGACTACTTTATTTATTGGCTTGCTTTAAAAATAATTAGTATAAGGGTTATACTGGATGTTAATAGAGAACATGAATGTTATTGTGCTCAATTATTAAGGGTAGTGTATCTTTCTAATTTTATATTAAATAAGAAAGATACATGTAAAGCCTAATACTCCTTCTCTCCTTAAGGGGTTACCTCTTTACTATATAGTTGAGCTTATTGGATTTTCCTCTATGTCCTAGGCCCTCCAGCCTGTTTACTATTCAGCTAAGTCTGGGTCATTGGTACAGTATAAAAATGTTAAAAAATTTATAGTAATTTATATATTTTTTATACTTACCAATGACCCAGACGGGGATGGCCCTCCCTGGAGTTGGGAACTCTTGCCTCCCCGCTGAGTACATAGCGCTGACCAGGCACTGCCAGTAAGAATGATAATTGGCGCCAATTTCGGGACGACTGCGTCACTGCGCATGCGCAGTAGAGGCGTAGTATGGAGGTCCTTTAGGACATGATTTCTTTTTGTTTTGGATGCAAATTTTGGGGATTGGGGGGCAAAATTTGTGTTTGGCCCTGGTTTTGTTGGAGTTAGCACCAGCTAAGTCTGGCTCATTGGTAAGTATAAAAAATATATAAATTATTATAAATTTTTTAACTTTCTTCAATTTCCATCAAAAAATGTTGCCGCGGCCAACGTTCTTAGAACTTAGTTTAGTCAAACCACAATATTTCCCTTTGGCACACCCTACAGGGCACATTTATGATTTGATTGCTTTGAAACCTGGTATGCTTATTTAGGGTGACCTCTAGATGGGAACTATTGATTTTCTTCAATTTCCGGCAAAAAATGTTGCCACGGCCAACATTCGTAGAACTTAGTTTAGTCAGACCTCAATATTTTCCTTTGGCACACCCTACAGGGCCCATTTATGATCAGATTGCTTTGAAACCTGGTATGCTTGTTTGGGGAGACCTCTAGATGGGAGCTATCGATTTTCTGCAATTTCTGTCAAAAAATGTTGCCGCGGCCAACGTTCTTAGAACTTAGTTTAGTCAGAAGACTCAATATTTCCCTTTGGCACACGCTACAGGGTGCATTTATGATCGGATTGCTTTGAAACCTGGCATGCTTGTTTGGGGTGACCTCTAGATGGGACCTATCGATTTTCTTCAATTTTCGTCAAAAAATGTTGCTGCGGCCAACGTTTTTAGAACTCAGTTTAGTCAGACCACAATATTTCCCTTTGGCACACCCTACAGGGCACATTTATGATTTGATTGCTTTGAAACCTGGTATGCTTGTTTGGAGAGACCTCTAGATGGGAGCTATTGATTTTCTTCCATTTCCGTCAAAAAATGTTGCCACAGGCAACGTTCTTAGAATTTAGTCTAGTCAGACCACAATATTCCCTTTTATACACCCTACAGGGCAGATTTACGATCGGATTGCTTTGAAACCTGGCATGCATGTTTGGGGAGGCCTCTAGATGGGAGCTATCGATTTTCTTCGGTTTCTGTCAAAAAATGTTGCCACTGGCAAAAAAAATGACATTGGTACCAATGATCTTCAATTTTGCCATTTCATTTATAACTTACCAAGTTCAAGTTTGTCAAGTTGAGCTACAGTGTCATTGACACTTTCATTTAAAATCATCATTACCTCCCCGTAACCTGAACGGCCGTTTGTAACTTATTTCCAGGCCTGTATGCCCGATTAGTTAGTTGGGGAATCCATCATTTACTCATCGTATCTCAGAGGTTCTCCCCAGGTACTCTGGTTTCCTCCACCCGTAAAACCATGTGACATGATGTGGTTAATCCTGAACAAATAAACAAACAAACCTAACGCAATGGCAAAGCCGGTCATCACTATTCACAGAAATTGTCACTATAATTTGATTGTATTTTGTTGTAAAAACATAGTTTTTGACTGTTCATTGGAACAAGCTTCTTGAGGTCTCTAGGAGTATATGTGAAGTGGTCTTGTTTCATAAGGAAAGGAAGAAAAAGATGTTTTCCTTCTCTCATCCCAGGCAGAAAAGATATTACTGTTCATTCCAGATGTAGATGGATTCAGTCTACTATCCGTATCACTTATAGTAATTTATCTGATGGGGATAGTAGAGTGAATAGAATCTCTGCTCATGAAGTAAGAGCTTTATTATCTGCCTGGGCATATGAAAAATCTATTGCCCTATCAGATAATATGAAGGCTGCTTACTGGACGTAACCTTCTACTTTCTCTTCTTTCTACCTGAGGAATCTAGAATCTATAGCAGGGAAACTAAGATGTATGGATCCCCGTTTGTTGTTCAGCCTGTTATATAATTTAAATTTCAAGCTTTTGCATTGTGACTTGACATTTATTGTGGCCTACCTCTTTGTTTTGCACAAAGAATTTCTTGCAAAACAGGGAGGTGGGGAAGGTATTTTTAGCTCAACTTGACAAAGTCAAGCTGAGCTATTGCCATCACTTCTCGTCCGTCGGCGTACGTACGTACGTACCGCTGACCTTTGAACAATTTCCTTTGGCACACCTCACAGGTCGCATTTATGACCAGATCGCTTTGAAACTTGATATGCTTGTTTTGGGTGACCTTTAGATGGGAGCTATCAATTTTCTTCGATTTTTGTCAAAAAATGTTGCCGTGGCCAACGTTCTTAGAACTTAGTTTAGTCAGACCTCAATATTTCCCTTTGGCACACCCTACAGGGCACATTTATGATCGGATTGCTTTGAAACCTGGCATGCTTGTTTGGGGTGACCTCTAGATGGGAGCTATCGATTTTCTTCCATTTCCATCTGTCAAAATGTGTTGCCGCAACGATCTTTGAACTTAGTTTAGTCAGGCATCAATATATTCCTTTGGCATGCCATAAAGGGCACATTTATGATCAGATCGGTTTGAAACTTTGTATGCTTGTTTGGGGTTACCTCTGGATTGGAGCTATCGATTTTCATCAAAAAATGTTGCCATTGGCAATGACCTTCGATGAACTTAGTAAAAACTTAGTGCAGTTAAGCATCAGTATTTCCCTTTGACACACCCTGCAGGGCACATTTATGATTGGATCGCTTGCAAACTCAGTGTGCTTGTGTGGTGTGACATCTATATGGGAGCTGTCGATTTTCTTCCATTTCTGTCAAAAAATGTTGCCGCTGACCTTTGAACTTAGTTTAGTCAGGCCTCAATATTTCCCTTTAACACACCCTTTAGGGCATTTTTATGATCGGATCACTTTGAAACTTGGTATGTGTGTTCGGGGTGACCTCTATATGTGAGCTATTGCTCTTTTTTCATTTCCATAAAAAATTATTATCGTTACCACCAGCCTTTGAACTTACTGCATTTGTGCATCAACTTATCCCTTTTGCACTCTCTGCAGGGTATATTTATGAATTTACATAAAAAAAAACCCCAAAAAACCATTGCCACAAGCAATGACCTTCTAAGTAGTGCATTTGTGCATTAACATCTTCCTTTGGCATGTCTCCGAGGGCACATTCATTATCAGGTTGTTTTGAAACTTTGTAAGCTTATGCAGGGTGACAAAGATAGGGGCTATTGATTTTCTTTTCATTTCCATCAAAAACTGTTGCTGTTAGCAACAATCTTTGAATTTATTGCATTTGTGCATCAACATTCTTTGACATGGCCTGCAGGTCACATTTATCATAGGATTGTTTTTGAACTTGGTGTGCTCATTAGGCAAGACCTTTAGATAAGAGCTATTGATTAGCATTCATTTCTGTGAAAAAAGTTGCCATTTACAATAACCTCTGAACATACTGCATTTGTGTATCAGCATTCTTCCTTTAGCCAGTCTTGCAGTTTACATTTAAAAATGCATGGATTACTCTGACGTTGTGCACACACAATGCTGTTATGTTGAAATTTCATCAAATAACATTGGTAACAAGGATCTTCAATTTTGCCATTTCATTTATAACTTAAGTTCAAGTTTGTCAAGTTGAGCTACAGTGTCATTGACACTTTCATTGTATACAGTTTGGCTTTATAGTGAAAACCCTTTGAGCCTCTCTCTTGGCTATTGGGGAACCACAATTAATGCCAATGTTTATTATATTGTATATTGGAATATAGTTTTATAAGTCATGAGCTCATTCCATACAATAACTCATAATTTGCAGTCATGATATAAATCGTCTCATGTTACCTCCGTTCGCATTTATATTTTGGTCCCCTTAACCTAACTTATAGCATTTGGGATATGTTGTGGACTTAGAAGAGATACAGTCTTACCCCAGTATGGATTCTTCTATCCTTAAAGATATTGCATCCAACAATGATATTTATCTATCACTCTTGGATGTAAATAAATCCTGTTTTATCCTTAACAAGCTGCTTAAGGACTCCTTCTGTCTGGAATAAGCAAAAGCCTGCTCGTAATTGTATTTTAGCTCACCTGACTTTCAGTCAGGAGAACTATAGTGATCACTCACTGTCCATCTCCGTCGTTGTCCGTCGTTGTCCGTGAACATGGTGTTTGCATCTTCTCCTCCCAAACTGCTGAATCAATTTAATTGATATTTGAGATAATAGTTTGTTATGACATCGCAATTTGATTTTGTTCAAATCAAGTTTCCTAGCCCCTTGGTAGGTCCACACCCAAAAAGTGTGCTGAAATCTTAAAAAATCTTCTCATGAACCAGCAGTAGCAGAGACTTGATATTTGGCGTGCAGCTTCCTTTTGAGATGTAGACTCAGATTTGTTCAAGAGAAGTTTGTGGGGCTATATTTGCCGTTGTTATGGGAGGGGCAAGAATATTCGCCCCTCCCAAAATTTCTGTTCTCCAAACTGAGAGGCAGATTTGGACCAAATTTGATATGAGGGCTTATTGGGTCATAAGTACTTAATTTATGCAAAAAATATTTTTCGCGTCGCCCCATGTGAACCATAGGAGCTAAAAATAGAAAAAAATTAAAACGCTCATATCTCCAAAACTGCATGGCACTGAGAATTCTTATTTGGTATGAAGCTTCCTTAGGACCAACAGAATGGAATGATAAAAAAAATTGCTATTGCTTTTATCATGGGGTACTTTTCTGTGACTTTGAAAAAGTGCTGGGTCAGCATTTTTTAACACTGTGGGTTCAGTGGGTAATGGGAAAAACATATAAGACTACTTTTCTCCCAAACCACTGCTCCAAAAGCTTTCAAATTTCACATATAACATCTTTGGAAGATTGTTTCACATGTTTATTGAAATCAGTTCCCTGGGTCAATATTTGGGCTCTCTATGGGAGCTCAAATGGTTAAATTAGTGCAGTATGAGGAATATTTTTTTTAAATCTTCTTCTTCAGATCTACCAATAATATTTTTTGATATTTGGTGTGCAGCATCCTTAGGGGGGTTGGGGGGGGGGGGGGGGGGCAGGGTGAGATTCAAGTTTGTTCAAGCCAAGTCTTTGGGTTCATATTTAGGCTGAAAATTTGGGGTTCCGTTCTGGACTTTGAAATTTTGGACCAAAATCTGGAAATTTTTTGTTTGTTTTTTATGCGTTTCGGTCAATTTTAAGACAAAAACATTTTTTATTTCACACTGAAAATTTGGGGGCCGAGGTGATTTTGGACCCAAAACTGGAAATTGTTTTTTATGTGTTTTGGTCAATTTTAAGACAGAAATTTTTTTTAACACTGAAAATTTGGGGGCCGGGTGGGACTTTTTTAATTTTGGACCAAAATCTGGAATTTTTTTTAGTTTTTTATGCGTTTCGGTAAATTTTAAGAGAAAATTTTTTTTTTTTACACTGAAAATTTGGGGGCCGGGTGGAACTTCGAAAATTTTGGACCAAAATCTTGAAAAAATTTTTTTGTTTTTTATGCGTTTTGGTCAATTTTAAGACAAAAAAAAAAATTTTTTTACACCGAAAATTTTGGACCAAAACCCGGAATTTTTTGTTTTGTTTTTTATGCGCTTCGGTCAATTTTAAAGCACAAAATTATTTTTTTTTACACTAAAAATTTGGGGTCCAGGTGGAACTTACAAAATTTTGGACCAAAATCCGGAAATTGTTTTTTTTTGTTTTTTACGTGTTTTGGTCAATTTTAAGACAAATTTTTTTTTTTTTACACTGAAAACTGAAAATTAGGGGGCCGGGTGGGACTTCCCAGAAGAGCCATTTTGGGTTCACCTAAAATGGCCCCAGGAAGGCCATTTATGGTTTGCGAGGGCGATTTTGTTTCAGCCTGCTGGGTAGACAACTAATATCATTTTAAGGTACATGGTTTGTGTAATTATGATGTACGTCATCACATAATGTATAGATGCAGGCTTGAATATTTGGATGCAAGATACCAGATTACCCATGACACTCACTAACAGTGAGTATTTATCTTGCATCCAAATTACCAAGCCTGTATCTATACATTACATGATGACTGTACAAGCCAGTGCACTGTGCTCACTGCCAGATGCCGATAACTTGGGGCGAATCAATCCGATTTGGGGGAGGAAATGGCTTTGATTTTGGGACGAAATGTCCCAGGAGAATCATCAGTGGTCGAACTGGCTTGGGGATGATAAGTCCCATAATCACGCATGACACGAGAGTTATCACAGTCTGATGTACAATGTAATAACTAATTACAACTTTGGAATTGGCAGACCTCTCACTCGTATGTGGAAAGTTACTCTCTGGGTGACTGCATCGACGACACACTACAAAACTTCACAAATTGCGGTTTGTTACCTCCCTCAATGTACAAAAATTGCCTTTTGAGATGATCGATTTTGAGGTGCCTTCGATTGAATTAATGGGCCCCAGAAATCGGGGTTAGGCAGACGTTTACCATCCGCAGAATTTTGAACTCAGGCAGGTGACTGCGGCCCGGGGAAATTGCCCGCCTCAAAATGACAAGCCTACACTTCCTTGTCTCTGAGCATGTGCAGAAGCCATCTGTAGAGGACTGTACAGGATTCTAGGGTTTTTTAGCTCACCTGACTTTCAGTCAGGAGAGCTATAGTGATCACTCACCGTCCGTCGTCCGTGAACATGGTGTTTGCGTCTTCTCCTCCCAAACCGCTGAACCAATTTAATTGATATTTGAGATAATAGTTTGTTATGACATCGCAATTTGATTTTGTTCAAATCAAGTTGCCCCGCCTGTGGGTAGGGCCACACCCAAAAAGTGTGCTGAAATCTTAAAAAATCTTCTTCTCATAAACCAGCAGTAGCAGAGACTTGATATTAGGTGTGCAGCTTCCTTTTGAGGTGTAGACTCAGATTTGTTCAAGAGAAGTTTGTGTGGCTATACTTGGCGTCGTTATGGGAGGGGCAAAATTTTTGGCCCCGCCCAAAATTTCTATTTTCCAAACCGAGAGGCTGATTTGAACCAAATTTTATGTGAGGGCTTATTGGGTCATAAGTAACTAATTTATGCTGATTTTTTTTTTCCCGTAGCCCCATGGGAACCGCAGGAGCTAAAAATAGAAAAAAATTAAAACGCCCATATCTCCAAAACTGCATGACACCGAGAATTTTTATTTGGTGTGAAGCTTCCTTAGGACCAACAGAAAAAATTGGTAAAAAAAAATTGCCATCGGTTTTATCATAGGGTACAGTTTCGGGACATTGAAAAAGTGCTGAGTCAGCACTTTTTAACACTGTAGGCAATGGGAAAAACATTAAAAAATCTTCTTCTCCAGATCCTGCAGGCAGAATCTTTTGATATTTGGTATGCAACATTGGAGGGTGGATCTGATTCAAGTTTGTTCAAATCGGCCCCCTGGGTTTCTATTTGGGCTCAGTATAGGAGCCCGATTTCGAACTTAGTGCATTTCAGGCAAATTTCTTTGAAAATCTTCTTCTCCAGATCCAGCAGGCAGAATCTTTTGATATTTGGTATGCAACATTGTGGGGTGGATCTGATTCAAGTTTGTTCAAATCGGCCCCTTGGGTTTATATTTGGGCTCTGTATAGGAGCCCAAATTTGAACTTAGTGCATTTCAGGCAAATTTCTTTGAAAATCTTCTTCTCAAGATCCAGCAGGCAGAATCTTTTGATATTGGGTATGCAACATTGTGGGGTGGATCTGATTCAAGTTTGTTCAAATCGGCCCCTTGGGTTTATATTTGGGCTCAGTATAGGAGCCCAAATTTGAACTTAGTGCATTTCAGGCAAATTTCTTAAAAAATCTTCTTCTCCAGATTCAGCAGACAGAATCTTTTGATATTTGGTATGCAACATTGTGGGGTGGATCTGATTCTATTTTGTTCAAATCGGCTCCCTAGATTCATATTTGGGCTCACTATAGAAGCTCGAATTTGAACTTAGTGCATTTCAGGCAAATTTCTTCAAAAATCTTCTTCTCCAGATCCTGCAGGCAGAATCTTTTGATATTTGGTATGCAAAATTGTGGGGTGGATCTGATTCCAGTTTGTTCAAATTGGCCACCTGGATTCATATTTGGGCTCACTATAGAAGCCCAAATTCGAACTTAGTGCATTTCAGGCAAATTTCTTTGAAAATCTTCTTCTCAAGATCCAGCGGGCAGAATCTTGTGATATTTGGTATGCAGCATCCTTAGGGGGGTGAGATTCAAGTTTGTTCAAGCCATGTCCCTAGGTCCATATTTGGGCTCAATGTGGGAGCTTGAATTGTAACTTTGTTCGAAATGAGGAATTTTCTTAAAAAATCTTCTTCTTCAGATCCAGCAGTCGGAATGGTTTGATATGTGGTGAGTAGCATCCTTGGGGGGAGGGGGGATTCAAGTGTGTTAAAGCCAAGTCCATGGGTCCATGTATGGCTCCCTGTGGGAGCCCAAATTATAACTTAGTCAATATGGGGAATTTTTCTTTAAAAATCTTCTTCAGATTCAGCAGTTGGAATGTTTTGATATTTGGCATGGAGCAACCTTAGGGGGCTGAGATTCAAGTTTGTTCAAGCCAAGTCCCTTGGTTCATATTTGGGCTCACTATGGGAGCCTGAATGACAACTTAGTTCAAAATGAGGAATTTTATTTAAAAATCTTCAGCTCCAGCAGATGAATGCTTTTGATATTTTTTATGCAGCATCCTTAGGGGGGTAAGATTCAAGTTTGTTCAAGCCATGTCCCTAGGTCCATATTTGGGCTGATTGTGGGAGCTCGAATTGTAACTTGGTTCAAAATGAGGAATTTTCTTTAAAAATCTTCTTCTTCAGATCCAGCAGTCGGAATGTTTTGATATTTGGTGTGCAGAATCCTTAGGGGTGTGAGATTCAGGTTTGTTAAAGCCAAGTCCCTGGGTTCATATATGGGCTTCCTGTGGGAGCGCTCAGTATGAGGAATATTCTTTAAAAATCTTTTTTTAGATCCACTGGTCAGAATATTTGGATATTTGGTTTCAGCTTTTCTTAGGAGGAGCAGATGCAACTTGTGGAAATCAATTCTCTGGGTTGACATTTAGGCTACCATGTCAGGTGAGCGCCCTCAGGCCCCCTGGGGCCTCTTGTTTTTTATTGATTTGGCTTATTTTTAGGAGGTGTCAGTTTCAAACTTAAGCGTTCGACCTGAATTCTGATGAATAGAGTGCCAGCATATTGTAGCCATTGGTAGGAATGATGAATACAGAAAATACTTGAAATTTCCATTTTCTTGGTATTGTTTTATGTTCATTTTTCAATTGTAGTTATGGCAATGAAGATAAACTGGTTACTATTATGGGAGTGATGCAAGCTCTTATATCATTTGTACAAGATGAAAAAGACATACTGAGATCAATAGTAGCTGGTGACCATAAATTTATCTTTCTAGTAAGAGAACATTTAGTGCTTGTTGGTGTGTCATCTGGTTCAGATTCTACACAACAGATTCTTCTACAGTTAACCTACTTGCATAATCAAGTTTTAAGTGTATTGACACGATCATCATTGACTCGCATATTCAAGGAACGTAGGAACTATGATTTGCGTAGGCTACTGTTTGGTGCCGAGAAACTGATGGATAATTTATTGAATATGATTGACACTGAGCCAGGTTTTTTACTTGGTGGAGTCAGGTGTTTACCACTTGATAGTGCTGTTCGTGACATTATTTCTCAAAGTATTTTACAACATGCAAAAGTGAAGGTTTGTATAACTATTTGGCAAATTGGTAGTTGGTCTTCAGTATTCGAGACCCTGTGTATTGGCATATTTTGAAAATAATTAAACTGGCATCTGCACAAAAATTGATATGACTGCAATGATCTAAATAACAGATACTTCAGCTGCATAAGGGTACATTATAATACAAGCAAACTCACTGAATTAGTTTATGGCAATTTAATTCAGTTGTTGTAACAATACCTACACTGTAAGCCTTTTCCTGCACATTGTAGGAAAGGCTTACAGACACATTGCTTATGTTGATTTCATGGGGAAATATCCCCTATATTTTTATTAGCTGCATAATTCTAGGAACTCCAAACAACTAGTACTTAAACAGCTGACTGAAGAACTTGTTTACAACACAACGATTAGAACAATTGGCATTCTATTGTTAAAACTATTACTAGGAAGTTGGTGCCCACAAGTTTTTCACCTGTTCCTCCAGCACATAACAAATGTCTAAAAATTCTGTTGAATAAGGGAGTTTACAGTGGGTTCCACTTAATTGGATATCTCTTAACTGAATAATCCTGTTAACTGAATATAACTTTCAAACACGAAACCAGTTGCAATACTTTCAGTACAATTTGACCTGTTAATTGCATATGGGTACATGTCAATTCCACACAAGTTATAGAGTCAGCTTCTGTAAATTGAATAAAAATCCTTGTAATATGTTGAGAAATTACGCTAACAATAACTTTATTTTCCTTATTTCTAGACCTATTTGGCCTCAGTTTATCCAAGGCATGCATTTAATCTGTTATATCTTGTTTGACAGAGCACCATGAGCTCTGTCAAACAAGATATAATAGAAGAAATGCTCAATGCTCATTTTTTCTCTAGAATACAGGAAAATGACCAATTCCCTGTTAATTGAATACGCCTGTTAATTGAATAATTTTCACTGGCAAAGAGACTTTTCAATTAACAGGGTTCCACTGTACTCAATAATGTATGAAATATACAAGCCCAGTTCAGACTCATTTGCTACCAGTTTCCTTTTGTGGCTCTGCATTAAAGAATTGTGACATTCTTTATTTCTTTAATGTCACATGCTTTCATTTGTACATGTACATACACTCTAGCTCTGGAGTAGCTTCTACAAACAGCCCTTGAAATTTTGAAAAATCTTCTTTGGCAGTAACTTACTAAAGTCAAGACTACTTGCCATGGCAATGGCTGTTCCATGTCATCAGGCATTGGAATATTTCAGTGGGGCGAGCATGAGAAGTGTTTTTATCCCTCTTGTAAAGGTTGTGGGGTAAGTCTCTCTCAGAACATTTTTGTAAATTTTGTTATGGAAAGACATGATTTCCTCCATTTGCTGTGTCTAAAGAGCCTTATTCGCCACAATTGCAACATAAAGAATCTTCCCACTGTCGGAAATGTGGACTGTGTGATATTTTTGGCAGAGGCACATCAGGTACATGTAAACCAATGAGTCGTCATTCTGAAAGTTTATGCTGTTGTTCATCAGCTTGCGAAATTGCTGTGAGTAGTAGTCATTTTATGGTAAGAAGTTACAACCTGGGTAATATTTTTGGAAGAGCTTAATTCCAAATAACCAGACCTGAGTGATTTTTCATTGCACTTTATTGTAACATTGGAGAAAAGCATATCAGTCAGATCAAGGGAGCTAACTACAACTATACTGGTTGGCAAGTCTGCCTTTCCTGTGAATTATCATAGAAAGGGACCATTTAAAATGATTAATTGTATAGATTTTTTTGCAATTGTCAGTAGCATTCACCATAAATGTAGATGCTCTTATAATGGGGTAGACCACATTGTTTTGCTGATGCCAATAATCTGATTAATCTGCTATCACATATAGTTGCCAAAGCCCAGCAATTTTCCTTCAGCAAATGCCGTGGTGCTGCCTGATTGCCAAAGTGAATTTCAAGGCAAGACTTGCCTGGAGACCACTGTCGAGGCTATTCGAGTGTAACCAGGGACCAGCCGTGAGGGCGAATAGGGCGATTAAGTCGCCCTTCTAAGCCCAAAGTCGCCTAGAAAAATAGTCGGGGCGATTACAAGTCGCCCTCTAAAAATTGGCCAAAATGAGAAAAGGCTGAACTGAGTGATGCGAGGTTTACATGAAAACGAGTATTTTTATACTGTACCAATGACCCAGACATAGCTGGTGCTAACTCTTAAAATATAGGGCCAAACACAAATTTTGCCCCCCAATCCCCAAAATTTGCATCTAAAACTAAAGAAAACATGTCCTGAAAGGCCCTCCACACCTCGCCCCCACTGCGCATGCGCAGTGTCCAGGACGTTCCGAAATTGGCGCCATTTATCATTCTAAGTTTGGCCCTTCATCAGTTAACATCTGACTGATCTTTGTGCTTTTAAATCTCAGTTTAAATGATGCCAGACACATAAATATTAGTGAAATGGTGATTCTAAGGAGGATAGAAAAGGAGGAGAGGAAAAGAATGTGTGACAGAATATTATCAGGGCTGTAACTTAAAATTTTTTAATGAAATTATGTTAAGTTACCTATTTTCAAGGCAGCAGCCATTTTGTTGTCATTCTGATTATTTAGTTACACTGTTTTTTCAAGTGTTTTTCCTCTCTCCCTGTCCTTTAAGTTCCCCCTTGCTATTCTCCCATGCTTTTGGCATAGTTTCTGTAATTATTATTACTAAAATTTCTTGGGAGTTTTAGCTTAATAACAGAATGAATTCTGTTCTTTCCCCATGTTTACGTCTTCACCTACGGGTGGTTAGGCGTTGTGTTCTGCATCTACCATCTGATGTTCTGCAGTTTCTTCCCTGGAAGTCTCTGTTTTGCATCAGATGGTGTATTTTTGGTAACTGATTTCGGGCCTGGGTGCCTGGAGTCTTATTTTAGTGTTTTTACACTCATTGTTTACATTTACAACAGCCCTCTGTGTGAGGGGGGGATTTCTAAATAATAATATCTTTATGTTATTTTAATCATAACTAGATACATTATTATTGTTCGTAAGTGTTGAATAAATTGTTTAAAATATTTTTAAAATTTTTGTCCACACTTAGGCTTGGGATCCATTGGGGCTCAACGTTACTTTTCAGAAACTTGGGCTGTTCTGAAAAAATATTTTTTCAAAATATTTTGATTTCAATTATTTTTTCTATATTAATGGATCATATTATTATTATGTATTTGATTGCCAGGGGTTAGTGCGAGTACCAAGACTTGTTTTCTTTTCTCATTGAAAGGATATTGATCAATTGTTTTAGGAGGAAGTCTTCCTCTGACCTTATTATCATTCTATATGTGGTCAGTGTACTCGCATTAACTCCTGTTCTGTATCGTATGATTTCGATGACAATATGGGAAGCGTATGTCACGGTATGTTGTTGGGGATTTGGACACTCCGGTCCTTTCCCCGCAGGGTCACTCTACTTTATCAATTTCTATTTCAGACGATCAAGATTAGGGTGATGTATCTGTGATGTCTTCCAACAGTGTGCCTCCGTCGTCACAATTAATGAAGGGCTAGCGGAAAAGTGCTCATGTAATACGCCAATTGCCTAAGAGGACCCTAGTAGGTTCGACGGCCTTTGACGTCCGCTAGCTCGCCCGGTGTAGCGTCCATTCACCGAATGGTTCGGCAGCCGGGTTCGTCCGTTGCGGTCTAGAAGGAATTTTGGGGTGATGCGAGCACTATAAAATTAACTTAATGCACACCCAGTGACGGCGGATCGGAGGGAGAACGGAGGAAGCCTTTTAGTCCGGTTCATAGCTCGTTCCGGTCCATCCGGACGGCAAGCGAGAGAGGCCCCTCTCTCGTTCAACAACATCTGGCCCCAGATGTTGTGGTACAAATGTGTTGTTAGCGGAGCATACGTCCGTCGCTCGGGACGCTCCGTTGTATAGGCAGTCCGCTGAGACTGCTAAGGCTTCCTCTTCTCATCAGCGCACACGACCGCACCTTGGCTGCGTGACCGCCGATATATTACCAGCTTCGCCGATCAAGGATTCTTCGGCGACCAGGTCACACCATCCGGCAGCCAGGGATTCGAGACCGATGGACTCCGGACGTTCGCATAGGAAGTATGCGGGAGCCATCTGATGCGGAGCTGCCCTCGGCGAAGCACCGATAGACTGCGCCTCCGCAGGTCTCGACGCCGGACATTCTTGTGCACATAGCACAGCTTATCGCAGCATCCCAGCAGCCGACAGAAACGGTGTCGGATCGAGAATTATCCGACAGCGCTGGGTCGGTAGCCGGGGACTCGAGGCCTGCAGACTCCGGACGTTCGCATAGGAAGTGTGCGGGAGTCAACGTACACGGAGCTTCCAGCGGCAATGCATCGTAAGTCCGCTACGGCACAGGCCTCGGGAACGGACGTGCTTTCCTTAATAGCACAGTTTATCGCAGCATCCCAGCATCAACTGAATCTGTCGCATATATTTTATCCGACGATGCTGGGTCGGGACGCTCCGCGGAAGCGGGTACGGACGTCCGAAAGTTTCATCCGGTCCGACGGGATACCGAAAGGGATTCGGTGGATTTCAAGCTTTCCCTTTCGGAACAACATATGCTGCGATGCCGGATAAGAAACTGATAGCGTCGGTGGACTTAGAAATTTTTGGTTCGGTTCAGGGACATCGTCCCTCAGTTCCGACATAATCCAATAATGTCACACAAACTTTCGAATTATTGAACGACGCTATATATATTATTATTTTATGCTTGCTATCCAAGCATTTCTGGTTTCTTGTTCGAAGAGTTATGGAGATGTCTTTCAAAAGTGTGCCTCTGTCGTCATAGTTAATGAAGAGTTAGCGGCAATAAGTGCTCATGGAATATGTCTATCGCTTACGGAATGACATTCGCTAGCTCACCCGGTGTAGCATACATTCATCGAATGGTTCGGCTGCCGGGTTCGTCCGTTGCGGTCTAGGAAGGAGATTTGGGTGATGCGAGCACTTTAATTACTTTAGTACTCACCCAGTGACGGCAGATTGAGGACAGATCGGAGGAAGCCAACAACATAGGGGACCGCATGTTGTGGTTCAGATATTTTACATTCGGAGCATATGTCCGTTGCTCGGGACGCTCCGTTATATTGACAGTCCGAGAGACTGTCTTTAATGCTTCCTCATCCTCACAGCAGGGCACACGACCGCACATTGGCTACGTGACCTCGAGTATCCGATCAGTTTCGGCACTCAGTGATTCCACAGCGAATAGGTCGCGCCATCCGGTAGCCAAGGGACACGAGGCCTATACACTCCGTTCGCTCGCATATTGGAAGTATGCACGGGGTAACGATCTCGGAGCTTCCTGCGGCAATGCATCGTAAGACCGCTGCTCCTCAGGCCTCGGTGACGGACGTGCTATCCGAGTTAGCACAGTTGTTTCGCAGCATCCCAGCAATTGACGGTTTCTCGGTCGAATCAGGAATTATCCGACGGCGCTGGGTCGGTGCGGTCCGCGGTTGCATCAAGCTACGGACGACCGAACGCTTTATAGGGTCCGACAGGATGGCGAAAGGGATTCGAAAGATTTCGAGTTTTCCCTTTAGTAGTATCGGAAGATGCCTTTCATATCTTCTGGCATTTCTTCCAGTGATTATTTTTCGGACTTCATTGCTGCGATCTTGGATAAGAGACTTATAGCGTCATTGGACTCGGATTTTTCGATCGGTACAGGGACTTTGTCCCTGACTTACCGACGCAGTCCAATATTGTCATTACAACATGTGTTTTATTTTTCGACGCTATATATTATATATATATACAAGCCTGCTACTAAGCATGATAGTTTAGTTTCTTGTCCGCGTGGCTCATTTCTGCCATTTTATCTTTTTTACATATAGTTTATTTTGGCAGAGCAGGGCAAACCGAGAGTTCATATGCGTCTAGACGGTGTGATTAAAGACTGCATATATTCTTTTTCGCCGTTTATGTCTTTTCCAATTTCAATATTGGGAACGACATTATGTATAGTAGACTTAACTTAGACGTTTTATTATACGTAATCCGCCTTACTGAGGCGTTATCATTACGTCTTCAAGAAAAGATTTACGGGATATTATTCTCAATGTAATTTCTTTTGAGGGCAGTATTTTGTTCACGTATAACTCCGCCCTTCAGTGGCTGATTGGAGTGTTTAGACGTGATGCAGCCCTAGCTACATCCACGCGTGGATAGTAGGTTAAGAACTCTCTCAGAGTCGCTTCGTTCTCGGAGGAGCTTCTCTTCGACGGCAACTTTCCGGCAATCCATGAATTGCTTGGTTTATACATTCTCTTGTCTATCTACTGTTACAAGAGATTCAGACTGGGGCAAACATTCGGTGGTTGACTCAGAGAGTGCCGCCGCAGTTGCCGGACCCTAGTGTGGCTGTTATGACGGTTGCCAGTCAAACAGATTGGGATATATACTGATCCCTACGGATTCGAAGTGCCAGGGTCTTTGGGTTCCGCAGTCTTTTAGCTATCAGTTTAACTTCCGCGGAATAATGTTTTTTAGGCTTGCTTTATGTCATTGCATGAACATTATTCAGAAATGCATGCCCAAATTCCTGTCCTTTAATTCGACAGTAGTGGCGTATCTCCGGAACCAGGGAGGCACTCTTTCGTTTCCGTTATTCAATTTAATGGAAAGAATCCGTCTGTTGGTTATAGTACACCAAGTTCAGTTTTGGTCCGTCATATTCGGGGTCGTCTGATTGTTTTATCGCACTCCCGTTCTCTTACGGGTCGCTTGTTGCTGTCAGAATGGACTCTCAACAAACAAGTATTTAATCAGATTTGCTATCTATGGGAGCGCCCAATGATGTTTTATTATGACACAGCTTGCTAATCAATTGCAGACGTATGTGTTGGCTTGTCCAGATCTCTGAGCTAATACTGTTAACGCTCTATTGATCTATAGGACGCAATGATAGGATACGCGTATCCTCCGGCGCTGTTGTTTTAGCAGGTATTGCTAAGATAAACAACCACAATACATTTCTGTTGATAGCATCTCTATCTTCACAGAGATCATGAGTAATTTACTCTCTTGTCTACTGTGGATCTTAACGTGAAATCTTCCTCTATGTGAGGATCTTTTTTCACTGGGTAAATCGTGTCATCTTTATCACAACCAGCAAGGTCGCAACCTTCATGTATTCCGTTGTGTGGTCCGTATTGCATTGTAAGCACTGTACTGGACGAGCTTTGGACGCGATTTCTTACTATAGGAGATCCTCTTCTTCGCTATTCTATGCGACTAAAGTGGAGGCTCTTCCGTCGTGGTGTAGGGATCATTATGTTCATATGGTTGATCCCTCCATACTACGCATTGCTAGTTTTTAGTATACTTGTTTCACAAGATCTACTGCAGCCTGTTGTTATTTAGGTTATAGGTTTATGTTACCTCATACCTATGCACTCTACGATAGTTTACAATTGAGTCTTTTGTCTCTTTATCTAAGTCAGTTAGTAACTTTTTGATAAATAGACTTAGAATCTTTAGATTAAATTCCTATACGGATTTTAACTTCGGTTCTTATTTAGCTAAGTAATCATTTGAGCCTCTGGAAACAGTAGTTTTCAAATTCTGACCTTTTAGACAGTAATTCTGTTGGTTTCTCTTTTACTGTAGAGTCAGTGAGTTTCATGCACTATCGATGGATGATTTTCACTTTCATAGTTTCGGAATCAATACTTCCGTTACTATTTAGGTTGGATTGTTGCATAAGAGTTAGGCTCCTATTATCCGGAACCTATTATTTTAAGGTCCTTCCGTCTTCGTATGGGCATAGGCCTTTACTCTTTCCGGGTACAGTTTATGTATTTATAAACAGATATCTGTTTATTACAAGGGCGTAAGCTTCTTCTGTCTTTGATGTCTAGTAGAAGGACGTTACGCTCCATTTTATTGTTAATCGATTCTATTAACTAGCGTACTGCTTATGGTATATCATTGGCTTAGCAGTTGTGCTTAAGATTTCGGCTCTTGAAGTAAGAGTTCTTCTACTTCTTGGGCTTACATTAATAGTGTTGCTATTATAGATTTTTGAAGGCTGCTCATTGCGCTCAGCCATCCATTCATGAATTTTATCTCAGAAATATCGAGTCCATTTCTGGAGGCCTCTATTGTTAGGTCTATTATCTACTGCTCAGAATGTCATTCACTTAACAGTTGCTACTATAGCTAGGTAGGCTGTCTGTTTCGGCAGTGTCTCCGTTCGGCTGCCCTCTTCGCTCTGGGCTATTTGACCCAGGGCAAGAAAAGGGGGGGGGGGAGGGTGTTCCCTTGGGTCACCTGTTTTTACTATGAAAACAAGGGGATACCTCCTCCGGAGTTAGTAATTCTGAGCTGTTATTGGGATGGTTGTTTAGTGAGAAGTTTAAGTTTATAAAATTCATTTAAGTCTTAGTTTTTAAAGTATAGCTTTTGAATATTGCATATGTCAACTGACATGATTATGCAATTCTCACACACTTTTAGCAGTATAAGAGTCTCTATTCTCTAGACTTACTTTATTATTGGCTTACTTTAAAAATTATTAGTATAAGGATTATTGGATATTAATAGAGTACATGGATGTATGAAGCTCAATTTTTGGAAGGTGTTGTATCTTTCTAATTTATCATAAATAAGAAAGATACATGTAAGGCCTATTACTTCTTTTCCCTACAGGGGATGACTCTATTTTATTTTATTGAGCGTATTCCATTTTGCTCTATGTCCTTGGCCCTCCAGCCTTTTTACTATTCAGCTATGTCTGGGTCATTGGTACAGTATAAAAATGTTAAAAAATTTATAGTAATTTATATATTTTTTATACTTACCAATGACCCAGACGGGGATGGCCCTCCCAGGAGTTGGGAACTCTTGCCTCCCCGCTGAGTACATAGCGCTTACCAGGCACTGGTTATTAGAATGATAAATGGCGCCAATTTCGGAACGTCCTGGACACTGCGCATGCGCAGTGGGGGCGAGGTGTGGAGGGCCTTTCAGGACATGTTTTCTTTAGTTTTAGATGCAAATTTTGGGGATTGGGGGGCAAAATTTGTGTTTGGCCCTATATTTTAAGAGTTAGCACCAGCTATGTCTGGGTCATTGGTAAGTATAAAAAATATATAAATTACTATAAATTTTTTAACATTTTCAAAAATCGAATGTGCTCGAGTGTGATAAATGGGCATTTTAATTCATCAAATAAACGTCCATTTATTTGAAATCACATGACAAGCAATTGTCCATTGTCGCTTTTGGCGGATTTTTTTATTTCTATTTTGTTGCGTTCCAGTCGGAGCTTCAAGTGTTGAAACGAAAATAGGTGACTTACGCGACTCAACAAACAACCCAGTTTGAAAGTAGGTTACGTCGCTTAGGATGCCGAAAATGTATACACAACGGACGTATTTTATAACACATTATTTTCATTTTGATTTGCTGACGACTGTTAACTGTTGGGCTGTCTATTCCCAGAAAAACACGAATGGAATTGAAACACATGAAAAAAAGCTTTAGTGATGTCAAGAAAAGCTTTGTACAGGACACAAGTGTGCATGTGGACGATCTTGAAAAAGGGTCCTCCTAAACATCGGAATGACATGAAATGACGCGGAATGACACCGGAATGCCATAAAAATGATGCGGAATGACATTTCTTTTACAAAATACTCGACCCCAGAATGTATTTTGTTTATTAACTAACAAAGTACCTCCCAAGCAACCTTCTTACATCTGGTCCTGTTCACACTTTCAGACTTAGGAAATTATTAGCTTAGTAGACTTTGTTGAAAGGCAACCACAGGAGGGTGATGGGGGATTGGCACGAAGAAGAGGTGAGGGTCATGAAGGAGAAGGTAGCAGTGGGGGATTTTCAGTCAATAATTACATTGTGATTTTTTAACCTGGCACAGATGCATCATAGACAACTGGACCTGGATTATTTGTACGTTAATGGAGGACCATAAATTGAAAATATGAAGGGCCGGCGGGGGTGGTACATGAATATTCTTAATTTTCCCCACTTGCCTATTGAAGTCTCCCTACATGACTCTGCAGTCTCCCTATTTTTTCTGGAGGGAGACTTGAAGTCTCCTTAAAATACCCTTCTAGGCTGGTCCCTGAGTGTAACTTGCAAGTTTTTCCAGAGACAGCATGTTTGGACACCTGTTCTGTTGCAGCAGAAAGTCAAAGTCAGAATTAGGCCCTTGAGGTTTAAAATTAAATAAGTTAATGTGTATAATAATTATGCACTTCCTATGAATACTATTCAGTGTGAAAAGACAGCAAAAAGCCTGTCAATCCATGCCCTTTACATGTAAGTTAAAAAAAAAAAACAGTTAAAAATAAAACCCTCCTTCCCTCACTGATCTGAAAAAAATTGCCTGAGAATCAGTTAATTTACTTTATGTGGCCTTATAGTCGGCATTTAACTGGTTATGGAAATGGATCAGTCATTTCTCCATTCGAAACAACAACAATAACCTACATACAGTATGGCCATTGTGGACTGGTTACTTTCCATGGGTGTGCAATATTTCCACGGACACATTAATATTCCAAAAACTAATTAGAGGAATAATCATCAAAAATTTAATTAATGAAGCATCAGGTACAACCTGGTGCTTCATTAATTAAAAATTTTGCTGATGATTTTTATTACCTGGTAAACTGTCCACACATGAATTATGACCAGTCTATGACAGCTGTACTCTACAGGGGAGTTTTTAAAAAATACAGAACAAAAACACTTGTATTGCAGCTGCTTATTTAGAAATTGTCTGTGAGCCACCACCAAAACATTGACATTTTTTGGTGTGTGTACATGTAGATTTTAGGCTGGAGGTTTTCGAAAATAAGATAAACAGATGATACTTACTTGTGCTATCAACATGTACATTTGTATGTATGAAAAACTTGTTTGAAAATACCAGAGAACTTTCCAAGAAATTGGACAAAGTTTTTCTCATAATTATCCTTCATGTTCAGCTTATTTCATTAGTTTCTCTTTGTACTTGTTGTGTTAATTTATGTTTTAAATGATTTTTTTCAGGATTTAGTGTTTGCATTAATCATTGCTCATAACCAGTTAGTGACATTAGTGAGAATGAAAAAATATTATTTTCATCCAATGGACTTACATTTAATTATAAATTTAGTGAATGCATCAGAGTCTTTCAAAGCAGCTGAATCTTGGGCACCTATCTGCTTGCCAAAATTTGATTCAAGGTAAGAAGACTTTTAATTTTTAATAGAAACAAATTGTTTGTTCTTTATCATGAATTATTGAACAGAAAAATGCATTTAATTTTTAAATTTTCAAAAGAAAAATATTTTGGCAGAAAGCTGAATACATGTGTATATATATTTATCATTGACCTAACTAAATTCTTTGAAATGTTCAGTTAGATCATAAAAATGTTACCCAAAGCTGTCCAGTAACTGGTGATTGTGTTGATGTTAATTCAGACATTAACTTCAATAAAAAACTGTAGGTACATGTATCATGAAATGTGTTCTGTATTCAGCACTAAGGAAGCAGTGGAGCCCACTTATCTGGATATCTCTTAATTGAATAACCCTGTTAATTGGCCACAAGTTCCTAACACAAAAACATTCACCATATCTTCAGTACAAATATGACCTGTTAATTGCATATTTATTATAGCATAAACTCCTGTTAATTGAAAAAAAAAACTATGATATGTCAAGAAATTACCCTATCACCAACTTCCTCTTGTTAATAGACCTACAGTCTGGCCACCGTGGACCGGTCTCTTTCCATGTGTGGGCAATATTTCCACAGACGCAATAATATTAGATTCCAAACACTAAATAGAGAAGTAATCATCAAAAATCTAATTAATGAAGCACCGGGTACAACCTGGTGCTTCATTAATTAAAATTTTCCTGATGATGATTTTTATTACCTGGAAAACGAAGGCATGGACATCACTGCCCATGCATGGAAAATTCACCACTCCACTATATGGCCTCAGTAGGCCTACATCCAGTATATGCATTTATTATCCCCCCCTGCAAGGGAGGGATATAGCCAAGACCTCCATCCATCCATCTGTCCATCCATCTGTCACAATTGTTAACGGATTTAAATTCTTTTTTGTATATGTCTCAATAGCAACAATGTCTACGTCAAGTTCATTGATCACCGATATCTCTTGAAAATTATGTGAGCTATGGCCCTTTGTTATAAAAATATCCTGTAAAACTTGTTTATGGCATAACTTGAACAATACTAACTGGATTTGAATTCTTTTCGGTAAATGTCTCTATGGCAACAATGTCTATGTCAAGTTCGATGACCAGCGACATCCAATGAAAATTCTGGGAGTTATTGCCCTTTGTTAAAAAATATTGTGTAATGCTTGTTTATCGGATAACTTAAACATTAGTAACTGAATTTCAAATTTTTTTGATATGCATCTCTTTGGGAACAACATCTACCTCAAGTTCGATAACCACCGTTATCCAGTGAAAACTGTTGGAGTTATTGTCCTTTGTTAAAAATTATTGTGTAATGCTTCTTTAAGGCATACCATTAACAATAGTAACTGGATTTCAATTCTTTTTAGCATATGTCTCTATAGCAACAATGTCTATGTCAAGTTCAGAAACCACCACTATCTGATGAAAATTATGGGAGCTATTGCCCTTTCTTAAAAAAATATTGTGTTAAGCTTGTTTGATTGGTTTTCAAATATATTTGTTTGCGGGGTATTGGAATTGCTTTGTGATGCTTTTCTTGTTTTTTTTATTTATTGGAGTTTACCAACACTTTTGACAGCCTGGGTTAAATCTATTCAGACAGTTTTACATGTGGAAGAAGTCAAGAGTACCAGGAGAGAACCACCGCAAGCAACAATGAGCAACTCTCTCACTCCCCAACGTTCTAACTCCACATAAGCAGGTTGAAGACAGGTGCATCATCAACATGCAGGTCACCTTAGTACACAGCACCACCGTGCCCCCACGTGAGCAATCAGGATTAAGTAAAGTGCCTTGCCCAAGGACACAATGCAGTTACCCCTGGTGGGGATCGAATCATGGACCTCTCAGTTTGACGTTCAATGCCCTAAACACTGAGCAACCATGCTCCCGAAAACAGGCATTTAATCTATTATCTCTTGTTTGACAGAGCTTCATGAGGTATAATAGAATAAATGCTCAGTTTATCTCTAGAATAGAGGAAAATGATCAAATCCCTGTTAATTGAATATTTTCACTGGCACAGTGGTTATTCAATACAGTAGAGCCCAAGTAACTGGCTATCTCTTAACTGACTAACTGACTGTTAATTGAATACAACTTTCAAACACAAAACCATTTACCATGCCTTCGGTACAAATTTGCATGTTAATTGCATATAGGTTATAGAGCAAGCTTCTGTTAATTGAATAAAAATTCTTTGATTATAATTACTCACCAACTTTTCCTTGTTTATAAACCTACAGTTTAATCTAGAAGACCTGTCATGAAATGCGCACAAATAGCATGTTGATCTGCGTGTTAATCTACACGTTATGACCATAGTAAGGCTATCAAATTCTGTACATATGGCCTGTGCACAAGCAATATTTAAGCTAATGGACCTCTGGGTAACCCAGAGGTCCATTGGCAGAAACATTGGCTGTGTTTGCTATGAGTAACCAGGAGAACCTGCCATGCTTTGGATGCCATTCGATATGGCAATTACATGCAATTCCTATGCGCAATTCCTATGCGCAATTAAGTCTAGATAAGCGCACAGTTCGTGACAGGACTTCTAGTTTCAACTGTATTTGGCTTCAGCACATTCAGAACAGGCATTTAATCAATTGTACCCTGTTTGACCGAGATCCATGAGCTCTATCAAACATGATATAATAGAATAAATGCTTAGTTTATCACTAGAATACTTATTTATCTATTTTATTGGGGTTTAACGAAATTTTCAACAGGCAGGATCAACTCGTGTCGGACAGTGTTATGGGTGGAGGAAGCCGGAGTACCCAGAGAGAACCACCAACCAACTGTCAAACTCCCCAACATACTAACTCCACACAAGCAGGGTTAGCATTGGTTGAAGACGAGTGCACCATCGACTTGCACTACGCCTTAATACACAATGACCCCTTGTGGGCAGTTGGGATTAAGTGTCTTGCTCAAGGGCACAACACGGTTGCTGCAGGTGGGATTTGAACCGAGGACCTCTCAGCTTGCAGCCTGCATCTCTACATACTGAGCCACCACACTGCCTTACTAGAATACTAGAAAATTTCAAATTAATTAATTGTATACTCCTGTTAATTGAATATTATATAATAGCAAAGTGGCTATTCAGTTATCAGGGTTCCACTGTAACAGGTTTCCTCTGTATTTTGGTTTGTAGGATTCCCACTCAAATGAAAGGCCAGTGAATTTTGGCCTCTTCCTTTTAAAGTGCTTGAAATTGTTTCTAGGCTTGAAAAGTACTTGATTTTCCATCACTATCCTTGAAAACTACTCAAATTCAATTTACCTATAACCTCAAGAGAAAATAAGTCTTAGGATAACCCCACATACATGCGATGTCACAAAATTGTTCAGGAATCACATTTATTTGATCTCTATATTGCCCCATGAGTGCAGCAAGGCATCATCTTCAATGCTTTAGCACCGCAGATGGTTCCTTGTTGAACTAAAGCATTGCAGATGGCTACTGGTAGAACTCGAGGAATGATATATATCTGCATGCAGCCAGTTGAATATTTTTATCCTAAAACCAATAGCCCAGACATAGCTGGTGCAACCTCAATATTATTAAGGGCCAAACACAAATTTTGAACCCCCCAATCCCCAAAATTTGCATACAATACCAAAAATTAAATGTCCTATCTGGCCCTCCATACTTTTAGTACTTGCACATGCACGGTACCCAGGAACTTCAGGAAGAGACCAGAATTTGTGCCAACATCATTCATTTGTTTGTCCCAAGTCAGTAAACGTTTGAACTGACATCTGTGCAATAAATTCTCATTTCTGAAGATGCTAGACACAAATCAATGATGATTTTCATTCAATCAATGGTGTAGCAGGATGCTTGAAGTGAATAACGGTGATTTCAGATGTTCAGAGCTGTATCTTTATAATTTTTATTTAAAATTATTCATGTTCCCCAGTTTTGGGATATGCTTCTGAACGTCATCATTATAATATGACTCCACTGTTGTTTTGTTAGTGTTACTTCCCTTCCCTCTCCTGAACCCTCATGTTATACTCCCAAGCTCTTTCGGCTTCTTTATTGAAGAATTTTTTATTAAATTCTTGTGAGTTTAACTTGTAAACGGAATAGGTATTCCGTTTTTCCCCCTAGGTTTACGTTCTGTTCATTACTGTTCAGGACGTTTTGTATTCTTGCATCTTCTATCAGATGCATTGTTTTTTCTTCATATGAAAATCTAGCTTTGCATCAGGTGGTTGTTGATCGGTTACTGACTTTGGACCTTTGTTGTGCCTGTTGGTTAGTTTCCGGTTTTTCCTCTATGATGGTGTTGTCCAATAACATTTTGGATTCGTATTAATTCAGTGTTTAGTTAAAAACAATTATTGTTTTTTCTATTAGGATACATATTATATCTTACTCCAGTAGTTTAGCTTTTAATTAGTTAGTGCTTGTCCACACTTAGGCTTTATTGGGATGCCCTTGGGCTCATGAGGTTTTCTTGGGGCACTTAGGCTTTATTCAAAATTTTTCGAAAAATTTTTTTAAAATTTATTTCGAAAATTTTTGTGATTGTCTATGTTATGTATCCATGTGATGTTTATTCTGTATTATTATTGGGAGTGCAGCAGACTTATGTTTTTGGCTTCATTATTATTGTATCCATTATAATAATTGCTACTTAGTGCAAGTCCAGGAAGCCACAGGATTAAAGGCTTGTTGTTTGCCAATAGTTGCACCACTCCTTCAATACTTGTACAATGGGATGCGAACTTTGGAAATGGTTGTCGACCTGTGTGGTGGACAGTGAAGTTCCGATGTAGGAGCTTTCACCACTGGCTAATACTAGTCTTTCAGTCTCTTTTTCAGAGGAACAAGAACATGGTGATGGTACTTTGACACCTGTCCGTTATGTGCTGCCAAGGTGCTCTTGATATTTGCACAGGATGAAAGCTGTTAGAAGCTCAATTCTCTGCATGCAGCTAGCTCGACCGGTGAAGCGGTTGTCCCTATATGGGAGCCGGGATGCTGTGTAGGTCTGTTGCGGTCATGTAGTATAACGTGGGTAGAGCGAGCACCTCATAATATAAAGCTTACCCAGCAACGATGGCAAAAGGAGAAGAAGCCTGAAAGTTTCTCTACGGGACGCTTGGCAAGATCTGGGGTCAGATCGAGAGTTGGAGAACCCTCTCCGTCCCGTTAGCAGTTGGGGTCGACTGTGTCTGTTGCGAGAAACTATGTGTCGTCGGAACACACTTTGGGATGTTCCTTCCACACTGCAGCTGGGGTCAGCTGTGGTTATGGCTTCTTCTTCTTACATGGAAGTGCACACAAAGGAGATATTAGCCTACAAGTTTCTCAACAGGATACTCGTCGAGATCTGAGGTCAGATCGCGAGTTGGAGAGCATTCTCCGTCCCATTAGCAGTCGGGTCGGGGTCAACTGTTTTCTCTCATGAGAAACTTCAATAAGTTGGAGCACCCGTCCAAAATGTGCGAGTCGGGATGCTCCTTCCACACTTCAGCCGGTGTCAGCTGTTGTTACGTCTTCCTCTTCTTCCATGGATAAGCACGCTAAGGGGTAGAAGCCTACAAGTTTCTAAATGGAACGCTCGGTGAGGTCTGGAGCCAGACCCCGAGCTGGAGAACCCTCTCCGTTCCGTCAGCAGTCGGGGTTGACTGTTTTCGATTCAAGAAACTTTAGTGCGTTGGGACGCACGTTCATGCTTGCGGTTCAGGACGCTCCTTCTACACAGCAGCCGAGGCAGGTTGCAGCTTTGGCTTCTTCCTCTGCTTCATCGATGAAGCACGTTAGACCGCAACCTCGCATGTTCATGCTGTTCCACGGGGATGTTCCCAGCCTTCACCACCGAAGCGTATTAACCTGTAGCTAGTCGTTCAAGGCATTTATATATCGGAAATGCGTCGAAAGATTGGAGTCAGATCTCTGTCCTGTGAGCAGCATATGGTGAAGAAGCAGATAATCGCTGCTCTGCAAGCCTCAGTTACGTACCTGCTGCCACAGATTGCGCAGCATATTGCAGCATCCCAGTAGTCGCGGATGGTGCTGGGTTGGTCCAGTCATCTGTACATTTGAATGGTGCTGACCATGTTTTCAGATGGAACATTCAGATGGATGTTGATTCTCCATCCCTCCTGTGAATTTTTATTCATAAGCTCTTTGAATCTTGTTCCATGTGAACAAAAGTCTGAGTTTGCTAGGCAAAAAACAGCTTAAGGTACCGGGCAAAGGAAAGACGAAGATCTTTCCTTCCCAGATCTTTCGGCTCAGGCGTTAAAGGCTTTTGGTCCAATTAATGACGCCTCCCTTGGCTTTGTAATAGTGTAAGAAAGTCAATGATCTATTCCTTACAAATAGAAGATCGATAGCTCATAGGTAGGTTGAGACAGCTGTCTTGTTTGAAATCGAGCCATTAGAAGGAATAAGTACGTCTTTTCCTTCTAGGTGTTGTATTCCTAGGCATCATATGCATTTAGTGCTAGTGTGAATGCCATAGTAGCCTTATGTTCTGTTAGAGCGGTCTTTTCTTATACATTAGCGGCTAACGTCGTAAGTCTCCGTTTAGTGAGCTGTCTAAGGTCACAGGGTAACACACAGATATCTGTCTTCACCGATACATGACTTCAAGGCTATGTTAGCTACGCTGAGACCGCTAGCTTTTTGGAATAAGGCTGTTAGAAGGAAAGTTTACATTTTCCTTCTCGGTGTAGTATTCCTAGGCATCACAGGCAATTAGTCCTATTTTTGTTGCCTTAGTTTAGCTTATGTGAATTAAGAACGATCTGGGTTTATATATCATTAGCGTCTAACATCATAGTGGCCTTATATATTTTACAGCGTTTTTTTTTCTTATACATTGTGGCTAACGTTGTAAGTCTCCATTTAGTGAGTTTTCTAAGACCGCAGGTGACACAGATATTTGTCTTCATGGAGATGAAGACTAATAAACTGTGTTAGCTAAGCTGAGACTACTGTCTCTTTGGAATTATGGCTGTTTGAAGAGCGGTCCTTTATTCCTTGCCTTGAGTGAATAATGTTGTAAGTCTCCGTTTAGTGAACTTTCAAAGTCACAAGTTTCACCGGGATGAAGACTTATTAGCTGCGCTAGCTAATCTGAGATGGCTGTCTCTTTGGAATTAGGGCCATTAAAAGGAAAGAGTACGTTGTTTCCTTCTCGGTGTTGTATTCTTAGGCGTCTGTGGCTTTTAGTCCTTTTGTTGATGCCTTATAAGAATCAAGTGCGGACCTTCTTCCCTTAACTTGAGTAACTAACATTGTAAGTCTCTTGTCTAGTGAGCTTTCTAAAAAGTCGCAAAAAATTACACCAAAATATCTATCTTCACGGAGATGAAATCTTCTAAGCTTCCTTAGCTAGGCTGAGACCGCTGTCTTTTGGGAATAAAACTGCTAAAGGAAAGAGTTCATGTTTTCCTTCTCGGTGTTGTTTTCCTTAGTGTCACAGACTTTAGTCTTATTGTTGACACTATAGTAGCGTAGCTAGAATTATGAGCAGTGTTTTTTCCCTATCATTAGTGGCTAGCGTTGTAAGTCTCCTTTAGTGAGCTTCTAGGGCCACAGTTAACTGTCTTCACGAATAGGAATACCTTTAGCTACTTCAGCTAGACTTAGACCACTGTCCTATTGGACAAGGTACCGTTATAATGGAAGAAGTTGTTCTCTCCTTAACGGTATTGTTTGGTGTTAGTTGTCTGAGGCTTTTCGCCCTATTGATGGTGTATTATTTGGTGCCATGGTGTACTGTCTTGTTTTCAAGGGATATGTCGACGCTGTTTCAGCAGGTATATTCCTTGCATTAGTGCCATGTTCATCACATCCTTAGTGGCATTATGGAGTTGGTCAGAAGTGAGGGAGCCCTATGGTTTCTATACTATTCTCGCTAACTAACACTAAAGCGTTATGAGTCGCGCCGGGTTAGTGTGATTATGCTTGCTTTGACTAACTATAAGCCGTTTAGCTGTATTACTTTTTATTGAGAATAGCTGCAGCAGTATAGCTTTGGGAATGTAGCATGAAGTTTCTTTTTCATATAGTGAAAAAGGAATTTGTCACTGTTCCAAGCTTTAATATTACTGTGTTGGCCTTACTTATCTAGCGATTCAAGTAATGCGGGTGAGTGGGGTTCGATGTGATTTATTCGTCGAATCCCCCCCCCCCCATAACCCCCCCCCCCCCCCCCCTGGACACCCAACCACCAATATGTTTAGAGGCGATTACAGGACAGGACGTAGTGCACTTCCTGTAAGCCTTGTATGCATTCAATTATATGCATGTCTTTTATTGCTCCTCGATTGGTGGGTGGTCTACCGGCAACATCAGGGGCGCATCCTCTCTTTAGTTGGTTTGCTTCCTGTGGTTGGTCATTCGTAAGTTGTATATGAACATATGATTCCTAAACAGTAATTGTTTTTGGATTCCGAATTCTTTTGTGAATACATTCGGTTGATATTGCAAGTCTTCGTGTACCTGTGTGGCAGGCATGTCGGTTATCTGGGCGACATTCTCTAAATGTGGCAATTAGTCCACTCTGAGAAGTTTTTGCTCAGAGTTGTCTTGCTTTTCTTACAACGTATGAGTCTATTCCTCAGGTTAATCGCATTAACGTTGTTTTATTCCTTCAGTTTCCTGGTTAGATTTTGTATTGCTCGGTCACTCTGTTGATACAGGCTTATTCAGACTAGGGTACAGGCGGGATTCTGTTGATTGCGTGCACAATATGTATATATTATTAGGCAGACGTATTATTGAACAGATTCTCTTAAATTGTTGCTCTGCATTAGTATAGAGCTTATGAGAATTTTGGGGCCAGTTGGATCAGTTATGGAGTTTCCAACAGGCCATCTATGCATACATTCTCTATTTTTGGCTTCATTATTCGGAGTGGTATATTCTTTCTCTGAACAATCACTGGTTTTAACGGACCTAGGGAACAATGAATTATTTGGGAACAGGTTTTTTGTTGGTTGGCTCAGAAGAGTATAAGTTCTGTCAGATAACTTTCCATTGGAATTCAATTGGACAAGTTTAAGGTTGTACATATTAATATCACTGGTTTTCAACCGATCTATGTATGCCAGATGCAGCATACATTTAGAAGCTTGTGATTTTAATAACCGTGATCGCCACGACATAGCCTTAGCTGCTGATGTGGCATTAAGCACCAATAAAGTAATAACAATTAATAGCCGGGTGCCTTTAAGGCGAATATAGATATTATTCGGTACTGCTTTTTCACTGATTCCAGACTGCTTCCCTCTTTGTTTTGAAGATTATTCCTTCAAAAAAAAAGGGGAGGGGGTGATTTCTCTTTACCTCTTCTGGCCTTATAATAAGTGTGTAACTATGAGTAAATCTGTTATCATCTGTAGATTATTCTGATCTTATGTACAGCTTGTTACAATATATATGGCGTGTGTTTGTGGGCGTTAGTCTCTCACTCTCAGACATGCCTTTCCTAATTTTAAGTGTCTTATTCTAGACTAGCCTTAAAATTGGGGGCTTGTTACACCCAATTAGCGTAATCATTTATGCTAAGTAATAGGGAATTACTTGGATATTGCTCCTTATTTCGGTGGTATGTCTTCTTCTGTACTATTGGTGTACATAGAGACATATATTTCCTTAAAATTTTAATCTCATTTTCACCTTGGGAGTTCTAATGCAGGCTAAGGAGCTGAATTTTGGTCTGCTGTTTTTTTAAGTCCTAGGCCCTCCGCCTTTTTACAATTCTGCTAAGTCTGGGCCATTGGTTTTAGTATAAAAATATGAGTTTTTTTTATAAACTGCCATATCACAGTCTACATGAAACTTTGCACTCACAAAGACTGTGCATGCACAGGATTAGTCACATAATAAAGATGATCTAACTTATAAGTGGAAAAAAAGAGTGACAAACCCCGAGTATTACACAGAGTTAGTTGGTAAGCTAATATACACTGGCTAACCATAGACATTGCACAGGATTAGTTGATAGGCCGACATATCACACACTACATGAAAATGTACACTTACGAAGGCAGTTACTATGGATAGGATTATTTGAAAGGCTGCCATATCACACACTACATGAAAATATACACTTACTAAGGCTGTAAAATGCACAGTTGACCCACGGTTGTATATATTGGTTGTGACATGATCATGATCTGATTTGGCAAAATGTCACTTTTCTGATCAGAGTACTGTAGTGGCCACATTTTGAAGATTCAGTTTGTTTTAACAGATAAGTACAGCAATCTAAATGTATTGGAAGAAAAATATCTGGTTAGGCTTTGACAGCTTCTGGTTTTTGGAAGAATAATCCACTGGGTCGGGTCACTGCACAGAGAAATTTCTGTCTGCTCAAAGTAGGTAAACAAAACTGGAAAACTCTTTCCATAATAGACAAGTGTAAGAAAGTTTTGAGAAGCCACTACAAACAAGCCTGAAAATAAACAATCTGACATTTGCAGAATGAGGTCCCCAGAGGGTGAATTTGCTTATGCTATACCATATAGTGGGCCAATTTATCCGCTAGGTACATCTTTCTGCTTTGGTTTGAGACCCTGATTCAGCTTGAGGTTCACAGAAGGTAAATTTAGTGATGCTACCCTGCTGTGCAGGGTAGAAACACCAAATTCACCATCTGGGGATCTGATTTTGCAGATGACAATCTGCTTATTTTCTGGCTTGTCTACAAATCTGAAAAATCCTTGAATTTGACTATTATAGGGCCTTGAAAATTGTTGTGAAATGGCCTTGAATTTTATCAGTTCTTGCCTGCAGGAACTGGGATTTTCGGTTTTTTGTGGCAGCAACAATTTCAGTTTGGGTTTTTGGACAAGACCCAAAGGGATTTACCAATCTGATAACACACAGCACTAATTAGACTATTTTTTCTTTTCTTTTTTTGCAGTGGTTTTCTACAAGGACATATATCATATATTGATGAGAGTTGTCAGACTTGTTTGTTATTGTTGACTGTAGATAGAGACTCTTTCTTTGTTCTTTCCGAATGCAAAAATAAAATTGTGGAGGTAAGTTTTGTGATAGCTATTTCTTCGTATGGAAGGTTTCAGAACTTCTTCCATCCCAAAGAGATGACACTTGCAAAAAAATGTTTGCATCAGAAACATGGCTTATGATCCTTCATTTAAATGAGCTCACATTGCTTCTTCCATCGAGGGTAATAAGCTGTGTTTTGAAGGCAAATAATGAAATTAGAATTGTGATTTTTGTGAATTGTGCGGGTTAATTTTGGATTTTGGTCATTATGTTGGGTAAAGGATTAACTGATTTAGTGCTTCAAGTCAAGTGGCTTTACAGTATGGATAAAGTGCATTGCTACCTTAACCCTTTATCCAACACAGGATATCAAAATGTATTATTTTAAATGTAATTTTTAGCTCAACTTTGGCGAAGCCAAATTTGAGCTTATGCCATGGCCAGTTGTCCATCGTCCGTCTGGCCGTCTGTCCGTCAACAATTCAATACGGCTCGGTCTAGAGGTCACATTTATGAACCGATCTTTACGAAACTTCTTGGGTACCTTTATTTAAATATTATGACCGTGGGACGAGAACAAATGTTTTTGGGTCCGATCCGAAATTCAAGTTGGCCGCTGGCCGCTAGATGCAATCAGTTTTTTGCGCAGAACTTTCATATGAAAGTGCTGATTTGAATAATTTTTTGTATGAATGTTTAGTACCATGGGATACATCGCATATAATACGGGCAGATATGTTAACTCTCCTGGAATGCCCGGGAGTCTCCCGGAATTAGCTATACCCTCCCGCCCTCCCGCACGGGAGTCAATTTGGGCCAAAATCTCCCGGAAAGTCGACATACCAGACAAAATCATGTCAGATTTGAGAAAAATTGGTGGTAATTTGAAACGAAAATGGGCAACTTACGCGCACTGTAATTGAACTGCACAGTCTGCACGCTGATATAAGCAGCGTTTAATTGCATGAAACATATATGTTCTGGGAATAAAATGAAATATATCTTTTGACCGAGATTATTTATTCACTGTATTTGTTATCCAAATCTCAAATCGAAGAGAAAAACACCACCAAAACAAACAGTCCACTTGACAGGCCTACCGTGAAATGTCGACGATTTCCGATGAACTGCACAAAACACAAATCGAGTGAGTGTGCTGTGTATTCCCCATCCCCACCCACGGGTATTGCCCGGTGCCCATCCACCTCATGACTATGAAGTATGAATTGAATGAATTCCCGGCTACACGCCTGATTGCATGACACAGCATTCACGATGTTCATGGCATGTGAAAAGCTTCAGAACTCTCAGATTTGAACAGACTTGCGTAAGGGAGACTACTCTTTTAACAGGAGAGATATTGATGTATTTCTAATTTTTCTTCCTGCTGAAAGAAAACACACTCAAATCTAATGATCGTCGGGGTTCTTTATTGTAATAAAGCAAACCAACATTGAATATATAACTCATTCCCCCAATAAAATAAACATCATTTCCCGGTAAACCCTGAAAACTTATATTCTGAATAAAATCCTTTCCCCTTACGAAACAGAACACATTTGAGGATGCACTATTTTTTTCAGATGTGAACTGAACTTTCTTCATCTCTCATTAGCCTTGTTCCAGATAGTAATCAATGGTCTGTTTGGGGTTCAGACTGAAAACGGTTCCCCGGGAGCAAGTAAAATTTATACCAAATCATATTGACGAAGTAGATTCTCTTTTATGCAGATTGCATAACATATTACAAAGTACCCAAGTTGCCAATTTGCCAAGCTGTGATTTGATCATTTTATGTTCTAAACTTTATTTTTATGTTCTACTTTTGAAGTTTTTAGTTAATCAAGTCTGATCACACCCATATTTCAGTTATGTCTGCACAAGTTTATATCAGTGTCCAGAGATGGAAATACAGGTAGAGGGGGAGGGGGATATTTGGTATTAATTTGTATTTAAAATTGATCCACACATGGTTTCTACGCGCATAAAATACTTATGCCTGTGTGTGTGTTGGGGGGGGGGGGGGGGGGGGGGGATATTTGTATTTAAAATTGATCCACACATGGTTTCTACGCGCAAAAAAAAAATCTCCCTGAAAATCATGTCATCTCCCTGAAAATTTTCTTCAATCTCTCTGAAAAAAATTTTGGGAGGTTAACATGTCTGAATACGGGGTATTTTCTCGCGCGTAAATTATGCAAATTAGACGAACTTTGATGTTTTTTGGTGTTACTTTCAGCACTATAAGTGCAAATGCCAATACGGCTCGGGCTAGAGGCCGTATTTATGAACCGATCTTTACGAAACTTCTTGGGTACCTTTGGTATCACCGTGGGACGAGAACGAGTGTTTTGGGGTCCGGACCGAAATTCAAGATGGCCGATGGCAGCCATTTTGTACAAAATTAGGTGCAATCAGATTTTTGCACAGAACTTCCATATGAAAGCGCTGATTTGAATAATTTTTTGTGTGAATGTTTAGTACCATGGGATACATCACATATAATACGGGGTTTTTTCACATGCAGAAATTATGCAAATTAGATGAACTTTGATTGATTCAGTGCTACTTATACACTGTAAGTGCACATGTCAATACGGCTCGGGCTAGAGTCTGTATTTATGAACCGATCTTCACGAAACGTCTTGGGTACCTTTGTTATCACCTTGGGATGAGAACGAGTGTTTCTGGGTGCGGTCTAAAATTCAAGATGGCTGCCAGTGGCCATTTTGTACCGAAATTAGGTCTAATCAGTTTTTTGTACACAACTTCTATATGGCTCAGGCTAGAGGCCGTATTTATGAACCAATCTTTACGAAACGTCTTGGGTACCTTTGTTATCACCGTGGGATGAGAACGAGTGTTTTTGGGTGTGGTCCAAAATTCAAGATGGCCACCAGCATCCATTTTGTACCAAAATTAGTGCAATCAGTCTTTTGTACAGAACTTCTGTATGAAAGTTCTGATTTGAATAAATTTTTGTATGAATGTTTAGTAACATGGAATACATCACATATAATACAGGTTTTTTTCTTGTACAGAAATTATGCAAATTAGATTACCTTTGATTTATTCAGTGCTGCTTATACACTGTAAGTGCACATGTCAATATGGCTCGGGCTAGAGGCTGTATTTATGAACTGATCTTCACAAAACTTCTTGGGTACCTTTGTTATCACCATGGGACGAGAACGAGTGTTTCTGGGTGCGGTCCAAAATTCAAGATGGCTGCCAGTGGCCATTTTGTACCGAAATTAGGTGCAATCAGTTTTTTGTCACAACTTCTATACAGCTCGTATTTATGAACTGATCTTCACGAAACTTCTTGGGTCCCTTTGTTTTCACCTTGGGACAGGAACGAGTGTGTTTTGGGGTGCCTTTCCCCCGTGGGAACCCCGGGAAGTGAAGCAGTGCTTGTTTACTGTGGTAAACAAGCTCTGTTTCACTGGTAAAATAGGACCCAGTCACTAATGCTTGGGGTGCGAGTCCTCTAAAATAGGCAACATGGGGTATAAATGATTGACTGACCTTGACTTTATCTCCATGTTGTGGTCATGATTAGCCATTGTGCAAAAGTATGTGACCATAAACAACAATAAATAAATAAATAAAATTGGGGTGCCTTTGTTATCACTGTGCTATGAGAACAAATATTTTGGGGTTCAGTCAGACCCACTCTGGGACTCAAAGATTTCTTTTCTAGTTTAGCATCTGACTGTCACCCACCTTTACAATACTTTACCTATACATTTGTTACAGGCTACGGTCAGTATACATGTACAGACTGTTACAATACTTTATATGTACCTTTGTTATCAAGTCATTACCTAGATGTTTGTCATTGCTGTGTCACATACTATACATGTACATGTCTTAACAAGTTGAGCTACAGTGTCATTGACACTTTCATTTCATTTTTAGCTCAACTTTGACATAAGTCAAATTTGAGCTTATGCCATGGCCAATCGTCCGTCAACAATTCAATACGGCTTGGGCTAGAGGCCGTATTTATGAACCAATCTTTACGAAAATTCTTGGGTACCTTTGCTATGACCGTGGGACAAGAACAAGTGGTTTTGGGTCCGATTTGAAATTCAAGTTGGCCACTGGCAGCCATTTTGTACAAAATTAGGTGCAATCAGATTTTTGATCAGAACTACCATATGAAAGCTCTGATTTGAATAATTTTGTGTATGAATGTTTAGTACCATGGGATACATCACGTATAATACGGGGTTTTTTGTGCGTAAATTATGCAAATTAGACTAACTTTGATGTATTTAGTGTTACTTTCAGCACTGTAAGTGCAAGTGCCAATACGACTCGGGCTAGAGGCCGTATTTATGAACCGCTCTTTACGAAACTTCTTGGGTACCTTTGGTGTCACCGTGGGATGAGAACGAGTGTTTTGGGGTCCGGTCCGAAATTCAAGATGGCAGATGGCAGCCATCTTCTACAAAATTGGGTGCAATCAGATTTTTGCACAGAACTTCCATATGAAAGCGCTGATTTGAATAATTTTTTGTGTGAATGTTTAGTACCATGGGATACATCACATATAATACAGGTTTTTTTCTCGTGCAGAAATTATGCAAATTAGATTGATTTTTTCAATGCTACTTACACACAGTAAGTACAAATGTCAATACGGCTCGGGCTAGAGTCTGTATTTATGAACTGATCTTCACAAAACAGCTTGGGTACCTTTGTTATCACCTTGAGACAAGAACGAGTGTTTCTGGGTGCGGTCCATAATTCAAGATGGCTGCCAGTGGCCATTTTTATACCAAAATTAGGTCTAATCAGTTTTTTGTACACAACTTCTATACAGCTCAGGCTAGAGGCCATATTTATGAACCGATCTTTACGAAACTTCTTGGGGTACCTTTGTTATCACCGGGGGATGAGAACGAGTGTTTTTGGGTGTGGTCCAAAATTCAAGATGGCCACCAGCATCCATTTTGTACCAAAATTAGTGCAATCAGTTTTTTGTACAGAACTTCTGTATTAAAGTTCTGATTTGAATAATTTATTGTATGAATGTTTAGTAACATGGAATACATCACATATAGTACAGGTTTTTTCTTGTGCAGAAATTATGCAAATTAAAAGAACTTTGATTTATTCAGTGCTACTTGTACACAGTAAGTGCACATGTCAATACGGCTCGGGCTAGAGGCTGTATTTATGAACCGATCTTCACGAATCTTCTTGGGTACCTTTGTTATCACATTGGGACGAGAACGAGTGTTTCTGGGTGCGGTCCAAAATTCAAGATGGCTGCCAGTGGCCATTTTGTACCGAAATTAGGTCCAGTCAGTTTTTTGTCACAACTTCTATACGGCTCGTATTTATGAACTGATCTTCACGAATCTTTTGGGTACCTTTGTTATCACCTTGGGACAGGAACAAGTGTGTTTTGGGGTGCCTTTGTTATCACTGTGCTATGAGAACAAATATTTTGGGGTTCAGTCAGACCCACTCTGGGACTCAAATGATTTCTTTTCTAGTTTAGCATCTGACTCACCCACCTTTACAATACTTTACCTATACATTTGTTACAGGCTACGGTCAGTATTTATGTACAGACCATTACAATACTTTATATGTACCTTTGTTATCAGGTCATTACCTAGATGTTTGTCATTGCTGTGTCACATACTATACATGTACATGTCTTAACAAGTTGAGCTACAGTGTCATTGACACTTTCATTTCAAAAAGTTTCAACAAATGTTTATCATGTGCCTCTCAATGGAATGAGCTTGAGGAGCTTGTTCCAGTGAGGTGGTCACATGATATGGGCTTAATCAAATATTTAGATTTTTTTTTTCCACCTGCTTAATTTGTAAATTACGTTGGCGAAGGCTTCCAATTCATTAAGTAAAGGATTAACACTGAGGATTTTTTGCCTGAAGTATTTTTGTGCCCCCATGAATTCTTTTAAATGGGAGTATTATGTGATTCCCCTGTCAGTCTCCATACATTCCACATGATAACTAGTTTCTTTTAGCAGAATGATTTCAAATTTCACAACTGTACTTGCGTCAATAGCTGGTAGGTCAGGTTTGATTTTCCAATTTTCTCCTCTGTAATTTTTGAGTTAAGATCTTTGATTGTGCAAAACACTTTGATATTTTATGGTTACTGCATATCTTTACCTCAATCAACACTTTTCTCATCTGAAACTAGTGCTGTGCGGTACTGAAATTTCAGGTTTGGTATCGATATCTGTATTTTTCAGGTGAATACCTCAGTTTCGGTATGGTATTCGGTATGTGCACAGAACACTGAAAGTGGTCTCAAACTGACCCAATTTCCCAATATTCAACCATAAAGTAACTTAACAGGTTCTGCTCTGACAACTCATGAACTTGACAAGTTAATTCAACAGTGATAACTGATTAGTCCAGCAAGTTCTTTAATGAATCACTCGATTCAGTGTGAATCATCACACTGATTCAAGTGATTTATTAAATAACTTGCTAAGCTAATCAATTGGCCTCTATGTCCTTTGTACCATGCCCAATGAATGAGGTGGAAGAAACATTTATATATGTTCTTCAACTTCAAAGCTTTTCAGTTAGTTTTCACAAGTAATAACACTAGTCAGTCCCCCACCCCCTTATCTTTCAAAGTGGCAACAAGATTAATGTCCACTGTCCAGTGAATCCAGTATGCAATATCCACACAAATATGCAAGTAAACAGAAGTAATGCAACTGTAATTAATCTTTCTATGATGATTGTGAAAACATTGTGCAATCATTGCCAATCATGCAATGTGTCAATTACATGGTGTCACTCACCTTTCATTGTTGGGTTTGTCCTTGAGGAACAAGGAAAATAACATGTTTTATGACATTCATCTAGTTGCATTTATAGAGTATTTTGAGTGGAATCACTCTCTGTGTTCAAATATGGTTCCTGGCTTCATACACGTTTTTAAAAATTCCAGAGAACCCATGATTTTCCATGATAAATTGAGGGTAAATTTTCATTTTCCATGACAAAAAAATGTACAAATCGATGATTTACTACTAGCAGAAAATCCTTTTCAAAGCATTTGCTGTGCCTCGAGCGATTAAATGAACTTCGATAATGCTAAATCTGATGTCGCCTGTTGATTTCCGTACATTGTTTCTTAATGTGTCCAAAAATTTAGGTCAATCACGTCTTTCCAGTGTGCGCTTGTGTGCAGTATAAATTATTTATTTGAATGAGGGAAAGCAGAAGATGATCGGTTATTAAAGTTTGGGGGCTTGTATTTTAATAAAATCATCAGTTGTTAAAAGTATCTGAAACTTAAAATAGCAATGCTGAATTGAAAGAAATGCTATAAAAAAAATCACAGAGAAGTGATAACTGCAGGCAGTACATATTACCGTTTGCATGTCAAGTTGTCAGCGTATTGAATTGTCAATGCCAGTGGATTATTTGCAATCAATTGTCAACAAGTCAACCACCCACCCGACCACAATGGTCCCCTGTGAATAAATTGCACAGTAATTTCCAGAAAATATATTGAATTCGTCTGAATGTTAGGAACACTGGAACCAGGTCGTATTTCTTTAGAAACGGAAGTACCAAGTTAACAACTTGCCATTTTTTGTTTTTCTGCCATAGTTTTTAGCTTAACTTGACATAGTCAAGATAAGCTATTGCCATCACACGTGCGGAAGTCTGTTAGTCTGTGAGTCTGTGATGTCTGTTCACATTTTCCTTTAGCTCGGGCTACACCCCGCAGTTCTTGTCTGATCGTCATGAAATTTCATATGCAGGTTTGGGGTCATGTCTAGACGAGAACGTCCCCTTTTGGTTGCGATCGGGCAACCGGTATGGCTGCCCAAGCCCAAAACCCAAAAACCATTAGCACAGCCTACAGGTCGTATTTATGAAGGGATTTTGTTGTAAATTGGTAGGATGCCTCTGTATAATGCCTAGATGAGAATGTCCCCTTTTGGGCATGATCTATCAACCGTGATGGCTGCCCAAGCCCGAAACCCAAAAACTTTTAGCATAGTCTGCAGGTCATGTTTAATGTGGAGGGATTTCATTGTAACTTGGTAGGGTGACTCCTTATGATGTCTAGATGAGAATTTCCCCATTTGGGCATGATCTGCCAACCGTGATGACTGCCCGAGCCCAAAACCCGAAAACCTTTAGCACAATCTACAGGTCATATATTTTTATACTGTACCAATGACCCAGACTTAGCTGGTGCTAACTCCACAAAAACCAGGGCCAAACACAAATTTTGCCCCCCAATCCCCCAAATTTGCATCCAAAACAAAAAGAAATCATGTCCTAAAGGACCTCCATAGTACGACTCTACTGCGCATGCGCAGTGACGCAGTCGTCCCGAAATTGGCGCCAAATATCATTCTCTGTTTGGCCCTTCATCAGTCAACATCTCACTGATCTTTGTGCTTGTAAATCTCAGTTTAAAGGATGCCAGACACGTAATTCTTGGAGAAAATGTGATTCTAAGGAGGATAGAAGGAGGAGAGGAAAAAAGAAGTGGCAAAAAATAATCAGGGCTGTACTTAAAATTTTTTGTTGAAATTATGTTAAGTTGCCTATTTTCGAGGCAAACGCCTCTTGTTGTCATTCTTGCTAATTGTTGCACTGCTTATTCAGTGTTTCCTCTCCCCTAACCTTCTAAAGTCCCCCCTTGCAATTCTCCCATGCTTTTGGCATATTTTTGAGAAGTTTCATTTCTAAAAATTCCCTGGGAGAGTTGCTTGGTTACAGAATGTTTTCTGTTATTTTCCCCATAGTTACGTTTTCACCCATGGGTGTATAACGTTTGTGTTCTGCATCTTCCATCTGATGTTCTGCAGATTCTCCCCTGGGAGTCTCTGTTTTGCATCAGATAGAGTGTAATTGATGACTGATTCCGGGCCAGTTTTTTCAGTGCCTGGAGTCATGTTTTCTTCTGTGTTTACACTGTTTGTTTTCATTGGCAACAGCCTTTTTTGAGGGGGGCTGTTTGCCTTTGAGGTAGTTTATCTCATTATAAGATACATTTATATTATCCGAAAGTGTCTCATTAATTATTTTATATAATTTTAAAATTTTTGACCACACTTTGCCATCGGATCCATCGGGGCTCAACGTTACTTTTCAGCAACTTGGGCTTCTCTGAAAAAATATTTTTTCAAAATTATTTTGTTTTGCAATTGTTTTTTCATTTATTAATGGATCATGTTATTATGTATCTTTGTGTCAGGGGTTTTTGCGAGTAACTAGGACTTATTGTTGTTCTTTCACAATGAAGGGAACTTGTTCAAATTGTAATAGGAAGAAATCTTCCTCTGACTTTCATGATTATTGCATTAATTGTAGTCAGTGTTCTCGCATTAATCCCTGTCCTGTATGTGAACATTGGGATGAGAAACATTGGAAACGTGTGTCACGATATGTTGTTTCTGGAGAAAGAGCGATGCCGGCTCTTTCTCCACAAGGTCACTCTACTCTCTCAGTTTCTATTTCAGAGGAACCAGAACAGGGTGATGTTTCCATGTTATCTTCTTCAAGTGTGCGTCCGTCGTCACAATTAAATACAGAGCTAGCGGCAAAAGTGCTCATGGAGATTAGACAAATGTCGTCCGCTAGCTCGCCCGGTGTAGCGTCCATTCACCGAATGGTTCGGCAGCCGGGTTCGTCCGATGCGGTCCAAGAGGAAATTTTGGGTGATGCGAGCACTATAAAAATAATAGATGCACACCCAGTGACGGCGGATAGTGAACGAGAACGGAGGAAGCCTTTTAGTCCGGTTCCTAGCTCGTCCAGGTCCAGCCGGGCCGCGAGCGAGAGAGGCCCCTCTCTCGTACAACAACATCTGGGACCAGATGTTGTGGTACAAAATGTGTCTTTAGCGGAGCATACGTCCGTCGCTCGGGACGCTCCGTTGTATAAGCAGTCCGCAGAGACTGTTAAGGCTTCCTCTTCTCGTCGGCGCACACGACCGCACCTTGGCTGCGTGACCTCCGATATTTTGCCAGCTTCGCCGATGAAGGATTCTTCGGCGACCAGGTCACACCATCCGGCAGCCAGGGATTCGAGACCGATGGACTCCGGACGTTCGCATAGGAAAAGTATGCGGGAGCCATCTGATGCGGAGCTGCCCTCGGCGAAGCAGCGAAAGACCGCTCCTCCGCAGGTCTCGACGTCGGACATTCTAGTGCAGATAGCACAGCTTATCGCAGCATCCCAGCAGCCGACAGAAACGGTGTCGGATCGAGAATTATCCGACGGCGCTGGGTCGGTACGCTCCGCCGAAGCATCGGGTGCGGACGACCGGGAACATCGGGAGGTCCGACCGGATGGTGAAAGGGATACGGATGAATTGGAGCTATCCCTTTCGGAACAACACAAAGCTGCCGTGGACTTCATCCGGCACTTTCTTCCTCAAGTTGTTCCGTCGGGCCAGACTGCTGCGCTTCCGGACAGGAGAATTATAGCGTCATTGGACTCTGATTTTTTCGAGCGGTTCAGGGACATCGCTCCCGAGTTTCCGTCGCAGTCCAATAATGTTGCAAGAACATTTGAATTATTGAACGACGCTATTTTTAAACTTGCTTCCAGGACGGGGAAAGCAGGCTTCTTGTCCGCAAATACTCTCAACCTGCCTTTCATTAATGCAAGGAATAAATTCGACACGGCAGGTCAGGGTATACCGAGAGTTCCTCTGCGTATGGACGACGAGGCGGAAGACTTAGAGCTATCATTACCGTCGTCAGCTTCTATTCCAACCGCAGTGTTGGAAACAGCTATTGCGTCTAACAGAGCCAATTTAGATGCCTTATCTTACGCAGATCACCTTACTAAGGCGTTATCACTGCGTCTTCAAGGGGAAGAGTTTCAGGATATACAATCCTCCTTAAGACTTCTTTCAAGGGCAGTAGCTTATTCCACGTGTAACTCCGCCCTTTCAGTGGCAAATCTGGAGTTGGTTAGACGTGACGCAGCCCTGTCTACATCCACACTAGTGGATTCTAAGGTGAAGAACTCTCTTAGAGTCGCTTCGGTCTCAGGAGATCTTCTCTTTGACGGCAAGCTTTCCGCTATTTATGATAATATTAAAAAGAAAGCTAGTGATTCTCTGTTGTTTAGATCCGCTCCTAAAAGGTCGGATACAGCAGACACGAATAAGGCGGGCACTTCTGGGTCTTATCCGCCCAAGAGAGGTTCCTATAGAGGTTCCGGTGCGTCCTCTAGCTCTTATTCGAGAGACCGTCAGGATAGTGACTCTCGTTCGGGACGTCCTTCAGGCCGGGACAATCGGTCGGACGCCCCGAGGTCGACGAGGCGAGGTGCGGGTCGTGGAAGGCGTGGTTTCTCCTACCGCAGGCCTCGCAGATCCAGGAGGTGATGGCTCAAACCTCTATCGCGTTCCGGTTGGCGGAAGGTTGTCGAGTTTTTCTCAAGAGTGGGCGTCGATTACGGACGACCCGTGGGTGAGAGGTGTGACTTCGGAAGGTCTAAAGATATCCTTCAAACGAAAGCCTCCATTAACTCGAAGTCCAAAGTGGACTCATCTTCCGTCAAACCCTCAGAAAAGAGACGCTCTGCTATCAGAGGTGCAGTCTCTTTTAATGAAGAACGCGGTAGAGGTCATAGAAAACCAGGAATCGCTGGGATTCTACAGCCATCTGTTTCTGGTTCCGAAACCAGACGGCTCGTTCCGTCCAGTCATAGATTTGAGCTGGATAAACAAGCTGATCGTCGCTCCGAAGTTTTATATGGAGACGATTCGATCGGTCAGAGCGAGTATTCGGGTGAACGATTATGCAACGAGCATAGATCTCAAAGATGCGTACTTTCACGTCATGGTACATCCGACATTCCGAAAGTATCTACGCTTCGCAGTCCTAGGAGTGGTGTATCAGTTCCGGGCCATGTGCTTCGGATTGAATCTAGCACCCTGGGCTTTCACTCGGGTAATGAACTCGGTAATGATCTACTTCCGAGCTCATTCGTCTGCGGTAACGTCGGCCTACCTGGACGACATTCTTCAGAGGTACGGCAACGAGTTAACGCTTCAGAACGATGTTCAGAATCTTCTTCTATTGCTCCGACGTCTCGGTTTCATAGTAAACGAGGAGAAGTCGGATCTGGTGCCGTCCAAGTCATTCACTCATCACGGCGAGAGAATTTATGAGACTGATAGGTCTGTGCGGAGCCGCCGCGGATCTCATTCCGATGGGACGGCTACGCACACAGCCTCTTCAAATTTTCCTGACTCAGAATTGGAGTGTGAAAATTCATTCGCTCGATGTAGACGTTCTCTTGTCAGATCAAGTGAAACAAGAGATTCAGACTTGGGCAAACATTCAGTGGTTAACTCAAGGAGTTCCGCTGCAGTTGCCGGATCCGAGTTTTACCATTATGACGGATGCCAGTCAAACAGGTTGGGGTGCATCATTAATCCCAACGGATTCGAGATGCCAGGGTCTTTGGGATCCGCAATTCCTGTGCAAGCACATAAACATCAAGGAAATGATGTCAATTTGGCTTGCGTTACGTCACTGGATGGACATTATTCACGATGCTCATGTCCAAATCCTATCCGACAATACGACAGTAGTGGCGTATATACGGAATCAGGGAGGCACTCATTCAGTTCCGTTGTTCAATCTAACGGAAAGAATCCTTCTGTTTGCGTTGGAACATCACGTTCTTCTTTCGGTCCGTCACATACCGGGTCGTCTGAATGTGCTAGCAGACTCCCTTTCACGAAAGGGTCGCTTGTTGCCGTCGGAGTGGACTCTCAACAAACAAGTATTCAATCAGATTTGCTACCAATGGGAACGGCCAATGATAGACTTATTTGCGACACATCTCAACAATCAGTTGCAGACGTATGTGTCCCCGTGTCCGGATCCAAGAGCATTTGCAGTAGACGCTCTATCGATCCCTTGGGACGGAATGATAGGATATGCGTATCCTCCAGCGCCGTTAATTCAACAAGTATTGCTAAAGATAAAACAATCTCAATGCAAGATTCTGTTGGTAGCATCTCTGTCGCCACAAAGACCGTGGATAAATCTACTCAGGTGTCTGTTGTGGGACCTACCGCGGAAGCTCCCTCCACGAGAGGATCTTCTTTGGCAGGGGAAATCGCGCCAACTACATCACAACCCGCAAGGTCTCAACCTTCACGTTTTTCCGTTGTGCGGTCCTTCTTGCATGGCAAGCACTTTACAGGACGAGCAGTGGACGCGATTTCTAACTGTAGGAGGACCTCCTCTTCGCTAAACTATGCGGCTAAGTGGAAGGTTTTCCGTCGTTGGTGTAGGGATCATTCTGTTGATATATTTGATCCCTCTATACCAGACATTGCTAACTTTCTAGTATACTTGTTTGACGAAATCAAACTGCAACCTGTTACTATAAAGGGTTATAGATCTATGTTATCTGATACCTATGCACATCATGATAGTTTACAAATTGGATCTAATGTCTCTTTATCGAAATTGGTTAGAAACTTTTCGATAAATAGACCCAGAACTCTTAGATTAATTCCTAAGTGGAATTTAGCTTGGGTTCTCCTTAAATTGAAGGAAAAGCCATTTGAACCTCTTGGGACAGTAGATTTCAAATTCTTATCTTATAAGACAGCTTTTCTCTTAGCTTTCTCTTCTGCCAGAAGAGTCAGTGAGCTTCATGCACTATCGGTGGATGATTCTCATTATCGTAGTGTTGGGAACACTATCACCTTCACTACTAATGTCGGTTTTTTAGCTAAGAATCAGGCTCCTAATAAATATCCGGAACCTATTGTTATTAAGGCTCTTCCGTCTTCAGACGGGCGTAGGCCTTTACTCTGTCCTGTTAGAGCACTACGTATCTATAAACAGAGATCTCAGTTCATCAGAAAGGGACGGAAACGTTTCTTTCTGTCTTTGATGCCTAATAGAAAGGACATTTCAGTCCATTCTATTGCTAGATGGATTCAGTTAACTATCCGTACTGCGTATGAAGATTTATCTTCTTCTCAGCAGTCTGTGCTTAAGATTTCTGCTCATGAAGTAAGAGCTCTTTCTACTTCCTGGGCTTATGCTAATAGTGTTGCTATTACAGATTTAATGAAGGCTGCTTATTGGTCTCAGCCATCCACATTTACTAATTTTTATCTCAGAAATATTGAGTCCATTTCTGGAGACCTGCATTGTTTAGGTCCGTTATCTGTTGCTCAGAATGTCGTCCACTAAACAGTTGCAACTATAGTTATGCAGGCTTTCTGTTCCGGCAGTGACTCCGTCCGGCTGCCCTCTTCGCTCTGGGCTATTTGACCCAGGGCAAGGGGAAGGGGGGGGGGGGGGGGGGCGGGTGTTCCCTTAGGTCACCTGCTTTATAGTGAAAAGCAAGGGAATGCCTCCTCCAAGATAGTATTTCTGAGTCGCTTCCGGGATGGTTTTAAAGTGTAATATTAATGTTTAATTTCATTCATGTCTTATTTTTAAAGTGTAGCTCGGTGTGAAGCATTTGTATATGTCAAGTGTCAAACGGGCTTTAATATACAATACTCGGACACTTTTAAATGATTATAAAGAGTCTCAATTCTCTGGACTACTTTATTTATTGGCTTGCTTTAAAAATAATTAGTATAAGGGTTATACTGGATGTTAATAGAGAACATGAATGTTATTGTGCTCAATTATTAAGGGTAGTGTATCTTTCTAATTTAAATATTAAATAAGAAAGATACATGTAAAGCCTAATACTCCTTTTCTCCTTAAGGGGTTACCTCTTTATTTTATAATTGAGCTTATTGGATTTTCCTCTATGTCCTAGGCCCTCCAGCCTGTTTACTATTCAGCTAAGTCTGGGTCATTGGTACAGTATAAAAATGTTAAAAAATTTATAGTAATTTATATATTTTTTATACTTACCAATGACCCAGACGGGGATGGCCCTCCCTGAGTTGGGAACTCTTGCCTCCCCGCTGAGTACATAGCGCTGACCAGGCACTGCCAGTAAGAATGATATTTGGCGCCAATTTCGGGACGACTGCGTCACTGCGCATGCGCAGTAGAGTCGTACTATGGAGGTCCTTTAGGACATGATTTCTTTTTGTTTTGGATGCAAATTTTGGGGATTGGGGAGCAAAATTTGTGTTTGGCCCTGGTTTTTGTGGAGTTAGCACCAGCTAAGTCTGGGTCATTGGTAAGTATAAAAAATATATAAATTACTATAAATTTTTTAACTTTTTGAGGAATTTCATTGTAACTTGGTGGGTTGACTTCATACAAAGTCTAGATGAGAAAGTCCCCTTTTGGATGTGATTAGGCAACTGTGACGGCTACAGGGGCCCGAAGCCCAAAAACCTTTAGCACAGTCTAGAGGTCATATTTATGAAGGGATTTCATTGTAACTTGGTAGGATAACTCCAAATAATGTCTAGATGAGAACGTCCCATTTTGATCGCGATCATTCAGCCTTGATGGGTGCCTGAGCAACAAAACCTTTAGCATAGGCGAAAGGTCATATTTATGGAAGGATTTCATTGTAACCTGTTAGGTTGACTGCATATAATGCCCAGATGATGACATCCCCTTTTGGTCGTGATTGGTCAGTTCTGATGGCTACAAGTGCCCGAAGCCCGAAAACCTTGAGCACAGTCTACAGGTCATATTTTTTGAGGAATTTCATTGTAACTTGGTGGGTTGACTTCATACAAAGTCTAGATGAGAAAGTCCCCTTTTGGACGTGATTGGGCAGCTGTGACGGCTACAGGGGCCCGAAGCCCAAAAACCTTTAGCACAGTCTAGAGGTCATATTTATGAAGGGATTTCATTGTAACTTGGTAGGATGACTCCAAATAATGTCTAGATGAGAACGTCCCATTTTGACCGCGGTCATGCAGCCTTGATGGGTGCCTGAGCCCCAAAACCTTTAGCATAGGCAAATGGTCATATTTATGGAAGGATTTCTTTGTAACCTGTTAGGTTGACTCCATATAATGCCTAGTTGATGACATCCCCTTTTGATCGTGATTGGTCAGTTGTAATGGCTACAAGTGCCCGAAGCCCAAAAACCTTGAGCACAGTCTACAGGTCATATTTATGAAGGGATTTCATTGTAACTTCTTAGGATCACTCCACATGATGCCCAGATGAGATTGTCCCCTTTGGTTGCGATCATTCAGCCATGATGGCTGCCCGAGCCCGAAGCCCAAAAAACCTTTAGCACAGTCTCCAGGTCATATTTATGAAGGGATTTCATTGTAACTTGGTAGGTTAACTTCATATAAAATCTAGATGAGAACGTCCCCTTTTGGACATGATTGGGCAACTGTGACGGCTAAAGGTGCCCAAAGCCCGAAAATCTTTAGCACAGTCTACAAGTCATATTTATGAGGGGATTTCATTGTAACTTAGTAGGATGACTCCAAATAATGTCTAGATGAGAACATACCATTTTGATCGCGATCATTCAGCCTTGATGGGTGCCCAGACCCAAAAACCTTTAGCATAGGTAAAAGGTCATATTTATGGAAGGATTTCATTGTAACCTATTAGGTTGACTCCATATAATGCCTAGATGATGACATCCCCTTTTGGTCGTGATTGGTCAACTGTTATGGCTAAAGGCGCCCGAAGCCCGAAAACCTTGAGCACAGTCTACAGGTCATATTTATGAAGGGATTTCATTGTAACTTCGTAGGATCACTCCAGATGTTGCCCAGATGAGATTGTCCCCTTTGGTTGCGATCATTCAGCCATGATGCTGCTCGAGCCCGAAGCCTGAAAACCTTAAGCACAGTCTACAGGTCATATTTATGAAGGGATTTCATTGTAACTTGGTAGGTTGACTTCATATAATGTCTAGATGAGAACGTCGCGTTTTGGACATGATTGGGCAACTTTGACAGCTGAAGGTGCCCGAAGCCCGAAAACCTTTAGCACTGTGTACAGGTCATATTTATGAAGGGATTTCATTGTTTCTTGGTAGGATGACTCCAAATAATGTTTAGATGAGAACGTCCCATTTTGGTTGTGATCATTCAGCCTTGATGGGTGCCCGAGCCCAAAAACCTTTAGCATAGGCAAAAGGTTATATTTATAGAAGGATTTCATTGTAACCTGTTAGGGTGACTCCATATAATGCCTAGATGATGACATCCCCTTTTGGTCGTGATTGGTCAACTGTGATGGCTACAGGTGCCCGAAGCCCGAAAATCTTGAGCACAGTCTACAGGTCGTATTTATGAAGGGATTTCATTGTAACTTCGCAGGATCACTCCAGATGATGCCCAGATGAGATTGTCCCCTTTGGTTGCGATCATTCAACCGTGATGGCTGCCCGAGCCCGAAGCCCGAAAACCTTTAGCACAGTCTACAGGTCATATCTATGAAGGGATTTCATTGTAACTTGGTAGGTTTAGTGATGAACCGATATGGTAAACGAACCATCGGCCGATACCGATGTTAAAAATCTAATAATCGGCCGATACCGATGCCGATGTTTTTTAAGTTCTGTGAAAATGCGTGAATAACTTAATCGAACCCTGCAAAGTTGCAGTTTGAATCATAACGTGGGGTTGTGTTTCTTGGTTCCTGGTCATTGTGGTCAACTTGCCACCAAATCAACTACTCCAGACAGTTTATCTGGGTCAACACGCCCCTTGATCGGAGCAATTTTACCTGCCTTCAGGGGAGAGTTGACCCAGGAATTCTTTTTTTTTTTCAATTAAATATCATCATACCAACTGAAATACGGAAATACCCACCTTCGATGTTTTAATGAAGTAAAATCCTTTTCCTTTAAAAATGTCCAAGAATTAAAAAGATTAATTAATCCAAACAAATTCAACAAAAATGAAAATAAATCCAGGAGATGCACTTGTTTCAAGCACTGCATCAATTCTCAAGGTAACTTTCCACGGGGACACCAAGCAAAACAATTCGAGGAAGCAGTCCGAGGCACCCGAGGAAACATTCTAAAGCATCCCCTTATTAATTTGACTTGCCCGATTCGCACCTATTGAACTTATCAGTTATCACACACATCAGATTTTCTGAGCCATGTGGAATGTAGAGCAGCATCCCGTCTGTCAGCGATGCAACAATAAAATTGTTGAAAATCCGGGCACCTTTGATGTAAGTTGTAGGCTGTAGCTACTCCTAGCAATCAATTTCACAAGCTATCGAAGTTGAATTGCACTTTGAAATTGAACTTACTCCACAGTTGGTGCGAACAAAACTGTCTAGTTTGTAATATTAAAATCTGGCATTAAAGCAACTTCAGCAAGTGAAATCAACAATGTCACACTCACATTGGCAAGTTAGTCACGACAAAAGTTTAGAATGCGGATATCTGGCTTTTATGTTTGGTTTGAAAGAAACATGTACATGTATGCAACATATCATCTCTGTATGTGACGTCATATACAGTGATAATTCCTGATTCATTCAGACATGCTGCAAAGTTCTGTGTGACCACTAGTATTGACCTGTTCGTCCCATCAAGCTGAATTAGAAATTTCACAAAAATTAGAAATGCCACCAAAGCGACTAAGTAAAATATGGGACTTTTTTACTGTTAACCAAGATAATGATTCTAAAACCAAATGCAATATCTGTAACAAGGACATATCCTGTGGAGGAACCAGAGCACATTAATTTACTACAACAAATTTAAAACATCACCTTCACATACATGATACAGCCTATAAGGATTATCAGAATGCCGAAACTGCAGAGGTGGAACGAAAAAGAAAGCTAACAAAGGAGAAGGAAGATGCTGGGGTTTCAACTACATCTGAAGCAAAACGTGTTCACAGACAGATGCAGCTTACAGATATGGTGGATAAGTTGACTAATAGTTACCAACCGACACACGCACTCACAACATTAACCAAAAGCTTGCAGAAATGATTGTTTTGGACATAGAACCATTTTCAGTAACTGATAATGTTGGATTTCAGAGGTTTTGTGAAGCTTTGGAACCCAGGTATAAGCTACCATCACGCGTGCATTTAAGCCGAACATTAGTACCTGACATGTACAAAAGAGTGAAAACTGCTGTCAAAGATAAACTCAAATCTGCAGAATATCTAAGTTTGACAACAGATATATGGTCATCAACTGTCGGTTCAAACTCGCTAATGAGCCTCACTGATCACTGGATAGATGAACATTTACATAGACAACACTGTGTGCTGAATGCATCTTCCTTTGAGGGAAGTCATACTGGAGATGCCATCTGTTCTGAGATTGAGAGAATGTTGACTGTTTGGGATTTGGAAAAGAGTCGCATTCTGGTTATCTTGCGCGACAATGCATCAAATGCAGTCTGTGGGCTTGAAAAAACTGGCATTGATCATTTTGGTTGTTTTATCCACACCCTCCAGCTCATTATTCATGATGGAATAAAAACACAGCGTTTGGTTAATGACATGATGTCTTTAGGTCGTAAAATAGCTGGCCATTTCAACCATTCACCCCTTGCACATACAAAACTACACGAAATCCAAAAAAGACATGGTTTGAAAGAACATAATATTATTCAAGATGTGTCCACGAGGTGGAATAGTACCGGTAGTTACTATATGTTACAATGGTTACTGGAACAAAAATCAGCACTGGTAGAATATGGTAGTTTATATGATATCCCCCAACTAACGGCAAATCAATGGACCTTGGCTGACACATTAGTTAAAACATTGTCACGTTTGGAGCATTTGACACGTGAGGCATCCGATGCAAATGCATCCTGTGCCATGATAATTCCTTCTGTGTCAATGCTGGAGCATGCCCTTTCCAGTCACTCCGATGACAAGGGTATACAGACCATGACTTCTGAAATGCAAGTCTCACTGAAAAGGAGATTTTCAGCTGTTGAGGACAATAAACTACTGGTGTTGTCCACGTATTTAGACCCACGATACAAGGCAGTGTTTTTTCGTGAGAAGGCAACAGAGGAAAAAGCACAAGAATGGCTAAAGGAAGAAGAGAGATTATTTTGGGTTGACTTCAGCAGGCAAAACTGACACCGAGAATACCGAAGTAGCACCAGTTGAGGAGACCGAGTCTGTAAAGTCTGATATATTTGCAGAAGAGTACAGTCAGTTCTTGAGTGCTAGTGGGGCTAAAGCTAAATCCCAATCGGGTACCCTTACTCTACAACAGGAACTATCTCTCTATACATCAGACCCATTTCTAGCGCGACGTGATGATCCACTACAGTGGTGGAGAAGTAATCAACAGCGGTTTAACATTCTAGCTAAGCTAGCCAGAAAGTACTTATGTGCACCACCATCAAGTTTTTCAAGCGAATGTCTCTTTAGTGAAGCGGGAGACTTGTATGATGATAAACGTAACAAACTTGCCCCAGAAAAGGCTGAAATGATTTTGGTGACCCGTGGAAATCTACCATTGTTAGAGATTAAATACTAACATGTTTGGCTGTTTGTCAAATACGTTAGTGTTTAAAAACGAACAGGGAGATTATTTTTATTTTGTCCATTAAGTGGCAAAATACATGCTTTTTTCTTGGTTCTCAGACAGTCAGCAGGGTGGCTTGTGACTTGTGTCGTTTCTTTAATTTCTTAAAATTTATAATTATATTTGGTAATCGCCATTCTGCCAGGTTTTTGTAATTTTTAATTTCTTACAATTTTTAATTTTTTAAATTGGATAATTTCCATGTTACAATTTATGGTGTATTTGGATGGAGAGGGCATCTTATGGCAGTCAAATTGGGAATAAAGAAGGGACGGGAGGTGCATTGATGAGTGATCACACGACAGTTCCATGGCTAAAAAAACTACAAATAGTATGTTCAGTTTTTTTGCCATAAAACTGTCGTGTGGTCATACATTGCTTTACCTCCCCCTTCCTTATGAGTGATCACCCAACAGTGCTATAGCAAAAAATCTATATAGTTAATTCCCTTTTTTGTCATGGAAATCTCGTGTTACAACTGATCATATCTCGTGATCACTATATCCCCTTCCCATATTACCAATCTGACTGCCACAGGGTCCCCTCCCCCCTCTCCACCCCCATCAACAGGGTAATGATGTTGAAATTCAACCCAGTTTCTAGCCAAATTGAAGGTCTGAACTTTCATTTCTTAATGAAAGCATACCCCAGGTAGCCATCCAGCATTACCAGCAAGCCAGCTGGGTGGCTAACTAAAGTCAGATTTCTACCATAAAAAATGTTTTTACAAAGAGGTGATCTTAATCTACACTTGAATGTTATAATAATGTTCGTTCAGCTTCGTTGTTCACACCATTTAGACTCTAACTTGTTTCACATCTTTATGACATCACTCCATTAACTACAAAGCTTATGGGAATGTGATAACAAGTGTATCAATAAAAACAAATCGGTGATAATAATGAGCAATCATTTTATTTTTTTTTCGTAAACTATTTTTTTAAAATATGGTTTGATTGGGCCAGTGGCCCATTGACACAGTTGTCAGTTTAGGTTGATTGACCTGTTTATCCAACATCCATGAATTGTTCAGTCAAACTTCAAGAGGTGGTCTCCATTCTTATAGTATATATATATATATATGTTGAATACCAGTTTACAACTTTACACAAAGGAGTATTTGGGGGGGGGGGGGAGGGGAGAGGGGGCAGTATGTTCAGGTGCCAGTTGAGGCTTCATGTGATCATGTATGATGTACCGGTAATATGTTCTGCGGCCTCTGCCTTTATCAAATTGCCTTGGATTTTCTATAGCATCCCTCCCGGCAAATCGTCTGCGCAAGGCCGAGAATCGACACCAAGGTGATCGTTTTGTGCAGTCCATTCCTCAGCGAGAAGAATGGAATCACCCATGTCAGATTTTGAGTGTGTCTCTCTACGTGGAATACCACCACATATTTGGATATTCCCCCAATGAGGTTAAATCCCTTATATTTAAAACTGTTAGCAATCCTTTGATAGCCTGTAGGCCCCATACACAACCCAACTTATTCCTTTCTTCCCATATCGGTCAAAAACCCGGTATTCAATAATATGTATGTTTACAAATTGCAATACTATAACAATAGACCTTTCCATTTTGAAAATCACGTGATTGTGATTCTGCTCGTCATTGAATGCACACGTGACACATTGCATAATCGTGCGATTTTCAAAATGGACTGATATAGGAAAGCTCAATTTTAAACAACGATGTTAAAATTTAAGAAACTGGACCGGGATTTCTGTGTAATAAGAATCATACATGACCATGCGACAAATTGAAATTGTGGTTAAGCTTTAAATTATTCATAGAATATTAAAACGCACAGAATTCTGGAATCAATAGTATTGACACATTCCCCAAAGTTTCACGTGTAAACTCGGTTTTAGACGATATGGCTGTGAGTAAAAAAAAAACGATAGTTCATTTCGACCTTATAACAATCGGTGCATCCCTATTGGCAAAGGGTGCCCTCTTCTGCCAATGCCGATGATTCGCCGATTACCCCATTATCGGCCGATGCCGATGGCCGATAATAGGTTCATCACTAGGTAGGTTGACTTCATATAATGTCTAGATGAGAACGTCACCTTTTGGACACGATTGGGCAACTGTGACGGCTTCAGGGGCCCAAAGCCCGAAAACCTTTAGAACAGTCTACAGGTCATAATTATGAAGGGATTTCATTGTAGGTTGGTAGGATGACTCCAAATAGTGTCCAGATGAGAATGTCCCCTTTTGGTCACGATCATTCAGCCTTGATGGCTGCCCGAGCCCAAAGACCTTTAGCATGTCTGTAGGTCGTATTTATGGAAGGATTTCATTGTAACTTGTTAGGTTGACTCCATATAATGCCTAGATGATGACATCCCCTTTTGGTCGTGGTTGGTCATCTGTGATGGCTACAGGTGCCTGAAGCCCGAAAATCTTGAGCACAGTCTACAGGTCATATTTATGAAGGGATTTCATTGTAACTTCATAGGATCACTCCAGATGATGTCCAGATGAGAATGTCCCCATTTGGTTACGATCATTCAGCCATGATGGCTGCCCAATCCTAAAGCCCGAAAACCTTTAGCACAGTCTTCAGATCATATTTATGAAGGGATTTCATTGTAACTTGGTAGGTTGACTTCATATAATGTCTAGATGAGAACGTCCCCTTTGGACGCAATTGGGAAACTGACAGCTACAGGGGCCCAAAGCCCGAAAACCTTGAGCACAGTCTACAGGTCATATTTATGAAGGGATTTCATTGTAACTTTGTAGGATCACAGCAGATGATGCCCAGATGAGAATGTCCCCTTTTGGTTGCGATCATTCAACCATGATGGCTGCCAGAGCCCCCTTTTGGTCGTGATTGGTCAACTGTGATGGCTTCAGGGGCCCGAAGCCCAAAAACCTTGAGCACAGTCTACAGGTCATATTTATGAAGGGATTTCATTGTAACTTTGTAGGATCACTCCAGATGATGTCCAGATGAGAATGTCCCCTTTTGGTTGTGATCATTCAACCATGATGGCTGCCAGAGCCCAAAGCCCAAAAACCTTTAGCACAATCTACAGGTCATATTTATTAAGGGATTTCATTGTAACTTGGTAGGTTGACTTCATATAATGTCTAGATGAGAATGTCCCCTTTGGACGCAATTGGGAAACTGATGGCTACAGGGGCCCAAAGCCCGAAAACCTTTAGCACAGTCTACAGCCCATATTTATGAAGGGATTTTAATGTAACTTGATAGGATGACTCGATTTGGAATAATTTTACTGTAGCTTGGTAACTTTTGTTGATATACGTTAACTGTGAGGGCCACATACATTAACTGTGAGGTCATATTAACCCACCAAAGCTCTTTAGTACAGTGTACACCTCATATTATTTTTATCATAAACATAGCATACAGGGAACAGAAATGAACATATTCCCAATTATCACAATTCTTGTCTTATTTCATAATCCTTTCATAAACATTGAACATTATCCTTTTCATCAAACACAACACACAAGTTAAGCTACAGTGTCATTGACACTTTACTTTTATTTCCTTCTCTGACGTATTCACAGCGTCTGCTGCTACCTATCACTTACAAAGTTCACATTTGCATGTTTTCTAATCAATTCGATCAGAATATGTGGCCCACAGGCTTTTAGATTTATGATACACCTTGATGAGTTGACTTTCAATCAATTTCGCAGAAAAATATAAATACCGAAATACACGATATTTTGATTTGGTTTTGGTACAGTTCTCGGTATCCCCTCAATACCAAAACCGTACCGAAAAATTGGTATACCATACTGCACTATCTGAAACTAAAGGCCAGGTTCTATTTTAAGATTTAGTATTCTAATGCACATATTTCTGAAGTTTTGATCCTTAATAGTGCGAAAATTAGGTTTGGGGGATTTTTTTTTCCCACATTATAACTACTTAAGGTGTCCTGCGATTATTCGAGATTCGAAGCGATATCTATACCATACGTCTGCTTCAAGATTGATCCCGAATCACTCACAAGATTTCTATATTTTTATACTGTACCAATGACCCAGACTTAGCTGGTGCTAACTCTAAAAAATCCAGGGCCAAACACAAATTTTGCCCCCCCCAATCCCCAAAATTTGCATCTAAAACCAAAAGAAATCATGTCCTATAGGACCTCCATACTTTGCCCTTACTGCGCATGCGCAGTGTCAAGGACGTTCCGAAATTGGCGCCAATTATCATTCTCTGTTTGGCCCTTCATCAGTCAACATCTCACTGATCTTTGTGCTTGTAAATCTCAGTTTAAAGGATGCCAGACACGTAATTATTGGAGAAATGGTGATTCTAAGGAGGATATAGAAGGAGGAGAGGAAAAAGGAGTGACAAAAAATAATCAGGGCTGTACTTAAAATTTTTTATGAAATTATGTTAAGTTGCCTATATTTTTATACTGTACCAATGACCCAGACAAAGCTGGTGCTAACTCTTAAAATATAGGGCCAAACACAAATTTTGCCCCCCAATCCCCAAAATTTGCATCTAAAACCAAAGAAAACATGTCCTGAATGGCCCTCCACACTACACCTCCACTGCGCATGCGCAGTGTCAAGGACATTCCGAAATTGGCGCCATTAATCATTCTAAGTTTGGCCCTTCATCAGTTAACATCTGACTGATCTTTGTGCTTGTAAATCTCAGTTTAAATGATGCCAGACACATAAATATTAGTGAAATGGTGATTCTAAGGAGGATAGAGAAGGAGGAGAGGAAAAATGTGTGACAGAATATTATCAGGGCTGTAACTTAAAATTTTTTAATGAAATTATGTTAAGTTACCTATTTTCGAGGCAGCAGCCATTTTGTTGTCATTCTGATTATTTGGTTACACTGATTTTTCAGTGTTTTCCTCTCTCCCTGTCCTTTAAGTCCCCCCTTGCTATTCTCCCATGCTTTTGGCATAGTTTTTGTAATTATTATTACTAAATTTTCTTGGGAGTTTTAGCTGAATAACAGAATGAATTCTGTTCTTTTCCCCATGTTTACGTCTTCACCTACAGGTGATTAGGCGTTGTGTTCTGCATCTACCATCTGATGTTCTGCAGTTTCTTCCCTGGAAGTCTCTGTTTTGCATCAGATAGTGTATTTTTGGTAACTGATTCCGGGCCTGGGTGCCTGGAGTCTTATTTTAGTGTTTTTACATTCATTGTTTACATTTACAACAGCCCTCTGTGTGAGGGGGGGATTTCTTGAAAATAATATCTTGATGTTATTTTAATCATAACTAGATACATTATTATTGTTCGTAAGTGTTGAATAAATTGTTTAAAATATTTTTAAAATTTTTGTCCACACTTAGGCTTGGGATCCATTGGGGCTCAACGTTACTTTTCAGAAACTTGGGCTGTTCTGAAAAAATATTTTTTCAAAATATTTTGATTTCAATTATTTTTTCTATATTAATGGATCATATTATTATTATGTATTTTGATTGCCAGGGGTTGGTGCGAGTACCAGGACTTGTTTTCTTTTCATTCATCGAATGGTTCGGCAGCCGGGTTCGTCCGTTGCGGTCTAGAAGGAGTTTTGGGGTGATGCAAGCACTATAAATCAACCAAATGCACACCCAGTGACGGCGGATTAGAGGGAGAACGGAGGAAGCCTTTTAGTCCGGTTCATAGCTCGTTCTGGTCCATCTGGACGGTGAGCGAGAGAGGCCCCTCTCTCGTACAACAACATCTGGCCCCAGATGTTGTGGTACAAAATGTTTCGCATTCGGAGCATACGTCCGGCGCTCGGGACGCTCCGACATATAGTCAGTCCGGAGTAGACTGTCAATAAGGCTTCCTCATTCTCATGGTAGCGCACACGACCGTTCTTGGCTACGTGACCTCAGATATCCAGTCAGCTTCGCCAGTCAGAGAATCATCGGCGACCAGGTCACACCATCCGGTAGCCAGGGACACGAGGCCTGCAGACTCCGGACGTTCGCATAGGAAGTGTGCGGGAGTCAACGTACACGGAGCTTCCGGCGGCAATGCATCGTAAGACCGCTACTGCACAGGCCTCGGGAACGGACGTGCTTTCCTAAATAGCACAGTTTATCGCAGCATCCCAGCATCAACTGAATCTGTCGCATATTTTTTATCCGACGATGCTGGGTCGGGACGCTCCGCGGAAGTGGGTACGGACGTCCGAAAATTTCATCTGGTCCGACGGGATACCGAAAGGGATTTGGAGGATTCAAACATTCCCTTTCGGAACAACATATGCTGTTGTGTATGTCATCTGACTTGATCTTCTACAGCTTCTTTCGTCGGACCAGAATGCTGCGATGCCGGATAAGAAACTGATAGCGTCGGTGGACTTAGAAATTTTTGGTTCGGTTCAGGGACATCGTCCCTCAGTTCCGACATAGTCCAATAATGTCACACAACTTTCGAATTATTGAACAACGCTATATATATTATTATATGCTTGCTATAACCAAGCATTTCTGGTTTCTTGTTCGCAAAGTTACGGAGATGTCTTTCAAAAGTGTGCCTCTGTCGTCATAGTTAATGAAGAGCTAGCGGCAATAAGTGCTCATGGAATATGTCTATCGCTTAAGAGATCCCTTGTAGGATCGACGGAGTGACATTCGCTAGCTCACCCGGTGTAGCGTGCATTCATCGATTGATTCGGCTGCCGGGTTCGTCCGTTGCGGTCTAGGAAGGAGATTTGGGTGATGCGAGCACTATAATTACTTTAGTACTCACCCAGTGACGGCAGATTGAGGACACATCGGAGGAAGCCTGTTAGTCCGGTTCCTGGCTTGTCCAGGTCCGTCCGGGCTGTGAGCGAGAGAGGTCCCTCTCTCGTCCAACAACATAGGGGACCGCATGTTGTGGTTCAGATATTTTACATTCGGAGCATATGTCTGTCGGTCGGGATGCTCTGTTATATTGACAGTCCGAGAGACTGTGGATAATGCTTCCTCATCCTCACAGCAGGGCACACGACCGCACATTGGCTACGTGACCTCGAGTATCCGATCAGTTTCGTCATTCAGTGATTCCACGGCGAATAGGTCACGCCATACGGTAGCCAAGGGACATGAGGCCTATACACTCCATTCGCTCGCATATTGGTAGTATGCACGGGGTAACGATCACGGAGCTTCCAGCGGCAATGCATTGTAGGACCGCTTCTCCTCAGGCCTCAGTGACGGACGTGCTATCCGAGTTAGCACAGTTGTTTCGCAGCATCCCAGCAATCGACAGTTTCTTACTCGAATCAGGAATTATCTGACGGCGCTGGGTCGGTGCGGTCCGCGGTTGCATCAGGTACGGACGACCGAACGCTTTATAGGGTCCGACAGGATGGCGAAAGGGATTCGAAAGATTTCGAGTTTTCCCTTTCGTAGCATCGGAAGCTGCCATTCATATCTTCTGGCATTATCTTCCAGTGATTGTTATTTCGGACTACATTGCTGCGATGTTGGATAAGAGACTTATAGCGTCATTGGACACGGAATTTTGGATCGGTTCAGGGACATTGTCCCTGACTTACCGACGCAGTCCAATAATGTCATTACAACATGTGTTTTATTTTTCGACGCTATATATGCATATAAGCCCGCTACCAAGCATGATAGTTTAGTTTCTTGTCCGCAATGCTCATTTCTGCCGTTTTATCATTTATACGAATAATTTATTTTGGCAGAGCAGGGCATACCGAGAGTTCATATGCGTCTAGACGGCGTGGTTAAAGACTGGAAATATTCTTTTTCGCCGTCTATGTCTTTTCCAACCACAATGTTGGAAACGACAATGATGTCTAGTAGACTTAACTTAGACGCTTTATCATACGTAGACCACCTTACTGAGGCGTTATCATTACGTCTTCAAGAAAAGATTTACGGGATATTATTCTCAATGTGATTTCTTTTGAGGGCAGTAGTTTGTTCATGTATAACTCTGCCCTTCAGTGGCTGATTGGAGTTGGTTAGACGTGACGCAGCCCTAGCTACATCCACGCGCGTGGATAGTAAGGTGAAGAACTCTCTCAGAGTCGCTTCGTTCTCGGAGAAGCCTCTCTTCGACGGCAACTTTTCAGCATTCCATGAATTGCTCGATTTACACGTTCTCTTGTCTATCTAGTGTTACAAGAGATTCAGACTGGGGCAAACATTCGGTGGTTGACTCAGAGAGTGCCACTGCAGTTGCCGGATCCGAGTGTTATAGTTATGACGGTTGCCAGTCAAACAGATTGGGATATAATATTGATCCCAACGGATTCGAAGTGCCAGGGTCTTTGGGTTCCGTAGTCTCTAAGCAAGTAATTATCTTCCGCGGAATAATGTTCTTTAGGCTTGCTTTATGTCATTGCATGACCATTATTCAGAAACGCATGTCCAAATCCTGTCCGTTAATTCGACAGTAGTGGCGTATCTCCGGAACCAGGGAGGCACTCATTTTTTTCCGTTATTCAATTTAATGGAAAGAATCCGTTTGTTGGTTATAGTACACCAAGTTCTGTTTCGGTCCGTCATATTCCGGGTCGTCTGATTGTTTTACCGGAATCCCGTTCACTTAGGGGTCGCTTGTTGCCGTCAGAATGGACTCTCAACAAACAAGTATTCAATCAGATTTGCTATCTTTGGGAGCGCCCAATGATAATTTATTTACGACACAGCTTGCTAATCAGTTGCAGACGTATGTGTTGGCTTGTCCGGATCTCTGAGCTAATGTTGTTAACGCTCTATTGATCTAATAGGACGGAATGATAGGATACGCGTATCCTCCGGCGCTGTTGTTTCAGCAGGTATTGCTAATATAAACAAGCACAATACATTTCTGTTGATAGCATCTCTATCTTCACAGAGATCGTGGGTAATTTACTCTGATATCTACTGTGGGACTTAACGCGAAATCTTCCTCAATGAGAGGATCTTTTTTCGCTGGGTAAATTGTGTCATCTTTATCACAACCCGCAAGGTCGCAACCTTCACGTATTCCGTTGTGTGGTCCGTATTGCATTGTAAGCATTGTACTGGACGAGCTTTGGACGCGATTTCTTACTATAGGAGATCCTCTTCTTCGCTATTCTATGTGGCTAAAGTGGAGGCTCTTCCGTCGTTGGTGTAGGGATCACTATGTTCATATTGTCGATCCCTCCATATTACTCATTGCAACTTTTTAGTATACTTGTTTGACAAGATCTACTGCAGCCCCTTATTATTAAGGTTTTAGGTTTATGTTACCTCATACCTATGCACTCTATGATAGTTTACAATGGAGTCTTATGTCTCTTTATCTAAGTCAGTTAGTAACTTTTTGATAAATAGACTTAGAATCTTTAGATTAAATTCCTATATGGAATTTAACTTCGGTTCTTATTTAGCTAAGTAATCATTTGAGCCTCTGGAAACAGTAGTTTTCAACTTCTGACCTTTTTAGACAGTAATTCTGTTGGCTCTCTTTTTCTGAAGAGTCAGTGAGTTTCATGCACTATCGTTGGATGATTTTCACTTTCATAGTTTCGGAAGCACTACTTCCTTTACTATTTAGGTTGGATTTTGCATAAGAGTTAGGCTCCTAATATCCGGAACCTATTGTTATTAAGGTCCTTCCGTCTTCGTACGGGCATAGGCCTTTACTCTGTCCGGTTAGAGTTTATGTATTTATAAACAGATATCTGTTTATTACTACGGGCGTAAGCTTCTTCTGTCTTTGATGCCTATTAGAAGGACGTTACGCTCCATTCTATTGCTAATGGATTCAATTAACTATCGGTACTGCTTATGGTATATCACTGACTCAGCAGTTGTGCTTAAGATTTCGGCTCATGAAGTAAGAGTTCTTCTACATCTTGGGCTTACATTAATAGTGTCGATATGATAGATTTTTGAAGGCTGCTCATTGCGCTCAGCCATCCACATTCATGAATTTTTATCTCAGAAATATCGAGTCCATTTCTGGAGGCCTCTATTGTTAGGTCTATTATCTACTGCTCAGAATGTCATTCACTTAACAGTTGCTACTATAGCTAGGTAGGCTGTCTGTTTCGGCAGTGACTCCGTTCTGCTGCCCTCTTCTGTCTGGGCTATTTGACCCAGGGCAAGAAAAAGGGGGGGGGGGGGGAGGGTGTTCCCTTGGGTCACCTGTTTTACTATGAAAACAAGGGGATACCTCCTCCGGAGTTAGTAATTCTGAGCTGTTATTGGGATGGTTGTTAGTGAGAAGTTTATGTTTTAAAATTCATTCAAGTCTTAGTTTTTAAAGTATAGCTTTTGAATATAGCACGTGTCAACGGACATGATTATGCAATCCTCAGACACTTTTAAGGAGTATAAGAGTCTCTATTCTCTAGACTTACTTTATTTATTGGCTTACTTTAAAAATTATTAGTATAAGGATTATATTGGATATTAATAGAGTACATGGATGTATGATGCTCAATTTTGGAAGGTGTTGTATCTTTCTAATTTATCATAAATAAGAAAGATACATGTAAGGCCTATTACTTCTTTTTCCCTAGAGGGGATGACTCTATTTTATATTATTGAGCGTATTCCATCTTGCTCTATGTCCTTGGCCCTCCAGCCTTTTTACTATTCAGCTATGTCTGGGTCATTGGTACAGTATAAACATGTTAAAAAATTTATAGTAATTTCTATATTTTTTATACTTACCAATGACCCAGACGGGGATGGCCCTCCCAGGAGTTGGGAACTCTTGCCTCCCCGCTGAGTACATAGCGCTTACCAGGCACTGGTTATTAGAATGATTAATGGCGCCAATTTCGGAACGTCCTTGACACTGCGCATCCGCAGTGGAGGTGTAGTGTGGAGGGCCATTCAGGACATGTTTTCTTTGGTTTTAGATGCAAATTTTGGGGATTGGGGGGCAAAATTTGTGTTTGGCCCTATATTTTAAGAGTTAGCACCAGCTATGTCTGGGTCATTGGTAAGTATAAAAAATATAGAAATTACTATAAATTTTTTAACTTTCGAGGCATGGGCCTCTTGTTGTCATTCTTGCTAAAAAGTTGCACTGCTTATTCAGTGTTTCCTCTCCCCTGGTCTTCTAAGTCCCCCCTTGCAATTCTCCTATGCTTTTGGCATATTTTTGAGAAAGATCATTTCTAAATTCTCTTGGGAGAGTTGCTTGGTTACAGAATGTTTTCTGTTATTTTCCCCATAGTTACGTTTTCACCCATGGGTGTATAAACGTTGTGTTCTGCATCTTCCATCTGATGTTCTGCAGATTCTCCCCTGGGAGTCTCTGTCTTGCATCAGATAGAGTGTAATTTTGATGACTGATTTCGGGCCAGTTTTGTCAGTGCCTGGAGTCATGTTTTCTGGTGTTTTTACACTGTTTGTTTACATTGTCAACAGTCTCTTTTGAGGGGGGCTGTTTGCCTTTGGAGTAGTTTATCTCACTATAAGATACATTTTTATTATCCGTAAGTGTTGCATTAATTATTTAATATAAATTTAAAATTTTTGACCACACTTAGCCATCGGATCCATTGGGGCTCAACGTTACTTTTCAGAAACTTGGGCTTCGCTGAAAAAATATTTTTCAAAAATTATTTTGATTTGCAATTGTTTTTTCATTATTAATGGATCATGTTATTATGTATCTTTGTGTCTGGGGTTTGTGCGAGTAACTAGGACTTGTTGTTGATTTTTCACAATGAAAGGATATTGTTCAAATTGTAATAGGAAGAAATCTTCCTCTGACTTTCATGATCATTGCATTAATTGTAGTCAGTGTTCTCGCACTAATCCCTGTTCTATATGTCAATATTGGGATGACAAACATTGGAAACGTGTGTCACGATATGTTGTTAGTGGAGAAAGGGCTATGCCGACTCTTTCTCCGCAAGGTCACTCTACTCTCTCAGTTTCTATTTCAGAGGAACAAGAACAGGGTGATGTTTCCATGTTATCTTCCACAAGTGCGCTTCCGTCGTCACAAATGAATACAGAGCTAGTGGCAAAAGTGCTCATGGAGATTAAACAAATGTCGTCCGCTAGCTCGCCCGGTGTAGCGTCCATTCACCGAATGGTTCGGCAGCCGGGTTCGTCCGATGCGGTCCAGGAGGAAATGTTGGGTGATGCGAGCACTATAAACATTCAACGTGCACACCCAGTGACGGCGGATAGTAGGCGAGATCGGAGGAAGCCTTTGAGTCCGGTTCCTAGCTCGTCCAGGTCCAGCCGGGCCGCGAGCGAGAGAGGCCCCTCTCTCGTACAACAACATCTTGGACCAGATGTTGTGGTACAAAATGTGTCGCAAGCGGAGCACACGTCTGTCGCTCGGGACGCTCCGTTGTATAGGCAGTCTGCGGAGACTGCTCAGGCTTCTTCCTCTCGTCAGCGCACACGACCGCACATTGGCTACGTGACCGCCGATATTTTGCCAGCTTCGCCGATCAGGGATTCTTCGGCGACCAGGTCACACCATCCGGTAGCCAGGAACACGAGGCCGATGGACTCCGAACGTTCGCATAGGAAGAGTATGCGGGAGTCATCAGATGCGGAGCTGCCCTCGGCGAAGCAGCGAAAGACTGCGCCTCCGCAGGCCTCGATGTCGGACGTACTTGTGCAGATAGCACAACTTATCGCAGCATCCCAGCAACCGACAGAAACGGTGTCGGATCGGGAATTATCCGACAGCGCTGGGTCGGTACGCTCCGCCGAAGCATCGGGGGCGGACGACCGGGAACATCATGAGGTCCGACCAGATGGTGAAAGGGATACGGATGACTTGGAGCTATCCCTTTCGGAACAACATAAAGCTGCCGTGGACTTCATCCGGCACTTTCTCCCTCAAGTTGTTCCGTCGGGCCAGACTGCTGCGGTTCCGGACAAGAGGATTATAGCGTCATTGGACTCTGATTTCTTTGAGCGGTTCAGGGACATCGCTCCCGAGTTTCCGTCGCAGTCCAATAATGTTGCAAGAACATTTGAATTATTGAACGACGCTATATTCAAACTTGCTTCCAAAACGGGAAAAGCAGGTTTCTTGTCCGCCAATACTCTCAACCTGCCTTTCATTAATGCAAGGAATAAATTCGACACGGCAGGACAGGGTATCCCGAGAGTTCCTCTGCGTATGGACGACGAAGCGGAAGACTTAGAGTTATCATTACCGTCGTCGGCGTCTATTCCAACCGCGGTGTTGGAAACAACTATTTCGTCTAACAGAGCCAGTTTAGATGCCTTATCTTACGCAGATCACCTTACTAAGGCGTTATCACTGCGCCTTCAAGGGAAAGAATTTCAGGATATACAATCCTCTTTAAGACTTCTTTCAAGGGCAGTAGCTTATTCCATGTGTAACTCTGCCCTTTCAGTGGCAAACCTGGAGTTGGTTAGACGTGACGCAGCCCTAGCTACATCCACACTCGTGGATACTAAGGTGAAGAACTCTCTCAGAGTCGCTTCGGTCTCCGGAGAACTTCTCTTTGACGGCAAGCTTTCTGCAATTTACGATAAAATTACAAAGAAAGCTTCGGATTCTCTGCTGTTCAAATCTGCTTCTAAGAAGTCGGACACGGCAGATAAGAGTAAGACAGGCACTTCTGGGTCTAATGCGCCCAAGAGAGGTTCCTATAGAGGTTCCGGTGCGTCCTCTTGGTCTTATTCAAGAGACCGTCAAGGTAGCGACTCACGTTCGGGACGTCCTTCGGGCCGGGACAACCGGTCGGACGCCCCGAGGTCGACGGGACGAGGTGCGGGTCGTGGAGGATGTGGTTTCTCCTACCGCAGGCCTCGCAGGTCCAGGAGGTGATGGCTTCAACCTCTATCGCGGGCCGGTTGGCGGAAGGTTGTCGAGTTTTTCACAAGAGTGGGCGTCGATTACGGACGACCCTTGGGTGAGAGGGGTGATTTCGGAAGGTCTAAAGATATCCTTCAAACGAAAGCCTCCATTAACTCGAAGTCCAAAATGGACTCAACTTCCGTCAAATCCGCAGAAAAGAGACGCTCTGTTATCAGAGGTGCAGTCTCTTTTAATGAAGAACGCGGTAGAGGTCGTAGAAAACCAGGAGACACCGGGATTCTACAGCCATCTGTTTCTGGTTCCGAAACCATACGGCTCGTTCCGTCCAGTCATAGATTTGAGCTGGATAAACAAGCTGATCGTCGCTCCGAAGTTTTATATGGAGACGATTCGATCAGTCAGAGCGAGTATTCGGGTGAATGATTATGCAACAAGCATAGATCTCAAAGATGCGTACTTTCACGTCATGGTACATCCGACATTCAGAAAGTATCTACGCTTCGCAGTCCTAGGGGTGGTGTATCAATTCCGGGCGATGTGCTTCGGATTGAATCTAGCACCCTGGGCTTTCACTCGGGTAATGAACTCGGTAATGATGTATTTCCGAGCTCATTCGTCTGCGGTAACGTCGGCCTACCTGGACGGCATTCTTCAGAGGTACGGCAACGAGTTAACGCTTCAGAACGATGTGCAGAATCTGCTTCTATTGCTCCGACGTCTCGGTTTTATAATAAACGAGGAGAAGTCGGATCTGGTGCCGTCCAAGTCATTCACACATCTGGGAATGAGCTTCGAGACGCACAACAATCTCATTCGTCTGCCGTTAACCAGAGCGAAATTAGTCAGTTGTTACGCTCGCTATTGTCTGCACGCAGACAAAGTCACAGCGAGGGAGTTCATGAGACTGATAGGTCTGTGCGGAGCCGCTGCGGATCTCATTCCGATGGGGCGGTTATGCAAGCGTCCTCTTCAAATTTTCTTGACTCAGAATTGGAGTGTGAAAATTCATTCGCTCGACATAGACGTTCTCTTGTCAGATCAAGTGAAACGAGAGATTCAGACTTGGGCAAACATTCAGTGGTTAACTCAGGGAGTTCCGCTGCAGTTGCCGGATCCGAGTTTTACCATTATGACGGATGCCAGTCAAACAGGTTGGGGTGCATCATTGATCCCAACGGATTCCAAATGCCAGGGTCTTTAGGATCCGCAATTCCTGGGCAAGCACATAAACATCAAAGAAATGATGTCAATTTGGCTTGCGTTACGTCACTGGATGGACATTATTCACAATGCTCATGTCCAAATCCTATCCGACAATACGACAGTAGTGGCGTATATACGGAATCAGGGAGGCACTCATTCAATTCCGTTGTTCAATCTAACGGAAAGAATCCTTCTGTTTGCTCTAGAGCATCAGGTTCTTCTTTCGGTCCATCATATTCCGGGTCGTCTGAACGTACTAGCAGACTCCCTTTCACGAAAGGGTCGCTTGTTGCCGTCGGAGTGGACTCTCAACAAACAAGTGTTCAATCAGATTTGCTACCAATGGGAATGGCCAATGATAGACTTATTTGCGACACTCACTTCTCGTCCGTTGGCGTACGTACATTAGTACGTACATTAGTATGTACGTTAGTATGTACGTACATCCACAATTTCCTTTGGCACACCTCACAGGTCACATTTATGATCAGATCTCTTTGAAACTTGGTATGCTTGTTTGGGATGACCTCTAGATGGGAGCTATCGATTTTCTTCAATTTCCATCGAAAAATGTTGCCGCGGCCAATGTTCTTAGAACTTAGTTTAGTCAGACCTCAATATTTCCCTTTGGCACATCCTACAGGGCACATGTATGATTGGATTGCTTTGAAACCTGGCATGCTTGTTTAGGGTGACCTCTAGATGGGAGCTATCGATTTTCTTCAATTTCCGTCAAAAAATGTTGCCATGGCCAACGTTCTTAGACCTTAGTTTAGTCAGACCACAATATTTCCCTTTGGCACACCCTACAGGACACATTTATGATTGGATTGTTTTGAGACCTGGTATGCTTGTTTGGGGTGACCTGTAGAAGGGAGCTATCGATTTTCTTCAATTTCTTTCCGCTTGTTGCCGTCGGAGTGGACTCTCAACAAACAAGTGTTCAATCAGATTTGCTACCAATGGGAACGGCCAATGATAGACTTATTTGCGACACATCTCAACAATCAGTTGCAGACGTATGTGTCTCCGTGCCCGGACCCGAGAGCATTTGCAGTAGACGCTCTGTCGATCCCTTGGGACGGAATGATAGGATATGCGTATCCTCCAGCGCCGTTAATTCAGCAAGTATTGCTAAAGATAAAACAATCTCAATGCAAGATTCTGTTGGAAACAGAGGTTCTTTTTTTGATGGCCTAATTTATATATTTTTTATACTTACCAATGACCCAGACGGGGATGGCCCTCCCAGGAGTTGGGAACTCTTACCTCCCCGCTGAGTACATAGCGCTGACCAGGCACTGCCAGTAAGAATGATAATTGGCGCCAATTTCGGAACGTCCTTGACACTGCACATGCGCAGTAAGGGCAAAGTATGGAGGTCCTATAGGACATGATTTCTTTTGGTTTTAGATGCAAATTTTGGGGATTGGGGGGCAAAATTTGTGTTTGGCCCTGGATTTTTTAGAGTTAGCACCAGCTAAGTCTGGGTCATTGGTAAGTATAAAAAATATATAAATTACTATAAATTTTTTAACTTTTTCGAATCTCTCGTACTAACTTCAATTTGTTACATTTCCAACAAAAATTGGATAAAATTGACATTAGACAATTCATTCATGTTGGCTCGGTTCAATTTCATATTTAATTCAGTAATTGACAAAGGTTAATTGTTAGGTAAGTAGTGAATTTTGCCCAAAACATCATCCATAGTTTTAGTTTTTGAAGGCTTAACTTGTTACTATTCATGTTCTTAAGAACATGAATAGTAACAAACTAAGCCTTCAAAAACTATGGATAATAGGCCTAGCTGATTCAGCGACGGTGTTACAGAGAATATTTATTAGCTCAACTTTGACGTAGTCAAATTTGAGCTCATGCCATGGCCCATCGTCCATCTGTCTGTCAAAATTCAATACGTTTCAGGCTAGAGGCCGTATTTATTAACCAATCTTTACGAAACTTCTTGTGTACCTTTATTATCACCATGGGACGATAAAGAGTGTTTTTGGTTGCAGTCCGAAATTTAAGATGGCCACCAGCAGCCATTTTGTACCGAAAATTAGTGCAATCAGTTTTTGTACAGAACTTCTGTATGAAAGTTCTGATTTGAAATAATGTTTGTATGAATGTTTAGTAACATGAAATCCATCACATATAATACAGGTTTTTTTTCCCTTGGAGAAATTATGCAAATTAGGTGAAGTTTGATTTATTCAGTGCTACTTAAACACAGTAAGTATACATGTCAATACGGCTCGGGCTAGGGGCCGTATTTATGAACCGATCTTCACGAAACTTCTTGGGTACCTTTGTTATCACCTTGGGACGAGAATGAGTGTTTTTGGGTGCGGTCCAAAATTCAAGATGGCTGCCGGCAGCCATTTTGTACTGAAATTAATGCGATCAGTTTTTGGTACAGAACTTCTGTATGAAAGTTCTGATTTGAATAAATTTTTGTCTGAATGTTTAGTAACATGGAATACATCACATATAATACGGGTTTTTTTCTCGTGCAGAAATTATGCAAATTAGATGAACTTTGATTTATTCAGTGCTACATGTACTTATACACAATAAGTTCACATATCAATACGGCTTGGGCTAGAGGCTGTATTTATGAACCGATCTTCACAAAACTTCTTGTGTACCTTAGTTATCACCTATCAACAAGTGTTTTTGGGTGCGTTCCAAAATTCAAGATCGCTGCTGGCTGCCATTTTGTACCAAAATTAGATACAATCATTTTTTTGTACAGAACTTTTATATGAAGGTTCTGATTTGAATAAATTTTTGAATGTATGTTCAGTAACATGGAATACATCACATATAATACAGGGTTTTTTCTTGTGCAGAAATTATGCAATTTAGATGAACTTTGATTTATTCAGTGCTACTTATACACAGTTGGTACACATGTCAATACAACTCGGGCTAGAGGCTGTATTTATGAACTGATCTTCACGAAACTTCTTGGGTACCTTTGTTATCACCTAGGGATGAGAATGAGTGTTTTTGGGTGCGGTCAGAAATTTCAAGATGGCCGACGGCAGCCAATTAGACAAACTTTGATTTATTCAGTGCTACTTATACACATTAATTGCGCATTTCAGTACGGCTGTGGCGAGAGGCATCTGTCACCCACCTTTACAATACTTTACCTGTACATTTGTTACAGGCTATGGTCAGTATTTATGTACAGACCTTTACAATACTTTACGTGTACCATTGTTATCAGGTCATTACCTAGATGTGTGTCATTGATGTGTCACATACTATACATGTACATGTCTTACACAAGTTGAGCTACAGTGTCATTGACACTTTCATGTATTGGTGTTTAAGGTGTCAGTCAGCCTTATAAGGGTCATCACAGTGTACCATAACTTTCGTTTGGTGCAATATGAAATAACTTGTCTATTAAGATTCAATTCAACATTTGATTCGATATTGATATCAGAGGGACAATTTGATTTGAGATTCGATTCGAAAAAAAATGTGTGATTCGCAGATCCCTACTTTACTACCATTTGATTCATTTGAAATTTGCTTGTTTTTCTTATGGTCACCAGTTGAAAGCTGTGTTCCATTTCAGATTTTCAGTTCTTGCATTATATAGTTATAATCCTTGATTGTGTGAAAAGTTTGTTTTATGCAAAAAACTTTGCTATTTTTAGCTCAACTTGACAACATCAAGAATGAGCTATTGGGCTGGGTTGTGATCGGTTGTCCGTCTGTTTGAATTAGACACTTAAATTGTCAATATTTCCATTAGCACACCCTACAGGCCACATTTCTCACCCTATCGTTTTTCAAATTTCATATGTAGCTTTGGTCTCATATCTAGATGGGAGCTATCAAATTTTTCTTAATTTTGTTGAAAAACATGGCCAACCAGAAACCATCTTTTGGCATATAAATTGTCAACAATTCCATTAGCACACTATACAGGCCACTTCTCTCACCCAATTTCTTTCAAATTTCATATGTAGCTTTTGTTTGGTGTCCACATGGGAGCTATCAAATTTTTCTGAATTTCGTTGAAAAGCATGGCTACCAGCAGCCATCTTGGATTTGGCACATAAATTGTCAACAATTCCATTAGCACACCCTACAGGCCACATTTTTTACCCAATCTTTTTCAGATTTTCATGTGTAGCTTTGGTGTGATGTTTTTTCTGTAGAAACTTGAGCAAATGACTTGGCATTACTGGTGCTTTCTGTTTAGTTTAGTCCCTTTTTGGACAAGTTGAGCTGCAGTGTCATTGACACTTTCATATAATTTCCGCATGATTTCTTTACCTCCCATTGTAGATTGATTGTCAGGCCACACAAAATAAATTAATTGAATCCCAGGAAATTTTTTTTTCCAAATCGGTGAAGGAGGGAGTGTTTTTTTTTTTTTGTTTTTTTTTAACTTTTTTTTAACTTTTTTTGCATTTAGTGAGCATGGATTGAAAGGCTTTCTGCTGTCTTTTCTTACACAGAATATATAGAACATGCATAATTATACAAATAAACTCATTTAATTTTACAAATAAAACTGTTATACATATTCAGTTATGCTCTTCAGATTTCAATTACATTATTCAATCCAAACAAATCGTCGAAATCACAATCTGAACCCCAGCATTGTATAGTCACATCATAACTATGATGGATGCTCTTTAAAATAGTCACTTACAAATGTGAACACCAATAGATTACAATCCTATTCTGATCCTATAAACAGATAGAATGATTTTATGGTCAAAACACTGTCATGGTAGGATTTGTTCGGTTTCGCATTGCAGTTTGCGATGCAATTTTCCCCTAATTCAAATCACTTCCATAAAATTTGATCGCAAAGTGCGATGCACATGTATTTCAGTAAACAGAATGGGATTATCCCTCTTTGTTCTCCTGAAATTCAGAGGCACTCACACATCACGTATGGGACAATTTACGATAACATTTCGCAGGGATTCTTTAGGTGTCCTTGTGGACCTGATATTCAGCTCCAGTCCAGTTCAAAATGGTACTTATATTTCTCAATTTTCAGCCCCAAAATTCCCAATCCCAGCTGGATATGCAACATCCTCGGGTTCAAGAAGAATTCTCCATTAAATTACTCTTATTTAAGTCTTTTTGTCCACCCCATCAATCAATATGCATTTTAAAAAATATGACAAATCGTCGAAATCACAATCCGAACCCCAGCATTGTATACACACGTCATAACTATGATGGATGCTCTTTAAAATAGTCACTTACAAATGTGAACACCAGTTAGTAACACATGATCGCAAACTGACTAATCAGCTATTCTTTACTTGGAGGTCATCAACCTTTTCCGGGCAAGATGTCCATTAGAGTGTTCAGATTTTACCGTGTAAAATAAAGCTCTTTAATAATTTGTAACCTGAGTATGTAACCTGAGTATGCAACCTTCTCACCCAAGTGTTCAGGTTTTGATTATCTATATTGTACCCAGGGGTTATAAAATTATCACAGAGAAATACCCACTTCGTGCGAAACAAAACTAAAAATATATAAAAAAAATGGTTGATAAGGCATTTTTGTCTTTTAATATTACTGAGTGGAGTTGTCTACTCTTCTTGCACATTTTCACTGAGGGCGTAAAATTCTGAGTGTCATTTGGCCAATGGACTCCGAACGTTCGCATAGGAAGAGTATGCGGGAGTCATCAGATGCGGAGCTGCCCTCGGCGAAGCAGCGAAAGACTGCGCCTCCGCAGGCCTCGATGTCGGACGTACTTGTGCAGATAGCACAACTTATCGCAGCATCCCAGCAACCGACAGAAACGGTGTCGGATCGGGAATTATCCGACAGCGCTGGGTCGGTACGCTCCGCCGAAGCATCGGGGGCGGACGACCGGGAACATCATGAGGTCCGACCAGATGGTGAAAGGGATACGGATGACTTGGAGCTATCCCTTTCGGAACAACATAAAGCTGCCGTGGACTTCATCCGGCACTTTCTCCCTCAAGTTGTTCCGTCGGGCCAGACTGCTGCGGTTCCGGACAAGAGGATTATAGCGTCATTGGACTCTGATTTCTTTGAGCGGTTCAGGGACATCGCTCCCGAGTTTCCGTCTCAGTCCAATAATGTTGCAAGAACATTTGAATTATTGAACGACGCTATATTCAAACTTGCTTCCAAAACGGGAAAAGCAGGTTTCTTGTCCGCCAATACTCTCAACCTGCCTTTCATTAATGCAAGGAATAAATTCGACACGGCAGGACAGGGTATCCCGAGAGTTCCTCTGCGTATGGACGACGAAGCGGAAGACTTAGAGTTATCATTACCGTCGTCGGCGTCTATTCCAACCGCGGTGTTGGAAACAACTATTTCGTCTAACAGAGCCAGTTTAGATGCCTTATCTTACGCAGATCACCTTACTAAGGCGTTATCACTGCGCCTTCAAGGGAAAGAATTTCAGGATATACAATCCTCTTTAAGACTTCTTTCAAGGGCAGTAGCTTATTCCATGTGTAACTCTGCCCTTTCAGTGGCAAACCTGGAGTTGGTTAGACGTGACGCAGCCCTAGCTACATCCACACTCGTGGATACTAAGGTGAAGAACTCTCTCAGAGTCGCTTCGGTCTCCGGAGAACTTCTCTTTGACGGCAAACTTTCTGCAATTTACGATAAAATTACAAAGAAAGCTTCGGATTCTCTGCTGTTCAAATCTGCTTCTAAGAAGTCGGACACGGCAGATAAGAGTAAGACAGGCACTTCTGGGTCTAATGCGCCCAAGAGAGGTTCCTATAGAGGTTCCGGTGCGTCCTCTTGGTCTTATTCAAGAGACCGTCAAGGTAGCGACTCACGTTCGGGACGTCCTTCGGGCCGGGACAACCGGTCGGACGCCCCGAGGTCGACGGGACGAGGTGCGGGTCGTGGAGGATGTGGTTTCTCCTACCGCAGGCCTCGCAGGTCCAGGAGGTGATGGCTTCAACCTCTATCGCGGGCCGGTTGGCGGAAGGTTGTCGAGTTTTTCACAAGAGTGGGCGTCGATTACGGACGACCCTTGGGTGAGAGGGGTGATTTCGGAAGGTCTAAAGATATCCTTCAAACGAAAGCCTCCATTAACTCGAAGTCCAAAATGGACTCAACTTCCGTCAAATCCGCAGAAAAGAGACGCTCTGTTATCAGAGGTGCAGTCTCTTTTAATGAAGAACGCGGTAGAGGTCGTAGAAAACCAGGAGACACCGGGATTCTACAGCCATCTGTTTCTGGTTCCGAAACCATACGGCTCGTTCCGTCCAGTCATAGATTTGAGCTGGATAAACAAGCTGATCGTCGCTCCGAAGTTTTATATGGAGACGATTCGATCGGTCAGAGCGAGTATTCGGGTGAATGATTATGCAACAAGCATAGATCTCAAAGATGCGTACTTTCACGTCATGGTACATCCGACATTCAGAAAGTATCTACGCTTCGCAGTCCTAGGGGTGGTGTATCAATTCCGGGCGATGTGCTTCGGATTGAATCTAGCACCCTGGGCTTTCACTCGGGTAATGAACTCGGTAATGATGTATTTCCGAGCTCATTCGTCTGCGGTAACGTCGGCCTACCTGGACGGCATTCTTCAGAGGTACGGCAACGAGTTAACGCTTCAGAACGATGTGCAGAATCTGCTTCTATTGCTCCGACGTCTCGGTTTTATAATAAACGAGGAGAAGTCGGATCTGGTGCCGTCCAAGTCATTCACACATCTGGGAATGAGCTTCGAGACGCACAACAATCTCATTCGTCTGCCGTTAACCAGAGCGAAATTAGTCAGTTGTTACGCTCGCTATTGTCTGCACGCAGACAAAGTCACAGCGAGGGAGTTCATGAGACTGATAGGTCTGTGCGGAGCCGCTGCGGATCTCATTCCGATGGGGCGGTTATGCAAGCGTCCTCTTCAAATTTTCTTGACTCAGAATTGGAATGTGAAAATTCATTCGCTCGACATAGACGTTCTCTTGTCAGATCAAGTGAAACAAGAGATTCAGACTTGGGCAAACATTCAGTGGTTAACTCAGGGAGTTCCGCTGCAGTTGCCGCATCCGAGTTTTACCATTATGACGGATGCCAGTCAAACAGGTTGGGGTGCATCATTGATCCCAACGGATTCCAAATGCCAGGGTCTTTGGGATCCGCAATTCCTGGGCAAGCACATAAACATCAAAGAAATGATGTCAATTTGGCTTGCGTTACGTCACTGGATGGACATTATTCACAATGCTCATGTCCAAATCCTATCCGACAATACGACAGTAGTGGCGTATATACGGAATCAGGGAGGCACTCATTCAATTCCGTTGTTCAATCTAACGGAAAGAATCCTTCTGTTTGCTCTAGAGCATCAGGTTCTTCTTTCGGTCCATCATATTCCGGGTCGTCTGAACGTACTAGCAGACTCCCTTTCACGAAAGGGTCGCTTGTTGCCGTCGGAGTGGACTCTCAACAAACAAGTGTTCAATCAGATTTGCTACCAATGGGAATGGCCAATGATAGACTTATTTGCGACACTCACTTCTCGTCCGTTGGCATACGTACATTAGTACGTACATTAGTATGTACGTTAGTATGTACGTACATCCACAATTTCCTTTGGCACACCTCACAGGTCACATTTATGATCAGATCTCTTTGAAACTTGGTATGCTTGTTTGGGATGACCTCTAGATGGGAGCTATCGATTTTCTTCAATTTCCATCAAAAAATGTTGCCGCGGCCAATGTTCTTAGAACTTAGTTTAGTCAGACCTCAATATTTCCCTTTGGCACATCCTACAGGGCACATGTATGATTGGATTGCTTTGAAACCTGGCATGCTTGTTTAGGGTGACCTCTAGATGGGAGCTATCGATTTTCTTCAATTTCCGTCAAAAAATGTTGCCACGGCCAACGTTCTTAGACCTTAGTTTAGTCAGACCACAATATTTCCCTTTGGCACACCCTACAGGACACATTTATGATTGGATTGTTTTGAGACCTGGTATGCTTGTTTGGGGTGACCTGTAGAAGGGAGCTATCGATTTTCTTCAATTTCTTTCCGCTTGTTGCCGTCGGAGTGGACTCTCAACAAACAAGTGTTCAATCAGATTTGCTACCAATGGGAACGGCCAATGATAGACTTATTTGCGACACATCTCAACAATCAGTTGCAGACGTATGTGTCTCCGTGCCCGGACCCGAGAGCATTTGCAGTAGACGCTCTGTCGATCCCTTGGGACGGAATGATAGGATATGCGTATCCTCCAGCGCCGTTAATTCAGCAAGTATTGCTAAAGATAAAACAATCTCAATGCAAGATTCTGTTGGTAGCATCTCTGTCTCCACAGAGACCGTGGATAAATCTACTCAGGTGTCTGTTGTGGGACCTACCGCGAAAGCTTCCTCCACGGGAGGATCTTCTTTCGCAGGGGAAATCGCGTCAACTCCATCACAACCCGCAAGGTCTCAACCTTCACGTTTTTCCGTTGTGCGGTCCTTCTTGCATGGCAAGCACTTTACAGGACGAGCAGTGGACGCGATTTCTAACTGTAGGAGGACCTCTTCTTCGCTAAACTATGCGGCTAAGTGGAAGGTTTTTCGTCGTTGGTGTAGGGATCATTCTGTTGATATTTTTTATCCCTCCATACCAGACATTGCAAACTTTCTAGTATACTTGTTTGACGAAATCAAACTGCAGCCTGTTACTATTAAGGGTTATAGGTCTATGTTATCTGATACCTATGCACATCATGATAGTTTACAAATTGGATCTAATGTCTCTTTATCTAAGTTGGTTAGAAACTTCTCGATAAATAGACCCAGAACTCTTAGGTTAATTCCTAAATGGAATTTAGCTTGGGTTCTTCTTAAACTGAAGGAAAAGCCATTTGAACCTCTTGGGACAGTAGATTTCAAATTCTTATCTTATAAGACAGCTTTTCTCTTAGCTTTCTCTTCTGCTAGAAGAGTCAGTGAGCTTCATGCACTGTCGGTGGATGATTCTCACTATCGTAGTGTCGGGAACACTATCACCTTCACTACTAATGTGGGTTTTTTAGCTAAGAATCAGGCTCCTAATAAATATCCGGAACCTATTGTTATTAAGGCTCTCCCGTCTTCAGACGGGCGTAGGCCTTTACTCTGTCCTGTTAGAGCATTACGTATCTATAAACAGAGATCTCAGTTTATCAGAAAGGGACGAAAACGTTTCTTTCTGTCTCTGATGCCTAATAGAAGGGACATTTCAGTCCATTCTATTGCTAGATGGATTCAATTAACTATCCGTACTGCTTATGAGAGTTTATCTTCTTCTCAGCAGTCTGTGCTCAAGATTTCGGCTCATGAAGTAAGAGCTCTTGCTACTTCTTGGGCTTACGCTAATAGTATTGCTATTTCAGATTTAATGAAGGCTGCTTATTGGTCTCAGCCATCCACATTCACGAATTTTTATCTCAGAAATATTTAGTCCATTTCTGGAGACCTGCATTGTTTAGGTCCGTTATCTGTTGCTCAGAATGTCGTCCACTAAACAGTTGCAACTATAGTTATGCAGGCTTTCTGTTCCGGCAGTGACTCCGTCCGGCTGCCCTCTTCGCTCTTGGCTATTTGACCCAGGGCAAGGGGAAGGGGGGGGGAGGGTGTTCCCTTAGGTCACCTGCTTTATAGTGAAAAGCAAGGGAATGCCTCCTCTGAAGTCAGTATTTCTGAGTCGTTTCCGGGATGGTTTTAAAGTGTAATATTAATGTTAAAAATTCATTCATGTCATATTTTTAAAGTGTAGCTCGTTGTGAAGCATTTGTATATGTTAAGTGTCAAACGGGCGTTAATATACAATCCTCGGACACTTTTAAAAGAATATAAAGAGTCTCAATTCTCTGGACTAACTTTATTTATTGGCTTACTTTAAAAATAATTAGTATAAAGGGTTATACTGGATGTTAATAGAGAACATGAATGTTATTGTGCTCAATTATGAAGGGTATTGTATCTTTCTAATTTAACATAAAATAAGAAAGATACATGTAAAGCCTAATACTCCTTTTCTCCTTGAGGGGTTGCCTCTATATTATATAGTTGAGCTTATTGGATTTTCCTCTATGTCCTAGGCCCTCCAGCCTTTTTAGTATTCAGCTAAGTCTGGGTCATTGGTACAGTATAAAAATGTTAAAAAATTTATAGTAAGGCCATACAAAGTTGATTGTCTGTTTCTCAGGCCATTTTTTCCAAAAAAGCATGCGGGCGGGCAGGTTTTTTTTTTTCTTTTTATTTTCTCCCCGAGAGGTTGTTTGTGGTAATTTGACCCCCACCCAAACGCCTGGTGGACCATGCAAAATTTCGCAAATATATTGGTTATTCACCACAGGGGTGTTGGGTCGTAAATGAAGTGGGGTTTGAATGTTTGTTTTTTCAGTGAAACATGAAAATTATAACACAGGACGAAAGTCACGAGAAGCCTCGTGGGTGAAACGTCTCGGGTTGAAACGTCTCTGGGACAAATCAAATGTCGAAGTGCCAACTTTCAGCGATTTTTTTGACCAAAAAAAAAAAATCCTTTCACAACCTGCCTAATAAAAACGTGAATCGCAATTTTTCCCCATTATATTCAAAATTATCACAACCCATTTGAACGGGCAGTTCATCCATAAATCATATTTTTTTTAAATCTGAAAATGAAATACAAAACGAATGTTTGCGTGTTTTTATTAACCAATTCGACCGCACATACCTGCCTATATGCGATTTATTTTCAACTATGACTGTTACTTTTATATCAAGCAACGGTTACTATTAGTTATCCAATTATCCTGCATCTCAAATGCATTTATTTAAATTAACTGGGAAACTCGTAACGGTTTCAAATAACAGTACACAAATTCCCAATGACGGCCATTTGCAATACAAATGTTACTAAAAATAAATGCCAGAAGACTGTGTTCCATTCAACATAGCACCTGACTTTGCAGACTTTCTGAGGGTTGGTGCGAATCAAACGTGGTGCGAATCGACCATTCCCCTTTGTGACTGTTTGTTGTCAGACTGAAAGACACCTTCCTTCTTGCTGTCATTATGACTTACCTTTTACAGAATAAAACACTTTCTGTCGTGAATATTGCTAGAACCCACCCACTTCATTAAGGTATGATGTAGAAAAAGCTTGAAGTGTGTTAATTTAAAATTTGCGAACGCATCGATATCGATTTACCGAAATGAGCACAATATCTCAAATTTTTTGAAGATTTTTTTTTGTGTCATCAAAAGGTTGCATGCGCACCAAAAATGACCATGCGCGCGGGCCTGAGAAACAGAGGTTCTTTTTTTGATGGCCTAATTTATATATTTTTTATACTTACCAATGACCCAGACGGGGATGGCCCTCCCAGGAGTTGGGAACTCTTACCTCCCCGCTGAGTACATAGCGCTGACCAGGCACTGCCAGTAAGAATGATAATTGGCGCCAATTTCGGAACGTCCTTGACACTGCACATGCGCAGTAAGGGCAAAGTATGGAGGTCCTATAGGACATGATTTCTTTTGGTTTTAGATGCAAATTTTGGGGATTGGGGGGCAAAATTTGTGTTTGGCCCTGGATTTTTTAGAGTTAGCACCAGCTAAGTCTGGGTCATTGGTAAGTATAAAAAATATATAAATTACTATAAATTTTTTAACTTTTTCGAATCTCTCGTACTAACTTCAATTTGTTACATTTCCAACAAAAATTGGATAAAATTGACATTAGACAATTCATTCATGTTGGCTCGGTTCAATTTCATATTTAATTCAGTAATTGACAAAGGTTAATTGTTAGGTAAGTAGTGAATTTTGCCCAAAACATCATCCATAGTTTTAGTTTTTGAAGGCTTAACTTGTTACTATTCATGTTCTTAAGAACATGAATAGTAACAAACTAAGCCTTCAAAAACTATGGATAATAGGCCTAGCTGATTCAGCGACGGTGTTACAGAGAATATTTATTAGCTCAACTTTGACGTAGTCAAATTTGAGCTCATGCCATGGCCCATCGTCCATCTGTCTGTCAAAATTCAATACGTTTCAGGCTAGAGGCCGTATTTATTAACCAATCTTTACGAAACGTCTTGTGTACCTTTATTATCACCATGGGACGATAAAGAGTGTTTTTGGTTGCAGTCCGAAATTCAAGATGGCCACCAGCAGCCATTTTGTACCGAAAATTAGTGCAATCAGTTTTTGTACAGAACTTCTGTATGAAAGTTCTGATTTGAAATAATGTTTGTATGAATGTTTAGTAACATGAAATCCATCACATATAATACAGGTTTTTTTTCTCTTGGAGAAATTATGCAAATTAGGTGAAGTTTGATTTATTCAGTGCTACTTAAACACAGTAAGTATACATGTCAATACGGCTCGGGCTAGGGGCCGTATTTATGAACCGATCTTCACGAAACTTCTTGGGTACCTTTGTTATCACCTTGGGACGAGAATGAGTGTTTTTGGGTGCGGTCCAAAATTCAAGATGGCTGCCGGCAGCCATTTTGTACTGAAATTAATGCGATCAGTTTTTGGTACAGAACTTCTGTATGAAAGTTCTGATTTGAATAAATTTTTGTCTGAATGTTTAGTAACATGGAATACATCACATATAATACGGGTTTTTTTCTCGTGCAGAAATTATGCAAATTAGATGAACTTTGATTTATTCAGTGCTACATGTACTTATACACAGTAAGTTCACATATCAATACGGCTTGGGCTAGAGGCTGTATTTATGAACCGATCTTCACAAAACTTCTTGTGTACCTTAGTTATCACCTATCAACAAGTGTTTTTGGGTGCGTTCCAAAATTCAAGATCGCTGCTGGCTGCCATTTTGTACCAAAATTAGATACAATCATTTTTTTGTACAGAACTTTTATATGAAGGTTCTGATTTGAATAAATTTTTGAATGTATGTTCAGTAACATGGAATACATCACATATAATACAGGGTTTTTTCTTGTGCAGAAATTATGCAATTTAGATGAACTTTGATTTATTCAGTGCTACTTATACACAGTTGGTACACATGTCAATACAACTCGGGCTAGAGGCTGTATTTATGAACTGATCTTCACGAAACTTCTTGGGTACCTTTGTTATCACCTAGGGATGAGAATGAGTGTTTTTGGGTGCGGTCAGAAATTTCAAGATGGCCGACGGCAGCCAATTAGACAAACTTTGATTTATTCAGTGCTACTTATACACATTAATTGCGCATTTCAGTACGGCTGTGGCGAGAGGCATCTGTCACCCACCTTTACAATACTTTACCTGTACATTTGTTACAGGCTATGGTCAGTATTTATGTACAGACCTTTACAATACTTTACGTGTACCATTGTTATCAGGTCATTACCTAGATGTGTGTCATTGATGTGTCACATACTATACATGTACATGTCTTACACAAGTTGAGCTACAGTGTCATTGACACTTTCATGTATTGGTGTTTAAGGTGTCAGTCAGCCTTATAAGGGTCATCACAGTGTACCATAACTTTCGTTTGGTGCAATATGAAATAACTTGTCTATTAAGATTCAATTCAACATTTGATTCGATATTGATATCAGAGGGACAATTTGATTTGAGATTCGATTCGAAAAAAAATGTGTGATTCGCAGATCCCTACTTTACTACCATTTGATTCATTTGAAATTTGCTTGTTTTTCTTATGGTCACCAGTTGAAAGCTGTGTTCCATTTCAGATTTTCAGTTCTTGCATTATATAGTTATTAATCCTTGATTGTGTGAAAAGTTTATTTTATGCAAAAAACTTTGCTATTTTTAGCTCAACTTGACAACATCAAGAATGAGCTATTGGGCTGGGTTGTGATCGGTTGTCCGTCTGTTTGAATTAGACACTTAAATTGTCAATATTTCCATTAGCACACCCTACAGGCCACATTTCTCACCCTATCGTTTTTCAAATTTCATATGTAGCTTTGGTCTCATATCTAGATGGGAGCTATCAATTTTTTCTTAATTTTGTTGAAAAACATGGCCAACCAGAAACCATCTTTTGGCATATAAATTGTCAACAATTCCATTAGCACACTATACAGGCCACTTCTCTCACCCAATTTCTTTCAAATTTCATATGTAGCTTTTGTTTGGTGTCCACATGGGAGCTATCAAATTTTTCTGAATTTCGTTGAAAAGCATGGCTACCAGCAGCCATCTTGGATTTGGCACATAAATTGTCAACAATTCCATTAGCACACCCTACAGGCCACATTTTTTACCCAATCTTTTTCAGATTTTCATGTGTAGCTTTGGTGTGATGTTTTTTCTGTAGAAACTTGAGCAAATGACTTGGCATTACTGGTGCTTTCTGTTTAGTTTAGTCCCTTTTTGGACAAGTTGAGCTGCAGTGTCATTGACACTTTCATATAATTTCCGCATGATTTCTTTACCTCCCATTGTAGATTGATTGTCAGGCCACACAAAATAAATTAATTGAATCCCAGGAAATTTTTTTTTCCAAATCGGTGAAGGAGGGAGTGTTTTTTTTTTTTGTTTTTTTTTAACTTTTTTTTAACTTTTTTTGCATTTAGTGAGCATGGATTGAAAGGCTTTCTGCTGTCTTTTCTTACACAGAATATATAGAACATGCATAATTATACAAATAAACTCATTTAATTTTACAAATAAAACTGTTATACATATTCAGTTATGCTCTTCAGATTTCAATTACATTATTCAATCCAAACAAATCGTCGAAATCACAATCTGAACCCCAGCATTGTATAGTCACATCATAACTATGATGGATGCTCTTTAAAATAGTCACTTACAAATGTGAACACCAATAGATTACAATCCTATTCTGATCCTATAAACAGATAGAATGATTTTATGGTCAAAACACTGTCATGGTAGGATTTGTTCGGTTTCGCATTGCAGTTTGCGATGCAATTTTCCCCTAATTCAAATCACTTCCATAAAATTTGATCGCAAAGTGCGATGCACATGTATTTCAGTAAACAGAATGGGATTATCCCTCTTTGTTCTCCTGAAATTCAGAGGCACTCACACATCACGTATGGGACAATTTACGATAACATTTCGCAGGGATTCTTTAGGTGTCCTTGTGGACCTGATATTCAGCTCCAGTCCAGTTCAAAATGGTACTTATATTTCTCATTTTTCAGCCCCAAAATTCCCAATCCCAGCTGGATATGCAACATCCTCGGGTTCAAGAAGAATTCTCCATTAAATTACTCTTATTTAAGTCTTTTTGTCCACCCCATCAATCAATATGCATTTTAAAAAATATGACAAATCGTCGAAATCACAATCCGAACCCCAGCATTGTATACACACGTCATAACTATGATGGATGCTCTTTAAAATAGTCACTTACAAATGTGAACACCAGTTAGTAACACATGATCGCAAACTGACTAATCAGCTATTCTTTACTTGGAGGTCATCAACCTTTTCCGGGCAAGATGTCCATTAGAGTGTTCAGATTTTACCGTGTAAAATAAAGCTCTTTAATAATTTGTAACCTGAGTATGTAACCTGAGTATGCAACCTTCTCACCCAAGTGTTCAGGTTTTGATTATCTATATTGTACCCAGGGGTTATAAAATTATCACAGAGAAATACCCACTTCGTGCGAAACAAAACTAAAAATATATAAAAAAAATGGTTGATAAGGCATTTTTGTCTTTTAATATTACTGAGTGGAGTTGTCTACTCTTCTTGCACATTTTCACTGAGGGCGTAAAATTCTGAGTGTCATTTTAAGTGTGGGATTTGAATGGGTCTGACCATTTGGGTATTATTTCTGAACCTATTAAAGCCAGTATGATTTCAAAAAAACAAAACACAAATAACACAAATATATTCTTTAAGTCACAACATTTGGAGCAATGAAAAAATATAATTTTGTATGCCTGGTCACTGAGCATAAGCTACTTTCGGCTTCAGATTTAGTCGATATTTGGATGAAAACTTGGCAGTAATACGTGAATCAGAAGCGACCACACTGCCTATGATTACTGTTTGAAAAATTATTAAAGGAAGCAACCAATACCACATCCCCGTGGAAACCCTGGGAAGTGAAGCAGTGAATGTTCACTGTGGTAAACAGGCTCTGTTTTACTGGTAAAATAGGACCCAGTCACCAATGCTTGGGAGGTGCAAACCCTCTCTAAAATGGGCAACATGGCTTTTTAACGCTCACCCCAGGTCTTGAGTTGATACTCATGTTGTGGTCATGATTAGCCATTGTGCAAAAATTAGGCCTGTAACAAAGAGGCACCGGACAGATTTGTGGTGCCGTTGTGTGAGTGGGGGTTGGGGTGGAGGGGGGGCTCTGACCAGGATGTTGTAGAGAATTGGTAAGTCATGGGCTGAACATTATGATCTAAACGACCCCCTGGCAACAGTTGATTGAAAAATGATTTAAATAAAACTGTTGACTTATTTTAGTACTTTTGAGGGTGGAACCATCATGAATGAAAACTGCTAAACAATTACACCCATTCATTAATCAATTTTAAGAGTTAGGAAAAACTGCCAAGCAAAAATTTTGAAACAAATCCTACCCTGACTGTTATACCCTACAATTTGATAACACTGTATGTTACTTTTTATTTTTAGAGGCTAATGAAATACAATGTTCTGAAAGCAATTGGTGATTCTCTAACGAAAAAGAAGTATAGTATACAGAATTGTGGGATATCAGATCTGAGGCATTTCCTGTATAAATCTCGGAGCTTGGCACAGTACACTAGTCCTGAACTGGAAGCACCATATCTCACACAGTCTGAACAAGAAAGACTTTTTGACATGTACAAATATTTACACCATCGAATTCACACATCAGCAAGACCGCTGAAAATACTCTATCATGTTGGGAAGTATGAAACATTACTTGGATGGGTAAGATACTTGTTTTACTTTCTATTTTATACTGACCAATGAAGATTCATATTAACAGCATAGTTTTTAAAGTCCTTGTTTTTAAAATTCAGGGATTTTCCTGAATGGTGCCTGAACGTCATTGGGTTGGGAGATTTACTGTCATTGGGAAGAAATTGGAAATTTTTCAAAATTATAAAATTTTTTGCATTTTTGTTTGCTTACAGTGCCTTTCTTTAGTGATTATGTAAGAAATGCTGACATTGCACAGGCAGTGCCAGAAGTATCAAAACTCAACAGATTGCTGATCTTTTTTCTTCTTTTTACTATAACTTCTTTCAAAATCCTGAACTTGGTCTGGAAAGTCTTTGAATTCAGTTTAAATAGATCAAAATTCAATTCAATTTCAAAGGGTCTTAAGATTGCTCAATTTTTGTGCAAAGTTGAAACCAATTCCATTTGGATATTTCAATAAGTTTATATAAAATGTGTGTATTTGATAAAGTTTCAAGAACAGTTTTTCCCATAAGTGTATTTCTGTGGTGTAAGTGGGCTGGGAGCCTTAGGATTGATTTTTTGCAGCATAGAGCGGGTGTTTTTTGGGGTGTGTTGCTGAGGCTCCTACAAGCTGGATCAGTCTACCTTAACCCTTAAGGGCCTTAACAGTTGTCCTGAATTCACACGAAACCACAGCTTTACACTTTCAGTGGCTTAGTGCTCGGTGATTTCTAATCAAGCCTTGGCTACCTCTGAAAGTTGCCAAGACTTTAGTAGAAACACTGTCTAGGTAATTTGTCTATTGTCACCAGGACCTCCTCATGATAGCATGTTAAGGGAACCTGTCCGGAGGTTGTAAAAGTTGGAAGTAGTCCTTTAAGGGTTAATTCAGTTAGTTGGTATTTTGGGGTAGTATAATGCATGCAATAATGATCTATGGGTGTATCTATACCAGTGAATCAGAATAGTTGTAAAAATAAGTAAGATGCCTTAGTAAGAGTCTGATGATGGACACTGATGAACAGTATTTCCACCCAAGACATACTAGATTTTTCACCACCCCACAAAAAAAAACCCTTGGTTACTTTTTATACGAAAGAGGAAATCACAAAAATATACAGTTTACATTTTCAAAATAAGAAAGAATTTTGTAACAACATAAAACATTGGCAGTCATGGTTGACTGAGTTTCTGTTGTAAACAAGCTAAGAAACTGTTTCAGCCAAATTATCTCCATGTTGGATTTCAGTACACTCTGTGCATAGTGGACTTTGCTATTCTTTCTATGTCCAACTTTGTCAGCATCCATTACCTTATTCACACCCAATTTGTTTCTTCATTTTGTCAACATTCACGTCAACCATCTTTTAACCCTGCACTTGTATCTAGATTTTGGAGAGAAAAAAATTCTTAAATTCCCCTAACCGTGCATTCCGTAGTTGATATAAATTGCTTACAAGAAGTTTGACATCAGAGAAAATATGAAATAAACCTCTCATGCTACCATCGCAACGCATTCGATGGTAATAATCACAGGTGACACCAAATAGGAGCAGGAAACACATCATAAAATTATACATGAATGTCGGTCAGAGATCAATCAATGACACTGTCTGAGTTCACAACGACCATGTGCGGGTCTGTTGCGACATATAACAGTTGTTGACACCCCCGTACACACAATCGTTGTTGAACTGATCATCCATGCCACCGTGGACTGGTATTGTCCGTAAGTACAGTAATCTGTATTTTTTCACATGCATTTCTTCTCATTGATCCTTATTCTAATGCAATTACCGGCTCTCGGAATGTGAAAACCTACATAAATATCACTGTGAAAAACCTCAAAATATCCCTCAGATGCAACAAAATGGGGGTTTTGGTACCCCTGGAATTAAAAATTTTACTACCACAGGCTGAACCATGGTTGGTCTGTACAGCGACTCTTTGTTGCCCCATTTTCCCCAAACTGCCGCTCCAGACATTTTTACCCTAGCAGAAACTCTGATGGAAATTAGATATGAGCAGGCATTATTTGCATAATTCTCTGCTGTTGTGAAACCTATTCAAGGCCTGAGAGTGAGTGGAAGACAGTCAGGTAGGCTTTGCTACTTTCTTGCAGTGTGGTGATTGTTAGCATCATTTGATTAATATTATTTTTGTAATGTTGCAAAATAAACTTGCCTACTTTGGCCAAATCAAAAAATACATTTGATTCTGGAGCAATTCATTTTTAAAATCAATGCAGGATGGAGGCTTTTATTTTTATTTTTTATTGTTTGTTGACAGGTTGAGTGCAGGAAGCCCACTCTGTGCTCCATTCATTAGTGCAGGTACCAACACTTACAGGTTTCATATTCTGTGCACGTGGTTCACATTATCTTTGAAGTGAATTTATTTTATCAGCTATGATTTGCCTTGTTATAATTATGGGACTACAGGCACTCTCCCATAAATTGTAAAAAGGCAAAGATATGTGGACAAATTTTGCAACCAGATAAATCTAGCACTCCACTGGTTAAACACTAGCACACTTGTAGTGCATTAGAATTTTCTCAGATCACTCTGTTTTTCTCTTGTTTAACCATGAATTTACCCAATTATTTCTTGTTTGACAGAACTCACTGAGCTGTATCAAACAAGGTATTTTTGGTTAAATATCAAACTGCATTATGGGAAATATTTGCTGCAGAAAACTTTGCCATTTTTGACATCAGAGTACAGAGGATTAATAAAGAAATATCTAATGCATGTGTATTCAGTTATATTTATGCATCTTTTTTAAAAAAAAAATACCAACCGCATATAAATATTTGAGTTATTTTCTGCATAACATAGCAAACTGGATGTTTACAAAACAGTAATAATAAACAGACACCATATCTTAATCATGCTTTGTTACAAACATTTGCAAAAAATATACAATTAAAAAAGGGAAACTTTTATGGTCTCAAAATTACACTAATTTGTGAAGACACTGGAAGCCAATAAAAATGTTCAATGATGGCATTTAATGTCAATAAGAGATTGTCTGAGAGCCAAAACCGTTTTTTTAATCTTACACTGGGATTGAGAATGTAGTTTTCAGCAGATCTGTTTCATTCGCTTCCCAAACTTCGGAATTATTTCAGTTATGAAATACAGCAATGTAGATGTTCCTTGTTTAAAAAGAACTATGATTAATACAACCTTAGATTCATATTTTTTCCATGATCAGTTGTACCATTCCCTTGTGTCCTTACTGCACCACAGCATAATGGGATTTGATCTTTCTAAGTATTAAGGCAATTGCTATTAGTATTTTTAGTTTATGAATGAGATGCAAATTATACACACAGAAATGCTTAGTACAAAGCTGAAATGACTTTGGTGTCAAAAAAAGAAAACTTGATGTGTGGGAATGGCAGGATGACATTCTTTTTAGGTATGCCATTTCCATGCTGCATGCACTTACTTTGTTATTCCTTGTGTAAAATAGATATTGTATACATGCATGATGCAAAAATAAAGATTCATTCATGCTATCAGTTTTCAAAATGGCACATCAAAATGCTGATTGTTGAAAGTTGTTAAAATGAAAGCCATTGGGAATAAACATCTGTATTTTTTTTTTGTCCCCCGCTAACATTCCTGTTTATGCATATTGATCAGCTGGAGGAGGGTAGAGTGTCAAATTTGCATTCTGCTCAGTATGAAATCAAGACTTGCAAATGCATTGAAAATGTGAATAAGGAAGTTGCTTGCGAGTTGTTGGAATTTCTGTAGTTTGTTGCAAAAACCTTATTCTAAATAAAGTTACATCTTTATCAGATCACGAAATGTAGGCAAATCAGAGTGGTCACCTTATTTGTCTTGGTGGTAAACTGTTTGTTCCATTATGAGGAGTTAAGTTTTCTGAATGATTGCACTATTTGTATACATGTTTTGGGGATACACTAGACAAGTCACATACCATTCAATTTAATTTTATTTTGTAGGTAACACAAGGGTTTGAGCTTTATGCAGTATTTGGACCATTAGTAACAAAACCTGCAGCCATCCATGCTATCAACAAGTTGCTCCGGTGGATTAAGCGGGAAGAAGACAGATTATTTATTCTCAACTCTGTTACTTTTTAATCTCTATTTCTTTTTAAAGATGTTGCACATATTAATAATTACATTCTTACATACAGAATATTTTACAGTACAAAGCTCTTTGTTTTAATTTACAAAAAAATTTCCAACAAATATTGATATTTTTATACTGTACCAATGACCCAGACATAGCTGGTGCTAACTCTTAAAATATAGGGCCAAACACAAATTTTGCCCCCCCAATCCCCAAAATTTGCATCTAAAACCAAAGAAAACATGTCCTGAAAGGCCCTCCACACTTCGCCCCTACTGCGCATGCGCAGTGTCAAAGACGTTCCGAAATTGGCGCCATTGATCATTCTAAGTTTGGCCCTTCATCAGTTAACATCTGACTGATCTTTGTGCTTATAAATCTCAGTTTAAATGATGCCAGACACATAAATATTAGTGAAATGGTGATTCTAAGGAGGATAGAGAAGGAGGAGAGGAAAAAAATGTGTGACAGAATATTATCAGGGCTGTAACTTAAAATTTTTTAATGAAATTATGTTAAGTTACCTATTTTCGAGGCAGCAGCCATTTTGTTGTCATTCTGATTATTTAGTTACACTGTTTTTTAAGTGTTTTCCTCTCTCCCTGTCCTTTAAGTCCCCCCTTGCTATTCTCCCATGCTTTTGGCATAGTTTTTGTAATTATTATTACTAAATTTTCTTGGGAGTTTTAGCTGAATAACAGAATGAATTCAGTTCTTTTCCCCATGTTTACGTCTTCACCTACGGGTGGTTAGGCGTTGTGTTCTGCATCTACCATCTGATGTTCTGCAGTTTCTTCCCTGGAAGTCTCTGTTTTGCATCAGATAGTGTATTTTTGGTAACTGATTTCGGGCCTGGGTGCCTGGAGTCTTATTTTAGTGTTTTTACACTCATTGTTTACATTTACAACAGCCCTCTGTGTGAGGGGGGGATTTCTGGAAAATAATATCTTGATGTTATTTTAATCATAACTAGATACATTATTATTGTTCGTAAGTGTTGAATAAATTGTTTAAAATATTTTTAAAATTTTTGTCCACACTTAGGCTTGGGATCCATTGGGGCTCAACGTTACTTTTCAGAAACTTGGGCTGTTCTGAAAAAATATTTTTTCAAAATATTTTGATTTCAGTTATTTTTTCTATATTAATGGATCATATTATTATTATGTATTTTGATTGCCTGGGGTTAGTGCGAGTACCAGGACTTGTTTTCTTTTCACATTGAAAGGATATTGATCTATTGTATTAAGAGGAAGTCTTCCTCTGACTTTATAATCATTCTATATGTGGTCAGTGTACTCGCATTAACTCCTGTTCTGTATCGTATGATTTCGATGACAATATGGGAAGCGTATGTCACGGTATGTTATTGGGGATTTGGACACTCCGGTCCTTTCCCCTCAGGGTCACTCTACTTTATCAATTTCTATTTCAGACGATCAAGATTAGGGTGATGTATCTGTGATGTCTTCCAACAGTGTCCCTCCGTCGTCACAATTAATGAAGGGCTAGCGGAAAAGTGCTCATGTAAATACGCCAATTGCCTAAGAGGACCCTAGTAGGTTCGACGGCCTTTGACGTCCGCTAGCTCGCCCGGTGTAGCGTCCATTCACCGAATGGTTCGGCAGCCGGGTTCGTCCGTTGCGGTCTAGAAGGAATTTTGGGGTGATGCGAGCACTATAAATTAACCTAATGCACACCCAGTGACGGCGGATCGGAGGGAGAACGGAGGAAGCCTTTTAGTCTGGTTCATAGCTCGTTCCGGTCCATCCGGACGGCAAGCGAGAGAGGCCCCTCTCTCGTTCAACAACATCTGGCCCCAGATGTTGTGGTACAAAATGTGTCGCAAGCGGAGCATACGTCCGTCGCTCGGGACGCTCCGTTGTATAGGCAGTCTGCGGAGACTGCTAAGGCTTCCTCTTCTCGTCAGCGCACACGACCGCACCTTGGCTGCGTGACCGCCGATATATTACCAGCTTCGCCGATCAAGGATTCTTCGGCGACCAGGTCACACCATCCGGTAGCCAGGGACACGAGGCCTGCAGACTCCGGACGTTCGCAAAGGAAGTGTGCGGGAGTCAACGTACACGGAGCTTCCGGCGGCAATGCATCGTAAGACCGCTACTGCACAGGCCTCGGGAACGGACGTGCTTTCCTTAATAGCACAGTTTATCGCAGCATCCCAGCATCAACTGAATCTGTCGCATATATTTTATCCCACGATGCTGGGTCGGGACGCTCCGCGGAAGCGGGTACGGACGTCCGAAAGTTTCATCCGGTCCGACGGGATACCGAAAGGGATTTGGAGGATTTCGAGCTTTCCCTTTCGGAACAACATATGCTGTTGTGTATGTCATCTGACTTGGTCTTTTACAGCTTCTTTCGTCGGACCAGAATGCTGCGATGCCGGATAAGAAACTGATAGCGTCGGTGGACTTAGAAATTTTTGGTTCGGTTCAGGGACATCGTCCCTCAGTTCCGACATAGTCCAAAAATGTCACACAAACTTTCAAATTATTGAACGACGCTATATATATTATTATTTTATGCTTGCTATAACCAAGCATTTCTGGTTTCTTGTTCACAGAGTTACGGAGATGTCTTTCAAAAGTGTGCCCCTGTCGTCATAGTTAATGAAGAGCTAGCGGCAATAAGTGCTCATGGAATATGTCTATCGCCTACGGAGTGACATTCGCTAGCTCACCCGGTGTAGCGTACATTCATCGAATGGTTCGGCTGCCGGGTTCGTCCGTTGCGGTCTAGGAAGGAGATTTGGGTGATGCGAGCACTTTAATTACTTTAGTACTCACCCAGTGACGGCAGATTGAGGACAGATCGGAGGAAGCCTGTTAGTCCGGTTCCTGGCTTGTCCAGGTCCGTCCGGGCTGTGAGCGAGAGAGGTCCCTCTCTCGTCCAACAACATAGGGGACCGCATGTTGTGGTTCAGATATTTTACATTCGGAGCATATGTCCGTCGGTCGGGACGCTCCGTTATATTGACAGTCCGAGAGACTGTCCTTAATGCTTCCTCATCCTCACAGCAGGGCACACGACCGCTCATTGGCTACGTGACCTCGAGTATCCGATCAGTATCGTCATTCAGTGATTCCACGGCGAATAGGTCGCGCCATCCGGTAGCCAAGGGACACGAGGCCTATACACTCCGTTCGCTCGCATATTGGTAGTATGCACGGGGTAACGATCACGGAGCTTCCAGCGGCAATGCATCGTAAGATCGCTTCTCCTCAGGCCTCAGTGACGGACGTGCTATCCGAGTTAGCACAGTTGTTTCGCAGCATCCCAGCAATTGACAGTTTCTTGGTCGAATCAGCAATTATTCGACGGCGCTGGGTCGGTGCGGTCCGCGGTTGCATCAGGTACGGACGACCGAACGCTTTATAGGGTCCGACAGGATGGCGAAAGGGATTCGAAAGATTTCGAGTTTTCCCTTTAGTAGTATCGGAAGCTGCCTTTCATATCTTCTGGCATTATCTTCCAGTGATTGTTATTTCGGACTTCATTGCTGCGATCTTGGATAAGAGACTTATAGCGTCATTGGACTCGGATTTTTCGATCGGTTCAGGGACATTGTCCCTGACTTACCGACGCAGTCCAATATTGTCATTACAACATGTGTTTTATTTTTCGACGCTATATATATATATATACAAGCCTGCTACCAAGCATGATAGTTTAGTTTCTTGTCCGCGTTGCTCATTTCTGCCATTTTATCTTTTATACGAATAGTTTATTTTGGCAGAGCAGGGCATACCGAGAGTTCATATGCGTCTAGACGGTGTGGTTAAAGACTGCATATATTCTTTTTCGCCGTTTATGTCTTTTCCAATTTCAATGTTGGAAACGACATGATGTATAGTAGACTTAACTTAGACGCTTTATCATACGTAATCCGCCTTACTGAGGCGTTATCATTACGTCTTCAAGAAAAGATTTACGGGATATTATTCTCAATGTAATTTCTTTTGAGGGCAGTAGTTTGTTCACGTATAACTCCGCCCTTCAGTGGCTGATTGGAGTTGGTTAGACGTGACGCAGCCCTAGCTACATCCACACACGTGGATAGTAAGGTTAAGAACTCTCTCAGAGTCGCTTCGTTCTCGGAGGAGCTTCTCTTCGACGGCAACTTTTCGGCAATCCATGAATTGCTCGATTTACACGTTCTCTTGTCTATCTAGTGTTACAAGAGATTCAGACTGGGGCAAACATTCGGTGGTTGACTCAGAGAGTGCCACCGCAGTTGCCGGACCCGAGTGTGGCTGTTATGACGGTTGCCAGTCAAACAGATTGGGATATAATACTGATCCCTACGGATTCAAAGTGCCAGGGTCTTTGGGTTCCGCAGTCTCTTAGCAATCAGTTTTCTTCCGCGGAATAATGTTTTTTAGGCTTGCTTTATGTCATTGCATGAACATTATTCAGGTTTTGCTAAGATAAACAACCACAATACATTTCTGTTGATAGCATCTCTATCTTCACAGAGACCATGGGTAATTTACTCTGTTGTCTACTGTGGGACTTAACGTGAAATCTTCCTCAATGTGAGGATCTTTTTTCACTGGGTAAATCGTGTCATCTTTATCACAACCCGCAAGGTCGCAACCTTCATGTATTCCGTTGTGTGGTCCGTATTGCATTGTAAGCATTGTACTGGACGAGCTTTGGACGCGATTTCTTACTATAGGAGATCCTCTTCTTCGCTATTCTATGCGGCTAAAGTGGAGGCTCTTCCGTCGTTGGTGTAGGGATCATTATGTTCATATTGTTGATCCCTCCATACTACTCATTGCAATTTTTAAGTATACTTGTTTCACAAGATCTACTGCAGCCTGTTATTATTTAGGTTATAGGTTTATGTTACCTCATACCTATGCACTCTACGATAGTTTACAATTGAGTCTTTTGTCTCTTTATCTAAGTCAGTTAGTAACTTTTTGATAAATAGACTTAGAATCTTTAGATTAAATTCCTATATGGATTTTAACTTCGGTTCTTATTTAGCTAAGTAATCATTTGAGCCTCTGGAAACAGTAGTTTTCAAATTCTGACCTTTTAGACAGTAATTCTGTTGGTTTCTCTTTTACTGTAGAGTCAGTGAGTTTCATGCACTATCGATGGATGATTTTCACTTTCGTAGTTTCGGAATCACTACTTCCGTTACTATTTAGGTTGGATTTTTGCATAAGAGTTAGGCTCCTATTATCCGGAACCTATTATTTTAAGGTCCTTCCGTCTTCGTATGGGCATAGGCCTTTACTCTTTCCGGGTACAGTTTATGTATTTATAAACAGATATCTGTTTATTACAAGGGCGTAAGCTTCTTCTGTCTTTGATGTCTAGTAGAAGGTCGTTACGCTCCATTTTATTGTTAATGGATTCTATTAACTATCGGTACTGCTTATGGTATATCATTGACTTAGCAGTTGTGCTTAAGATTTCGGCTCATGAAGTAAGAGTTCTTCTACTTCTTGGGCTTACATTAATAGTGTCGCTATTATAGATTTTTGAAGGCCGCTCATTGCGCTCAGCCATCCACATTCATGAATTTTATCTCAGAAATATCGAGTCCATTTCTGGAGGCCTCTATTGTTAGGTCTATTATCTACTGCTCAGAATGTCATTCACTTAACAGTTGCTACTATAGCTAGGTAGGCTGTCTGTTTCGGCAGTGTCTCCGTTCTGCTGCCCTCTTCGCTCTGGGCTATTTGACCCAGGGCAAGAAAAAGGGGGGGGAGGGTGTTCCCTTGGGTCACCTGTTTTACTATGAAAACAAGGGGATACCTCCTCCGGAGTTAGTAATTCTGAGCTGTTATTGGGATGGTTGTTTAGTGAGAAGTTTAGGTTTTTTAAAATTCATTCAAGTCTTAGTTTTTAAAGTATAGCTTTTGAATATTGCATATGTCAACGGACATGATTATGCAATCCTCAGACACTTTTAGGAGTATAAGAGTCTCTATTCTCTAGACTTACTTTATTTATTGGCTTACTTTAAAAATTATTAGTATAAGGATTATATTGGATATTAATAGAGTACATGATGTATGAAGCTCAATTTTGGAAGGTGTTGTATCTTTCTAATTTATCATAAATAAGAAAAATACATGTAAGGCCTATTACTTCTTTTTCCCTACAGGGGATGACTCTATTTTATTTTATTGAGCGTATTCCATTTTGCTCTATGTCCTTGGCCCTCCAGCCTTTTTACTATTCAGCTATGTCTGGGTCATTGGTACAGTATAAAAATGTTAAAAGATTTATAGTAATTTCTATATTTTTTATACTTACCAATGACCCAGACGAGGATGGCCCTCCCAGGAGTTGGGAACTCTTGCCTCCCCGCTGAGTACATAGCGCTTACCAGGCACTGGTTATTAGAATGATTAATGGCGCCAATTTCGGAACGTCCTTGACACTGCGCATGCGCAGTAGGGGCGAAGTGTGGAGGGCCTTTCAGGACATGTTTTCTTTGGTTTTAGATGCAAATTTTGGGGATTGGGGGGCAAAATTTGTGTTTGGCCCTATATTTTAAGAGTTAGCACCAGCTATGTCTGGGTCATTGGTAAGTATAAAAAATATAGAAATTACTATAAATTTTTTAACTTTTCCTTCATCGCTGGTTATACTGACACATTGCATGGCCTGTTCTCTGGTAAACATTATACAAAAGCGCAGGTGTAACATCAATTTCAACTGATTGTTATGCCCCCGACTTGGTCGGAGAGGGTATCTAGTGAAGAGCTGCGTACGTTTGTGCATAACGCAAGTGTGTCCGTCCAACATATTTGCTGCTCTAGCACGTTCGTGCATAACGCAAATGTGTCTGTCCAACTTATTTGCTGCTCTAGCATGGTCATTATTTGTCGGATTCAAATAATTTTTGCCATGCTTGTCCGTCAACATGGGGGAACGGATCCCTCAGCAGAATTAACATCTTCGTGTAAACATTTACAGAGTTATATTTTTATACTGTAACCAATGACCCAGAATTAGCTGGTGCTAACCTAAAAATATCTAATGCCAAACACAAATTTTGCCCCCCAATCCCCAAAATGTGCATGCAAAACCGAAAATTAGAAGTCTTATCTGGCCCTCCATACATTTTACCCTCTGCGTATGCGCAGGCGCCAGGAAGTCACTGAATCTGGCCCCAATAAATCATTCTTTGTTTGGCCCTTGTCAGATAACAACAAACTGATATTTGTGCTTTTAAATCTCAATTAATAATGATGCCAGACACAAATCAATGGTTAACTTGGTGGATGTAAGGACAGAACTGGATGAAGGAAGGAAGAAATGGTGGTTTCAAATGTTCAGGGCTGTAATTTTATAATATTTATTAAAATTAGTTCATGTTCCCTAATTTCGACACCTTAGGGTGTTCAGGCGTTTTGGTTATGCATCATACATCCAATGTATCGTTTTTTCTTCTGAGGAAGATCTTGCTTTACATCGGATAATAGTCTTGTTTCTGTTACTGACTTCGGGCTGTGTTGCCTGGGGTCTTGATTCCAGTGTTTTGTTTACATTACATTACTCTAGGTAGTTTCCTATTTTTGTTTAGGAACAACAGTTGTAAGTAACATTAAATATTCTGATAGTGTGGTAGTTAATTTTACTCAGATTTTATAATTTTGTCCACACTTAGGCTTTTTTGGGCTCATCGTTCCCTTTGGGAACTTGGGCTCTTATATTAGGAAAATTTTTTCAAAAATTTTTTATTTTATTTTTGAAAGAGTTTTTCTTTTGGATATATTTATTTCATTGATTATATTTTAATGTTATCTTATATTATATGTAGATTTGGTGGTGGTACAATGACATATATTAGTACTTAGGTAATTATTTTTATCTAATAGTATGGCAAATAGAGGAAACCTTTCCTTTATTTACTTGGTCGTTGTAATGAGTTTACTTGATGTACTACCACTAATTCTACTCCATGTGAAAGATTTGATAATCTGAATGACGGGCGTCATGGTTTGTGTTAGGCGAATAGACACTATCGGTCCTATCGCGGCGAGGGGACTCGGCTGGTCCTCTCGTCAAAATGTCACTATAGTTTTTTAGTTTCTATTTACAGAGGAACAAGAACATGGTGTGGCTTTGTGACGCCATCAGGGAGTGTGCTGCCGCCGTCGCAAATCAATGAAGAGCTAGCGGCAAAAGTGCTCAAGGAATTAGACAGGTGCCTAGATCCTTAGTAGGATTGATGACCTTGTAGCCAGCTAGCTCAACCAGCAGATCTCACTCGTATGTAGTTGATGTGATGCCGGATATGTCCGTAGCGGTCGAGAAGACAAGTTCTGAGGTATGCTCGTCCAGGTCTTCCGTGATCGCGAGTAAGAGAGAGGCCCCTCTCTCTTATAACAACATCTGGGGTCAGAGGTTGTTGGTAGGAACTTGTGTCAGTTGGAACTTACGTCCATGGGATGCTCCTTCCATAGACTGCCAGGGTCGTCCAGTCTTATAGCTTCCTCTATGTTCAAAAAGCACACACGACCGCACAAATCCATTGTCGCCAGTTAGCTCGACCGGGTATGTCCGTGGCGGTCGAGAGAGAATAAGGGTGTAGCGAGCACTGTTTAATCGAATCATGGTCACCCAGTGTTGATGGAAGGAAGAAGACAGCAAATTCTGAGGTACGCTCGCCCCGGTCTCTCCGGACCGCGAACAACCGCGAACAAGAGGGAGACCCCTCTCTCTCTTTCAACAACATCTGGAGCTGGGTGTTGTTGGTAGGAACTTGCGTCAGTCACAGCTTACGTATATAGCTATTGTCCGGTACGCTTAGTTCAATTCTTAGCCGGGGACGGCTACAGTTTTGCTTCTTTCATCAGGTCATCCACAGTAATAACTATATTGGACTCCCTGTCCTAGGATCAGCCGGCGAAGAGGCTATTCATGACCACTGCTCCTCAGGCCTCTGTAACGGACTTGCTGTTGCAGTTGCGCAGCTAATTGTAGTATTCCTGCTAAGGCAGAAGTACTCAATGTCAGTCTCAAATCTTGAGCTGTTGCATGGTGCTTATTTGGTCCAGTCACCTGCCTGTTTAGATGCTGGTGACTGTGATTCTAACTGATTTGAACGTATGATGGAAAGGATAACTTTTCCTTCCGGAACAACTCTTGGATGATATAGATACCGTACATTATCATTTCCTTGAACTTGCAAGCAATTATGAGAAACCGCTAGTGTAGTTAGACGCTAACTTCATCCGGGTAAAGAGCAGGGTAATAAGATCTCTTTCGGGTTAAGTCTACACGGGTGTCGCAGGTCTTCGGTTGTGTAGGCGACACCATATTTAACTTCCTGTGGGAAAAAGTAAAAAAAAAACAACAGGGGAAGATGTGGAGAGTTCCTCTGCATTGATTGAGCAGACTAAGATCCTAGTTTTAGCCTTACCTTCATCATTTAGCTGTTCGCTCAGACGCAATTGAGAAGATAATTTCTTAGAGCAAATTTAGTCTCATGGTCTTATGTGTTTTAATTTTAAGTACTGTGACACATCGTCTATATGGAAAGGAATTTTGTGGTCGTTTGTACCTTTTAAAATTATTTCCAGACCTAGTATTTATATCTCGGTCTTAACTAATGTTAAGTGGGAGTTATTCTGATGCAACGAAGCCTTGTGTCTTCATCTTTCCATTTGACTAGGTGGAAAACTTGCCATAGGTCGCTTTAGTCTTCCAACTCTACTCTTTATGGTAAGAATCAATTCTCGACTCTTTAAGTTGGGGTCTAATGTACCAACACCAGCAGAAAGAGTACAGGTGGTTGTCCTAGACTCAAATCGTCTATAAGGACTCATAGCAAAGGTATAGGTATACCTAAGTCTTTGATGGTAAGCTTTCATTATTGTAGGATTAAACTACAAGAAAACATCTTGCTCGACTCTTTAAGTTGGGGTCTGATCGACCACAGCCAACAGAAAGAGTAGGAGAGTTTGTCCTAGACTTAATTTCCTTATAAGGGCTCATAGTGAAGGTATCCTATATATATTTCTTTAGGATTGTCTATACAGCCACTTGGATAGCGGTTTCTCGTCAGACTGAGTTACTGATCAGTCTCCCCTGAGCTGGTGGTTCGGCCGATTTTGACTGGAAGTGGATAATTAGGTTATTTATGATTATCTTTCAGTTGAAAAGCGAACATTCGGCAATTGTAGCAAGTATAGTTCTTTAGATCAGTTGTTTTGTGAACTAGATAATGTCTCATGGGATTTATGATAGGATGGAGTTGTGTGGAGCGGCTTGGAATGTTATTTCGATGGGTCATTTACAGGTCTACTCCAGTTATTAACTGGAGTGGTTGATGTTTTTCCTTCTTGACCTGTTTTGTTTTAGAGAATCTTTTAACATAAGGTCATCCCCGTGGGAACCCCGGGAAGTAAGCAGCACTTGTTTACTGTGGTAAACCAGTTCCGCTTTACTAGTAAAATAGGACCCAGTCACCAATGCTTGGGGTGAAAGTCCTCTAAAATGGGCAACATGTTGATCAACGATTGACTAAACTTGACTTCATCTCCATGTTGTGTCACGATTAGCCATGGTGCATAAATATGTGACGTTAACCACCAACAAACAAACAAACAAACAAACATAAGGTCAAGTTTGGGCATATATTACGGTTTTCTCAATTATTTCGGACGTGAGTTCATATATTGCGTCTCTCTATGCAGGGATCTTGGGACACTCGGTTATTGGAAATCACATATTCAATGATGTCTCATTGTTTACATTACATCATCAAATTTTTTTTTCCGTTCATGTATTTATAAACGTAGATCAGAGTTTATCAGAAGAGAAGTAACGCTTCTTTTGTCATTGTTTTTCAATAGAAGGAAAGTTTATGTTCATTCTATTGTTAAATAAGTCAGTTAGCTATTCATACTGCTTGGGTTTTTTATCTTCCAATTAGCAGTCAATGCTTAAGATTTTGGCGCATAAGTAAGCGTTAGCTATATCTTGCACTTATTCTAACTGTTTGGCTATTACATGATCTTATGTGGGATATCTAAAGGATAGTTAAGTTTTCGGTGCATGGGAATAATAGTTTCCATTATTTGTTTCGCTAGTATAAGACTTTTGAGAGCATACATTTGACGCTCAGCTGTTTTCATGGGAATGAATGATAGGATATGTGTATCCTTCAATTCATTTGTTTCTATTGATTTCATTGAGGTTATGGGGTCTGCTATTGAGCATTCGCCAGAAGCTTCCCCATTAGAGGGTTTTCTTCTTTAAGGGAAGTTTCATTCTTCATGTCATTCTCTGCTCTCAGTGGCATTACGGAGTATGTCAGACGTGAAAGAGCTTTATGGTCACTATATTATTGCTGTCTGCACCAGCAATGATTAAGTAATGTGGGTGAGGAGGTTTCGACATATATTCAAATTCCCCCCCCCCCCCACACGCTGTCGCGTATATATTTTTTAATACATACATACTTTCTGGGGTTCTGCTTATTGATTCCAGAGCTCTCCCCTCTTTCTTTTGAAGTTATGTTAAAAAAAAGGGAGAGGGTCATTTTGTCCACTTCTCTGCCTTATGGGGTATGTAACTATTGAGGAAGCTGTCTTGTCCGTACTATGTTTGGCGATCAGCTGCAGTATTATTGTGTGGCGTAGGTTTATGGAAAATTTTCTCTCATTCTCAGTGTGCCATAATAATTTTTAGGACCTAGTCCAGACTAGTCTCAAAAATGTTTTATTTGTTACATCCTTATTAACATTATTTTATGCTTAGATGTAGGATTTACATAATTGGGAGGATTTGATCTATTGTTGTTGTTATTATTGCTGTCTGCACCAGCAATGATTAAGTAATGTGGGTGAGGAGGTTTCGACATATATTCAAATTCCCCCCCCCCCCCCCCCCCACACGCTGTCGCGTATATATTTTTTAATACATACATACTTTCGGGTTCTGCTTATTGATTCCAGAGCTCTCCCCTCTTTCTTTTGAAGTTATGTTAAAAAAAAGGGAGAGGGTCATTTTGTCCACTTCTCTGCCTTATGGGGTATGTAACTATTGAGGAAGCTGTCTTGTCCGTACTATGTTTGGCGATCAGCTGCAGTATTATTGTGTGGCGTAGGTTTATGGAAAATTTTCTCTCATTCTCAGTGTGCCATAATAATTTTTAGGACCTAGTCCAGACTAGTCTCAAAAATGTTTTATTTGTTACATCCTTATTAACATTATTTTATGCTTAGATGTAGGATTTACATAATTGGGATCCATATTAGGATATGTCTCTTCTGTTATGGTATTAAGTGACATACATGTGAATCCTAATTTCTTCATCATGGATTGAAGGATTTGATCTATGTTGATCTACTATTTTGGAAGTTCTAGGCCCTCCGCCTTTTTACGATTCAGCTAAGTCTGGGTCATAGGTTACAGTATAAAAATATAAAAAAATTTATAGTAATTGATATATTTTTTATACTTACCAATGACCCAGACGGAAATGGCCCTCCCATGAGTGGGCAGTACTGGGCACTCATACCTCCCCACAGAATTATTATGATCTTTTTTTCTACAAAGAATGATTTATTGGCGCCAGATTCGGTGACTTCCTGGCATCTGCGCATGTGCGTAGGGTAAAATGTATGGAGGGCCAGATAGGACTTCTAATTTTCGGTTTTGCATGCAAATTTTGGGGATTGGGGGGCAAAATTTGTGGTTTGGCCCCAGATATTTTTGGTTTCGCACCAGGCCTGTTAACTCTTCCGGTTTCAGCGTGAGTCTCCCGGTTTGAGGCACCAACTCATGCTCTCATGGTCACATCCTATTTTCTCCCAATTTGACACTTTCAAAATAGTTGTCCTGTTCTATTTTGAAAATTAAACAAGTTGGTCACGATATATAAATTTATAATGCAGAATGCTTGTTGGAAACGATAATTTATCAAAGATACACATTGAGTTTTACCAATGAGTTCCGAGAATTCCCATGTTGTTGATGGAAAAGTCATGGAAATCGAAAGTAGCTTTTCGAAAACGAGTGTATTATAGTCTGTTTTTAAAGACGTTATTTTAGTAAAGCCATGCTGGACTGGGACGTTTTGTCCCCAAGGTTTTTAGAGCATGGAAGAAGACCCAATTATTAATATTACCAGATGTGATCCCTGCAAATATAACTGCTCAAAAATAAATATGAATTAATACCCCGGTGTTGTAATATCCAGTTTGATCCATACTACATGAAAGACTGTTTTGAAAACAAAACAAGGGAGAGCCATAATGTTTACAACAATGGGGACACATTGTGTGCTCCAGGGCGGTCAAATTATATATAAGTTATCCTGTTGATTGAAGAATGGTTCTAGCGCACCAAAGGCATGCTGGGATGGTTTGGGGAAAGCCCCTTTTGACCCTCGTTAATGGTATATTATAATTTTGTTAATTTGAGACAGCGTCATCACCATCATGTCTGGGAGGTGTAAAGGTGGAAGAGGATTGGAGTTGATGTTTCCTGTTGTTATTCTTCAGGCAAGTATAGTCTGCCATTTGTGATTTTGTGGTGAAGATAGGCCTTCATTGGCAAGTAGAGTCTGCCTTGGGCTCTTAGCTGGTGTGTATGGTTTCGACGATTTTGACGAGTGAAAGAAAACGGACCTTAACAAGGTGCCACCCAACCTGAACATTCCTGGTTCAGGTAACAGGCCTGCTATTATCATTGGGTCAGGACATGCTGTGCACTAAAGGAGCCCTTTCAAAAAAGAGGTCAAGAGATCGGGGCGCAGGACCAACGTTTGCCTCCCTGGGGGTGGATGCCCACCTCCAAGGATGGAGTGAAGGATGTGCTGAAGCCATAATGGTTATTGAGTTGCCATAGCGGTTATTGATATCCATAGTGGTTATTGATATCCATAGCAGTTATTGGGGAGAAAGGTAGAGTGTGAAAGATAGTAAAAAAAACTTAGAGTAAAAGCGGCAAAAGATAGAGTAGAGTAAGGAAGTATGTGCATTTGTAAGGTCTTTTCTGGATGTATTTCTGTTGAGTGTGATTTTCAAGTAAGTATAGTCTGCCGCTTAAACGAGTGTTGGAGCTATCACTGGCAAGTATAGTCTGCCTCAAGCTCTTCTGTTGTTGCTTGTTTTGGCTGTTGTGATGTTGCTTCGTTGGCTGTCAGGGAGTCTTTCTTTCAGCGGTGTCTGGTCTGGTGCGTTTGTGGTGCTAAGTCCTATGTCTCTGCCGTGGCTGAAATTAAAAAGTATAGGATGATTAGAGTCCCCTCCCCCCTGTCTTCTGTTCTTGTGTCGCGTGGCTTGGCTGTGTGGCTGTTCTGTCGGATTTTTTCGTGGTTGATTATCTCTTGTGTCTTGTGTGTTTCTTCGGGCAAGTATAGTCTGCCACTGGATAAGTGTTGGAGCTATCATTGGCAAGTATAGTCTGCCTCAAGCTCTTCTGTTAGTGGTCGATGGGTGGACCCGAGTGGTGTTGGTTGGTCGGATGTCTGATTCTGTTGGTGAGTTTGGTTTTCGTTGGGATGTCTGTGCTATGTCTCTGGGTGTTGCTGAAACTAGAAATGATGAGATATATTAGTGAGCCCCCCCCCCCCCCCCCTGGTTATATTCCCGTGGCCATTCTGTGGTTCTCACCAAAGTGGCTGAGCTTCCGAGGCTGAGTGAGGTTGCCTTAGGTTTGGACGGGTTCATTGCAGCAGGAGGGTAACAGGTTTAATACATTAAAACACACCCGAGGGTGTTTCTTTACTTGTTGCGACCTTGTTTAGGTTAGTTTAAGTTTATTTGAAGATGCCGGGGATCGCGGGTGTTTATTTGGGCTGAGCTTCCGAGGCTGAGAGTGAGTTTGCAGGGGGAGGGTAACAGGTTTAACTAACTAAACCACACCCGAAGGTGTTTCTTTCCTGTTGTACCCTTCGCTGTCCGTGAACGAACGAAATGGTTTCACGCGCAGGGAAGGTCTTGGGGAGCAAGCCCCTTTCGACCCTCGGTGACTGTGTATGATCGGCTGTCACATGTCTAGGGGTGTTGAAGGAGGAAAGGTTCCGGTACTTGGCAGGTGTCTCCTGTTGCGGCGTGGTGGCCTCGTTGACTGATGTCGGTTGAACCCTCGGGTGAGGACCAGTGTGGGAGGTTGGGTCCTCTCACAAAGGTTCTACCTCTCCCCGAGGGTGCAGTCGATCTGGATTTTCAGGCAAGTATAGTCTGCCACTTCGGAGATGATATTGGGTGATGGCCATCACTGGCAAGTATAATCTGTCTCAGGCTGTCTGTTTGGTAGGATGTCTGAAAGAAACAACAATGATCTCTTTCGGGGACCACCAGAAAGAAGACCCGAACTTCCCTGGTTCGGGGGCAGGCCTGCATTGTGGTCCTATTGGGTTGGGACAAAAGATGCGCAATGCGCTTACAAAAAGGGGCAGAGGCGGGACGCAGGACCAACGCTCGCCTCCCTTAAAGTGGTTGACCACTTTTAGAGATGGAGTGGAGGATCGCTGTCCGTGTTTTTATCAAATGCATTGTATACCAAATATATTCTGTGTGATGCTAAATTTTACGTTCCCATGACGCGATACGCATTGGTACAGCACTTAACGTAACGGAATTAGAATTAGTCAAAAATGAAAGCCGCATGGAAGGAAGTAAACTTCCAAGCATGACGGCAATTTGACGAAAATATATTCTCATATATATATGGTTACGTGAAATTAAAATTATATAAACTCGAAGTATAAATTAAATGAAAACATAATCTTTCAAGTATAATTAACTTCAGCTGACCTATTATATATACTATTGTTATGGCTCATACCAAATTCATTCGTTTTGTGTAAATAAAAATATAATTGAAAGTTTGTTGAAAACTGAAAAAAATCTGTTGTGAGATATCACAACAATTAAGTTACATCCCCTTACCAATATACAAACAAATTGAGAACATGTCAAGTGGAGTAATTTGTCTTCATTTTGAACCAACAGGATTAGTTTGTTTGTTTTTTTTCACAATGGGAGTCATGAATACTGAGGGCACCTTCTCTAACGTGAGTAATACAAAACACAGTTCAAATATTTTTTTGGATAAAAAACAAAAACTAAATTACCACAACCACACACAACTTCATTGTAGGCCTACCGGCAACAACAGGTGTTCTTGTTTTTTTTTAAACAAAACGATATGTATTGTTAGCATTGAGTAATTTTTATTGTACAATAAAACAGGGTTCCCGCGCGTCTTGAAAATCATGGAAAACCATGGAATTTGAAAACAAAAAATCCATGTCTGGAAAACCATGGAATTTCTGGTTTTTGTTCGCGAAGTCATGGAAAACCATGGAATCATGTATTTTGTCTTTATTTCCCTTGGAATTGCTGAAATTCTGTAACAAGTGGTGGACAGACAGACGTGTGGTCTAAAAACACGTAACGAACTTTGCGTTCACGTTATGAAAACGTCAGAAAACTAACACTTGCCAGATTTTGTTGAGATGAGGTGTCCATCTCCATGTCGATCTGCGCGTGTATGTGCTCTTGAACAATCGAGTGTGACTCTGCCTCACAATGACACAGCGAAAATAATTGAGCTTCCAGCATTGTTATTTAAATTCTTTGTTACTTAAATTCCATTATGACATCAAAGTGTAAATTCAGTGATGCTTGGCTTGATATTTATGGATCATGGATCGAGCGAGTGGTTAGTGACCCGACAAGCGTGCGTTGTAAACTTTGTAAAAAAAATTTCAGTGTTCTTAAGGTCTATAGGAACCGGTGAATTTCCCCAAATGGTCAAAAACAAAAGAGTTCTAAAACAAGTAAATTAAACGATTTTCGTACAAATGGTGACAGGCAATGATACTGCTGTGATCTGAAGAATATTTTGTTTGCTGAAGTTTTAAACTAAAAAGTAATTTTATTGTTGAAAATCAACTTTTAAAATGTTGATCACACTAACAACAGAATGGAAAATTCAGAAACGGCACTCTTAAATTAATGAAACCAAAATTAATCCAAAACATATATCTATAGCGCTTTACCGAGAAATGAACTCTGGGGTGATTTTAAAATTAATTAAAACATGTTTTTAATGTCCATTCCAAAATAATTTTCCAGTAATGACACCAAGACGTGACACCTTAAGAGACAAATGGCACATGCAAGATGTACATAACACCTTGGCTCATGTATTTGGTACAGATATGCATGAATGTTTGTTGACACTGATTGCTAAATCCAAACATCTAACACTGACAGAGTTGCACAGTGTTGAACCTTCTTATGAAATGGCAATACGTGATACAGCTGACTGGTGGTCAGGGATAAATACACTGATTATTTTGTCTCTAACACAAGAAGGACAATCATTGTTCAGTTGATGGTAAACAGAACTAATGAAAAGTGTAAAGCTCTTGTGAATCCTTAGCATGCATTATTAAGGTTACGCATCTTAATATTGATACTAAAAAAAACTTTCAGAGTGGAGATTAAAAATGTGTTTTAAATAATTAAAAAAGCACCTCAAAGTTCATTTGTCGGTAAAGTGCTGTAGTCTGTGTAGATGCATGGTTCTGATTAATTTTGGTTTCAGTAATTTAAGTGTTCCAAATGTGAATTTTTAGTTCTGTTGTTAGTGCAATTTGCAATTTAAAAGATGATTTTCAACAATAAAATCACTTTTTAGTTTGAAACTTCAGCACTCCAAATATTCTTTAGATCAAAATGGTACCATTGCCTGTGATTGCTTGTTTGAAATTGTTTAATTTTTGTGTTTTGGAACCATTTGTTTTTGTCTATTTGGGAAAATTTGCCAGTTCCTATAGACCTTAACATGGGAATTGGTGCCGTAAAATCGCACGAAAAAGGCGAAAAACACATGAAAAATATGAAGCAGATTTCTACGCACTTTGAATACATTTATCAGAAAGTCCAAAACTGATATTCAATTAAATGAATGTTCAACATGGAAAGCTATTCGAGAAATAATTGGAAATTAATACACAGGACAAACTCAATCAGTGAATGCACATGTGAGTTAATATTTTTTCAGCTTATTTTACATGTTTTCTATACACCTAAACCCATAGTGTTGGTATCCTCATATTTTTATACTGTACCAATGACCCAGACATAGCTGGTGCTAACTCTTAAAATATAGGGCCAAACACAAATTTTGCCCCCCAATCCCCAAAATTTGCATCTAAAACTAAAGAAAACATGTCCTGAAAGGCCCTCCACACTTCGCCCCTACTGTGCATGCGCAGTGTCAAGGACGTTCCGAAATTGGCGCCATTTATCTTTCTAAGTTTGGCCCTTCATCAGTTAACATCTGACTGATCTTTGTGCTTTTAAATCTCAGTTTAAATGATGCCAGACACATAAATATTAGTGAAATGGTGATTCTAAGGAGGATAGAAAAGAAGGAGAGGAAAAGAATGTGTGACAGAATATTATCAGGGCTGTAACTTAAAATTTTTTAATGAAATTATGTTAAGTTACCTATTTTCAAGGCAGCAGCCATTTTGTTGTCATTCTGATTATTTAGTTACACTGTTTTTTCAAGTGTTTTTCCTCTCTCCCTGTCCTTTAAGTTCCCCCTTGCTATTCTCCCATGCTTTTGGCATAGTTTCTGTAATTATTATTACTAAAATTTCTTGGGAGTTTTAGCTGTATAACAGAATGAATTCTGTTCTTTCCCCATGTTTACGTCTTCACCTACGGGTGGTTAGGCGTTGTGTTCTGCATCTACCATCTGATGTTCTGCAGTTTCTTCCCTGGAAGTCTCTGTTTTGCATCAGATGGTGTATTTTTGGTAACTGATTTCGGGCCTGGGTGCCTGGAGTCTTATTTTAGTGTTTTTACACTCATTGTTTACATTTACAACAGCCCTCTGTGTGAGGGGGGGATTTCTAAATAATAATATCTTTATGTTATTTTAATCATAACTAGATACATTATTATTGTTCGTAAGTGTTGAAAAAATTGTTTAAAATATTTTTAAAATTTTTGTCCACACTTAGGCTTGGGATCCATTGGGGCTCAACGTTACTTTTCAGAAACTTGGGCTGTTCTGAAAAAATATTTTTTCAAAATATTTTGATTTCAATTATTTTTTCTATATTAATGGATCATATTATTATTATGTATTTTGATTGCCAGGGGTTAGTGCGAGTACCAGGACTTGTTTTCTTTTCACATTGAAAGGATATTGATCAATTGCTTTAAGAGGAAGTCTTCCTCTGACCTTATTATCATTCTATATGTGGTCAGTGTACTCGCATTAACTCCTGTTCTGTATCGTATGATTTCGATGACAATATGGGAAGCGTATGTCACGGTATGTTGTTGGGGATTTGGACACTCCGGTCCTTTCCCCGCAGGGTCACTCTACTTTATCAATTTCTATTTCAGACGATCAAGATTAGGGTGATGTATCTGTGATGTCTTCCAACAGTGTGCCTCCGTCGTCACAATTAATGAAGGGCTAGCGGAAAAGTGCTCATGTAATACGCCAATTGCCTAAGAGGACCCTAGTAGGTTCGACGGCCTTTGACGTCCGCTAGCTCGCCCAGTGTAGCGTCCATTCACCGAATGGTTCGGCAGCCGGGTTCGTCCGTTGCGGTCTAGAAGGAATTTTGGGGTGATGCGAGCACTATAAAATTAACTTAATGCACACCCAGTGACGGCGTATCGGAGGGAGAACGGAGGAAGCCTTTTAGTCTGGTTCATAGCTCGTTCCGGTCCATCCGGACGGCAAGCGAGAGAGGCCCCTCTCTCGTTCAACAACATCTGGCCCCAGATGTTGTGGTACAAATGTGTAGTTAGCGGAGCATACGTCCGTCGCTCGGGACGCTCCGTTGTATAGGCAGTCCGCTGAGACTGCTAAGGCTTCCTCTTCTCGTCAGCGCACACGACCGCACCTTGGCTGCGTGACCGCCGATATATTACCAGCTTCGCCGATCAAGGATTCTTCGGCGACCAGGTCACACCATCCGGCAGCCAGGGATTCGAGACCGATGGACTCCGGACGTTCGCATAGGAAAAGTATGCGGGAGCCATCTGATGCGGAGCTGCCCTTGGCGAGGCAGCGATAGACTGCGCCTCCGCAGGTCTCGACGCCGGACATTCTTGTGCACATAGCACAGCTTATCGCAGCATCCCAGCAGCCGACAGAAACGGTGTCGGATCGAGAATTATCCGACAGCGCTGGGTCGGTAGCCGGGGACTCGAGGCCTGCAGACTCCGGACGTTCGCATAGGAAGTGTGCGGGAGTCAACGTACACGGAGCTTCCAGCGGCAATGCATCGTAAGTCCGCTACTGCACAGGCCTCGGGAACGGATGTGCTTTCCTTAATAGCACAGTTTATCGCAGCATCCCAGCATCAACTGAATCTGTCGCATATATTTTATCCGACGATGCTGGGTCGGGACGCTCCGCGGAAGCGGGTACGGACGTCCGAAAGTTTCATCCGGTCTGATGGGATACCGAAAGGGATTCGGTGGATTTCAAGCTTTCCCTTTCGGAACAACATATGCTGCGATGCCGGATAAGAAACTGATAGCGTCGGTGGACTTAGAAATTTTTGGTTCGGTTCAGGGACATCGTCCCTCAGTTCCGACATAGTCCAATAATGTCACACAAACTTTCGAATTATTGAACGACGCTATATATATTACTATTTTATGCTTGCTGTCCAAGCATTTCTGGTTTCTTGTTCGAAGAGTTATGGAGATGTCTTTCAAAAGTGTGCCTCTGTCGTCATAGTTAATGAAGAGTTAGCGGCAATAAGTGCTCATGGAATATGTCTATCGCTTACGGAGTGACATTCGCTAGCTCACCCGGTGTAGCGTACATTCATCGAATGGTTCGGCTGCCGGGTTCGTCCGTTGCGGTCTAGGAAGGAGATTTGGGTGATGCGAGCACTTTAATTACTTTAGTACTCACCCAGTGACGGCAGATTGAGGACAGATCGGAGGAAGCCAACAACATAGGGGACCGCATGTTGTGGTTCAGATTTTTTACATTCGGAGCATATGTCCGTTGCTCGGGACGCTCCGTTATATTGACAGTCCGAGAGACTGTCTTTAATGCTTCCTCATCCTCACAGCAGGGCACACGACCGCACATTGGCTACGTGACCTCGAGTATCCGATCAGTTTCGGCATTCAGTGATTCCACAGCGAATAGGTCGTGCCATCCGGTAGCCAAGGGACACGAGGCTTATACACTCCGTTCGCTCGCATATTGGAAGTATGCACGGGGTAACGATCTCGGAGCTTCCTGCGGCAATGCATCGTAAGACCGCTGCTCCTCAGGCCTCAGTGACGGACGTGCTATCCGAGTTAGCACAGTTGTTTCGCAGCATCCCAGCAATTGACGGTTTCTCGGTCGAATCAGGAATTATCCGACGGCGCTGGGTCGGTGCGGTCCGCGGTTGCATCAAGCTACGGACGACCGAACGCTTTATAGGGTCCGACAGGATGGCGAAAGGGATTCGAAAGATTTCGAGTTTTCCCTTTAGTAGTTTCGGAAGATGCCTTTCTTATCTTCTGGCATTTCTTCCAGTGATTATTTTTCGGACTTCATTGCTGCGATCTTGGATAAGAGACTTATAGCGTCATTGGACTCGGTTTTTTTGATCGGTACAGGGACTTTGTCCCTGACTTACCGACGCAGTCCAATATTGTCATTACAACATGTGTTTTATTTTTTCGACGCTATATATTTATATATATACAAGCCTGCTACTAAGCATGATAGTTTAGTTTCTTGTCCGCGTGGCTCATTTCTGCCATTTTATCTTTTTTACATATAGTTTATTTTGGCAGAGCAGGGCATACCGAGAGTTCATATGCGTCTAGACGGTGTGATTAAAGACTGCATATATTCTTTTTGCCGTTATGTCTTTTCCAATTTCAATGTTGGGAACGACATTATGTATAGTAGACTTAACTTAGACGCTTTATTATACGTAATCCGCCTTACTGAGGCGTTATCATTACGTCTTCAAGAAAAGATTTACGGGATATTATTCTCAATGTAATTTCTTTTGAGGGCAGTAGTTTGTTCACGTATAACTCCGCCCTTCAGTGGCTGATTGGAGTTGGTTAGACGTGATGCAGCCCTAGCTACATCCACGCGTGGATAGTAGGTTAAGAACTCTCTCAGAGTCGCTTCGTTCTCGGAGGAGCTTCTCTTCGACGGCAACTTTCCGGCAATCCATGAATTGCTTGATTTATACATTCTCTTGTCTATCTAGTGTTACAAGAGATTCAGACTGGGGCAAACATTCGGTGGTTGACTCAGAGAGTGCCGCCGCAGTTGCCGGACCCGAGTGTGGCTGTTATGACGGTTGCCAGTCAAACAGATTGGGATACGGATTCGAAGTGCCAGGGTCTTTGGGTTCCGCAGTCTTTTAACTATCAGTTTAACTTCCGCGGAATAATGTTTTTTAGGCTTGCTTTATGTCATTGCATGAACATTATTCAGAAACGCATGCCCAAATTCCTGTCCTTTAATTCGACAGTAGTGGCGTATCTCCGGAACCAGGGAGGCACTCTTTCGTTTCCGTTATTCAATTTAATGGAAAGAATCCGTCTGTTGGTTATACTACACCAAGTTCAGTTTTGGTCCGTCATATTCTGGGTCGTCTGATTGTTTTATCGCACTCCCGTTCTCTTACGGGTCGCTTGTTGCTGTCAGAATGGACTCTCAACAAACAAGTATTTAATCAGATTTGCTATCTATGGGAGCGCCCAATGATGTTTTATTTATGACACAGCTTGCTAATCAATTGCAGACGTATGTGTTGGCTTGTCCAGATCTCTGAGCTAATACTGTTAACGCTCTATTGATCTATAGGACGGAATGATAGGATACGCGTATCCTCCGGCGCTGTTGTTTTAGCAGGTATTGCTAAGATAAACAACCACAATACTTTTCTGTTGATAGCATCTCTATCTTCACAGAGATCATGAGTAATTTACTCTCTTGTCTACTGTGGATCTTAACGTGAAATCTTCCTCTATGTTAGGATCTTTTTTCACTGGGTAAATCGTGTCATCTTTATCACAACCAGCAAGGTCGCAACCTTCATGTATTCCGTTGTGTGGTCCATATTGCATTGTAAGCACTGTACTGGACGAGCTTTGGACGCGATTTCTTACTATAGGAGATCCTCTTCTTCGCTATTCTATGCGGCTAAAGTGGAGGCTCTTCCGTCGTTGGTGTAGGGATCATTATGTTCATATTGTTGATCCCTCCATACTGCTCATTGCTATTTTTTAGTATACTTGTTTCACAAGATCTACTGCAGCCTGTTGTTATTTAGGTTATAGGTTTATGTTACCTCATACCTATGCACTCTACGATAGTTTACATTTGAGTCTTCTGTCTCTTTATCTAAGTCAGTTAGTAACTTTTTGATAAATAGACTTAGAATCTTTAGATTAAATTCCTATACGGATTTTAGCTTCGGTTCTTATTTAGCTAAGTAATCATTTGAGCCTCTGGAAACAGTAGTTTTCAAATTCTGACCTTTTAGACAGTAATTCTGTTGGTTTCTCTTTTACTGTAGAGTCAGTGAGTTTCATGCACTATCGATGGATGATTTTCACTTTCATAGTTTCGGAAGCAATACTTCCGTTACTATTTAGGTTGGATTGTTGCATAAGAGTTAGGCTCCTATTATCCGGAACCTATTATTTTAAGGTCCTTCCGTCTTCGTATGGGCATAGGCCTTTACTCTTCCGGGTACAGTTTATGTATTTATAAACAGATATCTGTTTATTACAAGGGCGTAAGCTTCTTCTGTCTTTGATGTCTAGTAGAAGGACGTTACGCTCCATTTTATTGTTAATGGATTCTATTAACTAGCGTACTGCTTATGGTATATCATTGGCTTAGCAGTTGTGCTTAAGATTTCAGCTCATGAAGTAAGAGTTCTTCTACTTCTTGGGCTTACATTAATAGTGTTGCTATTATAGATTTTTGAAGGCTGCTCATTGCGCTCAGCCATCCATTCATGAATTTTATCTCAGAAATATCGAGTCCATTTCTGGAGGCCTCTATTGTTAGGTCTATTCTCTACTGCTCAGAATGTCATTCACTTAACAGTTGCTACTATAGCTAGGTAGGCTGTCTGTTTCGGCAGTGTCTCCGTTCGGCTGCCCTCTTCGCTCTGGGCTATTTGACCCAGGGCAAGAAAAAGGGGGGGGGGGGGAGGGTGTTCCCTTGGGTCACCTGTTTTTTACTATGAAAACAAGGGGATACCTCCTCCGGAGTTAGTAATTCTGAGCTGTTATTGGGATGGTTGTTTAGTGAGAAGTTTAAGTTTATAAAATTCATTCAAGTCTTAGTTTTTAAAGTATAGCTTTTGAATATTGCATATGTCAACGGACATGATTATGCAATTCTCACACACTTTTAGGAGTATAAGAGTCTCTATTCTCTAGACTTACTTTATTATTGGCTTACTTTAAAAATTATTAGTATAAGGATTATTGGATATTAATAGAGTACATGGATGTATGAAGCTCAATTTTTGGAAGTTGTTGTATCTTTCTAATTTATCATAAATAAGAAAGATACATGTAAGGCCTATTACTTCTTCCCCTACAGGGGATGACTCTATTTTATTTTATTGAGCGTATTCCATTTTGCTCTATGTCCTTGGCCCTCCAGCCTTTTTACTATTCAGCTATGTCTGGGTCATTGGTACAGTATAAAAATGTTAAAAAATTTATAGTAATTTATATATTTTTTATACTTACCAATGACCCAGACGGGGATGGCCCTCCCAGGAGTTGGGAACTCTTGCCTCCCCGCTGAGTACATAGCGCTTACCAGGCACTGGTTATTAGAATGATAAATGGCGCCAATTTCGGAACGTCCTTGACACTGCGCATGCGCAGTAGGGGCGAAGTGTGGAGGGCCTTTCAGGACATGTTTTCTTTAGTTTTAGATGCAAATTTTGGGGATTGGGGGGCAAAATTTGTGTTTGGCCCTATATTTTAAGAGTTAGCACCAGCTATGTCTGGGTCATTGGTAAGTATAAAAAATATATAAATTACTATAAATTTTTTAACTTCTTAAACATTTTTAGTGACATCATAGCAATATGGATGTCATTGTAACTAGCTCCTTGAACTAGTTACAATGACATTGATTTTGGTGTGTAAAAATATTAGAAATTACATCTTGAAAATCATGGAATTTAGCTTTATCTTGCCATGAAAAATCATGGAATTTGGGTGAAAATCAGCATGGAAAACCATGGATTTCAACTTGCCAAAAAGCGCAGGAACCCTGTAAAACCTGTCAAAAGATAATAAGAACGAATATTTTCTCACCAAAAATGTACAGATTGAACAAAGAATTTACATGAATAAATGGCATGAGTGAAGAAGGAATGCTTGTGATGGTTCTTGAACGTTTTGGTACTGGGACGTTTCAGCCCAAGGTGTGTCAGCCTCCATGTATTGAAGCACCGGGATGGGCTTGCATGAGCAAGGAAAAATGGCCAGACTGAGGGAGGGATGGGGTTGGTACAGGCAAAGGCTAGATAGGCATCCACTTACAATTGTGTGTGTGTCGGGGGGGGGGGGGGGGGGGGGGGGGAGTGATATCCATATTTGTTTGCTTTTACTGACAAATACCATTAAAAGTGTTAAAATAAATTATTAAAATGAAATATAATGCATTTGGGTTGGGGGGGGGGGTGCTCGGGTGGGACTGTGGGAGGCATAACAAGGAAAATATTGATGTAATGGCCGCACTCAAAAATCTCACTGACAAGCATCCAAATCTCACTGAGAGCTCATCAAAATCTCACTGACAGTCACCTTCAGAGGTTAACAGATCTGGTTAGCACCAGCTAAGTCTGGGTCATTGGTAAGTATAAAAAATATATAAATTCCTGTAAATTTTTTCATTTTCCCTTGTTTAACTTAGGGGATTATTATTGAAAAATGTGTCCGTCCAACATATTTGCTGCTCCAGCTCTGGCATCATACGTTGAATTCAAATAATTGTTACCATGCTTGTTCCTCAGCATGGGAGAAAGATCCTACAGTAGAATTGATATCTTCGCATGAGCATTTACAGTGTAATTTGCCCTTGTTTAACTTAGGGGATGATTGAAAAATGTCTCTGTCCAACATATTTGCTGCTCTAGCTCTGTCATCATACGTTGGATTGAAATAATTTTTGCCATGCTTGTTTATTAGCTCACCTGACTTAGAGTCAGGAGAGGTATAGTGATCACTCACCGTCAGTCGTCCGTTGTGCGTGAACATGGTGTTTGCATCTTCTCCTCCCAAAACCGCTGAACCAATTTAATTGATATTTGAGATAATAGTTTGTTGTGACATTGAAATTTTATTTTGTTCAAATCAAGTTGCCTCGCCCCTCGGTAGGGCCACACCCAAAAAGTGTGGTTAAATCTTAAAAAAAAAATCATCTCATGAACCAGCAGTAGCAGAGACTTGATATTTGGTGTGCAGCTTCCTTCTAAGGTGTAGCCTCAGATTTGTTCAAGAGAAGTTCGAGGAGCTATATTTGCCTTCATTATGGTTGCCTTTGTTATGGGAGGGGCAAGAATTTTCGCCCCGCCCAAAATTTCTATTTTCCAAACCGAGAGGCAGATTTGGACCAAATTTGATATGAGGGCTTATTGGGTCATAAGTACCTATTTATGTCCAAGTTGTTTTTCCCATCGCCCCCATGGGAACCGCAGAAGCTAAAAATAGAAAAAAATTAAAACGCCCATATCTTCAAAACTACACAGCACTGAGAATTCTTATTTAGTGTGAAGCTTCCTCAGGACCAACAGATTGGAATGGTAAAAAAAATTGGTATCAGTTTTATTATGGGGTACTTTTTGGGACTTTGAAAAAGTGCTGAGTCAGCATTTTTTAACACAGTGGGTAATGGGAAAAACATTTGACTACTTTCTCCCAAACCACTGCTCCAAAAGATTTCAGATTTCACATATAACATCTTTGGAAGATTATTTCACATGTTTATTGAAATCAAATCCCTGGGTCCATATTTGGGCTCTCTATGGGAGCCCAAATGTTTAAATTAGTGCAGTATGAGGAATATTCTTTAAAAATCTTCTCCAGATCTACCAATCCGAATATTTTGATATCTGGTATGCAGCAGCTTAGGGGGGTGAGCTTCAAGTTTGTTCAAGCCAAGTCTCTGGGTTCATATTTGGGCTCACTGTGGGAGCCCGAATTATAACTTCATTCAAAATAAGGAATTTTCTTTAAAACCTTCTTCTTCAGATCCAGCCATCAGAATGTTTTGATATTTGGTATGCAGCATCCTAAGGAGGGTGAGATTCAAGTTTGTGCAAGCCGTGTCCCTAGGTCCATATTTGGGCTCACTGTGGGAGCTCGAATTGTAACTTAGTTCAAAATGAGGAATTTTCTTTAAAAATCTTCTTCTTCAGATCCAGCAGTCGGAATGTTTTGATATTTGATTTGCAACATCCTTAGGGGGGTGAGATTCAAGTTTGTGAGTGAAGCCAAGTCCCTGGGTTGATATTTGGGCTCCCTGTGGGAGCCAGAATTATAAAAAATCTTCTTCAGATTCAGTGGTCAGAATGTTTTGATATTTGGAATGCAGCATCCTTAGGGGAGTGAGATTCAAGTTTGTTCAAGGTAAGTCCCTGGGTTCATATTTGGGCTCACTGTGGGAGCCTGAATTATAACTTAGTTCAAAATGAGGAATTTTCTTTGAAGATCTTCTTCTTCAGATCCAGCAGTCAGAATGCTTTGATATTTGGTATGCAGCATCCTTAGCGGGGTGAGATTCAAATTTGTTCAAGCCAAGTCCCTGGGTTGATATTTGGGCTCCCTGTGGGAGCCTGAATTATAACTTAGTTCAATATGAGGAATATTCTTCAAAAATCTTTTTCTTCACATACACCTGTTGATATTTGGTATACAGCATCCCACTGGAGGTGAGATTCAAGTTTGTTCAAGCCAAGTCCCTGGGTTCATATTTGGGCCCCCTGTGAGAGCCCGAATTATTACTTAGTTCAATATGAGGAATATTCTTTAAAAATCTTTTTTCTTTAGATCCACTGGTCAGAATCTTTGGATATTTGGTATAAGCTTTTCTTAGGAGGGGCAGATGCAACTTGTTGAAATCAATTCCCTGGGTTAATATTTAGGCTACCATGTCAGGTGAGCGCACTCAGTCCCCCTGGGGCCTCTTGTATTAGTACAGATTGCTGCAGGCACATGTCATGCTTTTGATGGCATAATGCTATCCATGGTATTGCAGGAGGGGGCATATGCCACGCTTCGCGTTGCTCTTGTTATTAATAAATTTTCATCATACCTCTGGGTATTTTAAATGCTCTTCATGTAGCTGCTAGAACTCTGATCAGGTATTATTGTGGTCAACACAGGATGTATAAGGAATTTCATGTAATACATCTTTTTTGCACATCACACCAGTCTCCACAAAACAAGATACTGTGAGCAGAATGTTTGATAGAGGAGGAACAGACTATTGTTCTTTATTTTAAGGAATTTTTACATCATGATGAAAGGATTTTAGCAAATATCCTATTTTCTTTCATTTTAACTCCAGTACATTCCTGTGATCACAAAAGTGGTATTTTTCTTAATCAGATTGCAATCAGGACATGTTACACTTACACAACAGGGGGTAGAGATTTCATAAATAAAAATTTTGAAATCAAGACGTGAATCATGAAAAACAAAAAAGCATCATTCAGAGTTTTTGCATTTCTTTTCTGACAAGTAAAATTCTTTGTGTATGGGGAAAAATACAGAAAGATAATTTCGATCAGACCATGACTCAGTCATGATCTGATCATAATTCTCTGTCCGCTTTTGTGTTCACAGTATTGTATAAGGAGAGTAGCATAGCTTACCCTTTGAAGCCATCATGAAGTATATTTTGAAACATTCAAAGAGTAATGTACCTGTTGCTGAGTAGTGGCTCGATGACAGATCAGCTCTGGTCACATGTTCTTGGTACAAGTTCGAAAATCGAAAAATGATATTTGACATTGTTTGATCATTCTGTACAGAATCAACCAAATAATATCAAATATCACTTTCTTTCGGCTCTTCAGGGGACTGTGATTACTAAAACAGGCACAATCATATTTTTATACTGTACCAATGACCCAGACATAGCTGGTGCTAACTCTTAAAATATAGGGCCAAACACAAATTTTGCCCCCCAATCCCCAAAATTTGCATCTAAAACTAAAGAAAAACATGTCCTGAGAGGCCCTCCACACTTCGCCCCTACTGCGCATGCGCAGTGTCAAGGACGTTCCGAAATTGGCGCCATTTATCATTCTAAGTTTGGCCCTTCATCAGTTAACATCTGACTGATCTTTGTGCTTTTAAATCTCAGTTTAAATGATGCCAGACACATAAATATTAGTGAAATGGTGATTCTAAGGAGGATAGAAAAGGAGGAGAGGAAAAGAATGTGTGACAGAATATTATCAGGGCTGTAACTTAAAATTTTTTAATGAAATTATGTTAAGTTACCTATTTTCAAGGCAGCAGCCATTTTGTTGTCATTCTGATTATTTAGTTACACTGTTTTTTCAAGTGTTTTTCCTCTCTCCCTGTCCTTTAAGTCCCCCTTGCTATTCTCCCATGCTTTTGGCATAATTTCTGTAATTATTATTACTAAAATTTTCTTGGGAGTTTAGCTGAATAACAGAATGAATTCTGTTCTTTCCCCATGTTTACGTCTTCACCTACGGGTGGTTAGGCGTTGTGTTCTGCATCTACCATCTGATGTTCTGCAGTTTCTTCCCTGGAAGTCTCTGTTTTGCATCAGATGGTGTATTTTTGGTAACTGATTTCGGGCCTGGGTGCCTGGAGTCTTATTTTAGTGTTTTTACACTCATTGTTTACATTTACAACAGCCCTCTGTGTGAGGGGGGGATTTCTAAATAATAATATCTTTATGTTATTTCAATCATAACTAGATACATTATTATTGTTCGTAAGTGTTGAATAAATTGTTTAAAATATTTTTAAAATTTTTGTCCACACTTAGGCTTGGGATCCATTGGGGCTCAACGTTACTTTTCAGAAACTTGGGCTGTTCTGAAAAAATATTTTTTCAAAATATTTTGATTTCAATTATTTTTTCTATATTAATGGATCATATTATTATTATGTATTTTGATTGCCAGGGATTAGTGCGAGTACCAGGACTTGTTTTCTTTTCACATTGAAAGGATATTTATCAATTGTTTTAAGAGGAAGTCTTCCTCTGACCTTATTATCATTCTATATGTGGTCAGTGTACTCGCATTAACTCCGGTTCTGTATCGTATGATTTCGATGACAATATGGGAAGCGTATGTCACGGTATGTTGTTGGGGATTTGGACACTCCGGTCCTTTCCCCGCAGGGTCACTCTACTTTATCAATTTCTATTTCAGACGATCAAGATTAGGGTGATGTATCTGTGATGTCTTCCAACAGTGTGCCTCCGTCGTCACAATTAATGAAGGGCTAGCGGAAAAGTGCTCATGTATATACGCCAATTGCCTAAGAGGACCCTAGTAGGTTCGACGGCCTTTGACGTCCGCTAGCTCGCCCGGTGTAGCGTCCATTCACCGAATGGTTCGGCAGCCGGGTTCGTCCGTTGCGGTCTAGAAGGAATTTTGGGGTGATGCGAGCACTATAAAATTAACTTAATGCACACCCAGTGACGGCGGATCGGAGGGAGATCGGAGGAAGCCTTTTAGTCCGGTTCATAGCTCGTTCCGGTCCATCCGGACGGCAAGCGAGAGAGGCCCCTCTCTCGTTCAACAACATCTGGCCCCAGATGTTGTGGTACAAATGTGTCGTTAGCGGAGCATACGTCCGTCGCTCGGGACGCTCCGTTGTATAGGCAGTCCGCTGAGACTGCTAAGGCTTCCTCTTCTCGTCAGCGCACACGACCGCACCTTGGCTGCGTGACCGCCGATATATTACCAGCTTCGCCGATCAAGGATTCTTCGGCGACCAGGTCACACCATCCGGCAGCCAGGGATTCGAGACCGATGGACTCCGGACGTTCGCATAGGAAAAGTATGCGGGAGCCATCTGATGCGGAGCTGCCCTCGGCGAAGCAGCGATAGACTGCGCCTCCGCAGGTCTCGACGCCGGACATTCTTGTGCACATAGCACAGCTTATCGCAGCATCCCAGCAGCCGACAGAAACGGTGTCGGATCGAGAATTATCCGACAGCGCTGGGTCGGTAGCCGGGGACCCGAGGCCTGCAGACTCCGGACGTTCGCATAGGAAGTATGCGGGAGTCAACGTACACGGAGCTTCCAGCGGCAATGCATCGTAAGTCCGCTACTGCACAGGCCTCGGGAACGGACGTGCTTTCCTTAATAGCACAGTTTATCGCAGCATCCCAGCATCAACTGAATCTGTCGCATATATTTTATCCGACGATGCTGGGTCGGGACGCTCCGCGGAAGCGGGTACGGACGTCCGAAAGTTTCATCCAGTCCGACGGGATACCGAAAGGGATTCGGTGGATTTCAAGCTTTCCCTTTCGGAACAACATATGCTGCGATGCCGGATAAGAAACTGATAGCGTCGGTGGACTTAGAAATTTTTGGTTCGGTTCAGGGACATCGTCCCTCAGTTCCGACATAGTCCAATAATGTCACACAAACTTTCGAATTATTGAACGACGCTATATATATTATTATTTTATGCTTGCTATCCAAGCATTTCTAGTTTCTTGTTCGAAGAATTATGGTGATGTCTTTCAAAAGTGTGCCTCTGTCGTCATAGTTAATGAAGAGTTAGCGGCAATAAGTGCTCATGGAATATGTCTATCGCTTACGGAGTGACATTCGCTAGCTCACCCGGTGTAGCGTACATTCATCGAATGGTTCGGCTGCCGGGTTCGTCCGTTGCGGTCTAGGAAGGAGATTTGGGTGATGCGAGCACTTTATTTACTTTAGTACTCACCCAGTGACGGCAGATTGAGGACAGATCGGAGGAAGCCAACAACATAGGGGACCGCATGTTGTGGTTCAGATATTTTACATTCGGAGCATATGTCCGTTGCTCGGGACGCTCCGTTATATTGACAGTCCGAGAGACTGTCTTTAATGCTTCCTCATCCTCACAGCAGGGCACACGACCGCACATTGGCTACGTGACCTCGAGTATCCGATCAGTTTCGGCATTCAGTGATTCCACAGCGAATAGGTCGCGCCATCCGGTAGCCAAGGGACACGAGGCCTATACACTCCGTTCGCTCGCATATTGGAAGTATGCACGCGGTAACGATCTCGGAGCTTCCTGCGGCAATGCATCGTAAGACCGCTGCTCCTCAGGCCTCAGTGACGGACGTGCTATCCGAGTTAGCACAGTTGTTTCGCAGCATCCCAGCAATTGACGGTTTCTCGGTCGAATCAGGAATTATCCGACGGCGCTGGGTCGGTGCGGTCCGCGGTTGCATCAAGCTACGGACGACCGAACGCTTTATAGGGTCCGACAGGATGGCGAAAGGGATTCGAAAGATTTCGAGTTTTCCCTTTAGTAGTATCGGAAGATGCCTTTCATATCTTCTGGCATTTCTTCCAGTGATTGTTTTTCGGACTTCATTGCTGCGATCTTGGATAAGAGACTTATAGCGTCATTGGACTCGGATTTTTCGATCAGTACAGGGACTTTGTCCCTGACTTACCGACGCAGTCCAATATTGTAATTACAACATGTGTTTTATTTTTCGACGCTATATATTTATATATATATACAAGCCTGCTACTAAGCATGATAGTTTAGTTTCTTGTCCGCGTGGCTCATTTCTGCCATTTTATCTTTTTTACATATAGTTTATTTTGGCAGAGCAGGGCATACCGAGAGTTCATATGCGTCTAGACGGTGTGATTAAAGACTGCATATATTCTTTTTCACCGTTTATGTCTTTTCCAATTTCAATGTTGGGAACGACATTATGTATAGTAGACTTAACTTAGACGCTTTATTATACGTAATCCGCCTTACTGAGGCGTTATCATTACGTCTTCAAGAAAAGATTTACGGGATATTATTCTCAATGTAATTTCTTTTGAGGGCAGTAGTTTGTTCACGTATAACTCCGCCCTTCAGTGGCTGATTGGAGTTGGTTAGACGTGAGGCAGCCCTAGCTACATCCACGCGTGGATAGTAGGTTAAGAACTCTCTCAGAGTCGCTTCGTTCTCGGAGGAGCTTCTCTTCGACGGCAACTTCCGGCAATCCATGAATTGCTTGATTTATACATTCTCTTGTCTATCTAGTGTTACAAGAGATTCAGACTGGGGCAAACATTCGGTGGTTGACTCAGAGAGTGCCGCCGCAGTTGCCGGACCCGAGTGTGGCTGTTATGACGGTTGCCAGTCAAACAGATTGGGATATATTCTGATCCCTACGGATTCGAAGTGCCGGGGTCTTTGGGTTCCGCAGTCTTTTAGCTATCAGTTAACTTCCGCGGAATAATGTTTTTTAGGCTTGCTTTATGTCATTGCATGAACATTATTCAGAAACGCATGCCCAAATTCCTGTCCTTTAATTCGACAGTAGTGGCGTATCTCCGGAACCAGGGAGGCACTCTTTCGTTTCCGTTATTCAATTTAATGGAAAGAATCCGTCTGTTGGTTATAGTACACCAAGTTCAGTTTTGGTCCGTCATATTCCGGGTCGTCTGATTGTTTTATCGGACTCCCGTTCTCTTACGGGTCGCTTGTTGCTGTCAGAATGGACTCTCAACAAACAAGTATTTAATCAGATTTGCTATCTTTGGGAGCGCCCAATAATGTTTTATTTTTGACACAGCTGGCTAATCAATTGCAGACGTATGTGTTGGCTTGTCCAGATCTCTGAGCTAATACTGTTAACGCTCTATTGATCTATAGGACGGAATGATAGGATACGCGTATCCTCCGGCGCTGTTGTTTTTAGCAGGTATTGCTAAGATAAACAACCACAATACATTTCTGTTGATAGCATCTCTATCTTCACAGAGATCATGAGTAATTTACTCTCTTGTCTACTGTGGATCTTAACGTGAAATCTTCCTCTATGTGAGGATCTTTTTTCACTGGGTAAATCGTGTCATCTTTATCACAACCAGCAAGGTCGCAACCTTCATGTATTCCGTTGTGTGGTCCGTATTGCATTGTAAGCACTGTACTGGACGAGCTTTGGACGCGATTTCTTACTATAGGAGATCCTCTTCTTCGCTATTCTATGCGACTAGAGTGGAGGCTCTTCCGTCGTGGTGTAGGGATCATTATGTTCATATGGTTGATCCCTCCATACTACTCATTGCTATTTTTTAGTATACTTGTTTCACAAGATCTACTGCAGCCTGTTGTTATTTAGGTTATAGGTTTATGTTACCTCATACCTATGCACTCTACGATAGTTTACAATTGAGTCTTTTGTCTCTTTATCTAAGTCAGTTAGTAACTTTTTGATAAATAGACTTAGAATCTTTAGATTAAATTCCTATATGGATTTTAACTTCAGGTTCTTATTTAGCTAAGTAATCATTTGAGCCTCTGGAAACAATAGTTTTCAAATTCTGACCTTTTAGACAGTAATTCTGTTGGTTTCTCTTTTACTGTAGAGTCAGTGAGTTTCATGCACTATCGATGGATGATTTTCACTTTCATAGTTTCGGAATCAATACTTCCGTTACTATTTAGGTTGGATTGTTGCATAAGAGTTAGGCTCCTATTATCCGGAACCTATTATTTTAAGGTCCTTCCGTCTTCGTATGGGCATAGGCCTTTACTCTTTCCGGGTACAGTTTATGTATTTATAAACAGATATCTGTTTATTACAAGGGCGTAAGCTTCTTCTGTCTTTGATGTCTAGTAGAAGGACGTTACGCTCCATTTTATTGTTAATGGATTCTATTAACTAGCGTACTGCTTATGGTATATCATTGGCTTAGCAGTTGTGCTTAAGATTTCGGCTCATGAAGTAAGAGTTCTTCTACTTCTTGGGCTTACTTTAATAGTGTTGCTATTATAGATTTTTGAAGGCTGCTCATTGCGCTCAGCCATCCATTCATGAATTTTATCTCAGAAATATCGAGTCCATTTCTGGAGGCCTCTATTGTTAGGTCTATTATCTACTGCTCAGAATGTCATTCACTTAACAGTTGCTACTATAGCTAGGTAGGCTGTCTGTTTCGGCAGTGTCTCCGTTCGGCTGCCCTCTTCGCTCTGGGCTATTTGACCCAGGGCAAGAAAAGGGGGGGGGAGGGTGTTCCCTTGGGTCACCTGTTTTTACTATGAAAACAAGGGGATACCTCCTCCGGAGTTAGTAATTCTGAGCTGTTATTGGGATGGTTGTTTAGTGAGAAGTTTAAGTTTATAAAATTCATTCAAGTCTTAGTTTTTAAAGTATAGCCTTTGAATATTGCATATGTCAACGGACATGATTATGCAATTCTCACACACTTTTAGGAGTATAAGAGTCTCTATTCTCTAGACTTACTTTATTATTGGCTTACTTTAAAAATTATTAGTATAAGGATTATTGGATATTAATAGAGTACATGGATGTATGAAGCTCAATTTTTGGAAGGTGTTGTATCTTTCTAATTTATCATAAATAAGAAAGATACATGTAAGGCCTATTACTTCTTTTCCCTACAGGGGATGACTCTATTTTATTTTATTGAGCGTATTCCATTTTGCTCTATGTCCTTGGCCCTCCAGCCTTTTTACTATTCAGCTATGTCTGGGTCATTGGTACAGTATAAAAATGTTAAAAAATTTATAGTAATTTATATATTTTTTATACTTACCAATGACCCAGACGGGGATGGCCCTCCCAGGAGTTGGGAACTCTTGCCTCCCCGCTGAGTACATAGCGCTTACCAGGCACTGGTTATTAGAATGATAAATGGCGCCAATTTCGGAACGTCCTTGACACTGCGCATGCGCAGTAGGGGCGAAGTGTGGAGGGCCTCTCAGGACATGTTTTTCTTTAGTTTTAGATGCAAATTTTGGGGATTGGGGGGCAAAATTTGTGTTTGGCCCTATATTTTAAGAGTTAGCACCAGCTATGTCTGGGTCATTGGTAAGTATAAAAAATATATAAATTACTATAAATTTTTTAACTTTTCAAAGGATAGTTTTTTTATAAACCTGTTTTTAAAAAAACAAAACAAAAACAAAGCAGGTGTATTATGTCCAGGAGCCAATACTATAAAACTTTTACAATTGTATTTTCTAATTATGACTTTAAATGGGTTGAAATGAACCACTAGCATTTTCAAAGATGTGGCAATTTGCCAGTTGGCAAATTGTCATATCTTTTAAAATGCCAAGGATTCATTTTAGTCAGTTATATTAACAGGTAGAAAACACAGTTCTAGAAAATACAATTGTAAATGTTTTATAGTATTGGCTCCTGGTGTTTGCCATACCAACTCTTTTATGCCCACTCCACATTGTAGTGGGAAGAGATATCGCAGTGAAAATTAAACATCATATGGACCACTGCTAGATAGTGTGTCACATACAAAATTAATGACCAGCCCACCAGTGTTAAGGCCACAGATAGAGGTAAACACATGGACTTGGCATGCACATCAACACATCTATTGCCCCTTCACAAAATGATATATAGTGTATGATGCCTTGATAGGCAGTGCTCTTGTTGTGCATTTGTGATTTTAACATTTCAAGAATATTTGTCCAAAAATGATTGCCAAAAATGAATAACTTTTACCTAACATAACAGCGGAAACTATCCAGTGCTATTCACAAAAATTGCCATTCAAATTTTACTATATTTTTACACTATAAACCAATGGCCCAGACTAGCTGGTGCTTAACTCAAAGTTATTAAGGGCCAAACACAAATTTTGAACCCCCCAGTCCCCAAAATTTGCTTGCAAAACCGAAAATTAAAAGTCCTATCTGGCCCTCCATTCATTTACTCTCCACGCATGCACAGACGTCAGGAAGTGACCGGAATTGGCGCCAACATCATTCTTTGTTTGGCCCTAAAGTCATCAACAAAGAAATAACATCAGTGCTTTTAAATCTCCTTTTTTGAGGATGCCAGACACAAATCAATGGAGAATTGGTGGATACAAGGCTGTTATTGGATAAAGGAAGTGTTCAATGGTGGTTTTGGACTTTCAGTGCTGTAACTTTATAATATTTCTGAAATTATTTTATGTTTACCAATTTCGGGACATATGCCTGGCGTCATTATTTCTAAAAATGATTTTTCCACTTTGTTAAGTATTCCTTTCCTATCCTTCCATGAACCCTTCATGTTAAACTCTTAAGCTTTTTGGCTATTTTTTATTGATATTTTTTATTAAATTTCTTGGGAGTTTAACATTTATTACAGAATATTATTCTCTTCCCCAGGGTTACGTCCTCACCCTAGGGGTGTTGGGCCGTTTAGTCTTGCATATTCTACCCGATGTATCTTTTTTTCTTCATATGAAGATCTAGCTTTGCATCTGATAGCATTTCAATTGGTTCTGACTTTGGGCCTTTTTGTGTGTCTGATGTCTTGTTTACATTGACGTTGTTTAGTTTGTCAACGTCCTCGAATATAGGTAGTTTTTTATATTCTATTACTGTAGTATACTGTAGGATACATGGATTGTTATTCCGGTAGTGTAGCTCAAAAATTTTGGATTTTGTCCATACTTAGGCTCTATCGGGATGCCCTTGGGCTCTTAATGTTCCCTTTGGGAACTTGGGCGTTTTTTCAAACTTTTTTGTTTACAAAAAATATTTTGAATTTAATTATGATTGCTAATATTCATGTATCTCAGTTATATTTACATATTGTTGTGGAGTTTGGAGGACTGATATCGACTATAGTTGATACACTTCTGCGGACTCTTGTCATTCTTGTGTTGCACTGGGATGACTGATGTTGGAGTCGGGTGTCGTGGTACGTTGTTGGCGGTGAGGTTCTGAGGATCAGAGGCTCTCACTGCGTTTAAATTCATTTTGTCAGTTTCTATTTCAGAGGAACATGAACATGGTGATGATATTCTGACACCCTTCCAAGTGTGCTACCGCCGTTGCGCTCCATGGAGCATATAGATCTAGCTGCAGCGCTCATTACTGCAAGAGTTAGGACCTTTTGTTGAAGGTTTTAATCTCTTGCAAGCAGATAGCTCGACCGGTGAAGCAGTACTCTGTCCGTGGGTGCTTTGACGCCAGGTAAGTCTTGCAGTCTAAGAAGCGGATTGGGTAGAGCGAGCACTATATTATAAATAGCTCACCCAGCGACGTTGGAAATAGAGAGGAAATAGGGAGGAAGTCAGCAAGTTCTTGTACTCTGTGAGGTCTGATAGACCGGAGCAGGAAAGGCCCCCTCTCTAATCTAGCAACGCCTGGGATCAGATGTTGTTTTGAGAAACTTGCACAAGTCGGAGCATATGTCCGCCCTCCACTTGGGACGCTCTGTTTAGTCTGCAGCCGGGGACGGCTTCAGTCAAGGCTTCCTCCGCTACGTTTCACAAGGCCGAAATGAAGTTTTCTGGTTGGAAACTTGCACGAGACGGAGCATATGTCCGCCCGCCGCTCGGGACGCTCCGTCTAGTCTGCAGCCGGGGTTAACTTCAGTCACGGCTTCCTCTATGTTATTTAAGGACACACGACCACATCCTAGCTACCCAACTTCGGATATCTAGCCTGTTGCACGAAGAAGGAACCACTCTTTGCCCGTGAAGTCGGACCATCCGGTGGCTAGGTAGACAAGGCCTTGATCATCGGGATATTCGCAGAAAGGATCCGTTTCCGACTCACCATACCAGAGGCAGCATGCGGCTAAGGAACAGAAGACCGCTGCTCATCAGGCCTCGTTGACAGATTTGCTGTCGCAGATTGCACAACTGATCGCAGCATTCCAGCAAGTGCAATTGCAGCCTCCCTCAGACTCAGAATCTGAGGTTTCGGACGTCGCTGGGGCTGTCCAATCGTCTGTTCACGCAGGTGCAATCCACCGAGATTCGCAACTGATTCTCTCAGATGGTGAAGGGGATAAGCAAGAGGATTACTCTTCCCTTTCGGAACAGTACATGGTTGCTATGGCTTTCATCCATCAATACTACCCTGATTTTGTTCCACCGAATCAGAATGCTGCGACGATAAGAGAGAAACTGCTGGCGTCGTTAGGCGCAGACTTTATCCGGACAAAGGAGGAAGTCCTTTCTTTTCCGGTTCAGTTTATGCAGGTGTCGCAGGCCTTCTGCCATATAGACGACTCCGTATTTATCCTCTTGAGTGTGAGGAAGAAGGCAGTTATTTATCTTCATCTTCCGTATACATACCGTTTTTTGGACCACGTTCATTTAAAAACGGTCGGCAAAGATGTTCAGAGAGTTCTTATGCGTTTGGATGAGCAGGCCGGGGATCTAGAGACGTCCTTACCTGTATCATTCACTATTCACTCAGACACAATTGAGACGGCAATTTCTTCAAATAGAGCGACTTTGGACGTTATGTCTTATGCAGATCACCTTACAAGAGCTATGGCGCAACGTCTCGAGGGAAAGGAATTTGAGGACGTTCGTACCTCTCGTAGAGTTCTTTCCAGGACAATTATGTATACCACGTATAACTCCGCCCTAACAGTGGCTAATCTGGAGTTAATCAGACATGATGCTGCCCTTGCGTCGTCATCATTGATAAGATGACAAGGTGAAAAGTTTTCTCCGAGTCGCTCCGGTTTCTGAACATTTTATTTTCGACGACTAGCTTTCGTTAGTCTATGAACAGGCTACCAAGAAAGTGTCTAGTACTCTGCTTTTGAAGTCAGCATATCAACGACCCACTTCAGCAGACAAGAGTAAGGAGGGCATTCCAGACAAAAATTGTCAAAAGGAAACTCCTCATGAGGATACAAGAAACCCTCTTATAATTACTCTGGAGGTCGTCAGTATAGCGACTCGGGAAAGGGGCATAGATCTGATCGGGACTATAGGCCAGCACCCCTAGGCCGACGAGACAAGGTTTTTCGCAGGGAGGACGTGATTCCTCCTCCCGTAAGCCTTGCAGTCATACAGGTGATGGTTTAGACCTCTATTGCTGGTCAGTTGGGAGAAGGTTACCAAGATCCGCAAAAAACTGGATAATAATCAAGGAAGATCAGTGGGTGAGAAGTGTAGTCTCGGATGTCTTACAGCTATCGTTCAGAGTAATAACCCCACTAACAAGTTGTCCGCGTTGGACAAATCTTCCATCAAATTCTTGCATAAGAGAGTTTCTCCTACCGGAGGCATAAGCTCTCTTATCAAAGGAAGCAATACATGTTGTCAAGAATCGGGATTCTCAAGATTTTTACAGTCACCTGTTCCTCGTACCGAAGCCAGACGGCTCGTTCTGACCGGTGATAGACTTGAGCTGGATAACAAGATTATCATGGCCCCAACAGTTTATTTATGGAAATCATTCAGTTGGTAAAAGCGAACGTTTGAGTGATCGACTATGCTGCAAGCATAGATCTAAGGATGCGTACTTTCATGTCCTGGTACATCCGACATTCTAAAAATACCTGCGGTTCGCCGTACAAGGGAAGGTGTATCAGTTCAGAACAATATGCTTTGGTCTGAATCTGGCCCCCTGGGCGTTTCACTCGAATAATGAACTCGGTAATGTCTTACTTACGAGCTCATTTGTCTTGCGATAACGTCAGCTTACTTGGACGACCTTCTACAGGGATTCGGCAACAGAATTATTCTTCAGAACGATGTTCAGAGTCCACTTCTATTACTCCCACGTCTCGGTTTCATCGTAAACAAGACAAAGTCGGATCTAGCTCCGTACAAGTCCTCTATTCACTTGAGATTGAGCTTTGAGACTCACAACAATTTGGTTCGTCTGCCGTTACCCAGAGCAAAGTTAGTCGGTTGTTATGCACGCTTTTGTCTACACTCAGACGCATTAATAGTGAGGGAATTCATGCAACTGTTGGAGCTGTGCGGAGCGGCTATTTATCTCATTCCGATGGGCGGCCAGCGCGCACGTCCCCTCCAGATATTCTTTACTCAGAACTGGAGTGTGATGATGCTTTCACTTGAACCACTATTGTTTTAACGGACCTAGTAAAACAAGGGTTCAAATTGGGCAGATATTCAGGGGTTAACTCAGGGAGTTCCACTACAACTGCCGGATCTGGCTTTCACGATTAGGATGTGAGTCAGACAGGTTGGGGGCGAGACCCTAAGTCCCGCAGTCTGGAAGTGTCAGGGTCTTTGGGACCCTCGGTTCCAGAAGAAACACATAAACAACAAAGGGATGATGTCAATATGGCTAGCGCTACAACATTGGATTCACATAATCACGGACGTCCATGTTCAAATTTGGTCGGACAACTCGACAGTAGTAGCGTACATCGGGAACCAGGGCGGCACCCATTCATTTCCGTTGTGCCAACTAACGGAGAAGATTTTCCTGTACGTCATGAATCATCATATTCATCTTTCTATCCACCATATACCGTGTTGTCTGAATGTACTAGCAGACTTGCTCTCTCGGAAAGGTCGCCTGTTGCAATTGGAGTGGACACTCAACAAGCGAGTACTTGGTCAGATTTGCTACCAGAGGGATCGCCCCATGATAGATCTGTTTGCGACGCATCGGAACAATCTGTTACCATCATTCGTGTCACCATGCCCAGACCATTGAGCGTATGCAGTAGACGCTCTGCCGATCTCATGGGGATGAATGCTAGGATACGCACATCCTCCAATTCAGTTGATTCAGTAGATTATGTTTAAGTTCAAACAGTCTTATTGTGAATCCTACTAGTAGCACCTCTGTCGCCACAGAAACCTTGGATCAGTCTTCTCAGGTGTCTGTTATGGGATGTTCCCCGGAAGCTTCCTCCACGAGAGGACCTTCTTTATCAGGGGAAGTTTTTGTTCTTCACGTCCTTCTCCGCCCATAGTGGCATAATGGAGTCGGTTAGACATGAGGGAACTATTGCGGTTCCTATATTATTTTATGACTAACACAAGAAGGATTAAGTAATGCGGGTGAGGAGGGTTCGATATGACTTTGAATCCTCCCCCACCACCAATGTGTTTAGAGACGATTACCGGGCAGGACTTAGTTTTCTTCCCGCAAACCTCGTATGAGTTTAAATACATACATGCATTTCATGACTTCTTGATTGGTGGCTGGGTCATATTCTATGGCGACCTCATGGGCACATCCACTTTTTAGTTGGTTGGTTTCCTGTGATTGTTCGTCTATATGTCATATACGAGCACATAATTCATCATAAATAAATTGCTAGTCTTTGGGTACTTCAGAGGCTGCATAGCAAGTTAACTGGTATTCTGATGATTACATGTGGGTTTTCAATGCTCACACGCATTATTATGATTTATTAGGCAGATGCATTATTGTATGTTATGGACCTTAGAAATTATGAATTATTTATGGGGCGGTCCAGGTCGAGCCTGTTAATCATACCTGCTTCCATTTCTAGATCCAGGTTTCTATTAATGTCGGTTCGACAATCGAATACACCTTGTTTACACTCTTGTATATTCGTACGTTTATAGTGTCATAGATATCGGATAGTACACACTGGGGAGTGTTGTTACTGGAATTTATAGTATGCCTAAATGGGGTCCCTGTGGGTTACCTCGGAAGTGTGTCACTTTCCAGAGATCGTTCATTGTGATTCTATTGGACATGTGTATGTTATATATTATATCTCTGGTTTTCGACCTATTTGCATATGCAGAGTCCGGTGTACGTTATATAGCGGGCGATATTAATTACCGGGATCGTCACTATAGCCTTGGCCTCTGAAGTGGCATTAAGCACCATTTATTAAAAATAATACCTGAGTGCCTGTTCGATGAATATTTATATTGTTTTTTGGTACCGCTTTTTACTGATTCCAGAGCACTCCCCTCTTTCTTTTTGAAGATTCCTTCAAAAGAAAGGGGGGGGGGGGATTTTTTACCTCTCCTCTGGCTTGATAGGTATGTAACTATGAGGGAAGCTGTTTTGTCCATAATTATATCCTGCATTCAGCTGGAGTTTTATTGTATATGGCATATGTTTGTGGGGGATATTCTTTCATTCTCATATGCGCCATCCTAATTTTTGGGGCTTAGTCCAGGCTAACCTTAAAAGTTGGGATCTCGTTACATCCAATTAGCATAGCCTTCATGCTAAGTATACGGAATTACTTTAACTGGGCTCCTTTTTGTATGATATGTCTTCTCTATTACTGTACAGAGAGACATACATGTAATTCCTAATAATTTTAATTTCCTTTCACCTTGGATTACAGGATTAGAACTATGTTGATCTACTAATTCTGAAGTCCTCGGCCCTCCACCTTTTTACGATTCAGCTAGTCTGGGCCATTGGTTTACAGTGTAAAAATATTATAAATTTAAAGTAATTTGTATACTTACTAATGGCCTAGACGGAGATGGCCCTCATACCTCCCCGCTGAATTTTTTTGTTGTACTCTCTTCTACAAAGAATGATGTTGGCGCCAATTCCGGTCACTTCCTGACGTCTGTGCATGCACGGAGAGTAATTGTATGGAGGGCCAGATAGGGCTTTTAATTTTCGGTTTTGTAAGCAAATTTGGGGGATTGGGGGAGGGGGGGGGGGGAGGGGATCAAAATTTGTGTTTGGCCCTTAATAACTTTGAGTTGAGCACCAGCTAGTCTGGGCCATTGGTAAGTATAAAAATATACAAATTACTTTAAATTTATAATTTTTTCCTCAAAAACAGAGCTTACAATATATCATTGGAAGGTACTCATTCCAGTGAGGGGTCATAAGCTATGTTTTTGAGTATTTAATGAGAGATGTAATAAAGTTACATTCTGTCAGGTACCTATGTGGGATTTACAATGAGTTTTTCTCATTGTCTGAAACCACTAATATAACAATAGCATAATTTGGTAGTGCATTGCTGTTTATTAATGGCCCAACAGAAATGATTTAACAGTCTAGCAGCGTATAAGCGGCCCACGACACAGTCTGCAATGCTCAGCAAAGTCATGTTAATACTATTATTACCACTGTTAATTGTAAAACACAGTAGATAACTGAAAGTGTGCTGAATGGAATTGTACAGTGGAAATCAGATGACACAGCATTATTTTTAATAACTTTAAATGTGAATACAATCGTTAGTTCAGCTGCCTGAATGTAGAAATTGGGGCAGCCACTACATTCCCACAGCTGAACTACAACTCTTGTCTGCTTTGTTGTCAAACAAAAGGCAAATGTTCACATGGCTATCACTTGTCGGGTCTACAGAGAATTTAGTAAACTTACAAGTTGGAATACATAGTTTGAAGCTGTATGTTGTTCATAATCTCTATGTATAATCCGCCTGTGACGTGATGAAAAACACCCTGAAATGAAACTTGTTTTCACAATGCCATGTAGAAGCGAATTTCGAGCAAAGAAGAATGCTGAGAACTGTTGATTGAATGGATATCAATCACGTGATGGGTTGGGCCTTTTATTGAGTTGCTAACTTATTATCAGCCCAACACATCACATGATCTATTGAGCTCTATACAGTTTTAGAGTTTGAGTAAAATTCTGTTAATGTGCTAGGAATGCACTGGGCTCCTGCGAAAATTCAAAATTTGATTTGAAAGCCAATATTCGATTCAATTTGATTCAAAATTGGAAATTTGAATATTTTTGAATATGCTTCAGCCATAACCGTGCATGTTTACAGATTGTAATTGATCACATTATTTTATATTGAGTATTGTTCTGAGTAGAAATGCAACTGACTTGTAGCGTTAACAGTGTTTGTAGTGATGCAGCTACAACTGTACAACAGTTGTAGCTACATCGCTACAAACACTGTTACCTCTATAACTGTTCGTTTTTGTTCATTATGACCAGTGACCATTTATAAAAATTTCAAGTTTCAAACTTTGAAAAGTTATTCAGTGGTTCAACTTCAATAAATGATTTGTTCCACGGCATGATCACATTATTTTATATTGAATATTGTTCTGTTCGATCACAGTTACTGGATACATTGTCAAAAGCAACAGTTTTCTAAAAGAATACCCCTGATTATTATATAAACAGAAGTAGGACAGGCTTTAATTTACAAGCAGGTCGACTCCATTCGGCATTGAATTATATCATTTTAGTCATTCCGCATTTTTTGCTCACCTGACTTTCAGTCAGGAGAGCTATAGTGATCACTCACCGTCCGTCGTCGTCACTGGTTCAACTTCAATAAATGATTTGTTCCACAGCATGATCACATTATTTTATATTGAGTATTGTTCTGTTCGATCACAATTACTGGATACATTGTCAAAAGCAATAGTTTTCTAAAAGAATACCCCTGATTATTATATAAACAGAAGTAGGACAGGCTTTAATTTACAAGCAGGTCGACTCCATTCGGCATTGAATTATATCATTTTAGTCATTCCGCATTTTTTGCTCACCTGACTTTCAGTCAGGAGAGCTATAGTGATCACTCACCGTCCGTCGTCGTCCGTGAACATGGTGTTTGCGTCTTCTCCTCCCAAACCGCTGAACCAATTTAATTGATATTTGAGATAATAGTTTGTTATGACATCGCAATTTGATTTTGTTCAAATCAAGTTGACTCGCCCATTGGTAGGGCCACACCCAAAAAGTGTGCTGAAATCTTAAAAAAATCTTCTTTTCATGAACCAGCAGTAGCAGAGACTTCATATTTGGTGTGCAGCTTCCATTTGAGGTGTAGACTCAGATTTGTTCAAGAGAAGTTTGTGGGGCTATATTTGGCGTCCTAATGGGAGGGGCAAGAATATTTGCCCCTCCCAAAATTTCTGTTTTCCAAACCGAGAGGCAGATTTGGACCAAATTTGATATGAGGGCTTATTGGGTCATAAGCACTTAACCTGTTCGCGACTCAGCCAAACCGACCCCCCAGACTTGGGATATTGCGGTTAATTTCGGGATCATCTTGTCCGTTAGATAAAGGTATAAAACGTTCCATTCATTTGGATTGTCAGGTAAGTCAAGATTTATCTTCCCAGCTTCAGAACATGGGATATCTGGTGGAACAAAATCTGTGCATTTTTCCCATTGAAAAATTGGACCAATTCCACGACCACGCCAGCTCCCTCGTATTCTGCCATGTCCCTGACTAGCACTTCTTTTTCTACCGCGTCCCCTCCTACTGGCCAGTCCTATTCCACTCCGTCATCTGAATTATAACTGGCAACATCATCTGAACGTCCAGCACTCATAGTACTGTCATATGTGTCAGCTTGATTTGAGCCAGACTGTACTGCAGAATCCTTTTTCCACGTTGCTATCAATTGTCATCTTCGTCCGTGGAATTACTGTGAGGTGCAATATGCGCTAAAACTGTAGCCAATCAACTAAAGGGAAACAACTCTAAATTCATTCAGGCATGAAATTTCTTCTGTGGACTGATAGAGATAGCACACGTGGTCTGAGGTGAGAGTAGATGCATTACTATGCCATCGGCGTGCAGCGTGCCAACGGGTTTGTAGTGTCAGTTTACCACTGGCGCGGCGCGCCGACGAGTCATGAAAGGGTTAATTTATGCAAAAAAATGTTTTCCCGTCGCCCCATGGGAACTGCAGGAGCTAAAAATAGAAAAAATTAAAACGCCCATATCTCCAAAACTACATAGCACTGAGAATTCTTATTTGGTTTGAAGCTTCCTTAGGACCAACAGAATGGAATGATAAAAAAAAATTGCTTTCGGTTTTATCAAGGGATAATTTTCTGGGACATTTTTTTAACACTGTGGGTAATGGGAAAAACATATAAGACTACTTTTCTCCCAAACCACTGCTCCAAAAGCTTTCAAATTTCACATATAGGGGGGGTTATGTGTTAAGGTCAATTTTAAGACAAAAAAAAAATTTTTTTACACTGAAAATTTGGGGTCCGGGTGGGAATTGAAAAATTTTGGACCAAAATCCAGAAATTTTTGTTGTTTTTTATTATTTGTTTCGGTCAATTTTAAGACAAAAAAAACGATTTTTTTTTTTACACTGAAAATTTGGGGTCTGGGTGGGACTTAGAAAATTTTGGACCAAAATCCGGAAATTAGGTTTTTTGGGTTTTTTTATGTGTTTCGGTCAATTGTAAGACAAAAATTTTTTTTTTTTTCTTTTACACAGAAAATTTGAGGTCCAGGTGGGACTTAGAAAATTTTGGCCCAAAATCTGGAAATTAGTTATTTTGGGGTTTTTTTATGTGTTTCGGTCAATTTTAAGACAAAAAATTTTTTTTTTTACACTGAAAATTTGAGGTCCGGGTGGGACAAAGAAAATTTTGGACCAAAATCCGGAAATTTTTGTTTTGTTTTTTATTTGTTTCAGTCAATTTTAAGACAAAAAACAATTTTTTTTTTTTTTACACTGAAAATTTGGGGTCCGGGTGGGACTTAGAAAATTTTGGACCAAAATCCGGAAATTTTTGTTTTGTTTTTTTATTTGTTTCGGTCAATTTTAAGACAAAAAAACATTTTTTTTTTACACTAAAAATTTGGGGTCCGGGTGGGACTTAGAAAATATTGGACCATGTTACTGACCCGTAATGTAATAAATGCCCATAATGTAATACCTACCCATAATGTAATACAAAAACGACCCATAATGTAATACGAACCCATAATGTAATAAAAAACGACCCATAATGTAATAAATGTAATAACGTGTAATAAATGTTAGGTACCCATAATGTAATAAAAATTTTAAAAAATTAGATACAAATTACACTTTTTCAGGCCCATAATGTAATAAAATTCTAAGCTTGAATTTTGTTTTTTCTCTTTACTCCAGCAGTGCGTTCGGCTACTTTTGACACATCCTACGCCTTCATCAGTGCTGCCAATGGCCCCTATGCCGTACACAGCCAACATGTGTGGGTGTGTTGGGATTACGATAGAGAGTATTCTGGGACCTGGGGCGGGTATACTCTGCTATGAGTGACAGGCATTATCCCTCTTCCATTTGTACCACCCACGCAAACGACTTCCTCAATAGCCTCTACTGCCCGGCCACAGTCATATAGGTCTACCAATATATTCAATAATTTTGATTCCAGGATGGTCATTTATAACTGCAATCATCATATTCGACCGGCTGTTCACTTGCATAAAAGCAATACGGGTAGCAGGTTCCTATACTGTTAATAAGTGCAAGCAATTCTGGCCAAAGTTGCTGAGGCAGAGGGTGTAGTGGGCTGCAATGGGGTTTGGGTGCACAATAACCAGATAGTGGGGGGGGGGCATATAGTGTGGGATACAAGGAAAAGATAGAACAGAAGCAAGACGTTGAGTCAACCGGCGCAGAGGAATATCGGGAGGCGATATGGTGAGTGTACTGGTATTGGAATGGGGGATATCCTATAGCTCGATGGGATTTGGATTAGGCTACTTTGCTCCAAATTAAGCGTACAATCTGTCCTCTGTCTCTCCAATTTTCACTACCTAAACAAATTAGTAATTTCCCTGTACTGTACTACTATAAGTTCATGTCGCACCCTCCGCACCTTGAAACCAATGAGCCCGAGCCCAGGACCACACTTAGAGATCGTACGCTTAATTTGGAGGAAAGTAGCCTAATCCAAATCCCATCGAGCTATAGGATATCCCCTATCCCAATACCAGTACACCTACCATAGCGCCTCCCGATATTCCTCTGCGCCGCTTGACTCAACGTCTTGCTTCTGTTCCATCTTTTCCTTGTATCCCACACTACCCCCCACCCCCCACCCACCCCCCCCCCCCCCCCCCCGCCACTATCCAGTCTTGGTGCACTCAAATCCCACGGCACCCACTCCACCCTTTGCCCCAGCAACTTTGGCCAGAGTTACTTGTATTTATTAACAGTAGGAACCTGCTACCCACATTGCTTTTGTGCAAGTGAACAGCCGGTCGAATACGATGATTGCAGTTATAAATGACCATCCTGGAATCAAAATTACTGAATGTCTGGTAAGGTAGACCTATATGGTTGTGGCAGGGTAGTAGAGGCTATTGAGGAAGACGTTTGCGCGGGTGGTACAAATAGAAGAGGGATAATGCCTGCCACTCAGAGCAGAGTATACCCGCCCCAGGTCCCAGAATACTCTCCATCATAATCCCAACACACCCACACATGATGGCTGTGTACGGCATAGGGGCCATTGGCAGCATTGATGAAGGCGTAGGATGTGTCATAAGTAGCCGAATGCACTGCTGGAGTAAAGAGAAAAAACAAAAATCAAACTTAGAATTTTATTACATTACGGGCCTGGAAAAGTGTAATTTGTATCTAATTTTTTAAAAATTTTATTACATTATGGGTACCTAACATTTATTACACATTATTACATTTATTACATTATGGGTCGTTTTTTATTAGATTATGGGTTCGTATTACATTCTGGGTTGTTTTTGTATTACATTATGGGTAGGTATTACATTATGGGCATTTATTACATTACGGGTCGTAACAGACCAAAATCCAGAAATTAGTATTTTTATACTGTACCAATGACCCAGACATAGCTGGTGCTAACTCTTAAAATATAGGGCCAAACACAAATTTTGCCCCCCAATCCCCAAAATTTGCATCTAAAACCAAAGAAAACATGTCCTGAAAGGCCCTCCACACTTCGCCCCTACTGCGCATGCGCAGTGTCAAGGACGTTCCGAAATTGGCGCCATTAATCATTCTAAGTTTGGCCCTTCATCAGTTAACATCTGACTGATCTTTGTGCTTATAAATCTCAGTTTAAATGATGCCAGACACATAAATATTAGTGAAATGGTGATTCTAAGGAGGATAGAGAAGGAGGAGAGGAAAAAAATGTGTGACAGAATATTATCAGGGCTGTAACTTAAAATTTTTTAATGAAATTATGTTAAGTTACCTATTTTCGAGGCAGCAGCCATTTTGTTGTCATTCTGATTATTTAGTTACACTGTTTTTTAAGTGTTTTCCTCTCTCCCTGTCCTTTAAGTCCCCCCTTGCTATTCTCCCATGCTTTTGGCATAGTTTTTGTAATTATTATTACTAAATTTTCTTGGGAGTTTTAGCTGAATAACAGAATGAATTCTGTTCTTTTCCCCATGTTTACGTCTTCACCTACGGGTGGTTAGGCGTTGTGTTCTGCATCTACCATCTGATGTTCTGCAGTTTCTTCCCTGGAAGTCTCTGTTTTGCATCAGATAGTGTATTTTTGGTAACTGATTTCGGGCCTGGGTGCCTGGAGTCTTATTTTAGTGTTTTTACACTTATTGTTTACATTTACAACAGCCCTCTGTGTGAGGGGGGGATTTCTGGAAAATAATATCTTGATGTTATTTTAATCATAACTAGATACATTATTATTGTTCGTAAGTGTTGAATAAATTGTTTAAAATATTTTTAAAATTTTTGTCCACACTTAGGCTTGGGATCCATTGGGGCTCAACGTTACTTTTCAGAAACTTGGGCTGTTCTGAAAAAATATTTTTTCAAAATATTTTGATTTCAATTATTTTTTCTATATTAATGGATCATATTATTATTATGTATTTTGATTGCCAGGGTTAGTGCGAGTACCAGGACTTGTTTTCTTTTCACATTGAAAGGATATTGATCAATTGTATTAAGAGGAAGTCTTCCTCTGACTTTATAATCATTCTATATGTGGTCAGTGTACTCGCATTAACTCCTGTTCTGTATCGTATGATTTCGATGACAATATGGGAAGCGTATGTCACGGTATGTTATTGGGGATTTGGACACTCCGGTCCTTTCCCCGCAGGGTCACTCTACTTTATCAATTTCTATTTCAGACGATCAAGATTAGGGTGATGTATCTGTGATGTCTTCCAACAGTGTGCCTCCGTCGTCACAATTAATGAAGGGCTAGCGGAAAAGTGCTCATGTAAATACGCCAATTGCCTAAGAGGACCCTAGTAGGTTCGACAGCCTTTGACGTCCGCTAGCTCGCCCGGTGTAGCGTCCATTCACCGAATGGTTCGGCAGCCGGGTTCGTCCGTTGCGGTCTAGAAGGAATTTTGGGGTGATGCGAGCACTATAAATTAACCTAATGCACACCCAGTGACGGCGGATCGGAGGGAGAACGGAGGAAGCCTTTTAGTCCGGTTCATAGCTCGTTCCGGTCCATCCGGACGGCAAGCGAGAGAGGCCCCTCTCTCGTTCAACAACATCTGGCCTCAGATGTTGTGGTACAAAATGTGTCGCAAGCGGAGCATACGTCCGTCGCTCGGGACGCTCCGTTGTATAGGCAGTCCGCGGAGACTGCTAAGGCTTCCTCTTCTCGTCAGCGCACACAACCGCACCTTGGCTGCGTGACCGCCGATATATTACCAGCTTCGCCGATCAAGGATTCTTCGGCGACCAGGTCACACCATCCGGTAGCCAGGGACACGAGGCCTGCAGACTCCGGACGTTCGCATAGGAAGTGTGCGGGAGTCAACGTTCACGGAGCTTCCGGCGGCAATGCATCGTAAGACCGCTGCTGCACAGGCCTCGGGAACGGACGTGCTTTCCTTAATAGCACAGTTTATCGCAGCATCCCAGCATCAACTGAATCTGTCGCATATATTTTATCCGACGATGCTGGGGCGGGACGCTCCGCGGAAGCGGGTACGGACGTCCAAAAGTTTCATCCGGTCCGACGGGATACCGAAAGGGATTTGGAGGATTTCGAGCTTTCGCTTTCGGAACAACATATGCTGTTGTGTATGTCATCTGACTTGGTCTTCTACAGCTTCTTTCGTCGGACCAGAATGCTGCGATGCCGGATAAGAAACTGATAGCGTCGGTGGACTTAGAAATTTTTGGTTCGGTTCAGGGACATCGTCCCTCAGTTCCGACATAGTCCAATAATGTCACACAAACTTTCGAATTATTGCACGATGCTATATATATTATTATTTTATGCTTGCTATAACCAAGCATTTCTGGATTCTTGTTCGCAGAGTTATGGAGATGTCTTTCATAAGTGTGCCTCTGTCGTCATAGTTAATGAAGAGCTAGCGGCAATAAGTGCTCATGGAATATGTCTATCGCCTACGGAGTGACATTCGCTAGCTCACCCGGTGTAGCGTACATTCATCGAATGGTTCGGCTGCCGGGTTCGTCCGTTGCGGTCTAGGAAGGAGATTTGGGTGATGCGAGCACTTTAATTACTTTAGTACTCACCCAGTGACGGCAGATTGAGGACAGATCGGAGGAAGCCTGTTAGTCCGGTTCCTGGCTTGTCCAGGTCCGTCCGGGCTGTGAGCGAGAGAGGTCCCTCTCTCGTCCAACAACATAGGGGACCGCATGTTGTGGTTCAGATATTTTACATTCGGAGCATATATCCGTTGGTCGGGACGCTCCGTTATATTGACAGTCCTAGAGACTGTCCTTAATGCTTCCTCATCCTCACAGCAGGGCACACGACCGCACATTGGCTACGTGACCTCGAGTATCCGATCAGTTTCGTCATTCAGTGATTCCACGGCGAATAGGTCGCGCCATCCGGTAGCCAAGGGACACGAGGCCTATACACTCCGTTCGCTTGCATATTGGTAGTATGCACGGGGTAACGATCACGGAGCTTCCAGCGGCAATGCATCGTAAGACCGCTTCTCCTCAGGCCTCAGTGACGGACGTGCTATCCGAGTTAGCACAGTTGTTTCGCAGCATCCCAGCAATTGACAGTTTCTCGGTCGAATCAGGAATTATCGGACGGCGCTGGGTCGGTGCGGTCCGCGGTTGCATCAGCTACGGACGACCGAACGCTTTATAGGGTCCGACAGGATGGCGAAAGGGATTCGAAAGATTTCGAGTTTTCCCTTTAGTAGTATCGGAAGCTGCCTTTCATATCTTCTGGCATTATCTTCCAGTGATTGTTATTTCGGACTTCATTGCTGCGATCTTGGATAAGAGACTTATAGCGTCATTGGACTCGGATTTTTCGATCGGTTCAGGGACATTGTCCCTGACTTACCGACGCAGTCCAATATTGTCATTACAACATGTGTTTTATTTTTCGACGCTATATATATATATATATACAAGCCTGCTACCAAGCATGATAGTTTAGTTTCTTGTCCGCGTTGCTCATTTCTGCCATTTTATCTTTTATACGAATAGTTTATTTTGGCAGAGCAGGGCATACCGAGAGTTCTTATGCATCTAGACGGTGTGGTTAAAGACTGCATATATTCTTTTTCGCCGTTTATGTCTTTTCCAATTTCAATGTTGGAAACGACATGATGTATAATAGACTTAACTTAGACGCTTTATCATACGTAATCCGCCTTACTGAGGCGTTATCATTACGTCTTCAAGAAAAGATTTACGGGATATTATTCTCAATGTAATTTCTTTTGAGGGCAGTAATTTGTTCACGTATAACTCCGCCCTTCAGTGGCTGATTGGAGTTGGTTAGACGTGACGCAGCCCTAGCTACATCCACACGCATGGATAGTAAGGTTAAGAACTCTCTCAGAGTCGCTTCGTTCTCGGAGGAGCTTCTCTTCGACGGCAACTTTTCGGCAATCCATGATTTGCTCGATTTACACGTTCTCTTGTCTATCTAGTGTTACAAGAGATTCAGACTGGGGCAAACATTCGGTGGTTGACTCAGAGAGTGCCACCGCAGTTGCCGGACCCGAGTGTGGCTGTTATGACGGTTGCCAGTCAAACAGATTGGGATATAATACTGATCACTACGGATTCGAAGTGCCAGGGTCTTTGGGTTCCGCAGTCTCTTAGCAATCAGTTTTCTTCTGCGGAATAATGTTTTTTAGACTTGCTTTATGTCATTGCATGAACATTATTCAGAAACGCATGCCCAATTCCTGTCCTTTAGTTCGACAGTAGTGGCGTATCTCCAGAACCAGGGAGGCACTCTTTCGTTTCCGTTATTCAATTTAATGGAAAGAATCCGTCTGTTGGTTATAGTACACCAAGTTCTGTTTTGGTCCGTCATATTCCGGGTAGTCTGATTGTTTTACCGGACTCCCGTTCTCTTACGGGTCGCTTGTTGCTGTCAGAATGGACTCTCAACAAACAAGTATTCAATCAGATTTGCTATCTATGGGAGCGCCCAATGATGATTTATTTACGACACAGTTTGCTAATCAATTGCAGACGTATGTGTTGGCTTGTCCAGATCTCTGAGCTAATGTTGTTAACGCTTTATTGATCTATAGGACGGAATGATAGGATACGCGTATCCTCCGGCGCTGTTGTTTCAGCAGGTATTGCTAAGATAAACAACCACAATACATTTCTGTTGATAGCATCTCTATCTTCACAGAGATCATGGGTAATTTACTCTCTTGTCTACTGTGGGTCTTAACGTGAAATCTTCCTCTATGTGAGGATCTTTTTTCACTGGGTAAATCGTGTCATCTTTATCACAACCCGCAAGGTCGCAACCTTCATGTATTCCGTTGTGTGGTCCGTATTGCATTGTATGCACTGTACCGGACGAGCTTTGGACGCGATTTCTTACTATAGGAGATCCTCTTCTTCGCTATTCTATGCGGCTAAAGTGGAGGCTCTTCCGTCGTGGTGTAGGGATCATTATGTTCATATTGTTGATCCCTCCATACTACTCATTGCAATTTTTTAGTATACTTGTTTCACAAGATCTACTGCAGCCTGTTATTATTTAGGTTATAGGTTTATGTTACCTCATACCTATGCACTCTACGATAGTTTACAATTGAGTCTTTTGTCTCTTTATCTAAGTCAGTTAGTAACTTTTTGATAAATAGACTTAGAATCTTTAGATTAAATTCCTATATGGATTTTAACTTCGGTTCTTATTTAGCTAAGTAATCATTTGAGCCTCTGGAAACAGTAGTTTTCAAATTCTGACCTTTTAGACAGTAATTCTGTTGGTTTCTCTTTTACTGTAGTGTCAGTGAGTTTCATGCACTATCGATGGATGATTTTCACTTTCGTAGTTTCGGAATCACTACTTCCGTTACTATTTAGGTTGGATTTTTGCATAAGAGTTAGGCTCCTATTATCCGGAACCTATTATTTTAAGGTCCTTCCGTCTTCGTATGGGCATAGGCCTTTACTCTTTCCGGGTACAGTTTATGTATTTATAAACAGATATCTGTTTATTACTATGGGCGTAAGCTTCTTCTGTCTTTGATGCCTAGTAGAAGGACGTTGCGCTCCATTTTATTGTTAATGGATTCTATTTACTATCGGTACTGCTTATGGTATATCATTGACTTAGCAGTTGTGCTTAAGATTTCGGCTCATGAAGTAAGAGCTCTTCTACTTCTTGGGCTTACATTAATAGTGTCGTTATTATAGATTTTTGAAGGCCGCTCATTGCGCTCAGCCATCCACATTCATGAATTTTATCTCAGAAATATCGAGTCCATTTCTGGAGGCCTCTATTGTTAGGTCTATTATCTACTGCTCAGAATGTCATTCACTTAACAGTTGCTACTATAGCTAGGTAGGCTGTCTGTTTCGGCAGTGTCTCCGTTCTGCTGCCCTCTTCGCTCTGGGCTATTTGACCCAGGGCAAGAAAAAGGGGGGGGGGGAGGGTGTTCCCTTGGGTCACCTGTTTTACTATGAAAACAAGGGGATACCTCCTCCGGAGTTAGTTATTCTGAGCTGTTATTGGGATGGTTGTTTAGTGAGAAGTTTAGGTTTTTAAAATTCATTCAAGTCTTAGTTTTTAAAGTATAGCTTTTGAATACTGCATATGTCAACGGACATGATTATGCAATCCTCAGACACTTTTAGGAGTATAAGAGTCTCTATTCTATAGACTTACTTTATTTATTGGCTTACTTTAAAAATTATTAGTATAAGGATTATATTGGATATTAATAGAGTACATGGATGTATGAAGCTCAATTTTGGAAGGTGTTGTATCTTTCTAATTTATCATAAATAAGAAAGATACATGTAAGGCCTATTACTTCTTTTTCCCTACAGGGGATGACTCTATTTTATTTTATTGAGCGTATTCCATTTTGCTCTATGTCCTTGGCCCTCCAGCCTTTTTACTATTCAGCTATGTCTGGGTCATTGGTACAGTATAAAAATGTTAAAAAATTTATAGTAATTTATATATTTTTTATACTTACCAATGACCCAGACGGGGATGGCCCTCCCAGGAGTTGGGAACTCTTGCCTCCCCGCTGAGTACATAGCGCTTACCAGGCACTGGTTATTAGAATGATTAATGGCGCCAATTTCGGAACGTCCTTGACACTGCGCATGCGCAGTAGGGGCGAAGTGTGGAGGGCCTTTCAGGACATGTTTTCTTTGGTTTTAGATGCAAATTTTGGGGATTGGGGGGCAAAATTTGTGTTTGGCCCTATATTTTAAGAGTTAGCACCAGCTATGTCTGGGTCATTGGTAAGTATAAAAAATATATAAATTACTATAAATTTTTTAACTTTTTTGTTATTTTTATGTGTTTCGGTCAATTTTAAGACATAAAACAATATTTTTTTTTTACACTGAAAATTTGGGGTCTGGGTGGGACTTAGAAAATTTTGGACCAAAATCCGGAAATTAGTTTTTTGTTTTTTATGCGTTTCGGTCAATTTTAAGACAAAAAAATATTTTTCTTGTTACACTGAAAATTTGAGGTCCGGGTGGGACTTGGAAAATTTTGGACCAAAATCCCTAAATTTTTATTTTGCTTTTTATGCATTTCGGTCAATGTTAAGACAAAAAACAATTTTTTTTACACTGAAAATTTGGGGTCCGGGTGGGACTTAGACAATTTTGGACCCAAATCCAGAAATTAGTTTTTTTATGTGTTTCGGTCAATTTTAAGACAAAAACAATTTTTTTTACACTGAAAATTTGGGGCCCGGGTAGGGCCGGAAGTTAGTTTTTTGTTTTTTTATGCATGTTGGTCAATTTTAAGACGAAAAAAAAATTTTAGGCTGAAAATATTTTGTTTAGGACTTCGAAAATTTCCAAACAAAAAATTTTAAAAAATTTGTTTTTTATGCGTTTATCTCAATTTTGGGACGTGCAAGTGCAGGAACTGAAAATAGAAGGAAAAATCCTGTGTATTGTGTGGGCACAACTGCTTCATCTAGTTGGTATATGCTTTTCTTAGGAGGGGCGTATGCAGCTTATTCAAATTAAGTCCCTGGTTTGATATTTAGTCTACCATGTCAGGTGAGCACCCTCAGGCCCCCTGGGGCATCTTATTATTTAAAACAAATGGCTTCACGACTGAATGGAGTCAATCTGATTTGAAGCAAAGTTTTTTCAATGAAAACAGGTGATAAAACTGAGGTATTATACCTATCAGCCAGGTTCATTTAAAAATGTTTATTGCTACAGTTTCCAAGCTGCAAAGTCAACAATTCGAATAGTTTCAATCAGTAGCTAGTATATTGGTTTATATCTCAGTTTATAGCATGGGAAGTGGTAAGGCGAAAAATGCACTCGACATAACTGTGACTTTTAATAATTTGGGGTATTATTTTAGAAAAAAACTTTTCTTTTGACGACGTATCCATCAACTGTGATTAAATTCGAAGTTCGATTTGAAATTCGATTCGAAATTTTATTTGTTTTCTTCGATTTGATCAAAATTGGCAATTCGCAGGTCCCTAGAATGCCCTTCAAAGTGGTAATAATGAAAAATATTTCTAACTAGATCCTGTGACATTATCCCAGTTTAGCATCATGGTGTATGCATTTTCCAACAGGCACTCTCCAATAAACTGTAACAAATAAATTATGTATCAAGAAAATCTTGCTCAACTAAGACTTTCTTTGCTGGTAGCAATATAATCCGTGAAAAAAATACGCATTTTACAAATTGCCTCCGCAATCAAAATAATTTATTTACTCTACCAGTTAAATGGTTAACTGATTGCAGGATTTCCTTAGCATTCCAGCACTAAATTCTTAGCATCAACATTAGAATATTCTCTGTTTTGTGGAAAGCTTGTTCCAAGGTAATTATTTATGCATGATTATCTCCCTTTGTATAAATGAACGTTTTCTGTTAAAAAGAAAGCTGATCAAAACTTCAGACATTAGAGTTTGAGCATTTTCAGTGAATGTAAATAAAAGTAATGAAAACAAATTGTTCTGCAGTCATAATTATTAAAATGTGTTATCTTAAAATAACATGTTTTATCCCTTAAGGTCCTAATTCAGACTTTAATCACATTTTTCTACACTAAAACAGGTGCCCCAACATGCAGTTTTTGGGTAAGCTTGCAAGTTACATTCAAAGTCTCATGGCAGTTGTTTCTAAGCAAGTCTTGACTGCCAACAAAGGCAGCCAAGACTTTCCAAGAAACAACTGCAAAATCATAGGATGTGGATGGTCAAAGTAAAGCAAAAATGTGTAAAAAAAATCTCCAGGTCCATAAGGGTTAATAATTATTACTGTCGGAACAAAAATTTGAAGTAGAGTTAGACATTTTAATTGTTGTGAACAAATTTCCCTATGGGGAATACTATTGAATTGATATTTTATTTGTTTCTTTCCTGCTTTCTCAATGACAGTATTGAAGGGTGTTACACAAAGGATACTATGTGAGCACATTTCACATGCAGGCCTGGAAATAACTGCAGTTGTAATATACGTGAACAAACTAAAATAAGGTCTGAAAAAGTTAAAAATCTGTTTCTTAGAGCCTCCTGCATGGTCCTTTTGGCTGCCACATGCTCACTTTTTATAACCAATGCAAACTTAAAAAAATAATAATTAAATGGTTTATGTTAGATATTTTACCCATGTGAATACGATTAATAAATTTGCCCCTTGAGTGCAACAAGGCTTTAGCATTGTAAAGCCTTCTTGCACTCAAGGGTCAAAATACACCACCACCCATGCTATTCTGTAGATTATGAGGCCTAAAATATAAACAAACCAAGAAAATGAACTTCTGATGGCAAAAAAATAATTACAAAAATAAAAAACCACCCACCAACATACAATTTTACAAAAAATGGCCTGACAAACAGATCTACTTGGTGGGGCCTAACATTTTTTTTTTTCAATTTGCAATTTTAATTTGAGTCTTTATGCAGAATTGAAAAAAGTAAATAAACTTTGTACAATATATACTAAAGCCAATTTGAAAACTGAAACCCACAATCACTTATACTTTTGACACAATGGGTCTTTGCATAAAAATTATAATTAGTGACTGTGTGTTTCAATTTTCACAATGCTTTCTATGAAAAAGTATAGTCAATATCTGTCTGCAATATATAACAATTTTTTGGCAGTCTGCTATTTTAAAACAGTGTGATGAAAAAACCAGAGTCAAAACTAAAACATAAAATTGGCGACCATTATTTTGGTGCAGTTTTATTTCTTGTTGCCTATGTTCAGATGTTCAGCTCAAATTAGAGTCATGGCACATCATTCTTCATAATAAAAGAGAAGAATATTTATTACTCACATCATGTGTAATACTGGCTTCACCACATGTTGTTTATTACTAACTCCCAACATCATTGTATATGAAATCCACGAAAAGCTTTAAGAAGTACAATGTTTCAGCCTGTGGACCTTCAGGTTCAACCTGTTTTTGAAAATGATCCACCTTTCCCATACTGATGTGGTGGAAACTCTGGGACATCTTTTAGAAAAATGTTGGCATTCATAGCTTGTAGCATCTGGCTTTTTAGCAAGCCTGAAAATAAGCAATCTGTCATTTGAAGAATGAGGTCCCCAGAGGGTGAATTTGCTGATGCAATCCCATACAGTGTGCCAATGTATCCTCTGGGCACCTCTTGCTGTTTAGACTTCAGACCTTGATTGAGATTGAGGTTCACAGAGGGTACATTTAGTGATGCTACCCTGCTGTGCAGGGTACCATCACTAAATTCTCCCTCTGGGGTCCTCGTTCTGCAGATGACAGTCTGCTTATTTTCAAGCTTGCTTTTTAGCTTACACGAGAGAAACTGTGGATGAGCTATAGGCAACGCTCTTCATTAGTAGCCCATTGTGAGCACTGTGTTCAAACTTCTCTAAAACCTCTGCTCTAATATCAATGAAGTTTCAGGGAATTGTTATGAGATTGCAATTTTAATTTTGTTCAAGTCGCATGGGGAGGGATTAGAAGGAAAATCCCTCAGAATTTTACAAAAATATTCTCATGAACTGATGAGTGGAATTGGTTGATCTGCTCCTCAGTTTCCTGTTGAGGTGTAGACTTAACATGTTCAAAATTTCAGCCATGGGCATTGAGGATATTTTTAGCATTCCCAAATATTAAATACTTAGAACCCCAAGGGCACTTTGATTGAAATTCAGAAATCTGTATGGGCCTGTGGGTGAAATATACTTGATTTTCCAAATAAATGTAGCCTGGATCCCCATGGGACCCACATAGTCTGATAATTTAACAAAAGTTCAAAGCAGCTATTTTTTTTCAAAGTTATACTGCAGAAGTAATTGATTTTTGGTATGAATCATCCTTTGGAAAACATAATCATCAGCTTCATGAAATGACATTGATAATAAGACAGAGCACAGCAAGGGCAACGTATGGGGACAGGAATCAATGACTCAAGTTGAAACAACTCTTCTAGTATTTATAGAGGTGTGAGTGAAATATAGAAACAACTCCAACAAGGGATCTTAATTCCTGTTCCCTGCACTCTACCTGACTTATATTCTATATTTATACCACAATTAACTTTGCATTAAGTAAATGAAGCTTAGATTTTTGAGAGAAATATCACCTTTGGCAATCTGTTGCTTTCTTGTGTTACCCTTTTGTTTTGTGTCGAGGCATTTCCATTGGCTGAATCTTTACATCATCAATCAATACTCACTGATGCATAACAACCAATTGGATGCATTCTTACACATGGCTCTCTTTGGCTGTAGCAACAACAAAAAATCCTCCCCCCTCCAAAAAAAAAAAACAAACCCTGGATAAGTTTACGAAATTGGGCAGATCTGTTGTGGTGTTTCATAAATGCCCTTCTGTAGAGGTAAGTTTCAATACCCAACCTCAAAGATTCAACTGCATGCATTGTTTGTGGGAGAGTTCCAGAGTTGTGGAAAAACAATGAAGGAAAGCTCTACCTCCAGGAGTGGTAAATTGTGATGTCCTGGATGGTTCATACTGGGCAAGCAAATCAAAAAGAGAAAATGGTGTAGTTCAGTTTATGTACTTGTATTCAAATAAGTAAGTAAAGTTTGAAATGAATTTTTTGTTGGATTGGAAATTTGCTTATACCAAACCCCTGGTGTCATATTTAATGCGGTCATGGAACCTCCTAAATTTTACACTGTGGGTATTGGGGAAAACATTTTTAAAAAATCTCACAAATCCCCTGGTCCGAAGAATGTTATGTTTAACAAATAACATCTTAGCAAGGATGATTCACAAGTTTGTTCAAATGAAGCCACAGTAATCCTATTGTGGGGTGTCATGGGCCTTCAAATTTTAATGTTGTGGGTAAGGGGAGTATACATTTTTAAAGTCCTGTTCCCTCAAACCACATCCACTTATCAAGTGCTTCCTAACTAGGCCGAAACAGTTAACTGGTTAACTGATTAACCACTGGTCACGAGTGTGACCAGTCATAAAACCAATGACTGGTCATTAACCGGTTATAAACAACGCTGTTAACCACAGTAAGTTACAGGGTATTCTAATAGTCAGACACTACTTGTTGGGTGTTAAATTAGTAGGAAACATTCCTGTCACATGCAGTTCAGGGACGTGAGGCCATAAAATAATAAAAATATTTATTTTTTGTTGGTGTGGTATGGCTGTTGTGTTCAACACTCCATATGATATCATTTTATTATCCCCCACCGCCGAAGTTGGGAGGGGGATGTTGAAATGGTGTTCATCTGTCTGTCTGTCCATCCGTCCATCACAAACTTTGTCCGCTTAACTCCTCCTACAGTTTTCAGTGTATTTTTACGAAACTTGGTCTGGAGTATCAGTATCAAGTGCAGATGTGCATGTTGTCAGGAATTTTCGTTGCGATGAATTTTGTGTGGTTATGACCCTTGGAAATAGCAAAATTTCCATCACAAAGGCTTGTCTGCTTAACTCCTACATTTTTTATTGGATTTTTACAAAACTTGGTCTGAAGTATCAGTATCAAGTGTGGATGTACATGTGGTCAGGAATTTTCGATGCGATGAATTTTGAATGGTTCCAGCCCTTGGAAATATCAAAATTTCCATCTCAAAGGCTTGTCCGTTTAACTCCTACATTTTTTATTGGATTTTGACAAAACTTGGTCTGACGTATCAGCATCAAGTGTAATGTGCATGTGGTCAGGAATTTTTGATGCGATGAATTTTGAGTGGTTACAGACCTTGGAAATAGCAAAATTTCCATCACAAAGGCTTGTCTGCTCAACTCCTACATTTTTTATTGGATTTTTACAAAACTTGGTCTGAAGTATCAGTATCAAGTGTAGATGTGCATGTGGACAGGAATATTTTTATACTGTACCAATGACCCAGACATAGCTGGTGCTAACTCTTAAAATATAGGGCCAAACACAAATTTTGCCCCCCCCAATCCCCAAAATTTGCATCTAAAACCAAAGAAAACATGTCCTGAAAGGCCCTCCACACTTCACCTCTACTGCGCATGTGCAGTGTCAAGGACGTTCCGAAATTGGCGCCATTAATTATTCTAAGTTTGGCCCTTCATCAGTTAACATCTGACTGATCTTTGTGCTTGTAAATCTCAGTTTAAATGATGCCAGACACATAAATATTAGTGAAATGGTGATTCTAAGGAGGATAGAGAAGGAGGAGAGGAAAAATGTGTGACAGAATATTATCAGGGCTGTAACTTAAAATTTATTAATGAAATTATGTTAAGTTACCTATTTTCGAGGCAGCAGCCATTTTGTTGTCATTCTGATTATTTAGTTACACTGTTTTTTCAGTGTTTTCCTCTCTCCCAATCCTTTAAGTCCCCCCCTTGCTATTCTCCCATGCTTTTGGCATAGTTTTTGTAATTATTATTGCTAAATTTTCTTGGGAGTTTTTGCTGAATAACAGAATGAATTCTGTTCTTTTCCCCATGTTTACGTCTTCACCTACGGGTGGTTAGGCGTTGTGTTCTGCATCTACCATCTGATGTTCTGCAGTTTCTTCCCTGGAAGTCTCTGTTTTGCATCAGATAGTGTATTTTTGGTAACTGATTCCGGGCCTGGGTGCCTGGAGTCTTATTTTAGTGTTTTTACATTCATTGTTTACATTTACAACAGCCCTCTGTGTGAGGGGGGGATTTCTGGAAAATAATATCTTGATGTTATTTTAATCATAACTAGATACATTATTATTGTTCGTCAGTGTTGAATAAATTGTTTAAAATATTTTTAAAATTTTTGTCCACACTTAGGCTTGGGATCCATTGGGGCTCAACGTTACTTTTCAGAAACTTGGGCTGTTCTGAAAAAATATTTTTTCAAAATATTTTGATTTCAATTATTTTTTCTATATTAATGGATCATATTATTATTATGTATTTTGATTGCCAGGGGTTAGTGCGAGTACCAGGACTTGTTTTCTTTTCACATTGAAAGGATATTGATCAATTGTAATAAGAGGAAGTCTTCCTCTGACTTTTATAATCATTCTATTTGTGGTCAGTGTACTCGCATTAACTCCTGTTCTGTATCGTATGATTTCGATGACAATATGGGAAGCGTATGTCACGGTATGTTATTGGGGAATTGGAACCTCCGGTCCTTTCCCCGCAGGGTCACTCTACTTTATCAATTTCTATTTCAGACGATCAAGATTAGGGTGATGTATCTGTGATGTCTTCCAACAGTGTGCCTCCGTCGTCACAATTAATGAAGGGCTAGCGGAAAAGTGCTCATGTAAATACGCCAATTGCCTAAGAGGACCCTAGTAGGTTCGACGGCCTTTGACGTCCGCTAGCTCGCCCGGTGTAGCGTCCATTCACCGAATGGTTCGGCAGCCGGGTTCGTCCGTTGCGGTCTAGAAGGAATTTTGGGGTGATGCGAGCACTATAAATCAACCAAATGCACACCCAGTGACGGCGGATCGGAGGGAGAACAGAGGAAGCCTTTTAGTCCGGTTCATAGCTCGTTCTAGTCCATCCGGACGGCGAGCGAGAGAGGCCCCTCTCTCGTACAACAACATCTGGCCCCAGATGTTGTGGTACAAAATGTTTCGCATTCGGAGCATACGTCCGTCGCTCGGGACGCTCCGACATATAGTCAGTCCGGAGTAGACTGTCAATAAGGCTTCCTCATTCTCATGATAGCGCACACGACCGCTCTTGGCTACGTGACCACGGATATCCAGTCAGCTTCGCCAGTCAGAGAATCATCGGCGACCAGGTCACACCATCCGGTAGCCAGGGACACGAGGCCTGCAGACTCCGGACGTTCGCATAGGAAGTGTGCGGGAGTCAACGTACACGGAGCTTCCGGCGGCAATGCATCGTAAGACCGCTACTGCACAGGCCTCGGGAACGGACGTGCTTTCCTAAATAGCACAGTTTATCGCAGCATCCCAGCATCAACTGAATCTGTCGCATATTTTTTATCCAACGATGCTGGGTCGGGACGCTCCGCGGAAGCGGGTACGGACGTCCGAAAATTTCATCCGGTCCGACGGGATACCGAAAGGGATTTGGAGGATTTCGAGCTTTCCCTTTCGGAACAACATATGCTGTTGTGTATGTCATCTGACTTGGTCTTCTACAGCTTCTTTCGTCGGACCAGATTGCTGCGATGCCGGATAAGAAACTGATAGCATCGGTGGACTTAGAAATTTTTGGTTTGGTTCAGGGACATCGTCCCTCAGTTCCGACATAGTCCAATAATGTCACACAAACTTTCGAATTATTGAACGACGCTATATATATTATTATTATATGCTTGCTATAACCAAGCATTTCTGGTTTCTTGTTCGCAAAGTTACGGAGATGTCTTTCAAGTGTGCCTCTGTCGTCATAGTTAATGAAGAGCTAGCGGCAATAAGTGCTCATGGAATATGTCTATCTCCTACGGAGTGACATTCGCTAGCTCACCCGTTGTAGCGTGCATTCATCGAATGGTTCGGCTGCCGGGTTCGTCCGTTGCGGTCTAGGAAGGAGATTTGGGTGATGCGAGCACTTTAATTACTTTAGTACTCACCCAGTGACGGCAGATTGAGGACAGATCGGAGGAAGCCTGTTAGTCCGGTTCCTGGCTTGTCCAGGTCCATCCGGGCTGTGAGTGAGAGAGGTCCCTCTCTCGTCCAACAACATAGGGGACCGCATGTTGTGGTTCTGATATTTTGCATTCGGAGCATATGTCTGTCGGTCGGGACGCTCCGTTATATTGACAGTCCGAGAGACTGTCCATAGTGCTTCCTTATCCTCACAGCAGGGCACACGACCGCACATTGGCTACGTGACCTCGAGTATCCGATCAGTTTCGTCATTCAGTGATTCCACGGCGAATAGGTCGCGCCATCCGGTAGCCAAGGGATACGAGGCCTATACACTCTGTTCGCTCGCATATTGGTAGTATGCACGGGGTAACGATCACGGAGCTTCCAGCGGCAATGCATTGTAGGACTGCTTCTCCTCAGGCCTCAGTGACGGACGTGCTATCCGAGTTAGCACAGTTGTTTCGCAGCATCCCAGCAATTGACAGTTTCTTGGTCGAATCAGGAATTATCCGACGGCGCTGGGTCGGTGCGGTCCGCGGTTGCATCAGGTACGGACGACCGAACGCTTTATAGGGTCCGACAGGATGGCGAAAGGGATTCGAAAGATTTCGAGTTTTCCCTTTCGTAGTATCGGAAGCTGCCATTCATATCTTCTGGCATTATCTTCCAGTGATTGTTATTTCGGACTACATTGCTGCGATGTTGGATAAGAGACTTATAGCGTCATTGGACTCGGAATTTTCGATCGGTTCAGGGACATTGTCCCTGACTTACCGACGCAGTCCAATAATTTCATTACAACATGTGTTTTATTTTTCAACGCTATATATGCATACAAGCCTGCTACCAAGCATGATAGTTTAGTTTCTTGTCCGCGTTGCTCATTTCTGCCGTTTTATCATTTATACGAATAGTTTATTTTGGCAGTGCAGGGCATACCGAGAGTTCATATGCGTCTAGACGGCGTGGTTAAAGACTGGAAATATTCTTTTTCGCCGTCTATGTCTTTTCCAACTTCAATGTTGGAAACGACAATGATGTCCAGTAGACTTATCTTAGACGCTTTATCATACGTGAGGCGTTATCATTACGTCTTCAAGAAAAGATTTACGGGATATTATTCTCAATGTAATTTCTTTTGAGGGCAGTAGTTTGTTCACGTATAACTCCGCCCTTCAGTGGCTGATTGGAGTTGGTTAGACGTGACGCAGCCCTAGCTACATCCACGCGCGTGGATAGTAAGGTTAAGAACTCTCTCAGAGTCGCTTCGTTCTCGGAGAAGCTTCTCTTCGACGGCAACTTTTCAGCAATCCATGAATTGCTCGATTTACACGTTCTCTTGTCTATCTAGTGTTACAAGAGATTCAGACTGGGGCAAACATTCGGTGGTTGACTCAGAGAGTGCCACTGCAGTTGCCGGACCCGAGTGTTGCTGTTATGACGGTTGCCAGTCAAACAGATTGGGATATAATACTGATCCCAACGGATTCGAAGTGCCAGGGTCTTTGGGTTCCGCAGTCTCTTAGCAACCAATTATCTTCCGCGGAATAATGTTTTTTAGGCTTGCTTTATGTCATTGCATGAACATTATTCAGAAACGCATGCCTAAATCCTGTCCGTTAATTCGACAGTAGTGGCGTATCTCCGGAACCAGGGAGGCACTCTTTCGTTTCCGTTATTCAATTTAATGGAAAGAATCCGTCTGTTGGTTATAGTACACCAAGTTCTGTTTTGGTCCGTCATATTCCGGGTCGTCTGATTGTTTTACCGGACTCCCGTTCACTTAGGGGTCGCTTGTTGCTGTCAGAATGGACTCTCAACAAACAAGTATTCAATCAGATTTGCTATCTATGGGAGCGCCCAATGATGATTTATTTACGACACGGCTTGCTAATCAATTGCAGACGTATGTGTTGGATTGTCCGGATCTCTGAGCTAATGTTGTTAACGCTCTATTGATCTATAGGACGGAATGATAGGATACGCGTATCCTCCGGCGCTGTTGTTTCAGCAGGTTTTGCTAAGATAAACAACCACAATACATTTCTGTTGATAGCATCTCTATCTTCACAGAGACCATGGGTAATTTACTCTGTTGTCTACTGTGGGACTTAACGTGAAATCTTCCTCAATGTGAGGATCTTTTTTCACTGGGTAAATCATGTCATCTTTATCACAACCCGCAAGGTCGCAACCTTCATGTATTCCGTTGTGTGGTCCGTATTGCATTGTAAGCATTGTACTGGACGAGCTTTGGACGCGATTTCTTACTATAGGAGATCCTCTTCTTCGCTATTCTATGCGGCTAAAGTGGAGGCTCTTCCGTCATTGGTGTAGGGATCATTATGTTCATATTGTTGATCCCTCCATACTACTCATTGCAATTTTTTAGTATACTTGTTTCACAAGATCTACTGCAGCCTGTTATTATTAAGGTTATAGGTTTATGTTACCTCATACCTATGCACTCTATGATAGTTTACAATTGAGTCTTATGTCTCTTTATCTAAGTCAGTTAGTAATTTTTGATAAATAGACTTAGAATCTTTAGATTAAATTCCTATATGGAATTTAACTTCGGTTCTTATTTAGCTAAGTAATCATTTGAGCCTCTGGAAACAGTAGTTTTCAAATTCTGACCTTTTAGACAGTAATTCTGTTGGTTTCTCTTTTACTGAAGAGTCAGTGAGTTTCATGCACTATCGATGGATGATTTTCACTTTCGTAGTTTCGGAATCACTACTTCCTTTACTATTTAGGTTGGATTTTTGCATAAGAGTTAGGCTCCTAATATCCGGAACCTATTGTTATTAAGGTCCTTCCGTCTTCGTACGGGCATAGGCCTTTACTCTTTCCGGTTAGAGTTTATGTATTTATAAACAGATATCTGTTTATTACTACGGGCGTAAGCTTCTTCTGTCTTTGATGCCTAGTAGAAGGACGTTACGCTCCATTCTATTGTTAATGGATTCTATTAACTATCGGTACTGCTTATGGTATATCTTTGAATCAGCAGTTGTGCTTAAGATTTCGGCTCATGAAGTAAGAGTTCTTCTACATCTTGGGCTTACATTAATAGTGTCGCTATTATAGATTTTTGAAGGCTGCTCATTGCGCTCAGCCATCCACATTCATGAATTTTTATCTCAGAAATATTGAGTCCATTTCTGGAGGCCTCTATTGTTAGGTCTATTATCTACTGCTCAGAATGTCATTCACTTAACAGTTGCTACTATAGCTAGGTAGGCTGTCTGTTTCGGCAGTGTCTCCGTTCTGCTGCCCTCTTCGCTCTGGGCTATTTGACCCAGGGCAAGAAAAAGGGGGGGGGGGGGGGGGGGGAGGGTGTTCCCTTGGGTCACCTGTTTTACTATGAAAACAAGGGGATACCTCCTCCGGAGTTAGTAATTCTGAGCTGTTATTGGGATGGTTGTTTAGTGAGAAGTTTGTTTTAAAAATTCATTCAAGTCTTAGTTTTTAAAGTATAGCTTTTGAATATTGCATATGTCAACGGACATGATTATGCAATCCTCAGACACTTTTAAGGAGTATAAGAGTCTCTGTTCTCTAGACTTACTTTATTTATTGGCTTACTTTAAAAATTATTAGTATAAGGATTATATTGGATATTAATAGAGTACATGGATGTATGAAGCTCAATTTTTGGAAGTTGTTGTATCTTTCTAATTTATCATAAATAAGAAAGATACATGTAAGGCCTATTACTTCTTTTTCCCTACAGGGGATGACTCTATTTTATATTATTGAGCGTATTCCATTTTTCTCTATGTCCTTGGCCCTCCAGCCTTTTTACTATTCAGCTATGTCTGGGTCATTGGTACAGTATAAAAATGTTAAAAAATTTATAGTAATTTCTATATTTTTTATACTTACCAATGACCCAGACGGGGATGGCCCTCCCAGGAGTTGGGAACTCTTGCCTCCCCGCTGAGTACATAGCGCTTACCAGGCACTGGTTATTAGAATGATTAATGGCGCCAATTTCGGAACGTCCTTGACACTGCGCATGCGCAGTAGAGGTGAAGTGTGGAGGGCCTTTCAGGACATGTTTTCTTTGGTTTTAGATGCAAATTTTGGGGATTGGGGGGCAAAATTTGTGTTTGGCCCTATATTTTAAGAGTTAGCACCAGCTATGTCTGGGTCATTGGTAAGTATAAAAAATATAGAAATTACTGTAAATTTTTTAACTTTCGATGCGACTTATTTTCCGTGGTTAAGGCCCAGGGCCCTCGAAAATAGCAAAATTTCCATCACAAAGGCTTGTCAGCTTAACTCTCCTATATTTTTTATTGGATTTTTACAAAACATGGTTTGAAGAATCAGTATCAAGTGTAGATGTGCATGTGGTCAGGAATTTTTGATGCAATGAATTTTGCATGGTTATGGCCCTTGGACATAACAAATTTTCCATCACAAAGACTTGTCTGCTTAACTTCTACTTTTTTATTGGATTTTTATGATACTTGGTCTGAAGTATCAGAATCAAGTGAAGATGTGCAGGTGGTCATGAATTTTTGATGCAATGAATTTTGCATGGTTATGGCCCTTGGACATAACAAATTTTCCATCACAAAGACTTGTCTGCTTAACTTCTACTTTTTTATTGGATTTTTATGATACTTGGTCTGAAGTATCAGAATCAAGTGAAGATGTGCAGGTGGTCATGAATTTTTGATGAGACAAATCTTGCAGGGCTAATGCCCTTGATAATAGCAAAATTTCCGTCGCAAATGCTTGTCTGCTTAACTCCTCTTGCATTTTTATGCCCCCCTCCCCCCCCCCCGACTTAAGTCGGATGGCATATAGTGATTGAAGTGTGTGTGTGTCTGTCTGTGTATGTGTGTGTGTGTCCGAGCCAATAACTCGAAAACTTTTAGGGCCACAGTCATCAAACTTCACACAATTATAAAGGACCATGGGAGGATGTGTCACACACCATAGCCAGGTTCGTGCCATCAAGGTCAAGGTCACATTTCAAGGTCACACTAAAAATTGGTCAATATTTGTGTCTCAGCCATAACTCAGAAATGAATCATAGTACAATTGTTAAACTTTTTGCAAATGTTAAGGACAGTCAGAAGGTGTGTCACGTATAATACTTTCCGCCGCATCTGCAATGTGAAGGTTACAATTGACCTAGATATGTTCAGGGTCACAAATCGTGTCTCAAGCATAACTCCAAAACTATTAGGGCTACAGTCATCAAACTTCACACAGTTATAAAGGACCATGGGAGGATGTGTCACACACCATAGCCGGGTTCATACCTTCAAGGTCAAGGTCACACTAAAAATCTGCCAATATTCGTGTCTCAGCCATAACTCAGAAACGAATCATAGTACAATTGTTAAACTTTTTACAAATGTTGAGGACAGTCAGAAGGTATGTCGTGTATAATAGTTTCCGCCCTTCTGCAAAGTGAAGGTCACAAGAGGGTTGGGGGGCATGTGTTACCTTAGTAACATTCTTCTTGTTCATTAGTTGTTTACAAAACTTGGTGTGCAGTATGAGTCTGATGTGTACATGTGCATATGGTAAGGAAGTTTCGCTTCGATTAATTTTTCCAGAGTTATAGCCCTTGCAGACTTTGAATTTACCAAAATTGCAGGTTTTTGGAAGATATATTCAGCTGCCATTAAAGAAATTAAATGATATATGTTGAATGACATTATTGGGTATGAATACATGTCCAGGTCAATAATGAGATTGGTCCGCATCTTTTTACCAGATTTATGACCCTTTCTGTACTTAGAATTCTTCTGAATTTCTGTAGAATTTCAGGTTTTTGAAGGATATCTTCAGTTGCAATAAAATAAATAAATGATATTTATTGAGTGGTATTTAACCTAGTACAATGAAGTCCATTCACCATCTCAGTGTTTGTTCATCCATCTTTTCATCTGTCTTGATCACCTCATATGCATATTCCTATCATAACATAAAAGTCGGTAGGGGATATGGATGTCGTTAGACTCTCTTGTTCAGTGGAGAAACTATGCCCCCAGTTTGAAACACCTGCCTTGGCTTAACACCATTACCGACGCAGTGTGTCATACCTGGGCCAAAGGGACCCGTTACAAACTATGATTTAATAATAAAATAATATTGGACAAGCATAACTGGATACCTCCATTGTAATTTCTTCATGTAATATAAGTTGTAACATAATAATATACCCATTTATATAGCACCAAAATTATAGTTCAGTGGATAAAGAACCATATTCTAAGGCACTGAAAATGTAACTGAACTCTTGCAAATACACAGACAGAATATATACAGTATTTTACAGTCTTTTTGAAATGGATGTGTTTTGAGATCTTTCTTGAAAATTTTTACATTGCACAGTCTTTTAGATGATCTGGTAAATTATTCCACAAGTGAGGACCAGAATTGAGAATTACCTATCTCCAAATGTCTTACACCTATTTTTTGGAATATGTAGTAGCATTTTACCATCAGACCTCAGTTTGTATTGAAACACATTCTTAGTATTGATGAGTTCTTCTAAGTAGGCTGGTGACATGTTATTTAGTTCCTTCAAAACTAATAATAAAGATTTGAAAAATTCTTCTATACTTTACTGGCAGCCAGTGAAGATCCATCAAAATGTGAGTGATGTGTTCAGATCGTGATACTCTATATACTTCTCAGGCTAATGCATTCACTATTTTCTGCAGGCAAGAGTACTGGTTTTGTGGAAGGTTGAACAGTAAGGCATTACAATAATCCAAGAGTGAAGTTACAAAGGCATGAACTAGAGTTTTTGTAGTGTTTTTTGTAAGGAACTGTCTTATCTGTTTAATTTTGTATAGATCTCTGAAAGCCTTGTTGCACATATTTGTAACATTTTGTGCAAAGACATGTTTGAGTCGAAGAAGGCAGCAAGATTACGAACACTGTCACTTGCCCTGATCATCGAATCTCCTACTTTAGTTTAAACAGTATTTATTCCGAAAAAAAAGACAAACGATAACACAGATATGCTACAAACACTGATGTGGATTCGGCAGTAAGCTGTAAGCTTATACGAGGCCGTTTCCACCTACACAAGATTGCAAAGATACATCGATGACAATAGCAGGTATGAGTATTGCTTACAAACAGTACTTATCTGCACTATACAAGCTTTTGGTAAACGACAATGACTGTGCTTGCACATCGTAGCCCGAGTGCCCCCGTCCCTCATGCACCATGTAAATACCATATCGAACTGCAAAAGCAGTTGAGCAGTTACATCTAAGATCTTCTTAGATCGTGAGCTACTGTAATTTAATGCCCGTTGAGTATAACTCTTGCTCCCCACTGGAGCAGGTTCAATGAGCCTACTCCAGTGAGGACATGACCCATATTTTCAGTCCGAAAATGAGAAAATGGTGCCTTCAAAATGGAGATTATTGTTATTGGGCCATCACGAAAGGCAGAGACGGGGGACCCCGAGACACGATGTGCGAAATTGCTCTGACTACAAGCAGAGCCAGCTCGATTACAAATTACATTAACTGACTACCAGTAATCAAAGTCACCTAGGTAAGTTTTGCTCAGCTGTTTTGCAAATGATAATGAATACAATCTTGAAGTAAAAAAAAAAACAAACAAAAAAAACAGACCGGGTCGCGCTTCTGGAAGTATCGGAGAGTGCAGGGTGGATACATTCATTGCGTAGAATTATTTATTTGTGTCTAAGGTCTAATCTATTTAATAGGCTAATCGTGACATAAGATGGAAATACAACCAAGATGACTCCAACCCAAGCCCAAGATGCCCATTAAGGGGAATTTCACTTAAGCATTAGTAACAGAGTATCATTTTACCAATAAGGCTTCGCCTGTTTACAACTATAAACATGCGTAGCTTTATTTACTGTTATTCCCACAGATGTCATCTTGATATAAGTGCCACTAAGTGGTGGGTTAGTACCTATTATAGTATATAATTATATAAGATAGGATAATACTACTTACATGGAGTTGATGTCAATTTTAGTGAGTTGCTGACGTGAACCAATTATTAGGAATTCAGTCTTATCATTTATCATTAATTCGTTTGAAATCATCTAAGTGTGAATGCCTAAAATGTATGATTCAGTAATTTCCAGAGCTTTAGTTTGATCCTTGGTTGATGGTTGAAAATAGTGTCATCAGCATAACCATGAACCTCGGGCACGTGTAATTCAATGATGGCAAACATTTTTAGCTCAATTTGACAAAGTCAAGCTGAGCTATTGCCATCACTTCTCGTCCGTCGGCGTACGTACGTACGTATGTACGTTAGTACGTTAGTATGTTAGTACGTTAGTACGTACGTCCACAATTTCCTTTGGCACACCTCACAGGTCGCATTTATGATCAGATGACTTTGAAACTTCTTATGCTTGTTTGGGGTGACCTCTAGATGGGAGCTATCGATTTTCTTCAATTTCCGTCGAAAAATGTTGCCGCGGCCAACGTTCTTAGAACTTAGTTTAGTCAAACCACAATATTTCCCTTTGGCACACCCTACAGGGCACATTTATGATTTGATTGCTTTGAAACCTGATACGCTTATTTAGGGTGACCTCTAGATGGGAGCTATCGATTTTCTTCAATTTCCGGCAAAAAATGTTGCCACGGCCAACGTTCGTAGAACTTAGTTTAGTCAGACCTCAATATTTCCCTTTGGCACACCCTACAGGGTACATTTACGATCAGATTGCTTTGAAACCTGGTATGCTTGTTTGGGGAGACCTCTAGATGGGAGCTATCGATTTTCTTCAATTTCTGTCAAAAAATGTTGCTGCGGCCAAAGTTCTTAGAACTTAGTTTAGTCAGAAGACTCAATATTTCCCTTTGGCACACCCTACAGGGTACGTTTATGATCGGTTTGCTTTGAAACCTGGCATGCTTGTTTGGGGTGACCTCTAGATGGGAGCTATCGATTTTCTTCCATTTCTGTCAAAAAATGTTGCCGCGGCCAACGTTCTTAGAACTTAGTTTAGTCAAACCACAATATTTCGCTTTGGCACACCCTACAGGGCACATTTATGATTTGATTGCTTTGAAACCTGGTATGCTTATTTAGGGTGACCTCTAGATGGGAGCTATCGATTTTCTTCAATTTCCATCAAAAAATGTTGCCGCGGCCAACGTTCTTAGAACTTGGTTTTGTCAGAAGACTTGATATTTCCCTTTGGCACACCCTACAGGGCACATTTATGATCGGATTGCTTTGAAACCTTTCAAGCTTGTTTGGGGTGACCTCTAGATGGGAGCTATCGATTTTCTTCCATTTCTGTCAAAAAATGTTGCCGCGGCCAACGTTCTTAGAACTTAGTTTAGTCAAACCACAATATTTCCCTTTGGCACACCCTACAGGGCACATCTATGATTTGATTGCTTTGAAACCTGGTATGCTTATTTAGGGTGACCTCTAGATGGGAGCTATCGATTTTCTTCAATTTCCATCAAAAAATGTTGCCGCGGCCAACATTCTTAGAACTTGGTTTTGTCAGAAGACTTGATATTTCCCTTTGGCACACCCTACAGGGCACATTTATGATCGGATTGCTTTGAAACCTTTCATGCTTGTTTGGGGTGACCTCTAGATGGGAGCTATCGATTTTCTTGAATTTCCATCAAAAAATGTTGCCGCAGCCAACATTCTTAGAACTTAGTTTAGTCAGACCACAATATTTCCCTTTGGCTCACCCTATAGGGCTCATTTATGATTAGATTGCTTTGAAACCTGGTATGCTTATTTACAGTGACCTCTAGATGGGAGCTATCGATTTTCTTCCATTTCCGTCAAAAAATGTTGCCACGGCCAACGTTCTTAGAATTTAGTCCAGTCAGACCACAATATTTCCCTTTTGTACACCCTACAGGGCACATTTATGATCGGATTGCTTTGAAACCTGGCATGCTTGTTTGGGGAGGCCTCTAGATGGGAGCTATCGATTTTCTTCGGTTTCTGTCAAAAAATGTTGCCACTGGCAAAAAAACTGACATTGGTCCCAGTGATCTTCAATTTTGCCATTTCATTTATAACTTACCAAGTTCAAGTTTGTCAAGTTGAGCTACAGTGTCATTGACACTTTCATTTGAATATAGAATAGAGACAGAACAGACCAAGGCAACTGCCCTGTGGGACTCCACATTCCAGATGGAAGTCTTTTGACAGGTTACCGTTTATTGATACACGATGTTGTCTGTTCTTCAGGTATGATGATAGCCAGCTACCAGCTACACCACTAAGTCCAAAATCAGAGTTCATTGTCTCTAGCCGAGTTTTAGACAAACAGTGTTAAAAGCAGCACTAAGATCTGAAAGAACAAGCAAGGTTACCCTTCCATACTCCATATTAAGCAGGATGTCATTCTGAAGCTTGAGTAATGTCGTTTCTGTTGAGTGAAATTTTCTTAATCCAGATGTGTTGGTCGGTAATGGAGCATGCATATCACTCAGTAACAATAGATGGTCAGTGGCAGCTTTTTCACACAGCTAAGAAACAAATAGTAAGTTACTCACTGTCTGGAAGTTTTTAAACACAAGTTCTGCACCTTGTTTCTTCAGAAGAGGGTTCACAATCGCGATTTTCCACACATCAAACACATATCATTCTAGCAGAGACATGTTGATCATATTTGTGATTACAGGAGCCAAAGAGTCTGCACATGATTTCATAATAGATATTGGCATTGGGTCGAGTTGATATGAGGCAATTGGGGAATCTTTTTATTAATATGGTTACCTCGTGGATTTCTAAAAATGGAAATTACAATGGAGGTATCCAGTTATGCTTGTCTAGTATTATTTTATTATCAAATCATAGTTTGTAATGAGTCCCTGTGCCTGGGCATTAAAATAATGAGAAAGAGAGAGAGATTCATTTCGATATATCAAGTTATCAACTTTGAAAAAAAGAACTTTCATTTATTAATTTTTCATTTAAATTGAATTGTGTTTTTTTTTCAAATCGACAAATAATTGAGAAGCTTCAGTCGTTTGTTTTGGTTTTCAGAATATTCACCACTGGCTTGCTCAAGTAACACACGTGACATGCTTGAACCGATTTTCTGAAATCCAAACAAACATGCTTGAAGCTTTCCACTATTCGTCTCTCCATAATAAAAAATAACTGTTGGAATGGAGAGTTGGAAAATATTTCTGTTGGAATGGAGAGTTTATAAATGATATTGTTTATTCGAAAGCTGATATATAGAAACAAATCTTTTTTCGATATTTTAATGCCTAGGTATGACACATTAGTTTAGACTACTTTAAAATAGGTCAAAATTTGGCATGGGCACATTAAGTCATGACCTGTGGCATTGCTAGAAATACTCAAAAATTTGTCATATTCAACATCTATGGCTAGTTAACACTACAGAGCCCAAATCTGAAACCAGGCATTTGATTTAAGAAAAAAAGCTTGAATCTGCTCCCCTCCCCAGGTTACAAGAAATTCTGAGTGGTAGATTTCAATAAGCAGATTTTTAAAGAATATTCTTCGTTCTGCACTAATTTAAACTTCTGGCTCACATACAAAGCCCAAATATGAACCCAGGACTTAATTTGTACAAATTCGAATCTGACACTATCTCACCCAAAGGGTACCCCAAATATAAATCCATGGACTTGATTTGAACAAACTTGAATCTGTCAGTCATAAGAAATTTGTGCATGAAATACCAGTAATTTCTAAGTGGTGAATTCGAAGAAGATTTTTTGAAGAATATTTCTCGAACTGCATTAAGTTAAAATTTGTGCTTCTATAAGGAGCCTAAATATGCCCCCAGGAACCTGATTTGAGCAACTTTGAATCGGCCCCCTCCCCACCCCCCATACAATCCACTCCAAAGGGGGGAGGGGGGAATTCACTCCAGAGTATGCTATAGACCAAATATCAGAAGAATCACTCCAGAGGCTGCTGTAGACCAAATATCAAAAGAATCTGACTGATGTATCTAAAGATTTTTTGAGTATATTACTCATATTGCACTAAGATAAATTTTGAGCTCCCAATTTTGATCCCAGGAACTTGATTTGAACAGTTTGATCTAACCCCTGGAATGATGCTGAATATCAAATAACAAAAGATTCTGGCTGGTGGATCTGAAGAAGATTTTTAAAGAATATCCCTCATATTGTACGAAGTTAAAATTTTAGTTCTCATATAAAGCCCGAATGTGAACTCAGGGAATTGATTTTAACAAACTGGATGCTGCATACCAAATATTAAAAGATTCTGACTGGTAGTAGATCTGAAGATTTTTAAAGAATATTCATATTGCACTAAGTTAAAATTTGGGCTCACATAAACATAAGAAACCCAAATATAAACCCACAGGATGTTGTATTCCAAATATCAGAAGATTCCAACTGGTGGATCTGAAGAAGATTTTTTAAAGAATGTTTCTCATTTTGCAGAAAGTTAAATTTGGGAGCCAAAATAAGAACTCAGGGACTTTATTGGAACAAACTTTAGTCTGCCCCCCAATGAAAAAGCTGTATATCAAATATCAAATGACTGACTGGTGGATCTGAAAAGGATTTTTAAAGAAATTTTCTCATATTGCACGACGTTAAAATTTGGGCTCCCTTGGGGTGCTCAGATTCAAACGCAGGGTCTTTGTTTGAACAAACCTGAATCTGACCCTCTTAAATCTGTTGTATATCAAAATATTCTTGCTGGTTCTGGAAATTTAAATAAAATTTGTAGATACTAACATAGATATTTCCTCTTGTGGGGTCCCCCATTGAGCATGGCAAATTCAATTTGGACAAACTTGAATTGACATATGATAGGGAACATGCGTATCAAATTTGGTTAAATTTGTGTCAATAATTTCCGAGATGTCGAAAAATTCATAATGGAAGATGACAGATGAAAAGTGGTCACTAAAGCTCCCCTTGAGCTTTGCTCATGTCAGCCAAAAACTAATGTTTTTCTAATAAACCACTTGGTCAAATATAGCAGCCTTGTAATGAATTTATCATTTTTTTCAGATCAAGCCTGCTGTGGATTTATTTGAGGGCAGCATCAGGTCTCTTGATTTTAACCATGTGGGAAATGGAAAGAAATCTCATTGTCTCAAACCATGGCAACAAATGTTTCTGTATATGACGAACAGCATCATGGGTGTATTAAATACATGGGTTCATATTTTGAGGTGTCATGGTGCCCTAGGTTTTAACACTGGGGGTAATTGGAGAAGCATTGTTTAGGGAGTACGGTGGCTCAGTGCTTACAGACTTCAAACCAAAAGATCCACAGTTTGATACTCATCATAGGTAACTACATTGTGTCCTTGGGCGATACTTAATTCCAATTTCCTACATGGTGGCGATTTGTACTGCGGCATACTGCACTCCGATGGTTCACCTGTCTTCAACCAATGCTAACCCTGCTTGTGCTGGGTTAGTGCATTGGAGAGTCTGACAGTTGCTCGCTATTGCTTGATGGTTCTCTTTGGGTACTCCAGCTTCCTCCACCCATAAAACTGTCTGGCCCAAGGTGATCCTGGCTATTAAAAAGTATCGTTAAACCCCAATAAATAAATATTGGGAAGCATTAAAAACGAGGTCCCTAGGGGCCTTAATCGAAAATTGCTTATTTAAGGGTTTAAGGTCACATTCAGCATCTACATGTTCATATAGTTAATCTGATTCAGGGAGAGAGAGAGATGGGTCTGTTGGTTGAATTTTTTTGCGTAAAATCACTCAAACCCCTTCAAAACACATTTTGAAGCAGAGAAAAAAAATCTAGAGGTTCCTCCAACTACCCACACACAACAGGGTGAAAATTCATTTTTTCTGCATGATATTTCTCAAAACACGCCAAACCTTGCTCAAAGAACCCCTCTTCAGGCCTCAAGTGGTCCCCATTTGGGCAAACATTAAGCATATGTACTGACATTTACATCTAACTAGAGTTTACCATAGTCATCTCAGTCATGTGTGAGCACAATTCATTTCAACAAATAGTAAATTCTCCATTGGGTTCCTTTTTAAATTTCAAACCCCTAAAGTGCCTACCAAAATCAGTAAAGCATAACACTTTGAACAAACTTTAATCTAGGAGCCATTGTAATGCTATATACCAAACAGCAAAAGATTCTACCTTTTGGTCTGAAGATCTTAAGATGCTTCCAGATTTGAAACAGAACATCTTTCTTCGGTTGATTTACAAGCTTGTTTGCATCCACACAAAGAGATTCGATTCTGTTCAGGGGTGTCACAGAATCCCCAAACTTTAGCACTGTGGGTAATCGTTTTCTCACAAACCATTGGTTCTGTAGCTTATAACAATATTAAATTTGACTAAATTCCTAGATTTATCATTTTCAAATGTGCAGCTTGATTTTTCAACATCAATGTGCAGAGCTAAACACTGAAATTAAGTTCAAGGGATCATATTTTGGGGGTCTTTTGGAACCATTATTTTAAATTGAATCTTGATTGAACGTTGAAAAAAATCATTGTCTCATCAACCATTGGTTAAAAAAAATACTTCAGTGTTTGACATGTAAAATCTTCATCAACATTCCCAAGTTTCAGTTTGAAAATTTGTCTGCGTGGTTCCATCATGTCATGATTGCAAAGTAGCCATGCATATTTTTATTACTTCTCATTTTGTGTTGATTATCTGGGCTTGTTAACCCTTTGAACCCTGGTGGTATCTTTCATGCCAGTTCAATGGAAGCAAACAGGAGCAATTGGAAGAGTCCATAATTATTATTTTGGGGGGGTTGACCAATTAATATTTTCAATGTGCAGCCTTTAAGGTCATATTCCACATCTATGGCTAGTCAACACTACAGAACCCAAACCTGAAACCAGGCACTTGATATTAGAAAAAAGCTTGAAAAGTTAAAGTTAAAAATATTGATTGGTCTACCATACACTTTAACCATTGTACTTAATGAAAGTAGGGTTAAAGGAAATCTGTTGATGTGAATTTCTTTCCCAGTGATCAGTTTTTTCATAAGAAGGCAGATGTTGGGGTTTTGCCACTGGGTGAGTGTTCCCCTGACCCAGGGCCTTTTTGTTGTTTGGTAAAGTGTCAGCTATTTACAGACTATTATCACAGGAATGTGATATATTGTGTACATGAACAATTTGTGATATATTGTGTTCATGAGTATTTTTATTATGCAAATGTAAAGCTTGTAAATTTGACTGAACTAATTTATTGTTTATTTATTGTGTGAATGGAGATAAAGTCAAACAAATTGTGCATGCCATGCATACATCTTATTTTATTTTGGTGAATAAAATCATTGCGTAGAGAAGCAGTTTTGTTGTTGTCAAACTATGGCCCTAATTTCACAGTGGAATATTTCACCTACAGCTTTGAACTATAAACCCTTAACACAAAGAATCACCATGGAAACCACATGAAATGGAGCCGTACTTATTTACTCTTGAAAACAAAAAAAAAAACCTTGAAATAAGACAATGTCTAGGGTGGAAGTTCTCTAAAAATGGGCAGAATATGTATTAATGATTATGCTTTATTTTAAACTGCTGCTGTGCTGCAGTTATGATATAACCATAGATGCTGAAAGTGAGCTTCAACACCAATACATGAATAACGTAAAGATGCAGTCTTTTGTTCTGTTGTAAAAATCTAACGCTGATTTGGCGCTAGAAGTGTTTCACCTGTGAAGTGTTCTGCTTAAGTTGCTTCCACTGATCCCTATACAATTGGATTGCTGGGGAGCCCATTCAAAAAATTTGTACGAGCGTCTCATCGGCCACCATTTTACAGCAGGGCTCAATATACTGTTCTTTATTTGCATAGTGAAATGCAATACATTTTCAAAAAATGTTTTGCATTTTTTGAAAATTGTGTAGCATTTTTAAGTTTCAAATTCAATATACAATAATGAGTGCTTTTGTTCCCTAGAAAACATTTGACACTCAGTTTCATGTATATTAGTGGTAGGCCCACTTGAAGAGAAAAAAATACAAAGAAATTTATACAGTCGGGTAATGCTGATATTAACTTGCAGTAGCAGCATTACCTGGGTCTGTAAATTTCTGTAGTGCCGCCTGGCACCAACAGACGTGGAATCTTTAACTCTTTCACTACTGTAGCTTTCAAAGTTCCAAGTGGTTTGATCCTTGCATCAATGGTACAGACATACTGATTTGGTACTCCGCCATCGTGTGAGGGGTCTTCTATCCCCAATTAACTTTTTTACTCGAGTGGATACTTGAGGACTTTAGAGTCAAATTGGCAGTTCATGGACCACCAGGTATTCTACCTGGTGGTCCATGAACTGCTAATTTGTCATTGAGCCATCATGTTTCTACCAGACAAGCAGTTACAAGTTAGGTAATGCCTATTGTCCACCTTGAGAATTTGCAGCGCATTTTGCTATGCATATTTTAATGATTGCATAGTTTTTCCTGAATTTTGCATAGTGAAATGCAATGCGATACAACTTATTTTGATCCCTGTTTTACAGGGGGGATGGGGGGGGGGGGGGGTCACTATAAAAAACAATGATCAACAAAAAACTGTACCTCAAAGGTTTTCAATTTTCCAACACTTCGCGATCACTGATAGCTTTTTAAAGAATATACTTTGATGTCTGAAAAATGATGATGATGTGCACATTTTGCAGAAATAAAAGTGGAATATTTACAACATATTTTGGTTATTTTTGAATGAAAAAACCAAGTGCCGAAATTGGAAAGTTCATACCATGCATCTTGTTTTCATGCTGGGTAAAAACTGTGATGTAATAGCTTTCACATCATCAATGGGAGTAGTTATTGCATTGATTGAAACCATCTCGAGGGAGGCAGATTAAGTTGTGACATTTTCAGCAATCCTGTTGTGTAGAGAAGAGTGTTTGACTGAAGTCAGGGTTCCTGTGGATCATTTTATTGTGCCACTGCAACTAAAAGCCGGGGGACATATTGTTTTACCCCTGTCTGTCTGGCCATCTGTTCCTTTGTCTGTTCGTCCATCCACATATAGGGTACAAGGTTTGTCCATCTAACTCCTCTTACAGTTTTCAAGTTAGAACCTTTTTATTTTACTGGGATTTCTACATATACCAAAGGTGTGCATGTTGCTAGGAATTTTATTTTGTTTAGTTTTTCACAAAAATATAGAACTTTAGTGAGCACGCTCACATTCCCACGTGCCCCGATATTTCAGGCTCGGAAATCTGTAATTTTTAGGAAAATGACCCGGAAATCTGTTACTTGTATTTTTCAGAGTCCAGGGCCCGTAATTTCCACAAAAATCAGCCGAGCAGAACGAAACGCAAACTTGATCTGTAAGTCATTGTGGTAGACTCACATACTAAAATGGCCGTAATTTTGATAATATTTGAAAGCGTGTAGAAAAAAAGTCCGGAAAACTGTAATTTTGATGAACTTTTCAAAGTCGAAGGGCCGTAATTTCGGTAAAAATCAGTGGAGCAGAACAAAATGCAAACTTGATCTGTAGGCCACCATGTTAGACAAACATGCCAAAAATCAGCTCAATATCTGGAAGCATGTAGAGAAAAAGCCTGGAAAACTGTAATTTGGATGAACTTTTCAAAGTCTATGGGGCCGTAATTTTGGTAAAAATCAGTGGAGCGGAACAAAACCCAAACTTATTCTGTAGGTCACCATGTTAGACTAACATACCAAAAATCAGCTCAATATCTGGAAGTGTGTTGAAAAAAAGTCCAGAAAACTGTAATTTTGATGAATTTTTCAGAGTCCAAGGGCCGTAATTTGGGTAAAAATCAGTGGAGCGGAACAAAATGCAAACTTGATCTGTAGGCCACCATGTCAGACTAACATACCAAAAATCAGCTCAATATCTGGAAGCGTGTAGAAAAAAAGTCCGGGAAACTGTAATTTTGATGCATTTTTCAAAGTCCAAGGGCTGTAATTTCGGTAAAAAGCAGTGGAACGGAACAAAACGCAAACTTGTTCTGTAGGCCACCATGTTAGACTAACACCAAAAATCAGCTCAATATCTGGAAGTGTGCAGGAAAAATGTCCGGAAAACTGTAATTTTGATGAACTTTTCAAAGTTCAAGGGCCGTAATTTCGGTAAAAATCAGTGGAGCGGAACAAAATGCAAACTTGATCTGTAGGCCACCATGTCAGACTAACATACCAAAAATCAGCTCAATATCTGGAAGCGTGTAGAAAAAAAAGTCCGGGAAACTGTAATTTTGATGCATTTTTCAAAGTCCAAAGGGCCATAATTTCGGTAAAAATCAGTGGAACGGAACAAAATGCAAACTTGTTCTGTAGGCCACCATGTTAGACTAACATACCAAAAATCAGCTCAATATCTGGAAGTGTATAGGAAAAATGTCCGGAATACTAATTTTGATGAACTTTTCAAAGTCCAAGGGCCGTAATTTGGGTAAAAATCAGTGGAGCGGAACAAAATGCAAACTTGATCTGTAGGCCACCATGTTAGACTGACATATCAAAAATCAGCTCAAAATCTGGAAGTGTAGAAAAAAAGTCCGGAAAACAAGTAGGACTGACTGACGGACTGACAGACTGACGGATGGACCAGTCAAAAACATTATACCCCCGCAACTTCATTGCATGGGGAATATAATTATGTGTTGTTGAACTCAGTAAATTTTTGTGAAATTTTGAATATAGGATACATGATTTGTCCAGCTTTCTCCTCCCACAATACATGTGTAAATTAAAGTACATGGTGTCCATGTGCTGTGCGGTGAGCATGCCTGGTGTTTAAGATCACTTTCAGCATCATTGGCTATCTCATGACAGCAAAATAGGGAAGAAATCAGTTTAACAAATTGTTTATACATTTGTTGCCCACTTGAGAGAACTTCCACCCCAGGCGTAGGTGCGGGATCCTATTTTACCCAGAAAGTGAAACTTGCTTACTGCAGTAAACAAGCACAGCTCCTCTTACAAGGCTTCCCACATGGACTGTGGATCCTTGATAACAATTCTTAAATTCAAAACCCAGAACCTGGAAAGTCTTCAGCCCTAAACAGGTTGAGTGTTAAATTATTTTTCAAAGGTGATTTGAAACTTGGGTATTTTTAGCTCACCGAAGGGAGCTTAACTTATCTTTTGCCATCCGTCGTCGTCGTGAACTTTACATTATCGACTTCTCCTCACAAACTACTCAACCAAATTGAACCAAATTTTTTGTGCATGTTCCTTATCATATGTCAATTCAAGTTTGTACAAATAAACTTGCTGCACCCACGGGCGGGCACCAGAAGGGGCATAACTCTGATAGCACCCATAATTTTTTTCAAAAATTAAAAAAAATCATCTTTTTCAGATCCACCAGTCAGAATCTTTTCATATTTGTTATACAACATCTCTAGGGGGGTCAGATTCATGTTTGGTCAAATCCAGTCCCTGGGTTAATAATTGGGCTCCCTGTAGGAGCCCAAATTTTAACTTACTGAAATATGAGGAAATTTCTTTAAAAATCTTCTTCTTCAGATCCACCAGTCAGAATGCTTTCATATTTGTTATACGACATCTCGGGGGGAGGGGGGGTCAGATTCAAGTTTGTTCAAATCGAGTCCCTGGGTTAAGATTTGGGCTCTCTATTGGAGCAATTTGAGGAAATTTCTTTAACCCTTTACCTAACATGAAAAGCAGATGACACTTGCAAAAAAAATTCTTGAATAACTAATTTTTTTCATTTTTTGTCTCAAAAACATAGGTTATGACCCCTCGTTGGAACGAGCTCGTTCCAACGAGGGGTCATAACCTATGTTTTTGAGACAAAAAAATGAAAATATTTTGAAAATTAATTGGCGATTATTGAGAATAGCGCTGGCCGGTTTTGGCCGTTACATTGGGTAAAGGGTTAAAAGGCCACCAAGTCCAAGTGTTACATAAACAATACCTATCTTGAAAAAATGAAATATCAAGGAATCAGAGGAGCATTTCCAGCAATATCAGCTCACCTCACAGAGAGCTGAATGTTGCTGAAATGGATCTTCTCTAAGAGAATGTATGCTTAAAAGCACAAGTTTCATACATTACATTTTTTTTTATTGGGGCTTAATGACATGTAACATCCAGGTCACCTTGGGTTGTGCAGTTTTATGGGTGGAGGAAGCCAGGGAAAGGAAAACCACTGAGCGATGGCCAGCAATTGTCAGACTCCCCAATATACTAACTCTGCATATGCAGAGTTAGCAGTGGTTGAAGACAAGTGCATCATCGATTGTGCAGTATACAGCTCTAGGAATGAGTGCCTTGCCCAAGGACACAATGCTGTTACTCCTGGTGGAGATTGAACTATAGACCTTTCAGTTTGACGTCCAATGCCATAACCCATTGCTCTATGCATTACATTAGATTGTGGATAAGATTGTAATATGGCATTAAAACTTGCCATATTGAATACAAACTTCTTCGGCCAAGATGTACATATATAACTATGTTTGGCATCACTGAGGGGAGATTTATTGTTTTTGCCTGGTACATCCTTGGAAGTCCTTGAATTTCTCACCTACGATGCCCTGAAAATCCTTAAAAATATGCCAGGAGGGTTCCTCAATAATCTTTTGAGAGGAAACAAGTTGCCAAATGACTTTTTGTCTTGCAGATGTAATCCATAGAGACTGCAGCAAGCAAAACTTATGTTTCAAGACTTTTAGTAATAACAGTTGACAAAAAGGTCAATCCTTTATTACCTACTTGTATTTGCGGAGGTCCAGAAAAGTGGCTGTTACAAAGCCATGAAAGTCAATAACAAGTCTAACAGTGACCACCCAGCCACGGATGCCCCCAAACCATGGCCAAATGGCCTATAATACTGAAATGAAAAGTTTTGTGTTGAATTTGGTGCTCACTATAGTCCATAAGGTTTTGAATTTAATAAAATACATCTGAACATAACAGTCAAAAGCTGTATTGACCTTATTTTCATAAGGTCAAAACAGCCACTAATATGTTGGAACTTTCTCAATAGAATCATTTGGGGCGCGGTGGCGTTGCAGTAACCAGTTCTCATCCGATCACCAAAGTTAAGCAACATTGAGCCCGGTTAGTCCTCAGATGGGTGACTGTCTGAGCAATTGATTCGGACTCCTGTGTTATGTCCTTGTGCAGGGCACTTAACCCCGGTGGTCCACATGGGGGCATGATGACACCGTGTACTAAGGCATACTGCATGTCGGTGGGCGCATGTCTTCAACCAATCTAACCCTGCCTGTGCTTCAGTGCAGAGTTACGATGGGGAGCTGGCAGCTGCTCGTCATTGCTCGGTGGTTCTCTCTGGGTACTCCGGCTTCCTCCACCTGTAAAACTGTCATCAACACGATATGACCTTGGCTGTTAAAGTGTTGATAAACCCTAATAAATAAATAGAACCATACACATATAGGTGTCGCCTGAATTGGCATACTATACAAGTCAAAATAAAGTTGTAGGATAACTGCTATAAACTATGTATCTTTCTCTTCCCACACTGATAAGACCAGAAACTAACATCATTTTCTGGAAAGCTCTCAGTTTTCCAGAAAATGATGTCAGATTCTGGTCTTATCAGTGCACAAGCAGCAATATACTTAGTTTATTGCAGTTATGTTACAACTTATTTCGACTCGTACTGTAATGTGCAAGTTCTCTTGAAAACATTATCTGAATGGTTTTATTGGAAAATAGAGATAAGATTTTTCTTCCATGAGTGGAATTGTTTTTGTTTTTTTTTTTAAACTTTCTTGGATAAGGGCTAACTGATATAGCATTACCTTTTAAACAATGAAACTCTGCACACAAGGATTGTAAATGACGAAAGTGTGTAAGCAGACAACAACTTTGTCAGCCAAGCCTTATAGAATTATGGCTCCAGACCAGGGTTTGCAGTTCCGGTACTCGTAGTTATTATATGTGAATGTGATACACGAGTAACACAACCGAATGTACACGAGCAATAAAGAGTTAATTGAATGTTTCGATAACGTTGGAACTTCAGAGACAAGACAGTCTTTGATACAGTTTGTCTGGAAACATGTGGGTGTATGATCAGGTATACAATACAATTATTTAGGCTTTCCCAAACCCAGTTTGGGAAAGACTCTTGTTATTCTTCTTTTTCAAAATTTTTCTTCTCTATTTCTTTTTTCCGCCGTGAATTTTGTCTGTTGCACTGCTCAAAAATAAGCTGTACGATTTTGACCAAATTTGGCATACTTATGTAATATCATAAAATCTAGTGAAATGCTATATCCGCATGTCTGTGAAAACGTGTATTTTCAAAATATTCTGCCAAAACCGTCAAAATTTAACCATTTTTCAAATGTCTCAACATTTTTTACAGCTATTTAGCTCAAATTTGCCACACATTTAGAGCATATGATAAACCACAATCACCACTCAAATAATTCAACATTAACCCCCATTGGCCAAAAATGACATGAATATAGATTTTTTCTTCAAAATTGACCAACTTCAAGGGCAAATTTCTCTAATTACAAGGTTGCTGTAACAATTATTTTGGTTTGGATAGATGCAATAATGATTGTGGAAGAAAGTTATTATTTACTTTTTAATCTCAGATTTAACCCCCAAGCACAATGAGGGTGAGAAGAAGAGTACCGTTTGAAAATGCCAAAATTAGCCAATTTTGGTTGCTTTTTCCATCATTTTGGAAAGGGTTAATTTCAAACACTTTTCATGTGTGTATTCACAATTGACTACCAAGCATATTTGCTGTTGTAAGTTTGGTTGTAAAGTTTAACCCTATCCCATTCTGGTTGCATAAAAGTTGGTACCATCCAAAAAAACTCCAATTTTTTTCAGAATTTGGTAAATTTAGGTGACAATTTACTCCATTCTTAATTGATTGAGCTCTGAATGTTTTCTGTAGCTGTATGCAGCAGTCAAAGTATGACAAATTTTGTTCTATATGTGATTATTAAAAGTTTAACTCTTAACAGATTTGAGACTTCCCATAAGGGTACTGTCGGAATAATTGATATTTTCGCCAAAATTTACATGCAATTTCCCAGCACTGGAGCCATATTTTTTCAAAACGTTTTCACTGAGAAGATAGAGCATTCATCCAAGAACAATTTTGCTGTTATGTTTTATTCCAAGTTTTAACCCTCACCCAGATGTCATGCCTTGACTTGGAGTACCCTCAACTTGTACATGTTCATTCAAATACCAAGATTCAAGATTCCTCTACGTCTCTTATCAGACACTCAGTCTGTGATTGATGTTCACACATTTAGAGCATAATATGATACACTAAAATCACCTCACAAATATTTTAAAATTAACCCCTATTGAACACAAATGATATGAATATAGCATTTTATCTTCGAGATTGACTAGCTTCAAGCGCTAATTTCTCTAATTGCAACGTTGTTTTAACAATTATTTCTTTTCAACCTACTCACAATTGTTTACAATTGGCTGTAACATAAGTGCAAGCCCTACTTCGGAACTAACTCAAGCTTTTAGAATCTTTTCCAAACGAGTTGGAAAAGTACTAGAGTGCAAAAGCACGGAAAAGATCGAAAAAATTACAGGAACTCTCTCTGCACACCTCTTGCGTTTACCGAGCGCATGCGCAACAACTGTGACGTCAATTCCTTTATTTTCCGCCATTGTACATGGTCGGAAATTTTTGTGACTCGTGCTAATTTATGCTGTTATTCTTCGTGAACAACTTATTCTCCATATTTAGTGTGCTACTGGATTGTATCCTTTTATCAAGCTACCAAATTATTATTATTTCATGTTAATTTGTATTTTTATTGCTTGTCTTTCACACTTTGTCTTGTCTTTCCCCCACGTGTGAACACGACCTTAGTGCTGTTTTCCGTCGGCGGGAAGCTTGATTATTATTTTGATATAATGCCTAAGACTATTCCTTGTACCTCTTGTTTGCAAGTGAAACATGTGGACGACTCTCATGCCACATGTGTCACTTGCAACAATTGCACTCAGGCCCAATCTTGTGGTATTTGTGGGGTTTGGTCCTCTAAATTCTGGGCTTCTGTGAACAAGGTGGTTCTTTCTAGAGCTAGAACCCCTCGTTCTCGGGGTAAGGGTAGCCGTGCCGTAGCAGACATTTCTGCTGGTGCACGTGGTGACTCTGTCACACAGGATTCGGATCTGCCTTCTGTGGCGAGTTCCTCTGCAACTGTTGGCGGTGTTAGTTCAGTGATACCTGACGAGGAAACTGTGGTCTCTTTGTCTTCTGATGTCACTATTGAGGCGTCTGTTTTCGTTGAGAGCTTTTCCGAGGTCAGCTCGGTAACCCTCTCCGATCTGCCTCCTACACCGTCGACCGTTGTTGAGGAAGTTGCTACTCCAGATCCTATTCTTTCTGATGGTGGCTCTTCCATCTCCTCTGGGGATGGTCTACAGTCTCAGGGGACCGAGGCTGTATCTGCTGGTGTGTCTGTGTGTTCTCAGCCTCCCCCAGCCTCGCGGCGGGGCTGTGCGGGTTTGCTGTCTGCTCCATCTCATCTGGCTAGGTTTGCTCCTAGTCGGTTGAGCCAGCCGGTCGCTTCGGCAGCGATTCCTCGTCCCTCGAGTGAATCGTTTATCGTACCACCTTCCCCTGCTAGTGTGCCTAGCGGGATGGTGTTGGGACGTTGGCACCCAGGGCCTGCTGTTCGGCAGCGGTCAGTGACAGCCCCTGTTAGCTGTCACTCTCGGAACCTTCCTCCGGTGATTCCTCACTGTGTTCCGAGTCTGGGTGTCGATCGATGCTTGCCGTCGGTCTCAGAGGATAGGCAGTTGGGGCCATCTGCTGCGCAGAGGCCAATGACAGGTTCCTGTCATTCTTGGGACAATCCTCCGGTGTCTTCTCACCGTGTCCTAGGTCCAGCTACCGATCGACGTACGCCGTCGGTCACTTTAGAGGATTTGCAGGCAGGACCTTCTGTTTCGCAGAGGTCAGTGATGGCCCCTGGGCGTCACAATCGGGACTATCCTCCGGTGTCTTCTCACCGTGCTCCTATTCTGTCTGCCGATCGACGTTCGCCGTCGGTCTCTTCTGAGGATTTGGGTTCTTCTACCAGAAGGGTCCATTGGGAGGACACTCCGTCGGGCGATTCTGCTGCGACGGATTCTCAGGGTGACCTGCGCCAGGCCGTTTTGGTGCTCACCCGGTTGCTTTCTGGCAACCCTCAAGTTGGCCTCCCTGTGCCTCCTGAGGCACAACCTCCTTTGGTCGGTCGCCGAGATGTCTCGCCTGGCCCTGTGGATACTGCACAGTATTCACAGGAGGTTTCTGCTGGTCAGCCCGAGTTGGGCTACGTCTCCTCTGCTACGGAGGATGACGAGTATCTTGAAGGTGATGGGCCCCCTCGTCAGTCTTGGGGCAGGCTTTGGATTTCGTCTTTGGCTTATTGCCGGACGTTCAACCTTCCGACCAGCCTTCTGTGACCGTTCGGCCGCGGTCCACTGTGGAGCGCTGTAACCCTGTGGAGCGCTGTAACCCTGTTGAGCCTTCTAGCTCCGGGGCTTTGCGTCCTCTGCAATCGGCTCAGGTTGTTGAGTCCTTCCAGGGCTTAGACGCCAAAATGCGTTCTAAGGCCCTCAAGGGTTCCTTCTTTTCTAGAGCTGATGCCTTTCTGCCTCCATCGCGGTTTCGTGTGTACGATTCCGTCTCTCCACCAGTCTTCCAAGGGATGACTACTGTGGATGAGGATTCTTCTTCCCTCGGGTTGACTAAGCCTAAATCGGCAGTTCTCCCGATGTCGGTAGTTGAGTCTATGGTGGGCCTGTCCCGAGAGATGCTGGGTATGTTATCTCTCGAGGACCATGTCGTCGCTGCTCTGGCTGAATATTTTCCACCAGGGGAGTTTGATGATGCTCAGGCGCCTTTTCGCGTTTTGTCACAGGCTCTTATGAACTTGACACACGCTCATGCCTGTAACACGGCTAATTTGGAGCTGGCACGCCGCGATGCGGTGTTGGATTCTTTACCATCCCTTCCTTCTGAGCAACGTGCTGTTCTGAGGTCTGCCTCTTTGGTGGGACCTCAGTTGTTCCATGGTTCCGTGGAAGCTGTTCGTGGCGAAGTTCTTCGTCATTCGAAGGACCAGCTTTTGCTGAGACAGCTTGACCAACCTGCTGCTGCGGGTGGGGGTCGTTCCAGGCCAGCCAAGCGTGCTGCTGCGTCTGCCTCATCGGCGACGTCGGCTACGTCTGCTCCTTCTGCTCATAAGAAGCGCCGACGTGGCCAGGCTCGCTGGCAGCCTCAGACTGGAAAGTCTCAGGACTTTGTCACTTCCCGAGGTGGTTTCTCCTCTCGGGGGCCTTGTCGAGGCCGCAAGTGAAGGTTCTCACCTCGATTCGCCTCCAGTCAGGGGAAGGCTGTCGCTGTTTTACGACCGTTGGACAGAGATAACGTCGGACTCTTGGGTCCTCGACGTCATTCATTCCGGTCTGCAACTGTCCTTCCATCGGCACCCCAGTTTATCTCGGGTGCCCCTTCCGACTCAGGTCCCTTCCGATTCTCTGCGTCGGGACCTTCTGGTGCAGGAGATCGACAATCTCCTCACCAAAGGGGCGATCGAGGTGGTCAGAAACACCCTTTCACCGGGGTTTTACTCGAGACTTTTCTTGGTGCCGAAGAAAAACGGCCAATATCGTCCTGTCATCGATCTGAGTACCCTGAACGAGTACATTATAGCTCCTCGTTTCAGTATGGAGACTTTCCGGTCGGTTCGACGTTCGGTTCATCAGGGCGATTTTGCGGCCAGTATCGACCTGAAGGATGCCTACTTCCATGTACCCATTCATCTGGCGTCACGGAAATACCTACAGTTCTCGTTTCGGGATCGAGTTTTTCAATTCAGAGCTCTCCCGTTCGGTTTGAACCTGGCTCCTTGGGCCTTCACCCGACTGATGTCACAGGTGCTTGCTTTCCACCGCACTCAGTCGGCGGTGACTTTGTCAGCCTACCTAGACGACATCCTCCAACGGCACCACGATGCTGCTGTTCTGGAGTTCGATGTCCGGCAGTTTCTTTGCCTGCTAGCGTCGCTGGGTTTCAGAGTCAATCGCGAGAAGTCGGATCTTCTTCCTTCTCAGCGATTCCGTCATTTGGGGATGGATTTCGACACTCTTCACAATGTAGTGTCGGTCCCCCAAGCTTGGGCAACGATTCTTTCCGCCTTGACTCGGGACCTGCTTCAATCTTCCTCGGTCTCGGCCAGGACTTTCCTTCGGATGCTGGGCCTTTGCGGTTCGGTGACAGATCTCATTCCGCTTGGTCGCTTGTTTGTCCGACCTCTCCAACACTTTCTGTTGGATCATTGGCGTCCGAATGTAGATCCGCTGGACTTGGAACTCACTATTCCTCGGTCTCTGCTTTGTCACCTCCGCACTTGGGCAGATATTCCCTGGCTTACACAGGGTGTTCCGTTGGATCTTCCTTTGGCCGATCGCATCCTTACTGCGGATGCCAGCGATCGGGGCTGGGGTGCGACATTGGATCCTAGGGCCTGTCTACTCACGGAGAGTGGGACAGCGAGCAGGTAGGCCTTCATATCAACCAGAAGGAGCTCCTTGCTCTTCTGTTGAGTTTCCGGCTTTGGATCCCTCATCTGGCGGACCATGTTGTCCTACTTCTTTCGGACAATTCGACAGTAGTGGCCTACATACGGAATCAAGGAGGCACACATTCGATTCCCATGTATCGGCTGTCTCGGGATCTTCTTCTGTTGGCGCGGGATGTGAACGCTCGGGTGTCCATTCAACACATTCCCGGGCGTCTCAACGTCCTAGCCGACTCCCTGTCCCGACGCGACAGTGTCCTTCTAACCGAATGGATGCTACATCGGTCGGTGTTTCAGGCGATTTGCGAGCAGTGGGGCCGTCCTCAGGTCGACCTTTTCGCTACTCGCTGGAATCATCAGGTAGAGATCTTTGTCTCCCCTTGTCCAGATCCTCTGGCTTTTGCAGTAGACGCTCTGTCTCTGGACTGGACAGGTTGGATCGGCTATGCCTTTCCTCCTGCACCGATTCTTCCTCAAGTATTAGCGAAGACTCGTGCTTGCAGTTGCAGGATCATTCTGATCACACCCCTGTCTCCACAGAGGGTGTGGATCAATCTGCTGCGGCCTCTATTGGCCGATCGACCGATTCGTCTACCTCTACGTCGCGATCTTCTTTCACAGGGTCTTCCCAGGAAGTATCACAACAACCTGGCGAGCCTGTCCCTTCACACCTGTCTTTTATCAGGTCCAGTGTCCGACGTAGAGGTTTTTCGAGACGATCAGTGGAGTGCATTTCTGCATCGCGGCGACATTCCACTGGCATGACTTATGCCGCCAAGTGGAAGGTTTTCTGCCGCTGGTGTGCAGATCACAATGTGAATTACCGTGATCCGTCAATCGCTCAAATTGCGGATTTTCTGGTTTTTCTTTTTGACTCCAAGGGCCTCCAGCCTATTACGATTAAGGGCTATCGGTCTATGCTGTCTGATACTTTCTCTTATGTGGGAAAGCGGTGCATCGGTCGTAATCTTTTTCTCTCCAAACTTATTCGGCACTTTTCTTTGAAGAGGCCTCGAGTTTTGCGTCTTACACCCAAGTGGAACTTGGCATGGGTGTTGCACTGTTTGGAGGGGGCGCCATTCGAGCCTTTATCTGAGACCGACATGCGTTTTCTCACCTATAAGACGGCTTTTCTTCTAGCGTTTGGTTCTGCTCGTCGAGTCAGTGAGCTTCATGCGCTATCTGTTGATTCTGCCTTCTTCCGAAATGAGGCTAACAGTGTCACCTTCACTACTGATTGCTCTTTTCTGGCTAAGAATCAACTTCCTGATTCAGTACCTCCTCCCATCTGCATTCGGGCTCTCCCCGCTGTAGATGGCCGGAGGCCTCTTCTTTGTCCTGTTCGTGCGATCAAGACTTACCTTACTCGCACTCAGTTCATTAGGAGGGGTCGGAAGAGATTCTTTCTGTCTCTCATTCCTAAGAGGCAGTCTATCTCTTCCCATTCTATTTCCAGGTGGATCTGTCTTGCAATCAAGCTGGCTTATTCTCGCTTGTCTGCGTCGGATCTTGTTTCGAACCGGCTTAATGCTCATGAGGTTCGTGCCATTTCTACATCCTGGGCGTTCTCCAATTCTGTTTCGCTCTGTGATGTTATGAATGCGGCTTACTGGAGAAATGCTTCTACCTTCTCCTCCTTTTATCTCCGCCACCTTCAGCAGCAATCTGAGGACCTTTATTCTTTAGGCCGTCTCGTTGCTGCTCAGGCTGTTGTGCACCCTCGTTAAAATTGTTTTTGTCGAGGTTGCGCTTCGCTCAGCCTTGTTCTTTTCAGGTGCCTTCTCTCCATCTTCATTACAGGTTTTCGTTTTTGTTCTCTGCCATCCTTGCTTCGTTCTGCTACTCTTGTTGGTATTGGTTATGTGATTCACCTCCTCCTATTGTTTATTCAGCCAATTGTAAACAATTGTGAGTAGGTTGAAAAGAAATTAAAATTTTTTAGTAAATTTTGTTTCTTAACATACCTACCACAATTGTTTACCGGAGGCCCACCCTCCTTGGGGATATCTTTGATATCGATGCCTCCCCGCTAAATCACAAACTTCTCGTTGGCGGAAATACAGGAATTGACATCACGGTTGTTGCGCATGTGCTCGGTAAACGCAAGAGGTGTGCAGAGAGAGTTCCTGTAATTTTGAGCGCTGGTCTCGCTCGACCCTTTTTTCGATCTTTTTCGTGCTTTTGCACTCTAGTACTTTTCCAACTCGTTTGGAAAAGATTCTAAAAGCTTGAGTTAGTTCCGAAGTAGGGCTTGCACTTATGTTACAGCCAATTGTAAACAATTGTGGTAGGTATGTTAAGAAACAAAATTTACTAAAAAATTTTAATTTTTGTATGCATAGATGCAACAATGCTTACAGAAGAAAGTTACTGTTTAGTTTTTAATCTCATCTTTAACCCTCAAACACAATGAGGGTAAGAGTTCCATTTTAAAATGCTAAAATTAGCTAACTTCGGTTACATTTTCCTGTCATTTTGAAAAGGGTTAATTTTAAACACTTTGTTTTGCTATAGGTAGAGATGTTTAGTGAACAAATCCGCTGCTGTAAGTTATGCTTTGGGGCTTAACCCAATATATGCTTTGGCCACGTAATAGTATTGTCTGACAAGAATTGATTTTCAGTGAATTAGGCAAACACCTGTACTCATTTCCTCTAATTGCAAGGTTGTTGTAGCAATTATTTTGGTATGGATAGATGTAAAAATGATCGCAGAAGAAAGTTACTGTTAACTTTTTAATCTCAAGATTTAACCCCCAAGCACAATGAGGGTGAGAGAGAATAAGAGTACCATTATAGAATGCCAAAAAATAGCCAACTATGGATGCTTTTTGTCTATCATTTTGGAAATTTCAAACACTTTGCTTTGCTATATGTAGTCTGCATTTTCAAACTGGAAAGTTATGAAAGCCCGTAATTTGTCCAACAAATTACAATTCTCTAGTTTTAATATTATTATTTAATAATGCTACATGTGCAAAAGGATGGGAGGGCTGAATTAAACATTTTCACTAGACATTTTAAGGTTTTCCAAGCGGCTAAGCCACACGTGAACTTTTGAACTTGAAGTGAATACATAAATGTAGGTCATTCTGTCTTCAGAATTGGGCTATTGATGCTGTTCCATCTCAAAATCTGTGCCATGCTGACCAAAACCAGTCTGGGCCATTTCAGCCATGGGCACGGTTTGTTTTGTCTTGAGTCTTGACTCCTGCCACCCATTTAAACGGATTACAGGATGTCGGATAGGTGAAGTCTATATAGTCTACTTCAAATTATTACTGCACCTTACTACTATTAGGGTGCCCACTGATTCCAAGTTCGAACATGCAGGGTTGCAAACATTGATGAAAATTGCTGCAAACAACGAATTGAAAATGCATTTTTCTACTTTTAAATTTAAATTGGTAATAAAAATTTGGCAGTTCAAAAAATAGTAAATACTACCAGAATCAGACAACAGCTTTGTAGTATGTGTGCATAACACTCACCTCCTCCCCCCCCCCCCCCCCCCCCCCTCTGACAATCTGCGATCGCATTTGTGGTAGTCTGGCAGGTAGGTCGATAGTGATAGATAGATTTTCAGTTTTTCAGCCTAAATAACACACATTTATTGATTGAATTTGACCCCCAAAATCACTATTCACTCTTTTTTACCGATTAGAGTTTACCTGAATCAACTGCGGTCGACTTTCCACTTGCACTATCGGAATATTAGATGTGCCGTTCTCAGTACTGGTACTGACCCGGTTCTCAGTTCTTAACCCTAGTATGGTAGCGGAACCAACGGTACTTTGCAAACCCTGCTCCGGACGGACAAATACAGTCTGTGAGAGAATTAAGTTCTCTCATTCCCGTGACCTTGACCTTTGTCACTCGAACATGGTGTAGCTGTGCAAAAGACCTTCCATTGGTCTCTACTCTTGATCAGTGTTTCATGGAAATCCACCAAAGCATTATAGAGTTATGACTCCAGAGAGGCAAATAATGTCGGCCTGGCAGTCAGATGGGCAACCCAAATTTAAGATGCTTCCCTGTCGGGGGCATACATGTCTTCTCTTTTGCAACCATCTTTTGGATGCAAACTGAATAGTGCAGTGGGTCCCTCTGAATTGGAAATTGTCAAATGAAATAAACCTCCTAATTGCATACAACTTTTAAATGCCAAACCATTTACCATACCTTCAGTACAAATTGTACTGTTAGTTGCATATAGGAGATAAAAATAAAAATACCATGATTTTTTCCAAAAGTGCTACTTACAAATTCTCCAACCATAACAAACCCATTAAGCCTCAGTACTTCCAATATATGTATTCTGTTATATCTTGTTTAACATGACTCATTGTGCTGTGTTAAATAAGACATAACAGAATACTCAATTTGTCATAAAAATGGAAGAAAATTACAAAATTTTGATTCATTTCTTACTAGTAAACTGCCTATATACAGACAGTTTTCAATCACATGACTGTATACAGGATGCATCACCATATTGTGGATATCAATTAAGTGAACAAACAGATTCTATTCGATGAGAAACATTTAATCACAAATGATAGCTTTAGTTATCTCTTTTGCACAATGAAATATTTTATGATGAGAGATGAATAAAAATAAATAGAAGCAATATCCCAAATATAAGTTACTTGAACATTTTCAGAATGGAATAAACTGTAAAAGTCCAAACAATTTCCCTCAAGGTAGGAATGCATTGTACATGATCTGAAGGACGAGGCCCAAGCACCTAGATTCAACTATTTGTGTGTCATATATAGTGTTCATTCTGTGGGATGTTAATTTATCCAATTGCACTAAAACATTTAACTGGTTGAGTGCTAGAAGCCACTATTAGGGCTCTGCTGAAATGTGCTGAAAGCCATTTCAGTGGCTTTACACTGTATGCATAATATTGTTATTTGTGCAGTAGTAGAAAAACAAATGTTTATATAAAATTGTTTTGTTGCAATTTATTGGAGAGTGCCAATAGGCACTCTCCAATAAATAGCAACAAAACAATTATTTGCTAACAAAATCTTGCTAAATTATAGCTCCCCTTGCTGGTAGCATTGTATCTTTGAAACAAATACTCATGTAACAAATCACCTTTGAAAAATAATTTAGCACTCTACCAATTAATTAGGCCAAGACACTTTACTGCCATTGCCCATGTGGGGGCACGGTGACGTTGTGTACTAAGGCATACTGCACGTCGATGGTGCACCTGTCTTCAACCGATGCTAACCCTGCTTGTGTGGAGTTAGTATGTTGGGGAGCTGACAGTTGCTCGGTGGTTCTCTCTGGGTATTCCGGCTTCCTCCACCTGCAAAACTGTCATAGTCATGATTAGCCATTGTAGAGAAATATGTGACCTTAAAACACCAATAAATACATAAATTAATTAGGCAGCAAGCAATATTCATTAGCTAAAGTTTTGGAACCAAAAAGTTTATTTTACTTGTGTAGGTAAGTGATTGTGGCAGTGAAGAGCACCTTCGATGACAAAACAAACAAAAAATCTTTTATTACTTCTTTTGTAAATAAGGTGTTGGGAATAGTGTTTGGACAAACTTTCAACGTTAATTGTCTGTGAGTGGTAATGAGACATTGTTTTTTCTTCAAAAAACCATTTTAAGCTATCAACTTTACAAAATGCAGCATTTGATTAGACAAATATTTCATCCCACCATATTAACCCTTTGAGACTTAAATTATCCTGACATTCAAATGTCAGTCACTGGGAATTCAGTTTCTTCAACGTTTTTAAAAATGCGACGTCAAACGTCGGAAAGTACAACAAGATATTTTTCACATTAGTGATTAACTGGTTGAAGGCTAGATTATTTTTGGTGGTCTGAATTTGTTATCACAAACTTGTTTTATTACAAATTACTGGAGAGTGCCCACAGGCACTCTCCAATAATTTGTAATAAAACAAATTTATATAAACAAAATATTATTTGTGTTTGACTGCATATGAAATATGAGCAAGGAAATTGTTGGCTTTTGTCTGTTATCCTCATTTTTTTTGAAAGCCCTGATAGTGGCTTTTAGAACTCAACCAGTTAAGAAAGTCTTGACATCAGGCTTATATTAGTATTCATTTGGCTCAATGGTTGTCACTGAGCACTATTCGGGAGAAAATAGGAATTGAGGTTAAAACTTTAAAAAATCGAAAAATATTAACAAAACAAATGACCACAAAGTATTAATGCGCTGTTTGATTTTGCACGTCATAAGACGTACAAAAGTATCAAAGGGATAAGTATTTATCTAATTGAATACTGCCTTATGTAGAGACTTGCAACCTGCTAAGACCAGTAGATTAAAAGTAATTAGTTGATTAATCTCTTATCATCTAAGTGCAACAACAGGTATACATACTGACGGCAATCAGCCTGACCATTAATTGAACCAGAGGCATTTAGATATAAATTAGCTTTTTGCCTTGACCGATGATTTCATCAGAACTTTCGAGTTATGCCAGATTTTTTTCCATCACAAATTGGCCATTCACTCTTCAAATAACTGCTAGTTCATTTTTTAAAACTTAATCAATTTATTTGGATCAGACAGCAATGTTCACCCCCCTCCCCTCCCATTTGCATTTTGACATGATACAGTTGTGGTACCAAACAGTTTTGTGTCAGCGAAAGCACTGGTCATATGATGCATAGACTAATGAAGCTCATACTGAAGTTTGAGTTTGGGTATATCTTTTTGTGGTTTGCTCAGGCAATCTGCCCTCCCCCCCCCCCCCCCCTGTCCTCCTGGGGTGACTAGGTCGCCAGATGTCTTTTCAGGCATGCAAGGATTACCACGCCATTCCGCATATATTAATGGGACAGGATCCATTCTCAGACCTCTTTTGGATCATTGTGGATGTACACAAGGAGATCATGGGGATCAGTTCTGAGTTCTCTATCAGTTTCACAGTACTCTAATTTTCCTTTGGAGAAGAATGGTTGAAGGGAAGTGTGCAAAGGAAGATGGTTCAGATGTGACAGCTATCTCCCCTTTCCTCTCCTTTCGACCTGCCGGGCATTCTGGTGCATGCCAAGAGGGATGTGGGGGTCTTTTTTCTCATCTTGCGATTTTAAGCTATTAATCCTAGTTCGTATCCAGCTTCTACTCAGTCTGGGGCGGGGACCTAGGAAGTATTTATTTATTTATTTATTTATTTATTCATTGATGTTTTAGATAACATATTTCTGCACATTGGCAAGTTGTGACCGCAACATGGCTATAAAGTCAAGTCCAACCAATTGTTTATACCCATGTTGCCCATTTGCCCACAACTTCCAGGCCAGGCATTGGGGATTATTTGGTAGCTATGTTACCAGTAAAACAGACCTTGTTTACCACAGTAAACAAGAGGCCCCAGGGGGCCTGCGGGCACTCACCTGACATGGTAGTCTAAATATCAAACCAGGGACTTGAATAAGCTGCATACGCCCCTCCTAAGAAAAGCATATACCAACTAGATGAAGCGATTGTGCCCACACAATACACAGGATTTTCCTTCTATTTTCAGTTCCTGCACTTTTACGTCACAAAATTGAGATAAACGCATAAAAAACAGAATTTTTTCCCCAAACAAAATATTTTCAGCCTAAATTTTTTCTTCTTCTTAAAACACATAAAAAACTAATTTCCGGATTTTGGTCCAAAATTTTCTAAGTCCCACCCGGACCCCAAATTTTCAGTGTAAAAAAAAAATTATTTTTTCTCTTAAAATTGACCGAAACACATAAAAAACAAAAAAAAAATTTTTCGGATTTTGGTCCAAAATTTTCTAAGTCTCACCCGAACCCCAAATTTTCAGTGTAAAAAAAAAAAAAAAAAAAAATTTTTTTCTCTTAAAATTGACCGAAACGCATAAAAAAGCAAAAAAAAAAATTCCAGATTTTGGTCTAAAATTTCTAAGTCCGCAACGGGATCCCAAATTTTCAGCCTAAATATGAACCCAGGGACTTGGCTTGAACAAACTTGAATCTCAACCCTCTAAGGATGCTGCATACCAAATATCAAAAAATTCTTATTGGTAGATCTGAAGAAGAAGATTTTTAAAAAATACTCCTCATACTGCACTAATTTAAACATTTGGGCTCCCATAGAGAGCCCAAATATGGACCCAGCAATTAATTTCAATAAACATGTCAAACAATCTTCCAAAGATGTTTTATGTGGAGTTTGAAAGTTTTTGGAGCAGTGGTTTGGGAGAAAAGTAGTCTTATATGTTTTTCCCATTACCCACAGTGTTAAAAAATGCTGACTCAGCACTTTTTCAAAGTCCCCAAAAAGTACCCCATGATAAAACCGATGGCAATTTTTTTTTACCATTCCATTCTGTTGGTCCTAAGGAAGCTTCACAATAAATAATAATTCTCAGTGCCGTGTAGTTTTGGAGATATGGGCGTTTTAATTTTTTTCTATTTTTAGCTCCTGCGGTCCCCATGGGGCGACGGGAAAAATTTTTTTTGCATAAATTAAGTACTTATGACCCAATAAGCCCTCATATCAAATTTGGTCAAAATTTGCCTCTCGGTTTGGAAAATAGAAATTTGGGAGGGGGGGGGGGGCAAATATTCTTTCCCCTCCCATTACGACGCCAAGTATAGCCCCACAAACTTCTCTTGAACAAATCTGAGTCTACACCTCAAAAGGAAGCTGCACACCAAATATCAAGTCTCTGCTACTGCTGGTTCATGAGAAGATTTTTTAAGATTTCAGCACACTTTTTGGGTGTGGCCCTACCCACAGGCGAGGCAACTTGATTTGAACAAAATCAAATTGCGATGTCATAACAAACTATTATCTCAAATATCAATTAAATTGGTTCAGCGGTTTGGGAGGAGAAGATGCAAACACCATGTTCACGGATGACGGACGACAACGGACGGTGAGTGATCTCTATATCTCTCCTGACTGAAAGTCAGGTGAGCTAACAAGCATTGTTTCACTTCCTGGGGTCCCTGGGTTGCTATTTGTGTTCTCGATAGGACCCTTAATTTTAATTTTGTGCAAAAGTGGAATATTCTTTAAAATCTTCTGGAGAACCACCATTTAGAATGTTTTGATATTTGGTATACAACACCCCAGCCAGGCTCAGATTAAGTTTGTTCAAATTTAAGTACCTGGATTCATATCTGGGATCCTTATTGCAGCCCAAATTTTAACTCAGTGTAATAAGACAAATAATCTTTAAAAACTCCTCCTTCAGATCCACCATTCAGAATCTATTGATGTTTGGTGTACAACATCCTGGGGGCGAAGGGGGAGGGATCAGATTAAAGTTTGTTCAAGTTAGTGTCATGGTTGATATTGGGGCACTGTAGTTTTGCATTACTGGAAATCTGGGCATTGTTTCTGTGGTAACACCCCAATAACAGAAAAAATTTTCTAATATGGGCAACAGAGTTATAAATAATTAAATGACCTCAATCCTCTGTAGTGGTATCTAGCCATAGATGCTAATTAAATCCTTCTTTAAACATCTTTGTCAGGTGAGTGTTTCAGGCCCCCTTGGGCCTCTTTTTATAGACCTATTTGCCTCAGTACATCTAATAGACATTTAATCTATATTTTGTTTAACACAGCTCCATGACCTCGTCTGACAAGATAGAAAAATGCACAGTACATCTCCAGAATACAGGAAAGTGACCAAGTCCATGTTAACCCTTCACCTAACACGACAGGCAGACGCCATTTGCAAATAAAATTCTTGAATAACTATTTTTGTCTTTTTTGTCTCAAAAACATGGCTTATGTCCCTTTATGAGGGGTCATAAGCTATGTTTTTGAGACAAAAAAATGAAAATTGAATGGGGATATTTAGCTTAAATTGGCAAAGTCAAGATAAGCTATTGCCATCACACATGTGGAAGTCTGTGAGTTTGTTCAAATGTTCTTTAGCACAGGCTACACCCCATAGTTTTTGTAGGATCATCACCAAATTTCATGTGCAGTTTCGAGGTCACGTCTGGATGAGAACATCCCATTTTGGTCTCGATCAAGACCCAAAAATCCTTAGCAGTTAACAGGTCATACTTATGAAGAGATTTCATTGTAAATTGGTAGGATGACTCCGTATAATGTCTAGATGAAAATGTCCTATTTTGGATGAGCCTGGTCAACCGTGACAGCCACAGGGGCACATCACCTCGATTCCTTTAGCACAGTCTACAGGTTGCATTTATGAAGGGATTTCATTGCAAATTGGTAGGATGACTTGGTATAATGTCTAGATGAGAATGTCCTATTTTGGTTGTGATCGGTCAACAGCAATGGCTACATAGACATGTGACCAAGAATTGTTTTGAAGAGTATACAGTTCATATTTATGAAGCAATTTCATTGTAACTTGGTAGCATGACTCTGCATGATGTCTAGATGACACTGTCCTATTTTGGTCATGATCGGTCAGCCATTACCGCCGCTTGGGCAAGTGACTTAGATTCCTGTAGCACTGTCTGCAGGTCGTATTTATGGATGATTTCATTGTAACTTAGTAGGATGACTCGGTATGATATCTAGATGAGACTGTCCTATTTCCTATTTAGGTTGCGATCAGCCAACCGTGACTGCCAGACGGGCACGTGACTGAGATTCCTAGCAAAGTCTACAAATCATATTTATGAAAGGATTTGTAGTAGGATGACTTGTTTCGGAATTATTTTACTGTTACTTGGTAACTTTGGTTGACATACATTAACTGTGAGGGCCACGTCAACCCAGGCCTCAGTTCTTTTGTACAGTCTACACCTCGAATTATTCTTGTTGAAAACAAAGCATATAGGGTACAGAATTTAATCTATTCTCAACTATCACAATTATTGTCTTATTTCATATTCCTTTCATAAACATTGAACATTATCCTTTTTATCAAACACTACACACAGTCAATATATGCTGCAATGTCAATGACACTTTCATTGTGAATAGGGCTGGCCAGTTTTTGCCACTATGTTGGTTAAAGGGTTAATTAAATACTTCTTTTAACCCTTTACCCAAGGTAACGGCAATAAAACGACCAGCACTATTCACAAAAATCACTATTCAATTTTCATTATTTCTTTCATTTTTTTCTCAAAAATATAGCTTATGGCCCCTCCTTGGAACGAGCTCGTTGAGCACGTTCCAATGAGGTGCCATAAGCTATGTTTTTGATGCAGAAACTGAAAAAATTTAGTTATTCAAGAATTTTATTTGCAAGTGTCGTCTGCTTTTCGTGTTTGGTAACGGGTTAACTGAATAATTTTCACTAGCAAAGTGGCTATATAATTTAGAGGTTTCCACTGTATTTCTTAAAATCTATTTAGCATGCTTTTGGAGCTCCTGCAACATTTTGTTACCTTCTGGATATTTCCAGTGAAAACATGTCGACATGTAAAAACAAATCATAACTGCCAGCAAAGACATAATCTATTGCTACACAATGGTAGATAAGAGTTGTACATTCCATCACCCCACAGCAGCACTTTCAGTCCATTAATCAGACAACTGCATTTTTTTTTTTTGTGACTGATTTCAGCTGCTGGTGCCAGTTTGTTTTTTTTTTTCTTATTGGGGGGCAGTGGGTGGGGGGGGGGGGATGAATGTGTTTTCCATTAGAATCAGGAGGGGTAGGTTTATAATGTATTTTCACCTTTCACCAACAAAATAGCAAACAACACTTGCATGTTTTCTTAAAATACTAGTTTCATTCTTTTTGTTTCACAACCATAGCTTATAACCTCTCATTAAAACAAGCTCACTGAAGGGCCCATAAGCTATGTTTTTGTGAATTAAAGCTTTTCCGCCTCCATCCCCACTTTAGCAAGGGTCTGGATCTGACATTGTTGCAACATATTGCAGGCCTGTACAACAACATCAGCAGCTATTACACCATTTCTCAAGATTACTGCAATGCTACAAACACACAAGCAAATACTTGCATACACTCAGTGCTACTTGCACATGTTCACAGGCATAAAACATGATATATTCATACAGCCTAAGCCTTTCAAACAACTGTTTCAAAGTGCAAGACAGAAATAAACAAGAAGCCCCAGGTAACCCGAGGGCGCTCACCTGCCATGGTAGCCTAAATATAAAACCCATGGAATTGATTTCAACAAGTTGCATCTGCCCCTCCTTAGAAAAGATTATACCAAATATCCAAAGATTCAGACCAGTGGATCTAAAAAAAATATATTTTTAAAGAATATTCCTTATATTGAACTAAGTTATAATTCGGGTCCCCATAGGAAGCCCAAATATGAACCCAGGGACTTGGCTTCAACAAACCTGAATCTCACCTCCAGTGGGATGCCGTTTTCCAAATATCAAAAGGTTCTGACTGGTGGATGTGAAGAAGAAGATTTTTGAAGAATATTCCTCATATTGAACTAAGTTATAATTCAGGCTCCCACGGGGAGCCCAAATATCAACCCAGGGACTTGGCTTGAACAAACTTGAATCTCCCCCCCCCCCCCCCCCCCCCAAGGATGCTGCATGCCAAATATCAAAACATTCCGACCGCTGAATCTGAAGAAGAAGATTTTTAAAGAAAAATTCCTCATATTGAACTAAGTTATAATTCAGGCTCCAACAGGGAAGCCCAAATATGAACCCAGGGACTTAGCTTCAACAAACTTGAATCTCACCCCCCTAAGGATGCTGCACACCAAATATCAAAACATTCTGACTGCTGGATCTGAAGAAGAAGATTTTTTAATAAAAGTCCTCATTTTGAACTAAGTTACAATTCGAGCTCCCACAGTGAGCCCAAATATGGACCTAGGGACATGGCTTGAACAAACTTGAATCTCACCCCCCTGAGGATGCTACATACCAATATCAAAAGATTCTTATTGGTAGATCTGAAGAAGAAGATTTTTAAAGAATATTCCTGATACTGCACTAATTTAAACATTTGGGCTTCCATAGAGAGCCCAAATATGGACCAAGGGAATTGATTTCGATAAACATGTGAAACAATCTTTCAAAGATGTTATATGTGAAATTTGAAAGCTTTTGGAACAGTAGTTTGGAAGAAATGTAGTCTTAAATGTTTTTCCAATTACCCACAGTGTTAAAAAAAATGCTGACTCAGCACTTTTTCCAAGTCCCCCCCCAAAAAGTACCCCATGATAAAACCGATTGCAATTTTTTTGACCATTCCATTCTGTTGGTCCACAGGAAGCTTCACACCAAATAAGAATTCTCAGTGCCGTGTAGTTTTGGAGATATGGGCGTTTTAAATTTTTTCTATTTTTAGCTCCTGCCATTCCCATGGGGCGACGTGAAAATCTTTTTTGACATAAATTAACTACTTATGTCCCAATAAAACCTCATGTCAAATTTGGTTCAATTCAACGTCTCGGTTTGGAAAATAGAAATTTTGGGTGGGGCAAAAATTCTTGCCCCTCCCATAACGATGGCAAATATAGCCCCCAGAACTTCTCTTGAACAAATCTGAGTTTACACCTGAAAAGGAAGCTGCACACATAATATCAAGTCTCTGCTACTGCTGGTTCATGATTTTTTTAAGATTTAGGCTCACTTTTTGGGCGTGGCCCTACCAAGGGGCAGGTGAACTTGATTTGATACAAACTTGAATTGACATATGATAGGGAACATGCACAGCAACTTTTGTTGCATTTGGTCCAGCAGTTTGTGAGAAGAAGTCAAAAATGTAAAGTTAACGACAGACTACGGACGACGGACGAAAAGTGATCAGTAAAGCTCCCCTTGAGCTTCGCTCAGGTGAGCTAAAAAGGCATTAGAAGGGGAAGGGGGTCATTTGCTATTAATAGTTTTGTTGCCAACTGTAAGGAATTTTGTTTTGTTTTGTAAGCGATTAGTCAAGTCGATCACTGAAACGCATATAGAATGTATTTGTGTGCCTGTTATGATAGCTCATCACGTTACCGGAAACAAGTCGTCTATATGATACAGAATCAGAATGAGTCGTCTGTATGATACGCTATCAGAACACATTATGTGATATATACTGTTTCTCGTGGTTTTCAGACCAAAATCTATATGATTATTAGACAAATTTTCTTTTGAAATATGACAATGATGTTCCTTTAGCCTGTCGGTGTATCCTCCATTAAAATGTGGAACATGATTGGCTACCTACACTCACACACAAAATCCCCACTCACACCCAAACATTATGAATATATAAAAAAAAATTCTGCTGTAAATATAATTTTAATTTTTCCATCCTCCACACCCAAAAACTTTGTTCTCAAGTTCTATAAACATGCAAAGATATTTTTTCTGCTGTAAGAACAGTTATAACTTTTCTATTCACCAATCTATTTTCCTCTTTTCAGTTTTGCTAGTGCTGCTAAATATTTGTCCCTTCTTTCTCTGCGATCTTGTAGTTTTTCTAATGGCATGGTTTCTGAAAATTCCTCTTGAATTTTCTTAGCTGTATCACTGTCATATTGAATTGGGGTTGGCTCAAAGGTTTTCTGTACTTTAACTGCTCCTTCAGAATATCTCTTACAGTAATCTACAATGCCTGAAAAATATTTCTTTGGTACTAGTTCAATAAAAACTCATTCTTTTTCACAATTCAACTGGTTGAGTGATGAAGTTCATATTTGGGCTTTATTCTGAAGTGTTGGTACCCGCAACTTAAAGGCTTCATATTCAGTGGCAGTGCTTCATATTTGTTTTGAAGTAATATTATTTATTCACTAAGGATCTGCTTTGTTACAATTCATGGGATAGTACCTAAAGGCACTCTCCCATAAATTGTAATAAGTCCAAGACATGTGAACAAATTTTGGTCAAAAATAATTGAGCACTTTACCAGTCTCATGCACAACATGGCATCATACATTTTGACAGAATCATTGTTCATTATTACATCACCTACCCAAACAGTTAATGAGTTCTAGATACCCTAAAAAATGTACATTTCTTCTGGCGCAGCTATTTATATATTTATTTAATGGTGTTTAAGGTCACATATTTCTGCACAATGGCTAAACGTGACTGCAATATGGATATAAAGTCAAGGTCAGCCAATTGTTTGTACCCATGTTGCCCATTTTAGAGAATTTCCACCCAATGCATTGGTTACCGGGTCCTATTTTTTGTTTACCACAGAAAACCAGCACTGCTTTACTTCCCGTGGCTCCCCAGTGAGACTAACACAGCTAAAAGACAAACTGAATCAGTTATGAAAAAGTTTAGTTTAGGATTTTTGTTCAGCCATGTCTAGACTTGATTAAAAATTCATCTGAATTTAACTCAAGAAATCATTGAGGAAAAAATTCATTCAGTTTACTGGAGTAAAATTTGATCAAATGTGCCAAAATTATACTTATTTCAGAGGCAAGATAAATTCTGTCCTGGGCAGGAATATCCACCAGCAGCATGCACGGAGTTAAGGGTCTGGCAAGGGCAAATTTAGGAATGTCCACCACATCACTGCCTGGAAGTCCAGTTGCTCAGCAAAAATATGACTGGGCGCCATTGCCAGGATATTTCCATTTAACTTTGTAATGAATGCATTTTGGTGGTACTTGTTCAAAGGTTCAAAGGCCATAAAGCTGGTCAATGAAATGAACCCTCAAGGGTTAACCTGTTAAAAAATAAAATGATTTTCATCAACAGGGACTTGTGTTTGGTTATATTTATACCAAGTTTGTTGGGGTTTGATGACACTTTCCACATCCAGTATTATACCATCTCAGAAGTTTTATGAATGGAGGTAGCTGGCTGAATCACTAGTAGTGACAAGGAACTATTGTACTTTCAATATTATCGACAAAATAAAAAGATAAACAGAATGAATTAAAGACCTTTAAACATGAAAAACATGACAAAACGAGAAAGTGTCATCTCAGGATGACACAAAAGAGTCCCCACCCTGGTCCACAAATTTGCAAATGGCAGCAACAATGAATGGAGGTTGAAATCATGTTTGTTCAGTATACAAAAAATGAAATCAATCATATAAAATTTTGAGACCAGATGTCGATACAAAGTCATAATAGATTTTTCAATAATGTAAGTGAAAAGGGGCAATAACTCTTGGGAAATCAGGTGCAGAAACACAGCCTACCGATATGTGCAAGTTCACATCATGCTTATTCACCATACAAAATATCCAGCGGAAAGTGTGAGACAAGTTGTGGATAAAAATTTGAGATGGACTTGTTAAAAAATCTAAGTGAAAATTTGAGATGGACTTTTTCAAAAATCTAAGTGACAGGAGTCAATAACTTTTGAAAAATATGGTGCACCAATATGGCAAAACAGTACTTGCAAGTTCATTTCACCCTTATCCATTCTTCAACATATCAAAAACATCTGATGGAAAGTATGAGACTGCAGTTGCAAATAAAAGTTTGAGGCAGACTTGTTCATTAATCTAAATGAAAAAGAGCAATACTTTTTTAAAAATAAGGGGCAACAACTTGGTGTGTATTTATTTATTGATGTTTAAGGTCACATACTTATGCACAATGGCTAATCATGACTGTGAAAGTTTTCTGAGTGGAGGAAGCCGGAGTACCCAGAGAGAACCACCGAGCATCAACAAGCAGCTATCAGCTCCTCAACATTCTAACTCTGTTCAAGCTCCGCTCAAGCAGGGTTATAGCGGTTGAAGACATGTGCACTATCGATGTGCAGTACGCCTTAGTACACGGCGTCATCGTGCCCCATGTAGGCAACCGGGATAAAGTGCCTTGCCTAATGACACAATGCGGGTCATTCCAGACGGGGATCAACCTCGGGATCTCTAGCATAGAAGTCCAACAGTCTACCACAGAGCCATAGTGCTTCCAACAGCATGGTGTAATGGTATGCACAATTTCATATCATGGTAATTCATCATACAAAATATCAAAAGTATCTGATGGAAAGTGTGAGACTTGTTGCAAAAAAAAGTTCATAAATTGATGAACAAGCACACACTCGCATGGTAAACAGGGCAAGCCAAAAAATAAGCAGACTGTCATCTGCAAAATGAGGTCCCCAGAGGGTGAATTAGGGACTGTACCCTGCACAGCAGGGTAGCATCACTAAATTTACCCTCTGTGAACCTCAATCTGAATCAGGATCTCAAAACTAAACAGAAAGAGGTACCCAGAAGATAAATTGGCCCACTGTTTGGGATAGCATTATCAAATTCACCCTCTGTGCACCTCATTCTGCAAATGTCAGACTGCTTATTTTCAGGCCTGAAACAGGGGTATAAAAAATGACAAAAAAAATAATCTTACCACACACCACAGTAAATACTGTACACTGCATTACAAAATATAGACAAAATCAAAATCAAAATAAGAGGCTCTAAAGAGCCACTAAATTCTCACCTGGCGGAACTACACATCCCTCAATTATTCTAATCAGAATCAAAGAATGCTGCTGGCTGCCATTCTCCTTCTGATCAAAACAGAATGATGATTGTTTTCAGAGGACTTTCCATTCATTATTTGTGCAAAGTCAGATTCACATTGGCCAAGTAGTTTCAGATAAGAACGTGAAAATGTGATTTCCCATAGGGTTTCCATAGCAACTATGAGCCGCAATTGCAGCCATGTTTGCAACCCAATCAACATTAAATGAGGATCGTTGGTAGAGGGTGTCCCAGTCATCAATCATGCGAATTTTCAAAACATTTGACCGAGAAGTTTCAGAGAAGATTTTTGAAACTCAACCAATCTGAATCAAACAATGCCTCTGGTGGCCTTGTTTTTCAACCAACGGGAACAAAATGGTGATTGTTTGTAGTGAACCTCCCACAAACCATTCCTGCCAAGTTTGGTTCACATCAACTCTGTAGTTCCAGAGAAGATGAAAATGTGATTTCTCATAGGGATTTCATGGTAACTATGAGCTGCAATTGCGGCCATGTTTGCAACCCGATCAACATTAAATGAAGATCATTGGTAGAGGGTGTCCCAGTCATCAATCATGATGTGGTGCTTAAAACCTCTATTTTGAAGAGAATTTCATCATACTTTCCATGTTTCAGACTCATATGCATAAGTTGGCCAAAATCAGGAAATGAGCGAAGAAAGTTTTTATGACTCTTGGGTGGTGGGACAGATACGCAGGTCACAATAACCAGCCTCCATCCTTTTTTTCTGTACTTTGAAAGATCATGTGTGTGAATTATTTCTCATGGTCTCTGATGGTCTAAAAAATGTTGATTATCTCCCTAGAAACTCAATATTTCCAAAAAAAAGAGGGATATGTAGCACCTCTTAAGCCCTGATTGACAAATTTTCAAATGTACTCCAGTTGTTTTTAGCTTAACTTGACAAGGTTAAGATAAGCTATTGCCATCATGCATGTGGAAGCCTGTTAGTCTGTGAGTCTGTTCACATTTTCCTTTTACACCCCATAGTTCCTGTCCGCTCACCACAAAATTTCATATGCAGGTTTGAGGTCATGTCTAGATGAGAACGTTCCCTTTTGGTGGCAAAAACTTTTAGCACAGTCTACAGGTCGGATTTATGAAGGGATTTCATTGCAACTTGGTAGGATGACACTGCATAATGAGAATGTCCCCTTTTGGTTTTGATCTGTCAACATCCCCATTTGGTCGTGATCTGTCAACCGTGATGGCTGCCCAAACCCAAAACCCAACAACGTTTAGCACAGTCTACAGTATTTATGAAGGGATTTCATTGTAACTTAGTAGGATGACTCAGTAAAATGTCTAGATGAGGACGTCCCCTTTTGGTTGCGATCAGTCAATCATGATGGCTACACAGGCCTGAAGCCTGAAAATCTTTAGCACAGTCTACAGGTCATATTTATGAAGGGATTTCATTGTAACTTGATAGGATGACTCGTTTTGAAATAATTTCACTGTAACTTGGTAACTTTGGTTGACCTACATTAACTGTGAGGGCCACATCAACCCACCCCTCAGTTCTTCAGTACAGTCTACACCTCAAATTATTTTTATTGAAAACATAGCATACAGGGAACAGAAATTAACATATTCTCAATTATCACAACTCTTGTCGTATTTCATAATCCTTTCATAAACACTGAACATTATCCTTTTTCCTCAAACACAACACACAGTCAAGTTAAGCTACAGTGTCACTGACACTTTCATTTAATATAGCACAGAGATACCAAAGTAAATTCTTGAAACAGTTCTGTGATTAAATGGAATAGGGAATAAATTCAGGTGTGTATAAGATATATAGAATATATCCATAGTAGATGGTGTACCAAATGTTCACCACGAGTGGTGAAGTGGTGTTAACCGCGACACTTCGGCGATTTGACGGTAAATTGACAGTAAATTTTAACTATTGAATTCCCATTGCTGACGTGTTCATCACGGTTGGTGTGTAAAGATAAAATTTATGTCATAGGCTTTTTATATATATAGTAGAATAGGTAATCATGGTATAAAAACTAGTAAACCCCCACAGGGGTAAATCAACTGTTACACCAGTATGAAAATTACTGACACCGAATATACCATACTGTGTCTAAAAAACTGTGTCACTAATAATATACACTCTCTAAAAGCCAATGTGACTTATATTACTTGCACAAAAGCAAATTTTAGGCCCCACAAAGAAGATCTTCTGTTTCTCAGGCCATTTTTCGTAAAAGTGCATGTGGGCAGGCGTTTTTTTAATTTTATTTTTGTAATTATTTCTTTGTCATCAAAAAAGTTCATATTCTTGGTTTGTTTTCTGTTTTAGGTCTCATAATTTACAGAATAGCATGGGTGGTGGTGTTTTTTGTCCCTTGAGTACAAAAAGGCTTCGCAATGCTTTAGCATTGCAAAGCCTTGTTACACTCAAGGGACAAATTCAATAATTTTATTATTAACTTGGGTAAAGTATCAGACATGTAAAACCATTTAATTAATATTTTTTTAAGTTTGCATTGGTTATAAAAAGAGAGCATGTGGCAGCAAAATGACCATGCGGGAGGGTCTGAGAAAGAGATTCTTAATTTTCTTGGGCCTTATCTAAAAATGTTTACCATCAGCATTGAGGTGCATCGTTTCAAGAGGTCCAATAAATGCATATCTTGGACCCAATCCATCAGTCATCAATCTGTCAATATCTTCTGCACTCAATAAACCAGACTGCAATAAAAACAAGTTGATTCCTGAAAAAACTAATACTTAAAAATCTTTTATAACAATTTTAGCTTCTTCAAATTTACATAAAAAATTACACATTTTTTTTTATCTCTGTGACGAAAAATTCAAATTCAAATTTATTTTTTAATGTTAGATTTCTGAAATGTGTTTCAGCCCTTTTAAATTCTATTTTTTCATGTTTTCCCTCCAAAAATATTTATTACTCCACTAGGGATTGAGCTCACTAAGACTACTCCAATATAAGATCATACTCTACATTCTGAAGCAAACAAAACTATGAATGTCTGAGAGAGATGGTAGTTGTTCAATTAAAGCTCAATTGTATATGTACATACTAAATAACACAAAATCACCCAGTGCTTAGTTTGGGTGTTTCGATGATAAATTTTGAAATCAAACTGTGTTAATCAACAAATTACATAGGCAGTGGTTTCTAGTCAAGTCTTGTCTGCCTGTTAAGGCAGTCAAGACTTGACTAGAAATCACTGTTAACCCTTTACTATCATGAAAAGCAGTCAACACTTGCAAACAAAATTTTTGAATAACTAATTTATTTCCATTTTTTGTCTCAAAAACATAGGTTATGAGCCCTCATTGGAACGAGCTCCTTTTATTGATGCCATGAACAAACGAACCCTTTCAATGCTGTATACGTTTTTTTCTGGTTCCTTGGGAAAAAAATTGATCTTATTCCTGTATGAATATCTTGAATTTAATCCTCTCAAGACTTCAGTGTGTTTTTCCAAAGATTTTATTTCATGATGAACTCTTTCACTGCTGTGCACATATATGTTTTTTTCTGGTTTCTTGGAAACATCTGATTGCTGTATGCATATCTTTAATTTAACCCTCTCAAGACTGCAATGTGTGTTCCAAAAATTTTACTGATGCCATGGACTTGGCTTTTACAAACTTATATCTCACCTCCCTAACGATACAGTATAACAAACATCAAAAGATTCTGACTGGGGAATGTGAAGAAGAAGATTTTTAAAGAATATTCCTCATATTGAACTAAGTTATAATTCGGCCTCCCACAGGGAACCCAAATATAAACACAGGGACTTGGCTTAAACAAACATGAATCCCCCCCCCCCCTGCCACCCCCCCCCCCCCCCCCCCCCCCCCCCGAGGATGCTGCATACCAAATATCAAAAGATTCTGATAAGTGGATCTGAAGAAGAAGATTTTTGAAGAAAATTCCTCATACTGCACTAATTTAAACATTTTGGCTCCCATAGAGAGCCCAAATATGGACCCAGGGATTTGATTTCAATAAAGATGTGAAACAATCTTCCAAAGATGTTATATGTGAAATTTGAAAGCTTTTGGAGCATTGGTTTGGGAGAAGAGTAGTCTTAAATGTTTTTCCCATTACCCACAGTATTAAATGAAAGTGTCAATGACACTGTAGCTCAACTTGACAAACTTGAACTTGGTAAGTTATAAGTGAAATGGCAAAATTGAAGATCATTGGTACCAATGTTATGTGGTGGAATTTCAACATAACAGCATTGTGTGTGCACAACGTCAGAGTAATCCATGCATTTTTAAGCAATTTCTTGTGGCAATGTTTTTTTCTCTCTTTTTTATGGAGATTCATAAATATACTCTGCAGAGAGTGCCAAAGGGATAAGTTGCTGCACAAAGGCTGGTGATAACAACAATACTTTTTTATGGAAATGAAAAAAAATAAATAGCTCACATCTAGAGGTCACCCCGAACACACATACCAAATTTCAAAGTGATGCGATCATAAATGTGCCCTGAAGGGTGTGCCAAAGGAAAATATTGAAGCATAACTGCACTACGTTTTTACTAAGTTCATCAGAGGTCGTTGCCAATGGCAACTATTTTTGACAGAAATGGAAGAAAATAGATAGCTCCCATCTAGAGGTCACCCCAAACAAGCACACCAAGTTCAAAGGTTGTTGCCAGTGGCAACATTTTTTTACAGAAATGGAAGAAAATCGATAACTCCCATACAGACATCACCGCACACAAGCAAACAAAGTTTCCAAGTGATCCAATCATAAATGTGCCCTGCAGGATTTGTCAAAGGGAAATATTGATGCATAACTGCACTAAGTTTTTACTAAGTTCATCAGAGGTCATTGCCAATGGCAACTATTTTTGACAGAAATGGAAGAAAATCAAAAGCTCCCATCTAAATGTCACCACAAACAAGCACACCAAGCTTCAAAGCGATCTGGTCAAAAATGTGCACTGTAGGCTGCGCCAAAGGGAAATATTGATGCATAACTGCACGAAGTTCATCGAAGGTCGTTGCCAGCGGCAACATTTTTTGACAGAAATTGAAGAAAATCGATAGCTCCCATCTAGAGGTAACACCAAACAAGCATATCAAGTTTCAAACCATTCTGATCATAAATGTGCCCTGTAGGGCATTGCAAAGGAATATATTGATGCCTGATTAAATTAAGTTCAAAGGTCGTTGCCAGCAGCAACTTTGTTTTGATGGAAATGGAAGAAAATTGATAGCCCCCATCTAGAGGTCACCCCAAACAAGCATGCCATCTTTCAAAACAATTCAATCATAAATGTGCCCTGTAGGGTGTGCTAAAGGGAAATATTGAGGTCTGACTTAACTAAGTTCTAAGAATGTTGCCAGTGGCAAGATTTTTTGACGGAAATGGAAGAATATCAATAGCTCCCATCTAGAGGTCACCCCAAACAAACATACCAAGTTTCAAAGTGATCTGATCAAAAATGTGCCCTGCAGGGTGTGCCAAAGGGAAATATTGATGCATAACTGCACGAAGTTAATCGAACGTCGTTGCCAGTGGCAACATTGTTTGACGGAAATCAAAGAAAATCGATAGCTCCCATCTAGAGGTAACACCAAACAAGCATACAAAGTTTCAAACTGATCTGATCATAAATGTGCCCTGCAGGGCATGCCAAAGGAATATATTGATGCCTGACTAAAGTAATTTCAAAGGTTGTTGCCAGCGGCAACATTTTTTGATGGAAATGAAATGGAAGAAAATAAATAGCACCCATATACAGGTCACTCCAAACAAGCGTGCCAGATGTCAAAGCAATCCGATCATAAATGTGCCTTGTAGGGTGTGCCAAAGGGAAATATTGAGGTCTGACTAAACTGAGTTCTAAGAACGTTGCCAGTGACAACATTTTTTGACGGAAATGGAAAAAAATCGACAGCTGCCATCTAGAGCTCACCCCAAACAAGCATACCATGTTTCAAAGTGATCCGGTAATAAATGTGCTCTGCAGGGTGTGCCAAAGGGAAATTTTTGTTAAATGGTAGACACACCTTAATATGATATTAAGTACATTCATATACTTCTGGCAGTAGGTCCACAAAATCCCTATTTCATCCAAACAACCCCCTTCATTATCCCTCTCAAACATGTGTTGTCTCTAGACCTCACTTTCAACTCAAACAGTTCACTTGGTGAGGTGTAAAACCTGGACTGTATTATGGACACTGGCATTGTGTAAAAACTGGACTGTGCATGTATTATGAACAAATTTCTTTACATATTAACAATCTCCAAATGTTTTGTTTTTCCTTTTTTTCTTTCTTTTTTTTTTGTGTTTGTTTTTCTTTTCGGAAATAAAACCATCGAATAAATTAATTACACTATTTACATAATGATGTGTTCCTGCTCACGAATAGGATAACTGAGATGACCCATGTAATACGGCAAGTAACTTGTTTCTTGACGCATCAGGTTTCATAAGACAGTCAGCTAACTGTTTCTCTTTTGAAAGCCATCGTATGCTTGCTATTTCTTTCCTCAGCAACATTTCACGAAGAATACTTATGTCTATTCTTAAACCTTTATCTTCCAAGGAAGTTGTAGCATGAACTGCATCATATAAAGATTTGTTGTCAGTGACACATATGATAGGAAGATTGTTAATGATTTCTTGTTTGTCATCAAATCCACAAAGTTCACAAATGATAGATCTCAAAAGGAAACAAGATTCTGCTCCTTCCAGCAAAGCTAAAGCTTCAGCCGCTAATGTGCTTTTAACAATACATTTAATTTTTCTAGACTTCCAATTAATAGGTGAAAATTTCCCATTGCTTCCAACTAGAAAAGTTATAAAACCCCTTGAGACCCAGAGTCTCGTAGAGTTGCAAATGAAGCATCACTAAAACAGACAAGTTTTGCTTTGGAAATACTATCGATGTTAGGATATTTGATGCTAACCTTTTCTGACTTTAATTTCTTTAGGATTTTATTTGCTTTGAGTAAATCTGCTACAGAACTATTCTTCAGAGTTACACTGAGAGCACAAGAATCAAATGCCATATCAGGCCTAGTTTGATTTGTTGTCCAATTAAGCTGACCAATAACCCCACTGAGTTGTCTTAGTTCACATTCTGAAAGTTTATCTGCTTTGTTTGTCTGACGTTGTGGTTCAATGTGAATAAATTCAATACTGCTGAACTGTAATCTCATCAGAATATTGTTTTATATTTAAACCAAGGTATTTAAATGTTTCAAACTCTTCTTTACTGATCATAAATTTCTTTTTGATATCGTCTATCACATTTTCTTGAAAATGATATGATCCACACCAAAGGAAATCATCCACATGGCAAGCAATTATTCCATGTAAATCATTTTTGTAATGCCAAAAAAATAAAGCTTCATCATATTTGCTCATAGTGATACCTAATCTTAATAATTCTTCTTTAATTGTCAAATACCACACTCGAGACGCATCATCTAGACCATAAACTGAAGTCTGTAGTTTCCATAAATTTGTTGTGTTTGCTTCTGTAGGAGGTTTAATATAAACATTCCTGTCTATAGTTTTACCTTGTAAGAACGCTGATCTGAAGTTGAGAGAATTTACTCTCCTTTTTTTTGAAGGAATAATGGTCAACATGATTCGAAGACTTTCTTTCGAGCAGGTGGGTGAATCAGTTTGTAAAGAGTCTATGTTTTCTTCAAAACCTCTTGCTACAAGTCTTGCCTTGACAATCGGAATTTTATCTTTCATTTTTTTAGTGAGAACACATCGAACAGACATAGCTTTCTGACCGGTGTTAGAAACTTCTATAAAAACATTATGTTCTTTCCACCTATCTAATTCAACAAGTTTGGCATTTATTATTTCCACTGGTTCATAACTGACCGAATCAAATAAAATTTCTTCTACTTTCTTATGCCATCCTTCAAGTTTTTCAAAGTCAACACTTTTAATCACATCCTCATCTATGTCTTTGATATTTAACCAAAACTTGTATTTTCCAGACGCCTTACCTCCTCTGCCGATTACAACAGCTTCTTTCCATTCATCTGATTCGGGAAGTTTGTAAGTTATTGTTGAGTTTTTTTCTGGTAATTCACCTGAGTATCGTGTAGGATTCCTACTATCTGAAGAATATGAATCTGAATATGTATTGGAAGATTCACTTGCGTTAACATCAGAACTTTTTTCATGTAAATTGTTTTGTGTACGTACATTTATACTTGTGTTGTTATCAGCTAATCCAACATTGTCATTAGCACATGTAGTATCAATTTCAGAGTTCTCATCAACACAATCATTTGGGCATGAAACACCTGTTGAATCTGGATTAAATTCTTGAACATAAGATGCTTCTGTAGAATCATCAGTATTACATGTAGATTGTTTGTTTACATCATATTGTTTATTTGAATGAGCTTGTTGTAAATTACATGGATTTACACGATAATAAACTCCTCCATGCTTTACAAATACTTGTTGAGAATCTTTACCAATGATTACACCAGGTCCTTGCCAAGTCTTGAGATTGTGTCGTTTATAAAATACAATATCACCCATCTGAAATGGTAATGTTGAGGAATTTCGAACATTGTGACGCAAAGCTCATCTTAGTTTGTCTGATGATTCACACTTGATGAAAGACTCTCTTGCAGAATGCAGAGCATTGAGATGATCTGCCACAAGCTGACTTGATGTTCTTCCTTCTAATGCAGGAAGCTGGTCCGTTAAAACGGAAGGAAGATTAGGGTTTTTGCCAAAAACTAACTGATTTGGACTATAACCATACACATTATGCAATGCATTCTTTGCACTAACAGCCCATGCCAGGGCTATTTCCAAAGAACAATTACAGTCATCTATAATTTTGTTAATCATATTTCCTATAAGAGCATTGTGACGCTCGGTTATGCCATTTGACCAGGGTGATTCAGCAGCTGTAGTCAGTACAGTTATGTTCAAATTTTCTCACATATCCCTGAAGTGTTTATTATTAAATTCTGCACCGTTATCACTCAAAAAACGCTTTGGACAACCAAATAAGCTGATCCAATGTTTAAAAATTTTGTCTATAATGACGTTGGCATGTTTTGAAACAATCACAGCTGCTGTACTAAAACGTGTTGCATGATCAATGAGATGTAAAAAATATGAATGTTTGTATACATTCAGATCCATTGAAACAGTATCATTGAAACGTTCTGCAAGCGAAAGACCAACAACTGGTCTCAAATTGGGTTTTTTATACTTTTGGCAAATATCACAACTCTGTTCTATATCGTCAAAAAGTTTAAAAACTAAGTTTATCAAAGGTTGTTGCCAGCAGCAATATTTCTTGGCGGATATCGACGAAAATCGATAGCTCCCATCTAGAGATAACCCCAAACAAGCATACCAAGTTTCAAACCGATCTGATAAAAAATGTGTCCTGTACGGCGTGCCAAAGGAATATATTGATGCCTGACGAAACTAAGTTCAAACGTCGTTGCCAGCGGCGACATTTTTTGATGGAAATGGAAGAAAATCGATAGCTCCCATCTAGAGGTCACCCCAAACAAGCATGCCAGGTTTCCAAGCAATCCGATCATAAATGTGCCCTGTAGGGTGTGCCAAAGGGAAATATTGAGGTCTGACTAAACTAAGTTCTAAGAACATTGCCAGAGGCAACATTTTTTGATGGAAATTGAAGAAAATCGATAGCTCCCATCTAGAGGTCACCCCAACAAGCATACCAAGTTTCAACGCGATCTGATCATAAATGCGACCTGTGAGGTATGTCAAAGGAAACTGTGGACGTACGTACGTACGTATGCCTGGACGTACGTACGTATGTATGTATGCCGATGGACGAGAAGTGATGGCAATAGCTCAGCTTGACTTTGTCATGTTGAGCTAAAAATGCTGACTCAGCACTTTTTCAAAGTCCCGAAAAGTACCCTATGATAAAACCGATAGCAATTTTTTTGGACCATTCCATTGGTCCTAAGGAAGCTTCACATGAAATAAGAATTTTCAGTGCCATGTAGTTTTGGAGATATGGGCATTTTAAATTTTTTCTATAATTAGCTCCTGCGGTTCCCATGAGGCAATGGGAAAATTTGTTTTGGCATAAATTAAGTACTTATGACGCAATAAGCCCTCATATCAAATCTGGTTCAAATCACCCTCCTGGTTGGAAAATAGAAATTTTGGGTGAGATCCTTGCCCCTCCCATAGCGACGGCAAATATAGCTCCTCGAACTTCTCTTGAAAAAACCTGAATCTGCCCCTCAAAAGGAAGCTGCACACCAAATATCAAGTCTCTGCTACGGCTGGTTCATGAGAAGAAGATTTTTTAAGATTTAAACACACTTTTTAGGCGTGGCCCTACTGAGGGGCGAGGCAACTTGATTTGAACAAAATCAAATTGCAATGTCTTAATAAACTATTATCTCAAATCTCACTTAAATCGGGTCAGCGGTTTTGGAGGAGAAGATGCAAACACCATGTTCACGGCCAACGGAAGACGACTGATCACTATAGCTCCCCTGATAATAAAATTGTACAAATATGGCTGTCATTGGAACTGGCTCAATGAGTCAGTTCCAGTGACATCCATATTTGTAAGATTTTATTGGTAAATATTGTTTATTTTTTTATTATTATTTATATTCAGTTTATGTTTTAAAAATTAAAAAGCTATGTTGGGTAAAGGGTTAACATGTGTTATCAGTACACTACAGGGGTTCAACCATGCTGGCCTCAGGAGATCCTGTGAAACTCGTAGTGGTTATGGATTCTCACAACCATCAGAGTATGAATGGGAAGATGGGTTTGTTAAGTTTTGTATGAAGTTCTACTTCAGACCACATAACAAGCCAATCCCACATTTACACTCTGATAAGAGACAGATCATTAATTTCAGTTCGTATATGACTCATTTGGACATCAGTGGACTAGTATTTATTTTACAAGTACCAAGACAGTGTTTAGTTGTGTGAATAGTGTAGCACTCCATACTAAACTTGGCATGTAAATCCCACATTCACACTCCAATAAAGTGATAGATAATTCATTTCAATTCATATAATTTAATTTAGAGCAGCTGATTACCTTGCTTTATTATTTATTCTTGCAAATTGTTGAAAAATAAATGTACAGTCAAACTTCACAATTATGGTGTAAAATGTTCACACATTAATCTTTGAGCACCTGCAAAACCTACTATCAAATTACTTTGCAAATGCAGATCACCACAACAGACAGCTCTGCCTTCTGTACCCAAAGAAATGACTGAGATGGAAATGTATGTGATCGTGCAGAGTTCATTTTGTACACAGTCAAAATGGTGGACTATTCTTTTTAACCACCACAAAGTAAATTTTCATACATTATTGTGCACTTTTGGATAGTTGTATGGTTATAATTATTAAAGTTAAGACTTGCCCAAGTAAAAGAAGCTTCAAATCCTCATAGTTCAAATACTCCCATGTAGTTTCATCGACTTGTACGACTGATGAGCCAAAAGATTTGGAAGAGATTTCAGACTTCAGTCAAAGTGTTGATTAACCACAAGGGTTATGGTCTTCATACATGTCATCAAGTATTACTCATTCATATTATAATTGTGTAATTACAATATGAATGAAGATGTTTGGAAAAAAGTTACCACAACGAACAAAAATGTACCCTGAGGTCGAAGTCACGGCAATTTATGCTATGGAAATCTCAAACGATGAAGGATATCACACTCAAATCAGTGGAATTCAGTTTTTTTTGCAGACAAGTTTTCAACATATGCTCAGGGCTCGATTTAACTGGATTCGCTTAGCAGTTTTCGAATCAGTTTTCAACTATAGCTACTCAATTTCAAATGAAAAATTATGTAAATAATTGGAAATGCTAATACAAATTTATCCAAGTTAGAAAACTGCTATTCAGTTTTTAAAAATTAAATCGACCTCTGCATATGCTAATACACACAGCCTCAAGTAATCTAGAGGTATTCCGTGTGGACAACAAATGAATATTAAATTAATATACTGGTATTGTAATGAATGTAATCTTGCTCAGATTCAATATCCACCCACTTTTCAGTGGACATGATTATTTTGGGTGTTACAGGTGCATGCAATTCAATGTCTTCTCTGCCCACCTTGCACAATTACAGTTCATTTGACCCATCAGATATGTCAACACTTTTTCTGACAGAAGGGTGGGAAAAGTGCAAAAACATTCATAGGATAGGAAAACTCATCTTGACCAATCACTGCAAGAAAATCATTTACTATGGAAGAAAATTAATTCATACTACCTTATACATACTCCAGCATTCATTAATGATTGCATATTGTACTCTGTTTAGAGCAAATCCAAAACTCTCTCTCCTTAATGTGATGGGAGACTGCCCAACTTCTTCCATTAGTTTTCTTGTAACATCTAAACAATTTGGTTCTGTCCAAGGTGCTGGTATTAATTCTACTAGTGGAAGAAAATATGGTGGATTTACCTGAAAAATGCATCAGGTTCACTACAAAATATTTATAAACATAGAAAACATTCACTCGTTCATCTAACAACTGGAAGTGTTTGTGAAATTGTTGATAGTGACACAAAAGAAAGGTTAGAAGGTTCAGGACAATTTCTCTGAATAAAATGGTTATCAGATGGAAATTTGAAGAGAGCCACAATGGCTCTCCCTAATTTGCCCCCAGAAGAGCCATTTTTCAGAGGATGACTGATGTTTTTGCCTCCGATTCCATTACAATCAGCCAGGAATTATGTTATAATAGTATTTAGAGTAAAAGGTGTGAGTAAATGACATTATTTCCAAATGAAACAAAATACTGCATTTTGATAGGTTGAGAGGTATGGTGTAACTTGCAATGCACAGCAGCTTTTTTTTACACTGTGGCTAACCATGGTGTAAAAGCAAGAATACACATTTCCAGGCTATATGGCTAAAAAAAAAGTACCCATTGTTAATTATTAATTCATACCTTCTGCTCAGTTATGTTAGAACAAAAATAAAAATACAGGAAATTTAATATTTACGTGCAATAAAATATTACAGACATGGATGTCATTGGAACTGACTCATTGAGCCAGTTCTAATGACATCCATATTTGTATGGTTTTATTACAACAACTTACAAAGTACAAATTTTCTGTCAATTTTTGCCAACAATGTAGGTTAAAAGTATTAAGTACACCAAAATTCTTGGAAATAAATCTGTTATCCTTGTGTTTTCCAGGGTGTACGGGAGTTTACACCAGTCTGGGAACTCATACACCCTTCGGGTTCGCCACAGGGTGTATGAGTTCCCAAACCAGTGTAAATTCCCATACACCCTGGAAAACACAAGGATAACTAATATTTTGGCATAAACAGGGGTGACATTGACTATCACCATCAACAATAACAGCCTGTATCTGGACAGTATTGGTCAATGGTGATAGACAATAGCCCCTACTGTAAAGGCCATGATGGCATTCACTCAGTCCTCTTGTTTTGCCACCATCATGAAGTGTTTTATTCTCAACTAAAATCCCTTGAGAATTCCACGCCGCAAAAGAAGATAGCTTAATCCTGTCATGTTTAATGCTCTCTATCGTCATGCCATTGATGGAATCAAATCATGTAGATCTTCTTGTCTTTTATGTTAACTTTCCTGTAATGCCTGGGAAAATCACGGAAATTCAGTGCCGTTTCTGGCCGTCTGGGTGGGAATCAGTTTTGCCCCAAAATAGATAGTTGACTATTTTCCCCATTTCAAGACGTTGTGTCACAGGTCATCAAAGCTCTGATCATAACAAATTAACCCCCCACCCAAAAAAAAATATTGCATACAAGTGAAATGCATTTAATAAAACAGTCTTTTCTCAAATCTATTTCATCTAGGCTCCACAAAGTAGATGTTCTGTTTCTCAGGCCATTTTTTGTAAAATTGCAGGCGGGCAGGCATTTCTTTTATTTTATTTTTTATTTTTGTAAATATTTCTTTGCCATCAAAGGTTCATGTTCTTGGTTTGTTTAAGTTTTAGGCATCATAATCTACAAAAGAGTATGGGTAGTGGTGTATTTCATCCCTTGCTGCACTCAAGGGACAAATTTGTCAATTTTATTAACTTGGGTAAAATATCAGCCATAAACCATTTAATTTTTTTTTTTTTAAGTTTGCATTGGTCATAAAAAAGAGCATGCAGCAGCCAAAATGCCATGCGGGAGGGCCTGATAAACAGATTCTTAACTTTCTTAGGCCTTATATCCATATGTTTCTGTTTTATTCATTTCAATTGGAGCTTTGTTCTCTTGCCTGTGAGTGTCAAAGCAAAAATAGGTGACTTAAGTACATCTATATTAGTCCACCTTCACTTAAATAGTGTTTCCTGATGAATAAATAATAGAAAGGGAAATTAAACAATAAATATTTATTTTTGTAAGCTGCTTGCAGAAATTCCCTGCCCTGGACAGGATTTCTCTTGCCTCTGATATATATGTTATTTTGGCATATTTAATCCAATTTCCACCCTGTAAATTCAATGGGATTTTTTTAACAATGATTTCTTGACTTAAATTTAGGGCTGTCATGATTTTTTAATTTAGGAATTGATTAATCGTCGTAAATAATCGATTAATCATACCTAGATGATCAGGCTTCTCTTTGAAGTCGTTAAAAATGAAATTCAAATCAGTTGACCTACCTCAAGTAAACAACCCTTTTTTAGGTACATTCAAAGCTTTGACGTTCTGAACTTTTGAACCGTCAGTGTAATAATCAAGACTGGTCGTCAGTTGCGAACTTCGCAAGTTCGCAACTGCCGACTGGTCTTGATTATTACACTGACGGTTCAAAAGTTCAGAACATCAAAGCTTTGAATGTACTTAAAAGTCAAATGCTCCTTGAGGTTTAACATCAACATTCTTGACCTTTTACCTTCAGAAACCATAGTTTTTTCATCAATTTGTTTTTTAATTATTAAACGTCTAAAATGGGGATAAAATTTACTGATTCTTCGACAATGAAAAATACTAATCGATTTTGGGGTGACCGATCAACAATCGATTAATCATGACAGCCCTACTTAAATTTAGATGAATTTTTCATCATATCTAGTCATGGCTGCTTCACATGATGATGAAAAATATCTTAAAATTAAGAGTTAAAAATGTGTTATGGAAATTTGCCTTGCTTCTGTGATATGTCAAAAATTTATGCCTGGAAAATGATACAATACAGACATATTTTCGATAGGCAATAACACTGATTTTTGTTCTGTGGTGCCAATTCATAGTTGGGACATCTATTCATAGAAAGTTCCAAATGGTTTTAAAACAAGTGCAAAATTTTTTTGATTCACCACAATGGGAAAAAGTGTCATCCCAGAGGCCAAAAAACATCCCCTCCCTAAAATTGATGCACCTCCAGAAGCACCACAATCTAAGAAAATGAAAGTGTCAATGGCACTGTAGCTTAACTTGTATGTGTGTTATGTTTGATGAAAAGGATAATGTTCAATGTTTAAGAATTATGAAATAAGACAAGAATTGTGATAATTGGGAATATGTTAATTTTTGTTCCCTGTATGCTATGTTTTCAATAAAAATAATATGAGGTGTTGACTGAACTAAAGAACTGAGGGGTGGGTTAATGTGGCCCTCACAGTTAATGTATGCGGCCCTCACAGTTAACGTATATCAATGAAAGTTACCAATTTACAGTGAAATTATTACAAAATGAGTCATCCTATCAAGTTACAATGAAATCTCTTCATAAATATGGCCTGTAGACTGTGTTAAAGGTTTTTGGGCTTCAGGCCTGTGTAGCCATCACGGTTGACCGATCGCAACCAAAAGGGGATGTCCTCATCTAGACATTATACTGAGTCATCCTACCAAGTTATAATGAAATCCCTTCATAAATATGACCTGTAGTCTCTGCTAAAGTTTTTTTTGGTTTTGGGCTCAGGCAGCTGTCAAGGTTGAATGATCGTGACCAAAAGGGGATGTTCTCAACTTGGCATTATCTGGAGTCATCCTACCATGTTACAATGAGATCTCTTCATAAATATGACCTGTAGACTGTGCTAAAGGTTTTCGGGCATCAGGCCCCTGTACCTGTCACAGTTGACCAATCGCGAACAAAAGGTGACGTTGTCATCTAGACATTATATGGAATCAACCTACCAAGTTACAATGAAATCCCCCCATAAATACGATCTGTAGACTGTGCTAAAGATTTTCGGGTTTTGGGCTCAGGCAGCTGTCACAGCTGAATGATCGCGACCAGAAGGGAACGTCCACATCTAGATATTATCTGGAGTCATCCTACCAAGTTACAATGAAATCCCTTCATAAATATGAGCTATAGACTGTGCTAAGTGTTTTCGGGCTTCAGGCCCCTGTAGCCGTCACGGTTGACCAATCGCGACCAAAAGGGGACGTTCTCATCTAGACATGATATGGAGTCACCCTACCAATTTACAATGAAATCCCTCCTTAAATACGACCTGTAGACTGTGCTAAAGGTTTTCGGACTTTGGGCTCAGGCAGTCGACATGGTCGAACGATCGCAACCAAATGGGGAAGTTCTCATCTAGACAAGCTACGGAGTCATCCTACCAAGTTACAATGAAATCCCTCCATATTAAATATGACCTGTAGACTGTGTTAAAAGTTTTGGGGTTTCATACCTGGGCAGCCATCACGGTTGACAGATCTAGACCAAAAGGGCACGTTCTCATCTAGATATTATACAGAGGCATTCTACCAAGTTACAATGAAATTCGTTCATAAATATGACCTGTAGACTGTGCTAATGGTTATTTGATTTTGGGCTCGGGTTGCCATCAGGGGGATTTTCTCATCTAGACATGACCTCAAACCTGCATTTGAAATTTTGTGACGATTGGACAAAAAGTACTTGGTGTAGCCTGTGCTAAAGGAAAATGTGAACAGACTCACAGACTAACAGACTTCCGCACGCGTGATGGCAATAGCTTATCTTGACTTTGTCAAGTTACACTAACAAAGATAAAACTTGGATTCAAGTTCATGTTTCAAGAACAATGGAATTAAACTTTATTGCCCATTCCAGAAGGGAATTATATGCCTCATGTTGTTTGGACAAATGGCAACAGCAAGGAAGGGGAGGGTGATCTTGAAGAAAAGAGGGAGGTGAGGATATTCAAAGCAACAATTTTTCATGATTTCTAAACATGCATAAAGGACATCATCAAATTGTTTGGCTCATAAACCACCGTGTGCAACCTGCTGCTGGTGGTGGTCCAAGAGCTGAAAATTTGCAACTGTTTTGAGGCCAACTTTTGTTTTTGTGTATTGTTCTTGCATGAACTTTTCCCTGAAAAAAATCTATTCAATTTTCCTGAAAATCACACTCAAGTTCCCTGAAAATTTGGTTCTCAGGTAAATTCCATTTAACCCTTTACTTAATCTGAAAAGCAGACGACACTTTCAAAAAAATGCATGAACATAGGTGGGGAGGGGGGGGGGAGGGGGCAGTGGTCAAGTGCCCCAAAAAATGTGCGAAATCAGTTAATGCATTTTTTTCCCATTTTCACTATTATGGCATCTTTTGTGTTCCAAACAGTAACAAAATGTCACCAATTAACCATAAAAGCCTATTCAGAAGCTTTATTAACAAAACTAACCCCCTTAATATAAAAATATTGGAGAATTGCATCCAAAACTAATTTATGGATGGGAGTGGGTGCCCAATATTGAGCGGAAAGAAATTGCCCGACAATTTTCTCCTAAAGTCAACAAAAATATCCATTCACAACATAATTCATTCATATCAAGCTTGTTTTGATGGAACATTCTTTAAGATAAAGCATAGTATATATAATATTATCTAATGAATCATAATAGCTAGGTGGGACTGATTTTTTTTAAAAAATTGAAAATATACTATTCAAAAAAAGTAGGGGAGATTTGATAAAAGAGAGATATATGAAGAAATATATTTATTTTTTCATCAAAAAGACACTTAAGGTATTGCACTGTGACATCTGGTGAATGATTTCAACGATAGTTGGGTGTCTGACAAGCACACTGAAAATTTCAAAACGTACCCCTCAGACATTAACGCGGCACTTGTGCGAAAAACCTGCACAAAGTTTTTGTGGGTCAGTGACATTCATGATCCACACTAAACTTGGCAACATATTGATGTGTCCAATACCATTTTCCGAAAATATCAACATCAGTTTGGATATACCCTACTTTTTTTAATAGTATATATATTAAAGTCTGATTTAACAAAAACAAAAAAAGTCTTTTTGATCATTATCCTATTATGCAGATGCGATAACAAAAACACAAGGTTTGCCCTTCTTGAGCCAGAACAAAAGCAAGTTCCCATTTACTCAACCAATATTTGCAACATATACATGGTTTCAGTATAAGCAGTCGTAAATTAATTATGGGCAGAACGGGCACAGTGCTCACATATGCCTGCATATGTCATGATTTACAGAAACTAGACTGTTGGAAGTGCATATCACTGCATATCAGAGATAAAATTAGGAAAAGCTTATTTAAATTTGGTTTAAAATCAAAGGTTTCTGGGAAAAAGAATAATTGAGTTTCATTTGCAAGGTGAAGACCGAGAAACTAGATTTGTATTAAGCTACGCATTTAGTTTGTCTCAATTGTCTGATCTGGTGTGATTGGGGTTTTACATCACTTTCAACAACTATGGCTATATGATGCCTATATCATAATGTTGTTAGTTCCCAAGATGAAGGTAGAATTATTCAAACAGATCTACTGGATGGCCTAAGGAATCCACCAACCACTGGAGGAACTAACAAGCTCACACAGACACCTCAATATAAGGACAAAACAAATTCCTTAGAATCTACTACATCAATATAGTATTAAAATGTCTGTATGAACAGCCAGGCCATCGCTGCTGGCATTAGCAAACTGGCTACCAAATGTGGACCTATTATACCCGGGTCCACAGGGGGTTCAAGCTACACAGTAATGTCTTTGTGAACTGATGTGAATCTGGTAAGTCTTGAAAAATGCATCTGATCGAGTAAATGGAAACATGTTTGGACATATTAAAATATGCACTGAATCAGTGTGCATTACGTGCTTCAAGTTAGTGTTTTGTATATAAAATGTATGAGAAGGGGGTGGGTCCCCAAAAATGTCATGAAAAAAATATGCATGAAAGGGTGGGTGGGTCAAAAAATCTGCAAAATAAAAATTTCCACCTATTTTCACACATTTTTTTTCCTCCCCCCCCCCCCCCCCCCCCCCGCCCCCCCCCCCCCCACTCCTGGAAATACAGCCACTTTTTGAAAATGTCGGTGAATTTAAAAAATTAGGATATACTAAAAGATGAGTGTCATATCAGTAAAAATTCTATCTGGAATTGTGGCGAGAATAATAGTAATATTGGTGGGAAAAAAGATAGGGGAGGAAGAGAGAGGGCTATGATACCACTCCACCCCCTGGTCAAAACTTGATTTAATGAAAAATTTACAAAAGATTAGTAGGTGAACTGAGATTCAATGTTATAAGTTTATGAGTTGGCTATAATAGTTAAGGCCAAATAAAAAAATTGAATTGATTCTCAGGCAATTTTTTTTTCAAATCAGTGAGGGAGGGAGGATTTTATTTTTACTTTTTTTCAAATTTTTTTTTTTCGTGTGAAAGGGTTGAGTATACTCAGTAAATCTTTTTGCTGTCTTTCCACTTGAAAAAGAGAAAAGGTTGTATTTTAGTGTAAATATAGTATACCTTTTATAACTAAGTGCCATAACAACAGCTAAATGGATTTGTATTTTATTGTTCTTTTTAATGGTATAGGTCTGTCAAGCATCATGATCCATTAGAATAGGCCCCACTAACCAATGCTTGGGGTAGGAGTCCTTTAAAATGGGAAACATGGCTCTAAATGATTTGTTAAACTTGAGTTTATATCGGTGTTGCAGCCATTATTAGCCATTGTGCAGAAATACATGACCTTAAACACCAGCAAATAAATAAATAATTAAATCATGATCCAGTATATCAGAATTTTCTTTGTTACAGTTTATGGGAGAGTGCCCCTGGGCACTCTCCCATAAACTGCAACAAGAAAAACCAATTTACTGCTAACACAGCTAAATAATTATATGTCAAGAAATGTGAAAAAATGACCATTCCAAGTTTTCACAAATTTTTAAAAAACATGACATAATAAAAATGTCTAATGAGGAGGTTCAAATCCAACGAGGGAGGGTCTGAGAATCAAAACATTATTTTTTTTTAGCCTAATATAGTTTGATTTGCTCATTGTCACAATGTGCAAGACAGTCACTTTTATGTGCAAGATAGTAATTTTTACAGATACTTTTACTTACGGGATGCGCTATTAAAACATTTGCTTTACATTTCAACCCCTCAGAAAACCGAGATGCATTTATACAACTGGAAGAGCTGGCCAATATCATGTCTTCAGTTGCATACTCATCAATGTCTTTAAAGACTTTCTTTTTCAATTCCACATCTTCTGGAACACACTCCTGCAGCAAAATTAATACATAATAAACAAAATATTCCATTTGTTTGGTAACTTCAGAGAAAGATAGCACATTCATAAAAGTGAGGATTTACAATAACAAATATTGCAGAGAGCCCAACTTGCCACCACGAAACAAATGGACAAATTGCCACATATCTTATTATGAAACTTTATCAGAGACCCTTCACAAAAATGTATGATGGCAACTGGATAATAGCAACTTTAGGCCACACAAAGTAGATCTTCTGTTTCTCAGGCCATTATTTGTGAAATTGCATGCGGGCGAGCGGTTTTTTATTTTATTTTTTATTTTAGTAATTACTTCTTTGCCATCAAAAGTTCATGTTCTTGGTTCAAGTTTTAGGCCTCATAAACTACAGAATAGCATGGGTGTTGGTGTATTTCATCCCTTGAGTGCAAGAAGGCTTTGCAATGCTAAAGCATTGCAAAGCCTTCTTGCACTCAAGGGACAAATTCATCAATTTTTTTAACTTGGGTAAAATATCAGACATAAACCATTTAATTTTAATTTTTTTTAAGTTTAAATTGGTTATAAAAAGAGAGCATGCGGCAGCCAAAAGGACCATGCAGGAGGGCCTGAGAAACAGATTTTTTAGGCCTTATCTTACTATAATTTTAGTTATTCTGTTTGTCATGACATACCCTATCTCCTCACCCTCTATGTGCCTGAATACTTCAAACTTGACAGGTGTATGTACTTCTATCCAATATAACTAAATCAATATGTTTGATGGCAATACTTAGCATTATTCCCAAAACATGGCAATTGTGTCACATCCTGTGCTATTCAGTATGTGCTATTCTGTATACAGACATAAGTCGCCATTAAAAGTCTCGATATGCATGGAATAACTCTAAAAGGCAATACCAGAGAGTTTTATTTAATCTTATTTGTTTTACAAGAATTGACAAGCAAGTTATGCAACTTATATTAATGCCCAGTGGTGCAGGTGTGTGGGATGACCTTCGAAGCGGCAACGTCGTGGCCTCGTTCTTCTCAAATATTACGAAGGGATCTTTAGCCTGCATGGAGTGTGTCTCTCTCCGCACAGAGGACAGCCATTTACATCCCCACCCGATAGAACAGTATGCTGTGACAGCATCAACCCCACAATTGATGCTGACAGAGAGTGATCGAACACCTCGAGAATTTTCCCCGACCGTATATCAATCACGTGACCTCTGGCATGAGACACCAGCATGCTTATCCACTCGGTCATTAGAGTGTTAACTGGTTGAGGACTAGATTATTTTTGGTGGTCTGAATTTTTTATTCAAAATTTGTTCTATTGCAAATTATTGGAGAGTGCCTACAGGCACTTTCCAGTAATTTGTAATAGAACAACTTTATATATAAAAAAAATATTATTTGGGTTTTACTGAATATGAAACAGGACCAAGGAAAACCTTTGCTCTGGTACCCTCATTTTTTTTTAAAGCTCTGATAGTGGAACTAAAATATAATTGGGTTCTGATGTGCTTGATCTATTATGAGTGCCACCAACAACAAAATCATGGCCACCGCTTTTTAACTAACATCAAAAATTTTGTCAGGTCATGTGAAAGATTTATATTACTATTGCATTCTTTGAGGAATGAGAAGTATTGGTGAAGGGTGTTCAGTGCAGAATTGTTGGTCAGTTTGCAGTGTTGTGTTTACATTTTTGCATTGCATGTTTCAGGGAATCAGAGATCAAATAAAAATCAAATTTCAAAATTGCACCACGGAACTGTTGTAAATTGAAAGTTTTATTTTCTCATAAAACTCTGATATTACTCACTACCTATATCAAACTATATGCAACAGGTGGGTTGACCCTTGGTGGGTTGTCCCATTTCCGATCTTGGGGGAGGTGGGGCAACCAGATGGGTTATTCACCTAACTGTTAAACTTGATGTATCTTAAGGTCAGCATATAAATAAAAAAAATAAAACAGAATTAGATCAAATTTAAAAAATAAGTAAAATGTTATTTATTGGCTAACTAAACAGGGCAGTTGTATACTCCTGTTCACCTCCATAAAGTGTACTGGGTTATTCTGATCCTTCTCCATCTCGCATAAGCCTTTCCGAATAGTGTTGACCATATGTGTCCTTATTACAACCCACCGGAGCTACCTGCACATGCATGGTAATGGATTTAACAGGATAACATGTTTAACTCCCAAACTCAAAATTAATGTGGTCACTGGTCACCTGTTTAACTCTGGAAGGGAGGGGGGAGGCCAGGTGGGTTCTAGATGAATGCCAGGGTGGGTGGGCAAATCTGTATGATGGCTTCCCATATTCTCATTCACCTAAACATTAAACTAGATGTATCTTAGGGTTAGCATATCAACAAAAAAAAAAATTATATAAATATTCAGTTCTTTACATCAAAGTTAAAAAATCCGGCAAGAGGATCACAGATCCACAAGTGGAGTTTTGACATTAAATTTCATGAAAAGTCAGAAAAGCAAGTTATTGCCGCAACAGCAACTTCTGCCAACAGTGATAACTACAGTTTTCATGCCCCCACTCTTGAAAAACTTTTACTTCAGGCAGTTTCTACCATTGCCCTATTCTCACTCTATACCAGAACACTTGAAACCATTTTGTCGAAAAAAAATCTGTTTATAGTAACAGTGACCTTGGTCATGGGTCAACAGACCACAAAATCAATAGGTGTCTCCTTTCCTCTGGAGTAACCTTTGGTGTAAATTCAGTGAAGGTGTGACAAATAGAGCTAAAGTTATTGCCCGGAAACCAATTTGTCGAAAAAATTCTATTTATAGTAACAGTGACCTTGACTTTGGGGCATCAGACCCCAAAATCAATAGGTGTCTTCCTGTCCTATGTAGTAACCTCTGGTGTAAAGTTGGTGAAGGTGCGACAAATAGAACTAAAGTTATTGCCCACAGAAACCAATTTGTCGAAAAAAATTCTATTTATAGTAACAGTGACCTTGACTTTGGGGCATCAGACCCCAAAATCAATAGGTGTCTTCCTGTCCTATGGAGTAACCTCTGGTGTAAAGTTGGTGAAGGTGCGACAAATAGAACTAAAGTTATTGCCCACAGAAACCAATTTGTTGAAAAAAATTCTATTTATAGTAACAGTGACCTTGACCTTGGGGCATCAGACTCCAAAGTCAATAGACATCTTCCTTTTCTATGGAGTAACCTCTGGTGTAAATTTGGTGAAGGAGCGACAAATAGAACTAAAGGTATTGCCGGAAACCAATTTGTTGAAAAAAATTCTATTTATAGTAACAGTGACCTTGACCTTGGGGCATCAGACCCCAAAATAAATAGCTGTCTTCCTTTCCTATGGAGTAACCTCAGGTGTAAATTTAGTGAAGGTACGACAAATAGAACTAAAGTTATTGCCCAGAAACCAATTTGTTGGAAGAAAATTCTATTTATAATAACAGTGAACTTGACCTCGGGGCATCAGACCCCAAAGTCAATAGGTGTCTTCCTTTCCTATGGAGTAACCTCTGGTGTAAATTTGGTGAAGGTGTGACAAATAGAACTAAAGTTATTGCCCAGAAACCAATTTGTTGAAAAAAATTCTATTTATAGTAACAGTGACCTTGACCTTGAGGCTTCAGACCCAAAAATCAATAAGTGTCTTCCTTTCCTATGGAGTAACCTCTGGCATAAATTTGTTGAAGATGCGACAAATAAAACTAAAGTTATTGCCCGGAAACCAATTTGTCGAAAAAAATCTATTTATAGTAACAGTGACCTTGACCTTGGGGCAACAGACACCAAAATCAATAGGTGTCTTCTTTTCCTATGGAGTAACCTCTGGTGTAAATTTGTTGAATGTGCGACAAATAAAACTAAAGTTATTGCCCGGAAACCAATTTGTTGAAAAAAAATCTATTTATAGTAACAGTGACCTTGACCTTGGGGCAACAGACACCAAAATCAATAGGTGTCTTCCTTTCCTATGGAGTAACCTCTGGTGTAAATTTGTTGAAGGTGCAACAAATAAAACTAAAGTTATTGCCCGGAAACCAATTTGTTGAAAAAAATTCTATTTACAGTAACGGTGACCTTGACCTCGGGCATCAGACCCCAAAATCAATAGGTGTCTTCCTTTCCTATGGAGTAACCTCTGGTGTAAATTTGGTGAAGGTACGACAAATAGAACTAAAGTTATTGCCCGGAAACCAATTTGTTGGAAAAAATTCTATTTATAGTAACAGTGACCTTGACCTTGAGGCTTCAGATCCCAAAATCAATGGGTGTCGTCTTTTCCTATCGAGTAACCGGTGGTGTAAATTTGGTGAAAGTGTGACAAATAGAACTAAAGTTATTGCCCGGAAACCAATTGTTTACGCCCACCCGCCGCCCACCACTTCATCAAACTATTAGTCGAGTTTGACTTTGTCAAAACTCAACTAATAATTCACCCAGCTGAACTCTGTAAATTAAACTAGATCATTTTTGCCATGATGATAGTTTTATATAGGCCTATTGTGATAAACATGAAAAATAAAACAAGGAAACACACAGCTGAAACTCTTCTATAAACTTCGGCAGTTATAACACAAGTAGAACATTGAATGGGGTTTTCGTCATGCACAGTGCAAGAACAAAATACTATGATATCATCATCTTCATTCATAAAAATCAGTTCATAGACGCTGAATGATTGTCAAGATATATATATGCAAACAAGTTGAGAAATGGAGGAATATTGTAAGATAAATTGGTATTACCACCAAGTGAGTCTGGTGTGGTGTATTGAAGTCACAACCTTGCCTATGGGCCATATATATCAACTCATCCTAACGGTATCATTGATATATGCCTAGAGACGAGGTATCAGCTTCAATACACCATCTCGGAAAAACTGCATGGTGGTAATGAGAAATATTTACATCTTTACCAAGTGTAATGGGAATACAGGGACAGTACTATTCATAAAAACTGCTATTCAAATTTTATTATTTTTCCAATATTTACCTCTAAAACATAACTCATGACCCTTCAGGGGAACAAGCTCATTCCAACAGGAAATTATGAGATATGTTTTGAGGGAAAATTTGATTTTTTTTATTTATTCAAGAGATTTAAAAAAAATATTCTAATGATAGTAACAGTGACCTTGACCTTGGGGCCCCAGACTCTGAAATCGATAGATGTCTTCCCTTCCTATAGGGTAACCTGTGGTATAAGTTTGGTGAAGATACACGGATTAGAACTATTGCCGGGAAACTAATTTGTCACAAAATATTCTATTTATAGTAACAGTGACCTTGACCTTGGAGTCCCAGACTCTGAAATCAATAGGTGTCTTCCCTTAATATAGGGTAACCTCTGGTATAAGTTTGGTAAAGGTGCATCAAATAGAACTAAAGTTATTACCCGGAAACCAATTGTTTACGGCCGCCGCCCGTCCGCCACTTCATCAAATTATAAGTCGAGTTTGACTTTGTCAAAACTCGACTAAAAATTAGTAAGCCATTATGTGTTTGTTGTCTTTATTAATAACCTTCTATGAAATGCCACCTATTGAAACAAGAAAAAAGTTAGCACTGCCAACAGATGCTCTCCGAAATGCAAATTGATGGAAACAACATACTATTTTTTTTTCAAATGCAGAGCTGTGAAATGGATTAAGCCATATAAAAAAAATAATACAAAAACATGTGAAAGGACAAGGGTAACAGTACACAGTAAACCTGAATTTAAAGCTCCTTGGGAAGGAGATTAAACTGGCCTTTGAAGAGAGGTCACTGCCTAATTAGGGTGAATGTATAAGCAGGTTCAATTAAACATGCCCCAGGCATTTAATAAGACACCATAAGAAATGTTTTATCACTTTACCATTTTGCCACATTTCAGGGGGCATAACTCCAGAACGGTAAATGCCGTAAGGGCAAAAATTTAACTTGATCTACATATCATGGAAGGTAGTAAGGTTGCAAAATTATAAGGTCACAGATCAAAGTGAACTAGAGTTATCCTCCAGAAACCATTGATTTTACCATTTTGCGACTTTTCAAGGGGCATAACTCTGGAATTGTAAGGACCATAACAATGACAATCGAACTTGACCAGCTTTTCATGGTATATAGTAATGTTGCAAAATTATAAGGTTGTACATCATAGCGAACTAGAGTTATCATCCAGAAACCAATGATTTTACCATTTCGAGACTTTTCAAGGGGCAAACTCTAGAACGGTAAATGCCATAATGGTGAAAATCGAATTGACCTGTATTTAATGTTTAATGATAGGTAGCAATGCTGCAAAATTATAAAGTCATACATCAAGCAAACTATAGTTATCACCCGGAAACCATTGGTTTTACCATTTTGGCGATGTTTCAACGGACATAAATCTGAAGTTTTAAATGCCATAAGAGTGAAAATAAAACTTGACCTGCACTTTATGGTAGGTAGTAAAGTTGCAAAATTTTAAGGTCATACATCAAAGCAAACTAGAGTTATCCTCCAGAAACCATTTGTTTCAGATGGATGATCAGATGGATGGATGGACAGACGGACAAAGCTGCGACAATATGCTCCCCTGAAATTTTTCCAGGGAGCATAACAAGTGCCCATCCACTAGTATATATAATATGATTTTGAAATAGTGAAAATAATTTTCAAAATGGTTCACCATAGACAATCACATTGTCAAGGTACAATTTTGTTTACACATCAGTGTATATATTGTGTATTTGTTGCTGAAGCTGAATTCCAAGCAATGGACATGATCACTGGTACATGTAATAAATTGCATTTAAATATCCACATAAAGTTGGAAATGCAAACAAACTATCAAATTTCCCCGCTAAAACACTGATTTATCGAAATTGCCTCGAAAAATTTCTGTACATTTTCAATTCAAATAACTATTGACATGATACACATTATATTTTGTTGTTATGTCCCATTCATAGAGATATGAAGAAGTTACAAAAACACATAATGGCAACAATCTGTGTGAATAATGGAAGAATGTAATATGTTGGGCATAAATTGATGCATGGAAGTGAGTTCAAGTGACACTCTTGCAAAAAAAAAAGGGTACAAAAAAAACTTTTGTAGTCAGGGCCCTGCAAAGCTTAGAAATTCAATTCGATTTTGAACCTTAAGTAGATATTTCGTTTGATTGGAAATCAGCTGCCCGATTCATTTCCTCTCGAATCTTTTTCATAGGAATATATCTTGGTACTGTATCAGTCATCTTCATCATCTCACAAACGTATAGTTCAGATGCAAATTGTACATAAATAATGTTGAAATAAAAGACGGAGTGTAACTTCTGCTAGATTAACATAAATAACATCTGTACTCATGCCACCAGCCATGTTAATTCTAATAAATCAATTTCATGTACATAATTTTTCTTACTGCTGAAAAGAGAGCATGCTATGGTGAATACAGTGCAAAGCCCCTAAAGTAGCTTTCAGCACTTTTTAATAGGGGCATGATAGTGGCTTCTAGAACTCAACCAGTTAAGGCCAAACAGGTGATCAGGGAGTTGAAGGATAAAGGATGGGGTTATGAAGTATAAAAATATATGGTTTGTTAAAGGTGGAACAGCTTTATCTTAGGGAGTATGCAAACAGAAAAATGAGGAGGGGGATTTACCACAATATGATTTTTTAAAATGTATTGTTGATATAGAAGTGATGTTGCAGTGGGAATTTATAAACTGTGATAGGGGTGAGAAGCAAGGTTTCAAGGTTTGTGCGAAAATTTAAGAAGTTTCTAACTGGGGTCCTTTTTTACATAAAATTTGTGCATTGTGTCAGGGGCTCTTTTGGAAATGTGGGTGGACCTGAAAGGTATGATGATGGTGTCATCCACACTGCCTACAAATTCATTTTTGAGTCTTCCATGTGCATTGGGCATGGCAGATGAGTTGATTATTGTTGGATGCCAATGAATTTGATGCTGGTGTTTTTTGTAGTTCTCCATTCTTTGAAGTATTGCTAAATAAGGTCTCTAGTCACTTCTCTCTGGGAGAAAGGTAGGTTGCGAAGGGGAAGCAAGGTCTCTCAGTTTAAGATCAAGGCCCATGCTGTCTGGAAAGTCATTGGTCATTGGTTATGGGTTAGCAGTCATGTTAAGTCCAGCTTTCAGGGATTATATAGACTATTCACTCTAATGCAAAATGGATTCTCTGTCCATTTGAGTGATTTTGAGTGAGCTTAATAATATCCAATGACAGTGTTCACAATGAGGGTGTTCCTAAACCTAAGCAAATTGATCTGAAAGTGGAAGCCTGTTCCACTGACTGGATGAAACCTACTATGTGTGGATATCCTTTGCTACATATTGGTCTATCACCATACCAATGGACATCAAAACCCAACAAATAATACTCGAGTTAACACTTAATGTTAAGGGCCTAGAGATTTTTACATATCTTTGCTACATTTTGACAGTCTATGTCCTGTTGCTTCGTGCTGTTTTTTGGCAAGTCTTGGCAGCCAAGATTTTCCTAAAAACAACTACCAAGGTACTTAGAATATAATTTGTGAGTTAACCCTTTACCCAACGTAATGGCCAAAACCAGCCAGCGCTGTTCACAAAAATCACCAATTAATTTTCATTATTTTTTTCATTTTTTGTCTCAAAAACATAGATTATGACCTCTCTTTAGAATGAGCTCGTCAAGCTCGTTCCAATGATGGGTCATAACCTATGTTTTTGAGCCACAAAATGAAAAAATTAGTCATTCAAGAATTTTGTTAGCAAGTGTCGTCTGCTTTTCATGTTAGGTAAAGGGTAAACCCAAAGACTGCATGTGCACAATATATAGATATCCTTTCCTCCATGCTGGTCTCTTACCATCCTAAATGACATCTCCTGCAAAATGTTTGTGCACAAGTGCAGGTTGAGACCTCAACTATATATTCACCGAAACCTCCTCCAAAGTTTGAGGGCATAATCACAGGAGTAGCTAAAATAAATAGGTGACATCATTGAGTTTCACAAAACATAAAGTTAGACTAAAATTACTAAAGTCACTTACCAGAAGAATGATTTTTCTTCACACCTGTGTTGTACATGTCTTCTAAGGCATAAATATACTGTTGTGTACGTACCATCCTAAGGGTTCATTGCTACATGAATTCAACAAACTTTCAGAGACAGATCACAAACATAACCAGTCAAGCCTGTGGAAAGTGGAGAATTGTTTGTTTACTTTTCGTGGGAAATGAACATTGCCAATGACTGGGAACATTATTCTGACAGTCAAAATGGACACCATGAGGCATGTGATTTATGCACAATTGGCCCCCTGATTGGTCTGGTTTGGCGAATTTTTTGTCTTTTGACATTTTTCCATCTCGCCAGGGCTCTGGCTCTGAGGGAAATCAAATTTTTCATGCAAGATATATAATTGGAGATACAAGTCAAAAAAAGTTGTAGGATGACAACTATAAACTATGTATCTTTCTCTTCCTAAACTGATATGACCAGAAGTTGACATCAGTGAGAGCTTTCCAGAAAATGATGTCAGATTTTGATCTTATCAGTGCAGGAGCAGCAGTATACTTAGTTTATTGCGGTTATGCTACAACTTATTTTGACTTGTACTGTAAGCAAATTGAGTCATCAAAGTGCTGATATGGAAAGAAACAAATTTGGGGAAGGCCACAAATTTTGCCTGTCCCTGCTTGAGCTCAAATATTGCATGGCAAAAATTCTTTGCTCAAAAGCTTGAATCTTCATCAATAACGGAAATAGTACACCAAATCAAATAGCATTATTCCTGGAGGTTATGAGAAGACAATTTCTCAAGAATTATCTTCTATTCAATAAACTTAGAATGGTATCCCCCAAAGATAATTTGATATATCGCAAAGATAATTTGAGTCAGGTTTGGTTGGACATGGGTCAGTGGTTCTGAAGAAGAAGGCTGAGATAAAAAAAAGTTAACAGATGTCAGACAACATGTGCAAAGTGATAGTAATAGCCCACACTGACTTTCAATCAGCTGAGCTAAAAAAAAAAGTACACAAAATACCTGAAGATAAAAAGCACCTTTCATACATTCTTCTAAATTTGTACATCCTGATATTAAATCTATCTGTTGTGCTGGTGTGAGAGACCCTCTAAGAGATCCATCTTTGGCAAACAACTCCAACTTTTCATGAATGATTGTCAGTGTTCGAGACAGTTGGTTTGGATCTATATCAAACATGCTAACTTTGTATCCAACACTTGCAAATATCATTGCCCAGTTCTGACCTATCAGGCCACTGAAAAATACAAAATTATGATGTTATATTAGAAACATACTTTGATGATTTTTATAATTTGACATTTAACATCTGACTGTATTATGTGGAAAAACCAATGCTTTCAGCAGTGAACATTTCCCATAATGCAGTTTCAAATTTTTTGAATTGTCTTGAGAAATATTTTTTTCAACAGCTAAACTTTTAAATTACGAAGAGGGGGGTGGGGGTGGAGGGGGGGGGGGGGGTGTTGGGGGGTTGCACCCAGTTTATTAGGGTAAAGGGCTAATAAAGGATGCAGACATAATTTTCCAGCAGTCACATATGAGATAATTCTGATAGCACCTCAAAAACAGTGGGTATTCATTTTATTACATGCATTATAATATTTTCATTATAATGCTGAAAATATGCAGTGATATCCTTGAAACTTACTGCATACTGCATGTCACTTCTGGAGAGATATTCTCTTATATCTATCATGATGACAGACATCATAACATATTTGTTAGACTTCAACCCTTTATCTTTGAGAGAAGGATATAAAAAATCATTATATCTTGTTTGATAGAGATCTTTTGTTAAACAAGATATCATGGTTTAAAAAGTCAAATATTCGATGCACCAACAAAAATGTTAGACCTCACAAATTGTGTGTCTGTCAGCATAAATGTCTAATGACTATCAATTAATGAGGATTAACTCAAAATAACTGATATGCATAAATAACCCTTTACCTAACATGAAAAGCAGACGGCACTTGCAAATAAATTCTTGAAAAACTAATTTTTTTCATTTTTTGTCTCAAAAACATAGGTTATGACCCCTCATTGGAATGAGATCGACGAGCTCGTTCCAATGAGGGGTCATAACATATGTTTTTTGAGACAGAAAATGAAAATAATAATGAAAATTAATTGGTGATTTTTTAGAATAGCGCTGGCCGGTCCTGGCTGTTACGTTAGGTAAAGAGTTAAATGTATTAAAGGCCCCCAGGTATGGTAAAATGTTTGGTGTTTAACAATAATATGAATTAACTAGGTCATTTTGTCAACCAAATTGCTGTGAACATAGGAGATCTTATGTGACAGAACTTTGATAAGTCTCTAAAATAAAATATGATGGGAAAACCCCCAATTCTCTTGACCGGAACTAACAAAATGGTAATTTTTAAGAAATATTGCTATACACAAAAATAAGCATTCAAATCATGATATTTTTTGAACAGCTTAGGGCCTCTTAATGAAACAACCTTGCCAAGCTTGTTTCATTGGGGGGGAGGGGGGGGGGGGGGGGGGGCTGCTATCCCATGTGACTGCTATCTCATATACCCCACATGACAAATTCACATACTTGATTACAGAACTATTTAAAATTGTCTGCAGTTATAAACAAAACAATGGCTACCACTTCTTGTTTTGCATGTACAGATATAGTCGAATTCATCAAAGCAAATGAAAATTAAAACACTCTGATGAAAACAGCAGGTCATCTAAAAAGACATGCAATGACCCAATAACCATACATAGCCTCGACCACTCCGCACAATCCAGGGCACTTGCTCTCTTGATGAAGCATGTCATGTTTTTCGACAGCGATAAACATATTAACCCCAGGAGTATGGACCTAGTGAAAAATCACATAAAAACAGATTAGCGCATTATTTTTCACATCAGAGCGATGCTTTAAAAGCTATAAAATTGTTGTATGTAGCCTTGCTTGATTGGAGGACAAAAATGAGAATGAGTCTCTGGCGGTGGGAGAAAAATGCTCCATCGTGGCATGCGAGATGGATCAATCACAGCCTTGGGGCCAGATTCTTGGGCAAGACACTCAACAAGCCTGGTCTCCTGCCCAACTAGAGGGCTGCCACATCCACGGGGCAGCTGATCCCCCCGAAAAAAGTGTAGTCATCATAAGATTTTCTAAGTTGAAAAGGGGCATAACTCTGGTAAAATTAATTAGGACAAACCCATTTTCGAACTTGACTCGTATTTTGATATGTTTGCACCACATATCAAGTTTGGTTACAATCAAACTATCTTGAGGGAAGTTACCATCCGGAAACCAAAAATCATAAGATTTTCTAAATTAAAAAGGGGCATAACTCTGGTAATATTAATCAGGATAAACCCGGATTCGAACTTGACCTGTATTTTTATATGTTTAAGCCACATATCAAGTTTGGTTACAATCAAACTATTTCAAGGGAAGTTATCATCCGGAAACGAAATGTAAATGACAGACGGACGGACGTACGGATGGACGGACGGACAAAAAAAAACGCGTGATGACTATATCCCCCAAAATTTTTTTTCGGGGGGATAAAAATTCTGCCCCCTCAGGTGAGATTTTTCCATCTCACACATCAGGTCATGATGGATTATTTAATCTTGCATTTGTTGATAGGTCAGCAATAATTAATCCTACAGCCCTGTATAGGGCTGTAGGATTAAAATATTACTGATACTCCTATTCCAATTGGGTGTAGATTGTGTTGTTTACTGGGAGGATTTCATCGGTGGCGAGTGTGTGTATGTGTTATTCTCCAACATTTTAACAAATAAGCCAATCATTTTCCCTTAAATTTGCCATGTCTTACCATCATGTTGATTTTATAGTTGAATGAAAGTATTGCATTTATTATGCAAACTAATGATAATATTGGATTCTAAAACAAAATCAGTGAACCCACTCTCGTTGGTGTTGAAAATCGGATCACATATGCTCAAGGTGATGAAATTGCTGTGAAACAAGATGATGGTTGACAATTACATACCTTATATGGATTAATGTACTGTGTGTGGCAGTATACAGAACTGACATGCAGTAGATGTCATCTAACACTGACCTCATATTCCTTCCTCTCCCACCTGTGACCACTGAACCTTATAGAGCACTGGTTGCATAATAACGAAATGATATTGCACTCACCTCTCTGGTGAAAAGTTTCGAAAGGGCAACTGGATGATGAGATGGCACTCACTAGCTGTATATCAAAATCTTTGAAATTTCCCAAGGGAGGACATCTTGGACATTTACTCCATTATCATTGGTCCATGAGTAGTTACTTGAAAAAAATCCCTCGAGTCTATTCAATATCAAATATCTGATTTGATACTGAGATTTGATTCATACCACCATGCCCGATTTGCAAGGCCATACAATAAATGCCATTCAAATTTTATTATCATTCAAGTTTTGCCTGCAAAACATAGCCTCTGTGCAGTCATTGTAAAGATCTCATTGATATCATTTCATTGAAAGGTCACTATATGCCATTTTTTAGATTGGTCACCGTGTAAGGTTTTGAAACCTTTTAAGGCAAGTTCCATATTGAGATTTGATTCAGTTAAAATTACCCAATTTCCACAGCCAAACCAAAAATGCAATTCAAATTCTATCTTTTCAATTTTTACCTCCAAAAGGACCAAAACACACCTCACAAGTACTCACTGAAACAAAAACGTCCCTGTACTAAATTTTATTATAGTTGGTCAACTACTGGTGAAGTTCTTGCAAGTTTATGACTGTTGATAAATGGACTGATGGGTGCAAGTAATTCAGTATATACCCCTGTCAATGTCTTCAAGACTAAGGGTATAAAAGGTTTCAGGGGTAAATACTTTTATTTATACCAAAATCTTATCTGAACCACTGATGCCCTTGGTAAAAGATGAATACAAACCTCCCAACTATTGCAATCTTCTTCATTTTGGTATGTTAGGTTTCAAAATCAACTGAAATAAAGAACAATAATGTGAGTACAGCAGAGACAGGAAATTTAATACCTCCTTAGTCAGTGAAAAATTATGCAAATAATATAGATAAGAATATTGAATTAATCATTTCAATATCTGAAATATCACTATTAAAAAACAATTATCATTATTTTTTTCAATTTTGCTTCAAAAACATAGCTTTTAACCCCTCACTGGAATGATCTCTTTTGGCTCATTCCATTAAGCTATGTTTAAGTGGCAAAAAATGAAAATATTCAGTTATTCAAGAAAAACGTCTGTTCAGTTGTTGCCTTCTGGTCATGTTACAGTACGGTCGCCGTGGATTGGTCGTAATCCACATGTGGGTAGTTATGTCCACGCATCTGCTTACCAGGTAGTAAAAATCATCATTAGCAAAATTTTAATTAATGAAGCACTGGGTATAACCCAGTGCTTCATTAATTACATTTTTGCTGATTATTCCTGTAATTAGTGTTTGGAATCTAATATTACTGCATCCGAGGAAATATTGCCCACGCATGGAAAGTGACCAGACCACGGCGACTGTACCGTAGCTAAAGGTTTAATAGAAAAAGAATATCCAATTAACAGGCACTTGGTTTTCATCTTATACTCAAGGAGTGTGGTAGATCAGTGGTTACATCATTGGACTTCAAACCAAAAGGTCCACAGTCCAATGGGTAAATGCATTGTGACTTTGAGCAAGGCACTTAAATCCAGCCAATCGTTTATACCCCTGTAGCCCATTTTACAGGACTTTCATCGTCAGCACTGATGACCGGGTCCTAGTGTACCAATAAAACAGAGCATGTTTACAACAACAAACAAGCACTGCCTCACTTCTCGTGGTTCCCAAGGTGAAGAGCTTAGATCAATAAACCTATAATGCATTAAATGCCCAGAATGAATGCCCATACTGAGGCAAAATTACTTCTCAAATGTGCTGGGTAGTATCATAATACATATAGCTGTAGCCAGTATCGAATTCAATACCTTTAGCAATACCATTCAATTCTGAAGAGGTGGTATATAGCCAATGCAGTATATGTTGATATCAAATGATTCTAAAAACATTTGTTTTCAGACAAGCTATTTCCCCTGCCCTCCATGTTGGCCTACCTAATTATGTTGGCCAACCTGATAATGAAAGTGGCCAAGGTCCACCGAGAATATCTTGATAAACTCAGGGATTCTATATCTGTGTTCACTCAATATGTATAATGGCAGAGCTGCTATTTTGACAAGAATCAATTTGTGCAAAGATTTGTGCAACAAAATCAGCGAGCATCCATGTAGATTCTCGCTGTACCTCTGCTAGGATTCTCATGAAAAAAATTGAGACAATTTTAACCTTTTACTTAACATAGCAGAAGCAAATTAACCAATACAAGCCTAACAAGACGTGAAATATCCTGACACTTTTTCAATAAAATTGTACATTATGATTGTCAGTGGAACCGCTGAATGAGCCAGTTCCAATGATATCCATATTTGTACTGTTTTAATGGTAAATATTGTTGTTGTTTTTTTTTTAAATATCAAATTCAGTTTATGTTTTAAAAATTAAAAAGCTGTGTTTGGTAAGAGGTTAACATGTGCTATCAGTATACAACAGGGGTTCAACCATGGTGGCCTCATGGGATCCTGGGACATTTATAGCAGGTATGGATAATGGCAACCAGTTTTGCGAGAATCCAAATGGGTTCTCCCAAATTTAGATGAAATTTTAGCCCTGAATGGAAACATACCTTTTACCAATTTAAGATTGAGTATATTTTCCAGTTTTTTTCATTACACCACACCCTGTGAGCTTAAAAGCTTAGCAGAGATTTCTGACTAAGTCTTGGCTGCCTATGGAGGCAGCCAAGACTTGACTAGAAACTACTGATATGGTAATTTGAATGTTGCCCACAGAACCTCTTCTTTATTGTGTGTTAAAGGGGATCTGGGCAAAAGCTCCCATGGACAAAAGATTCCCGGACAAAAGATCCCCAGTAAACGTTCCCTAGGACAAAAGATCCACAAGTTTTTTGGAGGGTAGGACAAAAGATCCCCTGCAAAAAAAGCTTCCCAGGACAAAAGATCCTCAGGTCGAAAACATTTTCGAGGGTAGGGCAAAAGATCCCCTAACAAGAAGATCCCCGGCAAAAAAAAGATCCCTGCATTTAAACGAACATTGCTGAATTTTTTCTTTGAACCAATTTTAATGTTTTTGGTAACTCGTTTAACAAAAAAAAAAAGATTCCTAGGACAAAAGATCCCCAGAAAAAGCGCCTCATGTTTTTTAGGGTAGGACAAAAGGTCCCCCGCAAAAAAAGTGAGCCAGTTCCAGTGATATCCATATTTGTATGGAATCCTTAAAATGTTAGATAAAATTTTCAAAAATCTCAATAAAACAATATTTCTACAATAGCAACTTTGTAAAAACCGAAGATTTGACTTGGTGAGTCAGTTGAGAACTGTATTTGTACACGACATCTAATTAACCAACAAAAATCTATGTATTTGTTTTGTTCATGTATACTGATTTATAGGAATAATTATAAAATAAAAAATAAGTCCTATGCTTCTATTTTTTCTATAAAACATGCACAGTCTTTACTTTGGAAAAAGGCGAAGAAAACTTGAAAATTATAATTTATTATTTCCAAATTTTCATTTTTTTAATATTTTCATCACAAAGTAAAATATATGCGAATAAAAACCAAGTTTCATGTGACCATCAATATGAAATGGCTGATCAGAGGACCTTTTGTCCCAGGGAGCTTCTAGGGGACCTTTTGTCCTAGGGAGCTTCTTGAGGATGTTTTGTCCCAGGGAGCTTCTTGGGGATCTTTTGTCTCAGGGAGCTTTTTGGGGATCTTCTGTCAAGGGATCTTTTGTCCTACCCCCAGGGATCTTTTGTCCTAGGGAGCTTTTTCTGGGGATCTTTTGTCTGGGATCCTTTGTCCTGGGGAGCTTTTGTCCTTTTCCCATGTTAAAGTACCTGTTCTAAGACCACAAAGTCTATCAAAATCAGATAAATACATTTGATGGTTAACAGCTTCCAATGGATATTCCTGTTGCATTAGCACAATATTTTTGAAATGTTATGGTGTATATCTCCAGACGAATATGCTTGTTATGCAAATTTTCACAGTCATCAGTAGCAAATTAAACAATGAAAATCACTATCAAGCCTGGAAGCAATCTGTCATTTGCAAAATGAGGTTCCCAGGGGGTGAATTTGCAGATGCTATAACCTATAGTGATCAAGAATTTTCCACTTTTCCCCCTGGGTACCTCTTTATGTTCAGACCTGACACCTTGATTCAGATGAGGTTCACAGAGGGTAAATGTATCAAGGGTACCCAGCTGTGCCAGGTAACATCACCAAATTCACCCTCTTTGGATCTTCTACAAATGACAGTCTAACTATTTCCCAGCTTGATCACTATGGCGCATATTTTCCTCACATTTCAATTTTTAACACTGGTTTGTAATCTGTATAACTAGCTTATTATACACAGCATAGTGGAAGCGAATATACTTTGTGAGGAGCATCACGTTAATGAGCTTGTGGGCTAATCAAGACCGATTGATGCATTTGGTTGGTAAAATTATGATGGACTGATGCATTACTGCTATAAAAATATCATGATATTCAAGTCAAAATGTGGCGAACATATTGTGCAAATAAGGCTCATAACATGTGCAGGGTTCCACTTTATTGTAAGCTGTACTGCAACTTACTGAGTGATGGATCTTTACGGTGTATTCCTTAGCTTGTTTGCTCAGCAGCTAAAGCACAAATTGCTTGTACAAACCTTCTTTGAACTGAAACAAAGAAATTTTTTTATGAACAGTGTTAGAGCCGGGAGGTTTAGATTTTTCAGATTCGGTTTCAGTTTCGGTTCGGTTTCAGTCAGGAAAAAAACCTTGGATTCAGTTTGTTTTTTCTATCAATATGTCTAATGGCCGGGCTTATATTCTGACTATGTGTGGTGGATGAGTCAATAAAGGGAGAAAATGTGACAATCAGAAAACGACATATCAGCCCCTTTGCTGGGTAGACTAAGTGACAAGATTCCATGGTGGTTGCTTGGCCAGTTCCCTCAAAGTAAGATACTTTGATCAGTTTATGCACAAACACATTAACCCTTTACCTCACTCAAAAAGCAGATGACACCTGCAAACAAAATTCTTGAATAACTAAATATTTTAATTTTTTGTCTCAAAAACATAGCTTATGACCCTTCATTGGAACAAGCTCATCGAGCTCGTTCCAATGAGGGGTCATAAGCTATGTTTTGAGACAAAAAATAATAAAACTTGAATGATGATTTTTGTAAATAGCACTGACTGGTTTTGGGCATTACGTTTACTAGAGGGTTAAACTGTTCAGCCATTTTTTGCTGGGTCTTGAGTTTGGTTTTCCGGTTTGCTGCAAAAACCTGAAGTTAACCAGAAAACCAAAAAACCACCCAGCCCTGAACAGAGTCTTGCTAAACTATGGCTCACATTCCTGGCAGCATGGTATCCTTGAAAAAATAGACTCATGTTACAAATGGAACTCTGCCAGATAAGATATAATAGATTAAATGCCTGTATTGGATGTATTTTTGGCCAAGTTGTTTTATAAACATACATGTAGGAGATTTGGCGATTGTCAGTGTAACTTTTCAACATGAAATTTGTACTGAAGGTATAGTAAATGGTTTGGTGTTTGGAAGTTATATTCAGTTAACAGGGTTATCCAAGTATGAGATATCTAATTAAGTGGGGTCTCCTCTATTTTCATATAATGAATATAATATATTTATTTATTAATTGGTGTTTAAGGTCACATATTTCTGAACAATGGCTAATCAAAACCACAACATGGAGATAGAGTCAAGTTTAGTCAATCATTGGGTATGTTTCAGTGAACTATTCCGGTTTACTGTGGTTTCATAAACCCAATTGAACAGAACGTCTAATGCAAATACTATTCTATGTAAACCCCTACTTGATGTCACTAGGAAACATGGAACATGAATGCATTGTTAGGAGGGGGATATCCAAAGCGTGGGATACATATCCCTGCTTTCATTTCTAAACAGTCTTAGAAAACCATCATTAAAAATAGGCCGATGAAATCGTCAGATGTGTACCCATACACGCAACTAGTAGAAAGCTGTATGACGGCGGGCCACCATGGATGCCGACATTATGTACACCATACATGGTTATGGGTACATGTAGAAATGGATTGGAGGAGTGTCTAATTTGATGGATAAAGGGTTAATATCTCCAGATCAAATTATGATTTACATAAAAAACTATACAGCACAGCACATCAGTAACCTGAATAAATATATAAAGTAACATGACAATCGGATTGATATTTTTTGAGTTATCTCATGCCAAAGGGATTGGAAGAATTTTCAATTTGAGGGAAAAGGGTTAATATCTCAGGATCAAATTAACAGATTTACACCAAAAACTATACAGCTTGGCACATCAGTAACCTGAACACAAATATAAAATAACTTCACAATCCAACCAATATTTTTCAAGTTATCGAATGCCAAAGGGAGTGGAGGAATTTTCAATTTGAAGGATAAAGGGTTAATATCTCAGGATCAAAATAACAGATTTACATCAAAAACTATACACCTTGGCACATCAGTAACCTGAGCACAAATACAAAGTACCTTGACAATCCAACCAATATTTTTCAAGTTATCGAATGCCAAAGGGAGTGGAGGAATTTTCAATTTGAAGGATAAAGGGTTAATATCTTGGGATCAAATCATCAGATTTACACCAAAAACTATACAGCTCGGCAAATCAGTAACCTGAACACAAATATAAAGTAACTAGACAATCCAAGCAATATTTTTCAAGTTATCGAATGCCAAAGGGATTGAAGGAATTTTCAATATGAAGGATAAAGGGTTAATATCTCTGGATCAAATTATCAGATTTACACCAAAAACTATACAGCTCGGCACATCAGTAACCTGAACACAAATATAAAGTAACTTGACAATCCAAGCAATATTTTTCAAGTTATCGAATGCCAAAGAAATGAATACGGACGCCAGACGGACAGACAGACAGATGGACGGACAGACGGATGGATGGACAGACAGACAGACAGATGGATGGACAAGGGATGGACGAACAACGAATGGCCACCCCAGATGCCGGCATTATGTGTACCATACATAGTATGGGTACACATAAAAAGGCGCTCATAATAACTTTCCAGTGATGGTGTCAGAAATTACGTCATTGCTATCATGGAAATAAAATGGCCAAAAAGGATCTTCTGAAAGTTGTAACAATTTTTCTGGGAGAAAAACACCCTTTCAGTTGAGAATCAAATATTTCTGAAAAGCAGCTTTTATGGGCTAAATAAACGTTATTAACTGTTTTATAGTTTCTCACTCTTTAATTTTAGCATTTTTCATGAACCTTGCACTGTTTATTTCTTTTTCGACGCTCAAAATCAGAATATTTTTCAACTGTTGTTGTGCAAGGTCTAGAGCTTTTATGTGCATTCCACTGCACATGTCAAGAATAGATTGATAAACCAGATAATCCTGCTCTCAAGGAGGTTCAGATGGTTTAATCCAGAATGATAAACCAGAATATAAACTGCTCAATGAAACAACCTGGTTTTTATTCTGTGTGTCTACGCATGCTCACAATAAACCAAGTAAACCGGAATAGCTCACTGAAACACACCCATTTACACCTGTGTTGCCCATTTTAGAGGACTTCTACCCCAAGCATTGGTGACTGGTTTCGTATTTTACCACTAAAACATAAATTGTTTATTAATTACCACAGTAAACAAATACTGCATCACTTTCTGGGGTTCCCAAAGGAGAATAATATAATAACAGCAAAATTCGTATAAATATAATAACTAATTACCTGATCTGGGTATGCCTGAATTTTTAAAACAATATATTGGAAATATCCTGATCAATTTTGGGATCTGAAATGCTCATGACAGTGGCAGTGCCACAGGGAGGCCTTGGGCCTACCCCCCCCCCCTTCCTCCCTTCTTCCCTTACCCCCCTCCCCCAGATCAAACCTCAAATTACTATCTGACCATGGTTGTCCCAAGTGTTGTAGAAAGGTGTTCAAATATGAACATTTTTCCTGGAAATCTCCAGACCCCCTCCCCCCACAAATGGGAAGGGAACACCCTCCTCCCTAGTTCAGTGATCTTAACATAGTGGCTATCACCTTAATCACCAGCTCAGGCTTGCGGCTTTCGGGAGATGCCTTTGGCATCTCGACCTTGAACCCCCTATATCTTACTTAGGCCCCTTCCCCATAAATTGAAATCCTGGCACAGCCACAGGCTCATGATAGTAAATAACACTTCCACTGCCAACCATGGTTAAGTATACTCCAACTCATTTCTGAAGAAAATTATCAAGCTATCATATACTGATACACATATGTAAATCTGATATATCTATATGTATTATCACCATTATGTACATAGCGAGACCCTGATACAACATTTTGTACATAAACTTAATGGTGATGATAGATTTATCTTACAATTCTCAACTGTAATAACTTGATTAACACTTTAAATATCGAATTGGCCGCATCCTCCCACATAATCTACAAACTGAGCAGCTGAAAAAAACATTATTTTTCTAATAATTTCAACAAAACCATATCATGTAACCCCCTCAGTGGAATGAGCTCAACAAGCTCGTTCCAATGAGGGGTCACATGTGGTTTTGTTAAAATATTTCAGTGTGCAAAATTTGATGATAATGCTCATTTCGTTTGCATGGTGGTTACGCAACTAGATGACCGGTTAGCCAAAAGTTGCATCTTGAATGGTAAAGTCTGAGTCACTTAAGCAGCCTTTCTTGTGTCTTGATAGATTTTTAGACTTTTGCCATGAGAGGCTATATTTATATTTCAATTACGTGCAATGTATTACTTGTTAATGATAAAAAAGCAATTTTCCAAGAATTTTTACATAGCCGAGCGTTCAGTTAGCCATTTCCAACCGATGTGAATGGTTAGTCGGTTAGAGTCTTTTTTGAAATTCTGCACACTGTATTTGGAAAATATTTTTCAAAAAAAGTAATAAAAATACTAAATAGCATTATGTGCATTGAGTAAAGAGTTAATTAGCATTTTAATTTAGACTTTAGTTTCAGACTCATAAAAATGTTTGCCATTCTGGCTGCCTTAAACTTTTTCTCTCCTTAGATGAACTTATTAAGCATGTACATGTTCAACATTCAGAACAGACTGTGAACTTTAACAAGATAATTGCATGTTCTTCCAGCTTGAATGCTTTTAGTGATGCAGATTCAAAAGCATGAAAGCAATATTGTTCCATAATTTAATAATTATACTTTTGAGAAATGTGTGTGTGTGTGGGGGGGGGGGGGGGGCATCTCTTTTTGTGCATAGAAATTTGCAAACGCGCTTTGAAAGTATGTAATGTTCTATAAATAATAATGTAAACAAACTGTAACCAAGCACACAGTTGATTTATGCAGTTGTAAAATACAGATTTTGTATCAGCGGCCCCTAATACATGCTGTTATTATTATTATTTATTGGTGTTTAAGGTCACATATTTTTGCACAATGGCTAATCATGACCACAACATGAGTATCAATTCAAGACCAGGGATGAGCATTAATAAGCCATGTTGCCCATTTTAGAGAGGGTTTGCACCTCCCAAGCATTGATGACTGGGTCCTATTTTACCAGTAAAACAGAGCCTGTTTACCGCAGTGAACAGGCACTGCTTCACTTCCCGAGGTTTCCGCAGGGAAATACATGCTGTATTTGGGTAATTGCAGCTAGACCCAATACATACTTATTGTAAGATAAACTCCTGTCACTTCAGCAGACCCTTACGCAGATGCAAAATACAGATTTTGTATCAGCAGGGACGTGCCTAGAGGTTTCCTATTGGGGGGGGGGGGGGTAGGGTAGAGAATTTCCAACTAGGCAGAGTTACTGGGAGGGGGAAAACCCCTCCCAGTCTCACCCCCCTAGTTGAAAAGATAATTGCATGTTCTTCCAGCTTGAATGCTTTTAGTGATGCAGATTCAAAAGCATGAAAGCAATATTGTTCCATAATTTAATAATTATACTTTTGAGAAATGTGTGTGTGGGGGGGGGGGGTCTCTCTTTTTGTGCATAGAAATTTGCAAACTCGCTTTGAAAGTATGTAATGTTCTATAAATAATAATGTAAACAAACTGTAACCAAGCACACAGTTGATTTATGCAGTTGTAAAACACAGATTTTGTATCAGGGGCCCCTAATACATGCTGTTATTATTATTATTTATTGGTGTTTAAGGTCACATATTTTTGCACAATGGCTAATCATGACCACAACATGAGTATCAATTCAAGACCAGGGATGAGCATTAATAAGCCATGTTGCCCATTTTAGAGAGGGTTTGCACCTCCCAAGCATTGATGACTGGGTCCTATTTTACCAGTAAAACAGAGCCTGTTTACCGCAGTGAACAGGCACTGCTTCACTTCCCGAGGTTTCTGCAGGGAAATACATGTTGTATTTGGGTAATTGCAGCTAGACCCAATACATACTTATTGTAAGATAAACTCCTGTCACTTCAGCAGACCCTTACGCAGATGCAAAATACAGATTTTGTATCAGCAGGGACGTGGCTAGAGGTTTCCTATTGGGGGGGTGTAGGGTAGAGAATTTCCAACTAGGCGGAGTTACTGGGAGGGGGAAACCCCCTCCCAGTCTCACCCCCCTAGTTGAAAAATCACTACTGAGAAAAATTTTGAAAATGAAGCAATGAAAGGGGACATAAAATTGATTCTAGTAACTGAAATGCCAACACATTTATAACAGAATTATCAGGTTATTATTACTTGATATTCTTCTGGGAATTTATTATGTGCTAAACAAGTTTGGAACTTTGAACAATTCACACTGTCCTAACATTAAATCAGATCTTATGCAGAAGTGATCAATTTTCAATGTTCATCATTTTGTGACTGTGAATGATGGAATTAACTCAGGATAATGATTTTACATGATGTGATTTTCTTGAAGTGCATTTCAAGGATTTTTTATGATAAGTAAACGTACTATAGAAGTCTCATACTGACTGACATCATGCATTCTTATGAAGCTTGATATTGCGTACACTGTAGTTGTAAATAGTAACAGTTAGAATTTTTGCTGATTTGAAACTGAGCAGGAATTTTGGGAAGTAAAGGAGACATCAGCACTGCCAAAGAAGCTCAAAAATCCAGATAGATGGAATTTCCAACTACTCATGACTTCTGAATTTCGAACTATACGATATGTTGGCCAGGGTTGGGAGGTGAGGGGGTAGAAGTCTCGTACTGACTGACATCATGCATTCTTATGAAGCTTGATATTGCATACACTGTAGTTGTAAATAGTAACAGTTAGAATTTTTGCTGATTTGAAACTGAGCAGGAATTTTGGTAAGTAAAGGCGACATCAGCATTGCCAAAGAAGCTCAAAAATCCAGATAGATGGAATTTCCAACTACTCATGACTTCTGAATTTCCAACTATACGATATGTTGGCCAGGGTTGGGAGGTGAGGGGGTGAACACCCCCCCCCCCCCCCCCCCCCACACACACACACACATCTCCCCAGTCACCACGTCCCTGTGTATCAGGGACCTCTAATACATGCTGTATTTGGGCAATTGCAGCTAGACCCAATACATACTTATTGTAAAATAAACTCCTGTCACTTCAGCAGGCCCTTTCCAACAGTTTGTCATCTATCGGTAACTTTATTTCATTAGCAGTCACAAAACTGAATCAAAATTCTCCCATCATACTGAATTAGATCACTGTATGGGAACTGTTTAGTATGCAATACATGCACTAATGTAAATACAGATTCATAGGGTAATCAAAATGAAATGTTAAGCAATTTATATATATTTTATCTCAATCTCAACTTGAATGTCATCATTGTTGACACAGATCAAAACTTAACCTTTGATTGCCAGCACCTGATGAAGTATAAGGCTATGAAATTATTCCGTGTTGTTGCTTGAAAACCATTTGTATAAAATAAAAGAATCTGGAATTATAACAAATAATACTGAAAGATGTCACATACAGAATTACCCAGAAACTTATAGAGGGGATCTGAATTTCTGCCCTATTCTCAATGCAAAATAAGCAATAAATTCAAAATGAAATGACCATGTTTTCCATGACTAATTATCATCTGCATGTACCTGTAATCCACCCAACCAGCAGTCAAAGCCCTGAACATCATGTCCTCTCTTACAATTTTTCTATTTTTATTTTTAAAAAAAAACATTCATCGACACATCCTGGCTCTCACTTACAATTCACTGATGGAGCGTTACACTATTTTATCTGCCATAATTATAATTTATTCATCTATAACTGTTTTATTACAATTTATTGGGAAGTGCCTCAGTGCACTCTCCAATCAATTTACTGGTTGAGTGCTAGAAGCCAATATCATGGCTCTATTGAAAAGTTATGAGTGACTTTGTGTTGCTGGATTTAGCTTGATGTTTAATCAGCAGCAAAAAGTGTTTACAGAAAATTTCTTTGCTACAATTTATTGGAGACTGCCAAGAGGCACTCTCCAAAAAATTGTAACAAATCAGTTATGATCAAAATCTTGCTAAACAAAGGCTCCTCTTGTTAACAGCAATTATTACCACTTTAGCGGGCGTTCCTTAGGCCATTATCGCTAAATTCCTGGGCATTAATATGCGATAATTGCTCAGGTAATCACGTTACGTGCTGGGCCGCTAATGGGTTTTCCTTCCCATTAGCGCCCTTGGCCCGACATGCCATGTGACTGAATTACCTCCCATTCCCAATCTTCTGTTTCTGCTTTGCACGTTCGGATGCTGTGCGAGGAAAACAAATCTCACAGCAGTTACTTGAGTTGATTACACCAAATATAACCTATTTACTGAAACATAAGGGGCCAAATAGTGATATAATGTGAGAATATTTATGTATCATTCTGTTTTTGAAGCTGCCAAACTCCAATCCTGGGTTTTTAACATCGGTTATTTCGTACTTGTTTTCAAAAAACTTTCAAAAATAAACTCCGACAACTCATGAATATTCAATTACTTTGGCTTGTTTTGATCACCTGGTATTGTTTGTAAACAGACGACACACGTGCATTGTTATTTTGAGGTTACTTGAATGTCCTCCCCTATTAGTGGTAATAATAGAAATAACATGATTTTTGTCAGGCGTTATGGTTTATTAACGGCCCTACAGAAATGATTAACAGCCCTTGGGCTATTAGAGGCCCTCGATTTCGTCTCAGGCCACTAATAGACCCATGGGCTGTTAATCATTTCTGTAGGGCCGTTAATAAACCATAATGCCCTCAAAAATCATGTTATTGGTATATTGGATCTTGGAAAAAACTGCTCATGTTATAAATGTAACAGATCAATAGAAGTGTGGTAGCGCCATGGCTTAAACCGTCGACCTCCAGCACACAAAGTGACCAATTTAGCACGAGATGAAGAGATCCGTACCAACCAGAGTGGTTTGTAAACAGCCTTTATACCTCAACTGCTACACTAATGTCATGTTTTTTTTGCGATTCAGCCCTGGTGAATCGCATTCCAAATTCCACCTCTGTGAGAATGATCCAAACTTCTACAGCTGCTTCATCCAGGACTCACAATGCCACCAACTGCTGAGGGTTCAACGGCACCAATGTAACAAATCGAGAGTGAAGGCTCAAACTGTCAACCTCCAGCACACAAAGCTGCCAATTTATCACGAGCCTAAAAGATCCAGACCAACAGGCTCTAGCTGGTTGGTAAATGGCCATTTATACCTCGACCTCTACACAAATTACCTTTGAAAAATAATGCAGCGCTCTACCAGTTAAAACAAAACAAGTTTATGGAAACAAAACTTTAATATTTGCTTTTGGCTGAAAATGAAACATGTGTAAAGAATATATGGAGGATATCTATGCTGTTTGGTGAATATCGGGAATTAATTATCTCATGAGTGTGGACCTGAAAGTTTTATTTTTCTTGAGCGCTTTCGGTCCAATGAATGAGATAATTCCCGATTTTCTTTTTATTATATGCTACGTGACATTTCACTGTGCAATAATCAACCCAATAAGAAAGCAAACAGTTTCAAGACAATAACAAAGATCTATTGATCGTTCCTTCAAGGCGACGTTCAAGGTGATGACATGGCGCAAAGCTTGTGGACCTGAAAGTATTATTTTTATTATATGCTATGTGACATTTTACTGTACAATATTCAGCCCAATTTGACTGCAAACAGTTTCAAGACAATAACAAAAATCTGCTGATCGTTCCTTCAAGGCTACGTTCAAGGCAACGTCAGGTGCTGAAGTGTGACGTCATTTAGGAAGCTACAGATGAATGTTTCTCATTATTCATCAAGTCGATCGTCGATATTGAGAAATATCTTTTAGGTAATTTGCGATAATTCACAGGCTAGCATATAATAAAAAATCATTATCATGGCATCAACTGTATTGATGCTCAAATATTAAAGACAACTAAATTGCACTCAATCAATGAATATGGACAGGTAAGTAAAAGTTTGATAGGATGAAACTGTGGAGTTTCACTCTGATATTCGGAAAAAAATTTTTTTAAAAAGCTCTAGGTTCGAGAAAATAAAATATTAAAATAAAAAAAAATCCTGGCCAAATGACCCTATTTTTCTGGTACACTAGTACATGTAACCTGAACCAAATCATTATTTCTTCTTAATTGTTAAAACAAGTAGCATGTACACATATGCTAATAGGAGAACTGATCCACATTGATTCAAACAGGTAATCTAGGCCAGATTCTCAAGACGAATTAACATGCTTTTGGTACAACGGTTCGTCAGTTGTTGACTGGTGCGCCACAAGTAACACACTGCTACACAACATAAATTCCTTTCAGGTACAGGAATTTTGCAGCATCTCCGATCACTGTCAAATTTCTGTTTCAATCAGAACAGGATTTTATTTAAATAAGAAAACAGCAAATAGCCAACAGCTTTGTTCAGTGCACCACCCTATTAAATGGGGACGTAAAATAGAACACCAATTTAGGAGAAACATTGAGTTGAATCAAATAATTTACATTCAGTTTTTAATCAAAATAGTGTCTCTGTCGATGAAATGTGTTCAGCATTTACTAAGCATCTACAGTCTGTGTTGAACAATTGCAACAGTAAATGCGGAAAGAACAGTGTACCCCGTAGACACAAAAAATCTAAAAAATGGTTTGATCAAAGCTGCATTAAATTAAAGAGAGTTATGTTAAAAGCAGTGCGACAGTTAAGGGGAAATAATGGGGGCAACAACGCTATTGTCAAATTTTATTCCGCCAAACAAGAAACTTGTTTGTTACAAGCATAGAAAATTCCGTGACCAATTAATTTTAAAGCTTGACAACATGGACCAAGAGGATCTGAAAACCTTTTGGGATTATATAAACAGTTGTAGCGAACAAGTGGGGAATAGTGGGGATGATAAAGTACTAAACATATCGCCATCGGAATGGGTAGACCACTTCCAGACTTTGATGAACTCAGCTCCACACCGTGATGATGGATCGCCCATCAAATTTGACCACAGCACACTTGATGGCCATATAACATTTGACGAAACTAAAAAGGCTGTTACGTGCCTTAAGAATAACAAATATCGAATGAAGCCATAAAATGCTCCTTTCCTTTTCTCGGCAAATATTATCTAAGACTGTTCAACAGTGTCTTAGCCAAATCGTGTTATCCATCCATATGGCGTGAAAACTTAATTAAACCGCTGTATAAGGATGGTCCATCTGACGATCCCTCTAATTATCGCGGAATAGCTATATTCAGCTATGTGAGCAAACTTTTCTGTAAAATAATGGACAACAGGCTGTCCAATTTTCTGGAAGACAATGACATCATACATACACCTGTGTCATATTGGCTTTACTCCGGGTCGCAGGACGACTGACCACATTTTTATGCTACACTCCGTTGTAGAAAAATACTTAAACGTCAAGAAAAAGATCTATTCCTATTTCGTCGACCTTCGTAAAGCATTTGACACCGCTTAGCACGCTGGTTTATTTAGGAAACTTCAGAAATACAAAATCAATGGAACGTTCCTCAAAACCATTAAAAATATGTACGAGGAAGTAAAATTTGCAGTGAAACTACCTAACGGTACAACCAATTGTTTCCTTACAAATGGTGGCGTAAAACAAGGCTGTGTGTTGAGCCCGAAACTTTTTAACATCTATATAAATGATCTGCCGGATATTTTCGATTCACACTGTGATCTGATTAAACCTCAGGATCGCATTGTGAATTATTTAATGTACGCGGACTATATGATCATTAGTATTGTCTACATACCTTGAAAAGTGGTCTTTGAAACTAAATGCCATTAAAACTAAAGTTATTATATTCAACAAGCCAGGGCATATTTTAAATGAAGCGTTTCTATATAATGGCAAACAGTTAGAAGTGGTGAAACAGTACAAGTATCTCGGGGTTGTAATCAGAGCCTCTGGGAAAACTGACCATGATCAGCTTAGTTATAAGAGTCTCAAAGCAATTTTTCTGTTGAAACAAAAACTCCTGCTGCAGAATTTGAATGCTGGTGTAAATATTAAATTGTTTGATGCGCTTATTAAGCCTATCACCACATATGGGTGTGAGGTCTGGGGTGTACAGTCTCTAAATCTACACAACCTAGCACACGACAGTGAATTGGTCTCTCCTTCCGACAGGCTTAGGTTTAATAAGGTACAAACACGATTTTGCAAACAGGTGTAAGGGGTAAATAAATATACAAGTAACTTGGCTGTACATGGAGAACTTGGCGTATTCCCCGTGGATGTTTTTATCATCACGAAAATAGTGAAATTTTGGCTCCACCTCTTCCAGTCTTGGAGTTACCCAGCTCCAGCATAGCCAGCTCATGCATGCATGATTTGTTACTTCAGGACGATTTTACTTGGGCTCTTGGTTTGCATAACGTGTTGAAATACACACATTTCAAACACTTGTGGACAAATAGGACAACGTTTGCTCCACTTCGACTAATCAGCGCTTTGAAGAAAGTTCAACAGCTCTACATCAGCTGGTGGCAAGATAAAATAAATTCTCCATCAAAGCTTCAGTTCTACAGCAGCATAAAACACAGCTTTCAGTTGGAAAACAACCCCTTGCTTCAAGCAGATTCAAAAGCAAAAGTGGACCTTTACACGGCTACGGATTAGCACCCACCAGCTTAATATTGAAACAGGCAGGCACCTCCAGCCCCAGACCCCAAGCAATCCACGGTTCTGCGTAAATTGTCCAACAGAGGTGGAAACTGAGGTCCACTTCCTAACTAAATGCACATTGTATAGTACTGAAAGTAATGATTTGATGCAGAGATTAAATAATTTTCTGCCATGTACGGACCAGTTAGACGAAGGGTCGATAACTTTACTGATGAGTCGATTCGACTATGAATAACGTGTCTTCTAATGGATTATGTTTATAAGGCTTCTGAAATTAGAAAGTCTTAAACTCGGTAAGGAATGAACCATGTGACGTAATACGGTATAGCCACTGATTACGATTAGTGTCGTAAGTCACCCAAATGGAGCTATTACAGTCCGCAACTATCTCTGGTTTTCTCCTCACGAAACCATGCGGGCTCGAGCATAGATATCGGATTTCTATGGGCTCGAGTGTAGTTGGTACCGATTCATTCACTGATCCGATAACATCCGTAATGATATAATTCTAGCGATTGGTAACTTCAGTCAGTTCGACAAGATTTACAATCCCCCTTCAAAGAACATGTGTGATGTAAGTGTATCAGGATCCTATTTACTGTAGCAAAATTGTTCGTATGTTGCTTGTATTCTTTGTTTTTTATTTTTATGTGTTATGTACCCATGTGTAGAACAAATAACAATAAAGTATTATTATTATTATTATTATTATTATTATTATTATTATTATTATTATTACTATTATTATTATTATTATTTGTGTGAAAACTGGTAAAGCTAGGTTTCTGAAAATCAATCACTTGGCTTTAAATTTGAAAAAAATCAGTTCATTCAATCAATTTTGTTTGCCAAACTGCATTGATATTAATTCAATTTTGAATTTGTGAAAATAGTATCAGGTATATAAAAACTATTTAAACACACCTACATACAGGATAAATGAATACATGCTCCCATTTAAAAACAAATTTCTAAACAAAATAGCATAATTCAGTTATGATATATCTTTCCAACCAACAGTGGAGATTGGATATGTGACTAAAACGTCCATGTCGTGGACTTTGAAACCAGCAATATAGCTTTCAATTTCTGGGAACATGCACGCATAAAACATACTAAAATGCAAAAGCAATGTTTCAGGCAATGGGCTGTCAAGTTTAACACAGACTCAGAGATCTAAAAATATGCCTGAAAATATGAAAACAAAGATGATTTGCATTTGATACTGCAGATTGATAAACAAGAGAGAAATGTATCTGTCAAAATTTTGAGATTTAAAATTCTTGAAATTTGAATTTGTCACCAAATATTATAAAATATGTACTTTTTGCTGGAAATTTCTATCTTGTCCATCATTCTTGAATCTTCCAAGTAGACAAATCTTGCTTTCAAATTTTAATTCATCACAACATTTTTTATTTTGGGTTCAAAAGAAATTTGTTTAAAAATTGAAATTCAGATTCAAATTTGGAATTCTGGGTGAAACATTGCTATGAATGTCGTATTAAAAATATGTAGTCCGAGTGGGGTCCAATTTTGGACCTTCTGTTGCATCTGCATGATGATTTTGTAATCTAAAATATCGGATAAACTGTGTAATCAAGGTCCTTTCACTGTACTATCCCATTATACATCAGTGTCGTGATCATGGATGATGGAGTGAAAAGGATGAGAAAAACAACTGTAATCAATAATCAAATATATATCACATTACTGGCTCACAAAGTTGGAAACCAAACTGGGATGAGGAGGAGATATAATTCCCTGGAGAAGGAGATTTTTTGTTCAATCTGAACAGTCGCCTAATCACACCCTCAAAAGTCCAATAAGTAATTGTCTGTAGAAATCAGTGGTAATTAATAAAAAAAAAAAAAAAAAAAAAATTAAATCCTGTATAGCAATATTCATTTCTTACGAATTTAAAACAAAACATGGCTCAGTGATTTAAATCACAGAGCACCTTTTTTAGGGCGCAATGTCTTGGCGCGACCTTTCTGAAATACCACTTTGTATGCAAAAGGTCGAACTGTGTAAAAAATTACATAATACGTTCCTGTGGGGCGAAATCTCTTGGTGCAATATCTTTATCGAGATATTGACAGTTGTGGAGTACTCTTGTAGATTGAACACGCTCATATAAAAACCTCGCTTCGCGATAATAAAATCGTTTTATTTGAAAACACTAGCAATTGTGATAATAAACCCTGCTTCATCTCGTTCAGCAAGATGAATTACACGTTCTATACTGTATTTAAAGACATAAAACGAACGAAATGAGCGTAAATGGTATATTTACGGAATTACGATTTAAATTCCATGGCTATAATTCTGTGTCTGAATACTGTCTCGAGACATAGCCTAGATTGATGCACCGGGTTATGGAGATTTTGGACGATTCGACGAAACTTTGGACGATTCGACGAAACTTTGGACAGTTCGACGATAAAAAAAAGTACAAGTTCGACGAAAACTTTTTATTTCCCCCAGCGGATTAAAAGAAGTTATTTATTCAACATATCCCACCCAATATAACGTTGAGCAGAGTATGTTGTAAGATAGCGTCTTTTATCTCGGAACTTATTGGGTGGGGGCAAGAGTGTGTGTGCATGAATAGCTGAGAATTTTTCTCGAAAATTACACTGAATTAAGGTGTCATAGCCTGTATTTATGAAACGCTCACACTTATGGTGGCAATTATAGGATTATCGTGGTGTTAAAAATAAAACCTATTAATGAATGAATGGATCATCCCAAGCAAGCGGCCTCGAAATCCATTACTATTTTCTGACATGAAATAGTGTTCAAGTTTTCTTTTAATTTCCTCAATACTGCTATGTATTCTTCCTTTCTTTTGCCCGACATGAAGACAAAAAACTAGCGGTACCTGTTTCATGGCTGAGTCCTGTTTCAAAAATCCACGAATCACCCAGGGTTGTTTAGTTTAAACAATATTTATTTGAATTTGTTATCAGTATGCATTACACAGTGGAATGTAAAAAAGCATAATACGGAATACAATAGTACACAAAATAACATAGATATACGAAGAATTAGGTTGCTATGTAAAGAAGGGATTCGACAGTTCTAAAGCGGAAAGCTTATTTGAGTCGTCTCCCTTAAGGGAGATGACTCACCCAGGGTTGTTTGAGGGGAGAACCAATTGCCTTAAAAGTGGCATCAACAAACCAGATCTTGATATTCATTAATAATGTGGCCATGTACATGGTGTAAAAATTATGTGGCGTCTAGCTCCAACGGACACATCACCTTGTAAAAATCCGTCAGTAATGTGTTCATCCTGAAGGTGATGAGTGGTGAGTAAAGGACATAGCAGCAACCCAGTTCGCCCGCAAGCTTTAAGTTGAACGTCTGACAGAGGTGTAAGGCAATAGGGGCACTGGTAGCCCGTCATATTGAGCCGGTTGTTACCGTTAGCTCGTACGTGGTTGGTCCACGATGACTCTTGACAATTATCGTGCAAAACAGTATGGCCCCACCCTCATCTGGAAGGAGGGTAGGTGTGGTTTGTATTATGATTTTGTTTGTAATTAGGCGGTGGCCCATGGACAACTTAATAAAATACACCTGCGGTGGGTGTTAATGTGTGGTTACCATAGATGGACTTCATATCAACCCTTGGTGGGCTGAGGGTTGGGGATTCAAAATTTGAATTGTAACGCTGACCTGCTTAGTGCAGGGTTATGGGCGACATCAACAATACCACCACCAAGCTATATGGACATCTAAGTAAACAAGCAGATGTTTCGGTTGTTCTCCAAAGAGCGGTTTAACAAAAGGCAAGAAACAAATAGCTTGGTCAATTATGTTTTTAATATCATTTTTAAAAATATATTCGTCGAATTGACCCTTTTAAAAAAATTTCGTCGAGATTGTCTTCCCTCGAATTGTCTTCTCGTCGAATAGTCCATTTCGTCGAGTTTGTCTTTCGTCGAATAGTCCAGATCCCGATGCACTTACGAGTAAACGGTATGTCGAGGAAAGTAACGTGTGGGAGGTCAACCCTTCGACCAATTCTAAACCTGCTTGACTCGGAACTCGTTATAAACCCTTGTAAGTTGTAACTGGGTTCACTTAGAATTAACCCCTTACCAAACGTAACGCCCCAAACCGACCAGCGTTATTCCCTAAAATCGCCATTCAGTTTTACTTTTTTTGCCTAAAAAACATAGCTTATGACACCCCATTCGAACGAGCGCGATGAGCCGATTCCAATGAAGGGCCACAAGCTATGTTTTGGGGGCAAGATAGTTATTCAAGAATTTCATTTGCAAATGTCGTCTTCCTTTCGTGTTAGGTAAAGGGTTAATCAACCACAAAACGCTCAACTATGATTTTCGACAAAACTTGAGAGACAACGGAGTGGAGAAAAAGAAGACGATAAACTCACAGGACTTTTAATCTCTTTCACCTCAATGAAGAAATAGTTTATTACTGTTTAATCATTATTGTGCTGTTGATATATTCATGGCATTGCCTGAATTTTAATGGGTTTTGTTTTTATTTAATTCTTTTTTCCAAGTTCAAGAGAGTTTTCGCAGCTAATCATAAATGGTCTGTATCTTTGCCTCAGCAACATTAATTTGGGTCAGTCTGTGATTGGATTAACTTTTATAATTCATATTTCAATATGACAGAATTATCCACGGCAGGTGATCATCAGTATAGCGTATATTATAAAAAGCATTTTTCATTCTTTTTAGAACGGTAGTCACATTTAAAGACAGACGAAGAAAGTAATTAGCAAAAGTGAAGAGGAATCTGTCATTAAAAGGGTAGTGCGTTTTTAGCTTCTCTATGCTTCTGTCACAGTGATGACATTTTTGCATAAAAAATATCCTCTAAATGGTGCCATACATACTGAAGATGGAGATTTCTGGGTATCAGACCTAGCATGTTTTTCGAGCATGGTTCATTTATATTGATGACGTCATCAAGTTTTTCTTTTCATGGGCTATTTATACGGTAGTTCAAGTCAAAATCAACCAGATCAGCCCACAAGTCATAGCCCTCCCAGTGGTGCCCACAACATGACTAAACACACTGCATACAAGCCGACAACACTGACTTCTACACAATCAGCACAATAATTATTTACAAAATCGCAATTCACTCGACACACGCGTACGTTTCGCAATACCTATCCAAGCATATAGGATAGACAAGCAAATACATGAATGCAAGCATCCCAGAGTGCATACGGAGAGGCAAATTTACCCGCTGCATAAACCCTGTTCGCTGCACCACCCCCCCCCCCCCCCCCCCGCCCACAACATATGCCAACATCGTCGTTGCGGACGGGAGTCGTTCATAGTTTGACTCTGTCCTGACCGACTCTCCAATAACACCACCACACTACATCACCTCGTGTACATACCATCAACACAAAGGCAATACAGCCATAGACACACTCGTGTAATCACCCAAAGTGGACACTGGCAGGTGAATATCAGAGCAATGCATAATATGTGTGCATCGTGGTCCCTTGGGACAGATGCCAGCATCGACGTTGCTGGGTACCGCCCGCTGCTTGCTCCTGCCCCAACCTACTCAATAAACAACTAAATACTACATCAGCAAACTGAGGTATATTCAATCCACAAACACACTGATCATTTCCACTCTCTTTTTGGGGGGTGGGGGTGGGGGGGGGGGTGGAGGGGGGGGTGTTCAAACACGGCAGTAGTAGGAGAGCGATGGATCGTCCCTGGTTGGCAGGACCCCGTGCAGGACCCCGGAAGTGACATCATGTCACGTGACCTAGTGGCGCCATGTTTGGTTGTCATGGTAACCCGCGTGAACGGCCATCTTGTGACGTCATCTCGATAGTGATACGTGGTGTGAGTGCTCATGCGCAGCGCGTGTTAGGGTGATAAGTGTTTCCGTTGTCCATTTTGTATACTGGAGACCGCCATCTTGGTTTCTATGGTAGTACGTGGTTGCTATGTGACCCAATGGCTTCTAACAAGACAGGGGTATGTTCGGAGGATGTGTTCGATTGAATCGGAGTAAACCTAATTACCACAAACAACCCGGCAACTTGTATTATTTCGAATTCTTTCAGATTTCTCTGCTTCTATCTATATATACAATAGTTTTCGCCTATCTGACCATGTTCCTTTGTTATAGAGTATACCCCAGTAGCGTAGAAAAGCCTATTAGTGGGAACAGCTTTGCTTATTATTACTATATTTAGCTATTCCGGTCTATTCTTGTTAGTTCTGACCCTATTGCGAGTACTCTTATTGTTTCATTTATTTAGATCATTTATATAGATTATAACTAACCAATCAGATTGCTTGATTTCCCATAATCTGCATGCAGAGTTATCTCCACTTATTACAATGACGGCCTATCCGATTCTCATCACCTCTATATCCAATGGCCATATCCTATGGAATCCCATTTTGAGAAACACCCGTGGCTATGGAATCCCTTTTTTGTCGTATGAGGCCACGAGGGCTATGTAAAAGCCATCAATGAGGCCTCATTTATTATCCCTCATAGCCTCATTGAGTTTTGAGGTCATGAGGGCCATGAAAAATCCCTCAATGAGGTATAATTTACTACGACTCTTAGCCTCATTTCGGTATTTAACAGGTATATCCTATGGAATCCCATTTTGGGAAACACTCGTGGCTATGGAATCCATTTTTTTGTCGTATGAGGCCATGAGTGCTATGTAAAATCCCTCAATGAGGCCTCATTTATTATCCCTCATAGCCTCACTGAAGTTTGAGGTCATGAGGGCCATGAAAAATCCCTCAGTGAGGTATAATTTACTACGACTCTTAGCCTCATTTCAGTATTTGAGGATACCTATGGCCTGGTATTGTATTATTCGAGGATACCTATCGAGGATACCTTTTGGAGAATCCCTTTTTGTCGTATGAGGCCATGAGGACCATGAGTTATCTCTCAATGGTGTCCACTGTAGTCGTACCAACGACTTCCATCTTGTCGCCAAAGCTCCAAGGCCACTACAGGTCGATGATCTATCTATCTATCCTATCATTAGCTTCTACAGCAGGCTTGTTCCATTGCGGCATTGTACCAGTACTATTGACTAAACTAGCATCCATTAATATTGACTTGTATCACTACATCATGAGCGCGGTGGCTCAGTTGGTAGAGGTGCAGGCTGCAAGCCGAGAGGTCCTCGGTTCGAATCCCACCTGCGGCAACCGCGTTGTGTCCTTGGGCAAGACACTTCGTCTCCATTGCCCGCGTGGGGGCACGATGACGCCGTATACTAAGGCGTACTGCACGTCGATGGTGCGCATGTCTTCAACCAATCTAACGCTGCAGTGCGGAGTTACGATGTTGGGGAGCTGGCAGCTGCTCGTCGTTGCTCGGTGGTTCTCTCCGGGTACTCCGGCTTCCTCCACCCGTAAAACTGTCACGATTAGCCATTGTGCATAAATATGTGACCTTAAACACTAATAAATAAATAAATAATCACTACATCATAGCTTTACGCTTTCAAAATGTTCAATCAGATTTCCCCTGTATACATATAAGGCATTCCGTAATTGAGATTCCTAGCCGAGTCCGTAAAATTTGGATTCCGTGAACTCTTGTTCCTCACTGAAGATGACACGATAGTGGTGACTAGACAGTTATAAAACATTTTTAGCACGAATCTGTCGCCTTTGTACGGTGACTGATTTTGGCCACCCTCAATACTTTTTTTTATCTCGAGATCTCGAGTAATATCTCGAGATCTCGAGAAACTATGTCGAGATCTCGAGAAAATATCTCAAGATCTCGAGAAACTATCTCAAGACCTCGAGATAATATCTCAAGATCTCGAGATAATATCTCAAGATCTCGAGAAACTATCTCAAGATCTCGAGATAATATCTCAAAATCTCAAGATAATATCTCGAGATATCGAGAAACTATCTCAAGATCTCGAGATAATATCTCAAGATCTCGAGATAATATCTCAAGATCTCGAGAAACTATCCTAAGATCTCGAGGTAATATCTCAAGATCTCGAGATAATATCTCGAGAAACTATCTCAAGATCTCGAGATATTATCTCGAGATCTCGAGATAATATCTCGAGATCTCGAGATAATATCTCAAGATCTCGAGAAACTATCTCAAGATCTCGAGATAATATCTCAAGATCTCGAGATAATATCTCAAGATCTCGAGAAACTATCTCAAGATCTCGAGGTAATATCTCAAGATCTCGAGATAATATCTCGCGAAACTATCTCAAGATCTCGAGATAATATCTCGAGATCTCGAGATAATATCTCAAGATCTCGAGAAACTATCTCAAGATCTCGAGATAATATCTCAAGATCTCGAGATAATATCTCATGATTTCGAGATAATATCTCGAGATAAGCATACAATCGGTGTCACCCTTTGATCATTAGCATGAATTCACTCCTGCCACACAAACTGTTTATTTACTTGTCGCATCTTTTCCGACTGCAACATATTCATTCCTCCCACGACAATTACACGAATCAACTCCTGTCCCTCAGAAAAGTGAATAACTTATGTTATCAACCAACCACTTTGTTGCGTATCGGTTATGAGAGCCCACCAAATCTCAATCCAGCTCTAATATAAACCGAGTCCCGTCATCCGAGCTTGCACTTGCTGGTGTCTTGTTCCCACCCACTCCAATCCGAAAGTGTCAACCCAGCTCCCGGTGCCTCCCAGTACCTACTGTAGTGCCTTTTACCCTAAAACACAACGTTTTCTCACTACTTTACAAGATGAAAAGTTTGTGTCTGTCTATCACTCCAAATCCAAAGTGTTGAACCAGTATCCGGTATCTCCTAGTGCATGCTGCAGTGTTTTTTACCCTAAAATTCAACGTTTTCTCACTTCTTTTCCTTCCAGCCCCATGCTGATTGTAGTGATGTTTACCCTAAAACACAAAGTTTACTCACTACTTTACAGGACACACACCCATAAATACCAAATATTTCCTTCCAGGTCCAGAGTCGACGAAGTGATTTTTACCACAATTCACAAAGTGTACTCACTACTTTGCAAGACACAGACCCGTAAATACCAAATAGCACCCCCTCCCCCAGCTCCACGCGGAAAGGTTTCATTCCCACAATGAAATCAATCACCCACTCCCTTGGTGGATTTTTCACCTACTTTCCATTTTGGTGACTGAGACACATCGTCTCTTGACACGCTGTTATTCCACGGATCCGTCATACAGCATAACTTTAACCCCATCCACGCGTCCATTTTGATCGAGCAAATCGATGGTGCTACTCGGTGTATAATAACCTTACACCAGCGACAGCTATAAACATACCGTCGGATTCCCTTTCCTCTCGTTGGTTTGAATAGTCTGGATTAGGCGTAACTAGTTACCCCCAGTGGATGCTGCTTCCGGACGAGTGGTTAAGGCCCTCACGTATTACCAACGTCAGTTTTAGAAAAGGGCTTGCCCAGTACAAGGCTGCAGATGCTAGACAAAATCGTGAATTTATAGTCAATACTCAGCAATCTCCTGATCCCCCAGGACCAAATTGAAACCCATAACCCCGAGCCCAAGAGGCGAATGGAATCGCTCCCACAACACTCTCCCCGGGGAATCTCAAACGTGGCAGGATGGGCATGACTAACATTGTTTCCACACAAAACCCAATTACATGTAGTGATGAAAAGATTGACCTGTCACCCGACAAGTCTCAACAGTCCATACAACTTTCACACTTATCCGAAAGTGACAACTCCAACAGTGAAGTATCCAGTCTCACGCATATAAAGACGGACAACGTGAATCCGATTCCCAGTAGGCCTATCCCCGAACAGGATGAAGCCCCCTCAACGTCATTTACTGCCACCCTTAACCAGCTACAACATGGCACCCCAATCAACAATACGTTCTTCCGTGATCCCATACTCTCACTCGGTCACGGGAGAACCCCCGTACTTGCGACCCCCACCTTCAACGTCGACTCATGAACCGAATGTAATACAGAACATCCCGTATCATAAGATTAATTGGACCTGGGGGAGTCGTGGCTGAGTAGGTATAGGTGCAAGCTACAAGCCGAGAGGTCCTTGGTTCGGCAACCGCGTTGTGTCCTTGGGCAAGACACTTCACCCTCATAGCCTACGTGGGGGCACGGTGGCGTTGTATTCTAAGGCGTACTGCACGTCGATGGTGCACCTGTCTTCAACCAATGCTACCCTGCTTGTGTGGAGTTAGTATGTTGGGGAGCTGACAGTTCATCGCCGTTGCTCAGTGGTTCTCTCCGGGTACTGCGGCTTCCTCCATCCGTAAAACTGTCATGGTCATGATTAGCCATTGTGCAGAAATATGTGACCTTAAACAACAACAAATAAATAAATAAATAAATAAATTGATTGGTCTCCTATGTTCTTAACCATACGATCCTCCGTGATCACATACTCTCACCCGCTCACAGGAGACCCCCGCCCCCAGTACTTGTGACCCCCACCCCCAACGTCAACTCATTAACCGACAGTAATACAGGACATCCCGTCCCATAAGACTGATAGGTCCCCCCAATGTTTCCACTTTCTATTTTGCTACTACCGGCCCCATAAAGCTGGAATAGCAAAACAGAAAGTGGGGTGCTACTTGTTGTTTCAAATGTCGCGGGAACATCTTTTCAACAAAACATTGCGGTGTTCACTGTTTGGCGGGAGAGACACTTTCGCTCATTTGGGAGGACCGCAAATTGGGTAAAACATTTTTGGGGAGCTATAGCAGCGATAGGTCAAACCGGGCGGTATGTTCACGGGTTTGAGTTTCAACTATCATTGCAGGGTGGTTCGCAGTGGTGTCGTTTTGAGGGATATTGTTGGGAGTCCCACTGAAGGAGTATGAAAAGTGTATTCATAGTTGGGTATTGTCGGAGGACAAATCAATGGTGTGATGCGCTATCGGGGTTTGGTTGGGCAAGATGTTGCTCTCATAAATTGGCTTTGTGTCTGTGTCATCTTGTGAGTGAAGAGGGAGTGGTCTGTGGCGCGTGGTCCTGGTGGAACTATGCTCTCATGGATGGCGAAATTAAGGTTTCTCAGCTGGGAATGGGTTTCAGCCGGTGAGAACACAGGGGACCAATCAGTCTTATGGGACGGGATGTCCTGTACTACTTTCGATTCATGAGTTGACGTTGGTGGTGGAGGTAACAAGTACTGGGGGTGGGGGGGGGGGGGCTCCTGTGAGCGGGTGAGAGTATGTGATCACGGAAGATCGTTTGGTTAATTGGGGGTACCATGTTGCAGCTAGTTACGGGTGGCAGTAAACGACGTTGAGGGGGCTTCTTGTTCGGAGATACTGAGAATCGGGTTCAAGTTGTCCTTCTATATATGCGCGGAACAGCATACATCACCATTGGAGTTGTCACTTTCGGTTATGTCCCTGGATGAGTGTGAAAGGTGTATGAACCGTTGAGACTTGTCGGGCGACAGGTCAATCTTTTCATTACTGCATGTAATTGGGTTTTGTGTGGAAACAATGTTAGTCATGCCCATCCTGACATTTTTGGGATTCACAGGAGGGGGATTCTCTTCCCCTCTTGAGCTCAGGGATATGGGTTTTAATTTGGGTATGTAATTGTGAGAACGGCTCCTGGGTGTCAGGAGATTGCTGGGTACTGACCATAAATTCACAGTTTTTGTCTAGCATCTGCAGCCTTGTACTAGGCAAGCCCTTTTCGGACACTGACGTTAGTAATACGCGAGGTCCTTAATCACTCATCCGGAAGCAGTATCCGCAGGAGGTAACTAGTTACTCCTAATCCAGACGTTTCAAACCAACTTGAGGAAAGGGAATCCTCGGGAAGGTTTATAGCTGTCGCTGGTGTAGGGTTATTATACATCGGGTAGCACCGTCGATTTGCTCGGTCAAAATAGACGCGGGAATGGGGTTAAACTTATGCTGTATGTCTCCGTCAGCAAAGTGGAAAGTGGGTGAAAAATCTACCAAGGGAGTGGGATGAAATCTTTCAGCGTGGGGATGAGGGAGCTATTTGGTATTTACGGGTCTGTGTCTTGTAAAGTAGTGAGTAAACTTTGTGAGTTGCGGTAAAAATCGCTCCATGCAATGTGGAGCTGAAAGGAAATATTTGATATTTATGGGTGTGTCTTGTAAAGTAGCGAGTAAACTTTCTGTTTTAGGGTAAACATCACTACTATCAGCATATCGCTGGGAGGAAAAGAAATGAGAAAATGTTGAGTTTTACAGGTGGGGGGGGGGGTGGGGGGGGGTCTAAAAAAATGCCAGGATACAAGGTCCGGGTGGGTGTGGGTGGGTGGGTTTGAGCCCCAAAGTGCAGTTTTTGTCGGTGTCATGCAATTTTTTGTCAAATATCATTTTACAGACAAGTAATTACAACCAAAGTGAATTTAAGTGCCTAGATTCATAACTTAGAACAGAATAGAGCATTGATATGTGTTCCATGTTAGAATTTTGTCCCCATGTTTTACACTTCATTAGGGGATGGGTCCTGTTCTGGGTCTGGCAAAACATTTGCAAAACAAAAAAGTGATTCCCAGCTATTTGGTCATGATTTTCACTCCTTTATATTTCTACTAAGGCAGTCTGCCTCTTATTAGTGCTATGCAGCTACTATTATTTAATTCTTCTGTAAGCCTCAGGGTGCCTCATGCCATTGGTCTAGTGTGCTTCCATGTATGGAATAATTGGAAAGATTGATAGAATAAAAATCTTGATTGTGGAAAACGTGTATAATTTCAAGGTAAATATTATTCTAGTGACACTAACATAAAAAAATAAATAAGAGGCAATTCATCTCAGACAAGCCACCCTGGCATGGGTCAAAAAACTTCAGTATTAGGTCTCTCTCAGACCAGCTGCACAAACCAAACATTTAATCGAAAAGTAATGAAATGAAAAACAACTATTTCTTGTGGACAGTTAAAGATATCCAGATGGGAACAAAATATTTTGGGCAGGGCTTCTTGGTGTTGGGGTTCGACTGGTGTCTGAACAGCATAGACATGTTGTACATCGGGGTAAGGGTTGTGTTGCTTGGAACATGAATGGGTGTATATCTGCAATTCGGTTGGTGGAGGCGGGTTCCAGTGGTTACCTGGGGGTCTGATGCTGCATTTCCGTTGTGGCTTTATATGCAGAGAGATTGTTTTGGGGCCATCTGTGGCTAGGGATGCCTTGCATGCCCAAGAGCAGGGCTGTGATATCGAACAAGTTGGTTTGCGGCACCTTTCATGTTCGGGAAAAGTATTTATTTATTTTTTATTTTTTTTTGGATTTAGGTAATTTGAATACTTCGTTAAACAGATTTTATAAATTGGGGGTGGGTCCCCAATTGTCTTTGAAGAAAAACTGTGCGGGAGGGGTGGGTGTCCAAGACATGACTGGCAAAAATTTGCATTCCGGGGGTGGTGGGTCCCAAAAATTGAAAATGTAAAACTTTCCACCTTGTATTCGTAATTTTTTGCCTGACCCCCCCCCCTCCCCCCCCCCCCCCCCGAGTATATATCTCGAGATCTTGAGATAGTTTCTCGAGATCTTGAGATAGTATCTCGAGATCCTGATATATTATCTCGAGATCTTGAGATAGTTTCTTGAGATCTTGAGATATTATCTCGAGATCTTGAGATAGTTTCTCGAGATCTTGAGATATTATCTCGAGATCTCGAGAAAAAAAAAGTATTGCGGGTGGCCTAAATCAGCCACCGTACCTTTGTGTTTGGAACTTGATGATTTTATCTAGGGGCATTGCTGGTATCTGTCCTTCAATCAGTTTATAAAAGAAGGCGCGGTTTCTGACTTCTGTGTTGTAGTGTAGGTAATTTTAGCTCATCCAGCATTTCTGTCAGCCGCCATTCTCGTCGTGATTTGTAATCTTTCGTGTTGAATCTTGCATCCCTTTTTGTATGCTTTCTAGTTTTGAGATCTCTTGCTTTGTGTATGGTCCCAGATTATAGATCTCTATTCCATTATCGACCTTACGAGTACATAACCCCTCCAATCGGGGAAACTGCCCAAGCCATCCTATCCGCCTGTCGGAGAGACCAAGCCACTCCCACACACACACCTGTAGGAGAGATCCCGGCATTCCATTGAACTGTGTTTGAGGTTTCTGTGGAGGAATCCGGGTGTGGTGTTTGCCCTTTTCCGTACATTGTTGATTTGTTCTTTCCATTTGAGACCTTCTTGTATTTGTAGGCCGAATTTATAAAATAGGTATGAACACTTATGATCTGTCTTACTTATCTGGATTCCAAATATCTTTAATTTAATTATGGGACCCCAATCTTGATTAATATATTTGATTCTGATTTTTAAGGCTATAGGCCACATTAATATCTGTTAACATCTGGGTATCGGGTAGTTCAAAACGTTATTTTTTTTTTATTCACAGGTCATTCACTATTGCATCTGGACCCTTTTCCATCTAATACTATGGGTCTTTTCTGGAATATTAACAGCTATGATCTCCCGATTAGAAGAAATTGCACTTTACACCAACGATTCCTTAACCCTTTACCTAGCGAATCGGACACATCCGCCCGCGGAATATGCAAATTCAGCACCTGAAAAAAATATTATTTTCAAAAACTTTCAACAAAATCATATCATGTGACCCCTCTTGGGAACGGGTCACATGATATGGTTTTGTTGAAAGTTTTTGGAAAATTTGAAAAAAATGTTATTTAAAATAATAAATTTTGATATCTTCTGCGTTGGGTAAAGGGTTAAACATAAGAACTAGAGGCTGCCTGCGTCAGCCAAGACTAGAGTATAAAACTTCAACGCGTCCATTTGCACACAGTATAAAAAGAACTTAACGAGTATTGCTCACTCAACGAGGGAATGAAAAACAGCGTTAATTCTGTCGTAAGTGGTCACCGATCCTGATCAGATCACTAATCGCCGCATGACACAACTCGGAACCAAGATGTACCAACATGACGCTAACTGCAAAGAAATTCGTAATGCACACGTGATGACAAACCATGACATGAGTAAATGAGTACGTTATGGGACATATGGGCCCAGGAAGAGTTATCGGTTCAAATTGCTCAACTTTCCACATCAAACCGCGCTCTAACTGCCTGCAACAATTCTCTCTCTCTCTCTCTCTCTCTCTCTCTCTCTCTCTCATCTCTCTCTCTCTCTCTCTCTCTCAGATCTTGTACTTCCATCAAATAACCGTTTGAGACGTTTTTGCCATTCTCTTATCATCGAGGATTAAGTGATAGGCTTGCAATCTTTCCCTAGCCATGATGTGGACGCTTATCTCCATTTTTTAAAATCAATGCATCTTTTTTTTTATTTTGTAACCGTTGTGGACGAAAGGCTTCTCCAAAACCATTTTGGGAATGCCCGGTGATTCGGAAAATAGCCAAATTTGCAATTCGAGTCGAATTGAATCGGCCGGTTCGCAAATAGAACTGAATCGAAATTTCACGGGAGCCTAAACTAGAAAACACTATTTTCAGGCGATATATGATGAATATATAGAGTAGTTCTTGTCCCGTCTAACAAGCAATAAAGATTACTAGTTGCGCACTGTTCCATGCATATTGCATTTATATAGATATGAATAAGGCGTTTGAAATGAATGGCCGAGAGTTATCAGTCAAATGATGAGATTATGGGATGAAGGAATCACCTACAGTCACCTATCTGATTAATTTAATGAAAGTTGAACTACGATTTGGTTGAGGGATACAAATAGACAAAAAAGGCCATTTTTTTGCCAGTACAAATATAACCAAAGTATGTGTACAGCGCTGAAGGAATCTGAATGGGAGAGATGATGAGTACAAGAATAATTTTCTGCAGTCTGGACACGCTGGGTTTTGACAAGTTACATGAAGAGATTATATTCTAGAAAACTATTGGTTATTGTCTTTTTAAATATTGGTCTGCTATACAGTTGAACAGATGGATCAAAACCGTTCCAGATTTTATTAAATGAATGTAGCGAGAGACAGGCTGAAAATTTAGTTCTTGTTTTTTTTACAAGAACTTTTCCAGTTTGTCTTGTTTCCATGCCAGATGGGTCCGTGTATGGTTTGTATATATTTCTAAAGCTTGTGGGTAATTTGTTGTGAAACCAGTCATGCAGGAATAAAAGGTCATTAAGCTTGTACAGAACTTTGAATTTTAGAACACGTGAAGTCTAAATAGCGGATCTGTGTGTGCATCGAATTTTTCATTTGCTATAACACGAATAGCCTTTTTGTAGG